>WNWU01000004.1:19005677-19108771 GCA_012654045.1 Ptyas mucosa
ATAAGAGTAAACCTCTGGGATTGGGGAGAAGAGAATTTGGGTAATTCGTAAGGCAGTAAGTGCAACATTTTAGTTCTTTGGTTCCTTTTCCTTGAAGTCTGAAAATGGAGTAGCATTAGATGTCTACAGGATCAGCATCTTGTCCTTGAGATTGTTAAATCAGAGTGTATGGTAAAACGTAGTTTCCTACACTGTTGCTTCGTATTTACTGACAAGCTGACAGGGCGATACGGTTTTAAAGCAATGTATTATTTCTAATAAAAACAATATTATGGTCGAGCCCATGCTGTGCTTTTTAAATTGTCTTTTATAATTCCATTTAGCACCTCCGCCCCCGAAGATGAGCAAGTTTGTTTTTTAAAAAAATCCAAAAAAAGTCCAAAGTAATACATGAGTTTAAAGAAAAGAGATCACAATGAGGAAAATAAGAAAGTGTAAGAATTCTATTGTGTTTTATATGCACCAGCTGTAAGACTCAAAATTCAGTTTCACTGAGTTCATTGAGCCTTTTCCTCAAATAAATATACATAGACTGGTGTATTATGGTTATAAGACTGAATACATCTAAAAACAATTGATGCTCACTCATTGAACTGAATTAATTCCTTTTGGAATATTACTACGGTATCGTTCTTAAGAGTTGCAGTACATTTATATGGATATCTTTACTGAACAGTTTATTCATTCTTAGGTACCCTTTATGTCAGTCTTGACAGAACAAAAAGATTCATTTGCATCTGTAACTCCAAAAGGTAAGATGAAAAAGTTCACTATCATTTTATAAATAAAAACAGAAATAAACATTTTATTCCTCATAGAAGATGTTCAGCAAAGCAAAGTTGATGATGGTGGGAAAATTTGAAAAAGTAACTTTTCTAGTCAAGAATTAAATATTAATAATCTTTTGTCCTCTTCAGACATATATTTTCTTTCTTTAATTTGGATCCAAATTTGAAAATTTGGATGCAACTAGGTCTTTTTAGTTGACTTAATATTTATTATTTATTATTTTATTATTAAGAATTCTTACATTTATATATTAAGGCAATATTATGTTATTGCCTTAATTTAAGAATAATTCAACTAGCCAAAAACATCCATCTTTTGCGTTGAAATATAAGAATTTTTCCTTATGAATTCTATTGGTCGTTCTTGCAGATATTAGTGTTTTGGCTTCTAATAATAAAGTTATTGTATCACAATTATGTAGGCTTGCTTATTACATTTTGTGAACCATAGCTATCACTGTAGATTGAACATTATTTATAATAGCTCTTTTGAATCTAAAATTCTCATTAGACTCAACATGCATCTGCAGAATTTGTAACAAAAAGTCTAAATTTTTGTTTGGCTATATAACACATTTGACCATTTTTATCCCTGTTTCAAAATGTCAGCATTTGATGTTTCTTTTGTTTTCATAAGGTTAGAAAGAACGGGGTATCTGGACTTGGTAACAATTAGTATATGGAGGATTATTCAAAATTAGGAGGCGGAGGATTAACTAAAACTACCTGTGGAAGAAAATCTGTATGTTTTGCCTGTAGCTCACACTTATGGGACCTTTTCTGCTCTGGCGCCCTCCCCTTGAGATGAGATCAGCCTCATCATTCATGAACTTTTAAAGGTCCTTCAGGACCTGATTATGCTAGCAGGCCTGTGGCCCCCTGGGGGATGAGTTTCTTATTTAATTCTGCTTTTACAGTTTTAATGTTTGTTAAAAATCATAATGATATTACATTATTATTTTATTGTTTGTTGTACGCTGCCCAGAATCACTTTCTGAGAGATGGGAAGCCATATAAGTTTGATTAGTAAATAAAATAGTGCTTGGAAACTATTTCTTGCATGAAACACTTTCTCAGGATCCAAATTCCAATTACCATGTACTGTTCTGAATGGCAAATATATTGATGGTTAAGATTGGTATTCTTCAAATAGATGTTTTGGGTACCTAACAAAATTTAGTACAGAATCTAAGGCAGGGGTGAAATCCAGCAGGTTCTGATGGATTCTGGAGAACTGGTAGCGGAAATTTTGAGTAGTTTGGAGAACCGGCAAATACCACCTCTGGCTGGCCCTAGAGTGGGGTGGGAATGGAGATTTAGCAATATCCTTCCCCTAGGAGTGGGGTGGGAATGGAGATTTTGCAATATCCTCCTGGAGTGGGCTGGGAATGGAGATTTTGCAGTATCCTTCCCCTGCCATGCCCATGAAGCCACGCCCACCAAGCCACACCACACCCACCCAGCCATGCCCACAGAACCAGTTGTAAAAAAATTTGGATTTCACCACTGATCTAAGGTAAAGGAAGCAGTTAATTTTGCAGAGGTGTCTGCATGTCACTGGGTGTCTAGATGAGGATTATTTGCTTTCAATCTTTTCTTTTTCTAATTTTAGATAATCAGAATGACTACAGGAGCAGATGTCCGGGATATACTTGAACTGGGAGGCCCAGAATCTGAAAACATAGGAACTATTAATAAGAAAGACATCATCAATTCTGATAAGGTACAGATGGGGATGGTTGATTAAGATAAGTATTCAAGAGAATAAATTTCATGTTTGGTTTTGTTCTACTTCCATTGAGTCCTTCTTAAACACACTTGAGGCTACAGTTGCATGATAGTCTCCATCATATGTTGTTTATTGCAGAGTGTGAGCTATGAAATAGTAGTCGTGCTTGACTTACTACTATTCATTTAGTGACCGTTTGAAGTTACAAAGGAACTGAAAAAAGGGACTTACGATCATTTCTCAGACTTAACAACAAATGGAGCATCCCCAGGGTTATGTAATCAAACTTCAGGTGCTTGGCATCTGGTTCATATTTATGACAGTTGCACTGTCCTCGGGTCATGTGATCATCTTTTGTGACCACCTGACAAGCAAAATCAATCTGGAAGCCAGATTCACTTAATAACTATGGTAATTCACTTAAAAACTGTGGTAAGAAATGTTGTAAAATGGGGGAAAACTTAATTAATTGTCTGGTTTAGGAAAAAAATTTGGGGCTCAAGGACTACATGTACAGAAATTACGTAGAAATAGCACAAGAAAGCAGAATTTTTCTTTAACCATGTAGTACTGTATTGTTATTCGAGATCTTGCCAGCATGATTTTCTCTTGGAGAAATCTTGGTACTTCTGTTCTTGACAGGCTCTAAAAGACAATATAAAAATGAAATGCAATTTTTGTTTTGGTGTTTTTATAAAAATTGACACAGTTTTAGCCTTTCAATTCTAATATCCTCATGTATTGGCCTCTGATTGATTTATCAGTCTGGATTAAAGATTTTATACTGCTTTTTTTCATAAAGTCTGCATTTTTTTCCACATCATAATTTTAGAACACTTGTGTAGTTAAATACACTTCCCAGTGTATCATTTGTATATTTATCTCCCATTTTGTCTTTGTAGCTTTGCTTATCTTATTGGGCAATAAGGGAACAAAGCTACACAGCACAATGAAAGGAATGGGTAAGAATGTTAGAATGAGAAGGAATTTGATTGGTCTGTTTGTTCATCAGTTAGCTGCATCTAGAATTTACACTAACTCCCCGCATCCTTGTATTCTACTTTTTAAGAAATAAAAATGAAATGGGAAATACAGGCTTTGAGAAGTTGGAATATCAGAACATTATTTAAGAATATTACAGGCATAAGAAGAAAATAGATATTGTTGTAAGAACTCAAAAGGCAGAATAACCAAACCTGCTTCTAGTAATTGACATTAATGCTCCACAAAGGATTTAAATAAATATTTTTTTATTTCAGAAAAAATCCAAGAAATCATCAGAAACCCTAACATTTAAGAGACCGGAAGGAATGCACCGAGAAGTCTATGCACTGTTGTATTCTGATAAAAAGTAAGTGTTTTGCTATACATTTGCTGTACCTAAGTATACAATCAATCCACTTCCCACCTTCCCATCTTTCTACCCTATGCACGTACGAGATGATTAACTGTTAGGACTGCTCCTTTTATATTTAACATTCTTTTCTTTCTGTTATATTAAATGTTACAATTCAACAACAATTTTTGAAGAGACTCTGGGGCTTGGTGGGGAACAGCTGTGCCTTTTTGAACTAGATGCAGGGAGAAATTCATATGTAACATGAAATCCTCAAGGCATGCGTGAAATTTGAAACATATCTAATATATTATTTACAATAATTTCTGAATTTACTTAATTAAATATATAGCTTCTCTGCCTGACTGTAATTTGGGAGGTATTTTTTAAATATAAAATCAGTTATTTTTTAAAAAAATCAATTATTTTTTCCAAACTAATCATCTTAAGATACATACATATATTTATTAACTAGAAAAACAGCAATTGACTAAAAAGTAAAAAATACAATTCCTCCGTAGTATAATAAAAAGTAAGGCTTTAGTATATATGTCTCCATAACCAACAATTCTATACTCATTTGATGTGATTAAGGAAATTTGGAGTTTGTTTCTGAGATGTCCTATAGGAAGAACAGTTGAAATATATGCATGCGAAGTGGTAGTTTGTTTGTAAAAATGTAAATATTGTTTATATTTTTTTGGCATTTAAGTTTTCTAAGAGCAAGGCTCTTATGAAAATAATGCTGAACAACATTGTATTTTAATATTGATTATATTGGCCTCATGGGTAATATAACTATTCAATACTTGACTTTAGTCAAGAGCAAATCACCTAAATATTATGTGTTTTTTATTTTATGAAAGAAGACATGATTTCCAAGAATGTTAAGCTATTGTAATTTTGCAAGAACTAATCTCTCAAAAACATTTGTAGATCTTTTAAATATAATTTTGTCCTAATCAAGAAGATATCTCTGAAGAAGAAATATGAAGTGTACCACTTTCTAATTCAGAAGGACTATATTGGACTTGCTTATCCTATACTGTGAATTTGGACTCTGCGAAGCTGTTACAGAGAGTCAACTTGATATAGTGGTTAAAAGCACCAGGCAAGAAACAGAAGATTGAGAGTTCTAAGCCACCTTTAGGTTACTGGGTGACTTTAGACAAACTCTCTTTCTTTCTCTCAGCCCTAGGAAGAAGGCAGTGGCAAATTACTTCTGAAAATACTACCAAGAAAACCACAGGAATCTGTCCAGACATATACCAGGATTCAAAACTGACTCAAAGGCAGAACAAAAACCATAGCATCATAATATAAATATATAAAATAAAATGGGAATGAATTGTTAGGGTATAATAGAAGCAAATAATACAATCAGGTAACTTTTAAACTCATTCCTATAAACAGTATGGCTGTTTTTTCTCGCATCTTTATCCTCCCCGTTTTTGTTTTCTTATGTCATATCTTATTTTCTTATAACACAGATAAATGTCAACTATATGAGCGGAATCATCGACTATTCAGATAAAAATATTTGTCTAAACTCTATAACACCTTCAGAACTTAATAATAAATTACTTCCCAATTCACCTAACTACAGTTTTGTACAGGTTATATAAAATAATGTGAAGGTCTGCATTGCTGTCTTGTCTTCAAGCTGTTTTTAATTCTTCTTCCAAAAATATGGATTGGGCAATACATTGAACCTTATGCTAACAATTGGTTTGGTTTAGACCTTGTATTTTTCTTTCAGGGATGCACCCCCCCTTTTACCAAGTGACACAACACAAGGTTATCGTACAGTGAAGGCAAAACTTGGTTCCAAGAAAGTGAGACCTTGGAAGTGGATGCCATTCACAAACCCTGCTAGAAAGGATGGCGCAATGTTCTACCACTGGAGAAGAGCAGCCGAAGAGGGAAAGGATTACCCTTTTGCCAGATTCAACAAAGTATGGAGGCTTAAAAAGAGTTATATTGTATATGTAAGATTGGTGTGCTTAATAGAATTGCATAAAAATCTTTAAAAATTGGTTCCCAATACTCTTTTACTTGCAATGTCTAGTACTAACTCCCACATCAGTTTTTAGTGATCTACTGTAATGTACATGGCTGCTGGGTACATTTGTTCCCGCATATGCTCCACATCATCTTTTTGTCTTTGAATCTGAGGCATTGCTTAGCCAGCTTGTTCAAGTTCAGTCAAAATGATGACTGAATTTAGCAACTATAAAAAATGGTAGAGAGATGTAAAAAGGATATTTTGAGGAACTTTTGTTTTTGGAAGAATTGGATTTGTATCATGAATTTCTGTTACATGCCTCAAGATATCCTCTGCTTGATGGAACTATTATGTGCAAGATTAAGAAGAACCTATTGTGTGAACAGTCTTTTCTCTTTTTGGATAGACAGTACAAGTTCCAGTCTATTCAGAACAAGAGTATCAAATGTACCTTCATGATGATGCTTGGACAAAAGCCGAAACAGACCACCTATTTGACTTATCACGACGTTTTGACCTCCGTTTTGTGGTCATTCATGACCGCTATGATCACCAGCAGTTCAAAGTAAGCCTGTAATCTCATTCAGTCATTGTAACATGTAAGTGCTGCTTGTAAAAAGATGAAACAGGATGAATTTGCTAGCTCCACTTCTTTTATCTTACTGTTCTCATTGTCATTCATCTGGGATAACTGTATACCCAGGAGAGTTTTAGTTTTACAAAGACACTTTAAACGGTGTCGATGTTTTAATCAGTCTCTAGATTTAACGACAAGAAAAATATGAAGTTAACACATGCATTACTACAGCTCCTCCTTATGAGTAGAGTTTATAGGTGAGGATGTCATGAAAAGGGTTCTGTTGACTAATACCTTTTATATAAATGCTGTTTTAGTGCAATGTGCCAAGTGACTTAAAATTTTAAGAATCCATTATTTGACCAATGGTCATCCTATGGAAGAGTAAATACTGAACATCAAATGAGAACTTACTCATATTCCCGTTAATGAGTTTTGGCTCCCCAAATTATGCCCAACTATAATCCAAATTTTAACATTAACTTTGGAATTAGCATGGTATAAGGCCATGATGGTGAATCTATGGCACGCGTGCCACAGGTGGCACACAGAACCATATCTGTGGGCACGTGATCGTTGCCCTAGCTCAGCTCCAGCGCACATGGGCGTGCCGGCCAGCTGATTTTTGGGCCTTCTGGACCCACTGGAAGTTGGGAAATGGGCTGTTCCGGCCTCCAAAGGGCTTCCAGGGGGTGGGGGAGGCCATTTTTGCCCTCCCCAGGCTCCAAAAAAGCCTCTGAAGCCTGGGGAGGGCGAAAAACAGGTGTACTGGGGTCACCGGTAACCTCTTTGTTGTCACGTGCCAAAAGCAAGGGGAGCACAGGGGATTGCACTCGCATGTGGGGGGGGCGTGGGGGCATTGAATTATGGCTGTGGGCATGCATGCGTGTGACCCCCCCATGCTCCCCCCACTTTTGGCATGTGACAGCAAAAAGGTTAGCCATCACTGGTAAAAGGGCTCATATTTTATTTATTTATTTATTTTTGGATTTCTATACCGCCCTTCTCCCTGGGGACTCAGGGCGGTGTACAGCCAAGTAAAAAACACACAATATAAACATTAAGAACAGTTTAAAAAGAATATCTAAATTGGCCCAAATTTTAAAAACACCCCAATTTAAAATCATTTAAAAGGCTTTGCTTAGGCCAGCCCGGCTTGTTGGAAAAGAAATGTTTTAAGGGCACGGCGGAAGGCACGGAGGTCATGGATTCTCCTTATCTCTGCGGGCAACTGATTCCAGAGGGTAGGGGCCCCCACAGAGAAGGCCCTCCCCCTGGGGGTCACCAGCCTGCATTGCTTGGCTGATGGCACCCCGAGGAGGCCCTCTCTGTGGGAGCGTACGGGTCGATGGGAGGTCGTCGGTGGCAGAAGGCGGTCTCGAAGATAACTGGGCCCTATGCCATGGAGCGCTTTAAAGGTGGTAACCAACACCTTGAAGCGCACCTGGAAGACCACTGGGAGCCAGTGCAGCTCGTGCAGGAGCGGTGTTATGCGGGAGCGCCATGTAGCTCCCGTAATTACCCGCGCGGGTAGATGAGATTTGAATGCTTTTTGTTTCTTTATTTGCAGGTAAAAACAAAAAACAACAGTTAAGAAATATGAAACTATCAGATATTAGCAGGTGCCGCAAACCCAGCACATAAACTGCAGAAAAGGTGTTGTCTAACTTACACAAATACCTTAGGACACTTCATAATTAGGCCCATCTTAACTGAATGGACATGGAGAATATTAGATAATGTGATGATATTACATAAAGATGTTTGTAAGGGTACATTTTTAATAACATTGAATATTGGAAAGAATATGTACCGCCTCTTCTTTTCACCATTAAATTAATGATACTCATATTCTACATAAAGATCATATGTAACTTTATACTACAAACCAGTAAATCTTATTTTCATAATGTATCGGTGCTAGTTGTAGTCATATAACAAATATACTCAGGAGCCTGAGTGGCGTAACAGGCTAATGCCTCCTACTAAGGCAACATTTAACATCCAGCTGCCTACAATTACTGCGAGTTCAAATCTCACCAGGCTCAAGGTTGACTCAGCCTTCCATCCTTTCTAAGGTGGGTAAAATGAGGACCCGGTTTGTGGGGGCAGTAAGCTGACTTTGTATAAAATATACAAAAGTATGAAGGCTATTGCTTAACGCATTGTAAGCCGCCGTGAGTCTCCGGAGAAGGGCGGCATATAAATAAAAATAAAAAATAAAATAAAAATAAATATATGTTCCTTTATCCCTAATCTCTTAATCATTTCTATTTTTAACCCTTGTTCTGAACTTAGAAACGGTCAGTAGAAGACCTAAAGGAGCGTTATTATCATATCTGTGCAAAGTTAGCCAATATTCGTGCAGCTCCAGGTACAGATCTGAAAATCCCTGTCTTTGATGCTGGTCATGAGAGGCGCCGGAAGGAACAATTAGAAAGGCTGTACAACCGAACACCAGAACAGGTAATGAATTAGTGCCAGAGCAGTAGCAATGGCTAATGGTTGTTGGTTCTATTTTCCTTTGAAATCATTAACATGATTCCTCTTGATGATAATTAGTAACAATACATAATGCACTTCTATTGTTTGAAGATCAGTAATGGTTATGTGGATATGAACATACTTTGTTTAAAAATGCTACTCAGTGTTTGTTTGAGAAGGTTACTGAATAGTGTGCTACTTAATTACTTCTTAATTTTGGATAATTTTCTCATTAAAAGATGAACATTTGCATAATCATGCAGTTATTAAGCACTGCCACCTTATTTTATTTTGGAAATATATTTTTGTTGAGAGGTTTAGACATGAGGCAACAGTTGATTGATCTGGTATAAGGACATCAAATGTGTATATATTATGGTCAAGAATATAGATAAGAGAACTTAGGGAAGGCGATGGGTCATTGAACCATGGCATATAGTGCTGCAGGATCTGCAATTTGAAAGACTTCCTAGACCTTTAAATGTTCCATGGAAAGGAATCCAAAGTCTAAAGCATCCTAAGTATGTGAACCTGTGGGTGGTAGAATGTGGCCAATACATGTTAACTTGCAAAACTTGCAATTAGGATATCTAATCTTTGGATTCGATATCCTAGTTTGCATAGAATAGTGGGAGTGTGCTTTGATTAAAACTGTGCTTTAGTTGCATTTGTGGCATACTGGCCAGAAGGTGTCCAAACAGATTAATATGGTTCTTAACATTAGCAGGAAATACTGCTTGAGGTCTCAAGGAAGTAAGCATTTGGGTTAGTGGAATATTAAGAGGTAATAATGAGTACTGCAAATGTGAATGTCTAATATATAAATGAAGGGAAAGTATGGTTTCTTTAAGGCTCTTTTAACAGGTAACGATAAGTTCGCCTATATACTGTTCTTTTGTACCAGCGAGATCAGCTTTCAAACTCGTGGCATCATGGCGGCATCATGTGACGTATCAGGACTTTTCCCCCTTCACTAAACCAGATGGGGCAGGGTCAGCACATGACATATCTGGCCCACGGGCCACGAGTTTGACATTCCTGAACTAGTTGATGGAAATTCTTACTAATTTTTAAAAATCAACCATTAGAAGGGACTTTTAGAGAAAGAGAGCAATGATGGAAACAGCCCTGTTTGACTATTCCCTGACTTTCCATATTTTGTATCCAGCTGTAACTTCCAGGTCTTCTTCAGAAACCACCCATGTAGAGCACATTACAATAGTCCAACAGGGAAGTGATCATGAGCAAGGATTCCCGATGAGAATGATTACAAATGATGGACCAGATGGAAATGTGCAGAAGCCCTCCTAGTCATATCTACCATCTGATTTTTAAGCAGGAGCTGTGAGTCTATAGGGCCGTGATGGCGAACCTATGGCACGGGTGCCACAGGTGGCATGCGGAGTCATATTGGTGGGCACGCGAGTGTTGCCCTAACTCAGCTCCAGAGCGCATGCGCACACTGGCCAACTGATTTTTAGGCCTTCCGGTCCCACTAGAAGTCAGGAAACTGGCTGTTTCTGGCCTCCAGAAGGCCTCCGGGGGGATGGGGAAGGCTGTTTTTGCCCTCCCCAGACTCCTAGAAAGCCTCTGGAGCCTGGGGAGGGGGAAAAATGGGCCTACTGGGCCCACCGTGCCATCGCGTGCCAAAAGCAGGGGGAAGTGTGGGCAGGTCACGTGCGCATGCGTAGGAAGGAGGGGCACATTGAATTATGGATGTGGGCACCCACACCCGCGACCCCCCCCCCACGACCCCTGCTTTTGGCACGCGACGGCAAAAAGGTTAGCCATCACTGCTATAGGGACTCACAACTTTTGGACAATTTCTGAATGGGAAATATAATCCTATTCAGAGTTAAAGAGATGTAGGCTCATAAACCTGAAGCCATTCTGTTAAATCTGTTCCTTTCCATGCAGACCCTGATAATCACCAGGTATTGGGTCAGCAATTCTACCACATTTCTTGTCCAGCTGTGAAGTGGCAGAATTAATACTGCAGAGGGCTCTTTCCACTTCCGTAGAATTCACAGACTCAAATTGTATCAGAAGAGAAAACCCTCATCATCTTAATACTGTCCGTTAAGTTCTACTCCTAAATTTAACTGATCTGTCCACTAAATGCCATGAAATTGCTCATAGCAGCATTTCAAGTGATCCAGGTAAACATCCTTCCCTAAAAGGAAATTAGTTGTTCTACAAACGGGGAGGCATTCAGCCTGTAAAATAAGATAGGAAAAGTATTATTGGTTTTTTTGGGGGTGGGGGGGGGTGTTCACCACCCGAATTGCCACTGTGGACTTAATCATCTCAGAGAGAGACTCAAACTTTCTCCCTTTGGGGCTTTGGAGTCTCCCTGTCATTTCATTTTTCTGGATGCCTCAGAAAATCAAGGAACAGTAGCAAACATATGCACATCCAGTTCAGTCCAATCTAAAGCCCCAGGCATCTTACTATTTCAATTGGTAACCTTTATTGAACTGCATACTGCACTTCTAAGAGTTCTCTGAAAACCTGTGGAATCCATTAGGTATCTGGGGTACTTCTCTTCAGTAGAGGAGAAGTTATTATATCAAATTTCATGGCAGTCAGAAGTCATCTGTCCATAAAGGATTAAACTTCAATACTCTCCAGTTTCAGATCATGTTGTGTCCATCCTGAGACAAAAAACAAAACTAGTGACCTTTAATGTATGGCAATGGTGAGCTTCATGTTACAAGAGCAAAGTGGCAGCAAAATAGTCTCACCCAAAGAGTCTGCAATGACAAGGACTAAGTGTAAGGTGGAGGACCATTCCCGTCATTTTCTGGAGAGCCCCATGGCAGGAAGAACAGTAACGAGCAGGTTAATCCCTCACTGGATTGCCCTACCCCTTACCTGCTCTGGAACCAGTTAATTTTGCTAACAATCCTGATTGGAAAAAAGTATCTAGAAATTTGTATGCAAATAAAAGTGATATATCAAGGAGTTAAATTAAAGCAAACCCTGTAGAGGTTATTCTATAAGAAATAAACTGAGGTCAAAGAAGTCATCAATTCTGTGAAAATGTTGTATGTTAAAATGTGGGTATGATTTCCTTATCTCGCCGGTGCATGTGCCTTGTTTAATATATACATGTGAGGACTGCCTGACATTTCGGAGAGTGCTGTTATTGTTTACCTATACAAAGAAAAACAAAGCAAGAGTACAAAAGCTACCTGTGGATTAGTGTGCTTGAGAAGATATTTGGCAGGATTCTGATCAAAAAGGTAGACGAGACAACATGACCAAAATTTGGGAACTGCTTTACCCTAGGCAAGTCACTGAAAATTCTAAGCTGTAAAGTTGAAAGTCTTGAATTATGGAAAGTATTGTAATATTGCAGAGTAGAATGTTGGTTCACCAATGCAATAAGGGCAATATTTGGTGGAAATCATGCGTTAGAATAAATAGAACACTTATCAAATGATTGTTCTTTGAGCAGAGTAAGACAAAATGTATGGTGTCTCCTTGGTGTTCAGTATATTTATGGAAAAAGTATAAGGAGTGCTTTTCGTGATGATAGAAGTATGTTGCTTGGAGGTTTCAGTGTGTGTGCATGTGTAATACTTTTCTATGTACAGAATGCCATGTTGGCTAGAAACTTGAATGATTTGCAGTAAATGATTTGCAGTTAAGAGCCTGGTGGCGCACTGGACTAAACTGCTGTTAAAGTAGCACTTAGCTGCCAGCTGCCTGCAATTACTGCAAGTTCAATTCTCACCAGGCTCAAGGTTGACTCAGCCTTACATCCTTCCAAGGTAGGTAAAATGAGGAGCCGGTTTGTGGGGGCAATAAGATGACTTTGTATAAAATAGAACATTGCTTAAGGAGGTCAAAAAAGCCCTACTAAGCAGGTATGTACAAAAGTATGAAGGCTATTGCTTAAAAGCATTGTAAACCGCCCTGGGTCTCTGGAGAAGGGCGGCATATAAATCAAACTAATAATAATAATAATAATAATAATAATAATAATAATAATAATAAATGTTTGATAGACTGTATGATGCAACAAGGAGGGTGGATCTGAAAATGTAGCAACAATTAAGATAGTTTACATACTACAAGGGCATGAGTTGTGAATCCTGATAGAATGCTTACTGAAGATAAAAAAAATGGATTAAGAAATTTTAACATGTGCAAATGCTAGTAGAAAGGTAAGTGGATAGTATAGGATCGGTTGTGAAGAATGAATAAATGATTCTTTAGAAAAAAGCAAAAATGTTGCATATAAACATGCTTCTACTCACACTGTATTGAGTTGGGTATATTATAAGAAACCTAAAAATAAGTTAAATGCAATTATTTCATCATATAGAGCACGGGTGTCAAACCCAATCGCATCACATGACGTATCGCGATGTTTTTGCCTTTGTGGAGCTGGGGTGGGCATGGCTTGCGTGTGATGCATCTGGCCCGCAGGCCACCAATTTGACACCTCTGATGTAGAGGGAAAGAATGTAAAGCAAAATTCTTTTTGTGTACAGTAATTTATATTTTCTATATTCTAGACCAGTGATGGCTAACCTTTTTGCCATCGCGTACCAAAAGCGGGGGAAGTGTGGGGAGTTGCGCGTGTGTGCCCACACCCATAATTCAATGTGCCCTGCCCCCCCCCCCCCCCGCCTGTGCTCCCCCTGCTTTTGGCACACAATGGCCCGGTCAGCCCATTTTTCGATCTCCCCACGCTACAGAAGTTTCCATGGAGCCTGGGGAGGGTGAAAACGGCCTTCCCCCCTCCCTGTAAGCCCTCTGGAGGCCGGAAACAGCCTGTTTGCTGACTTCCAGTGGGCCGGAAGGCCCAAAAATCATCTGGCCGGTCCCTGCATGTGCGCTGCAGCTGAGCTAGGGCAACGCTCGTATGCCCACTGATATGGCTCCACGTGCCACAGGTTCGCCATCATGGTTCTAGACAATTTACAATATAAAATCATAAAACAAATAGGAAGAGTGAGTCGATTGAAAGGAAGAACAAGGCTGAGAAGGCATAGAAAGTATAAATGGTAGTGCAGGAAACTGCACTGTATGGATACAGTAGATGTGGAAACAAATATGGTTTTTAGGACTATTCAAGGTTATAATGAATGTTGCTGTATCTACTAGACTAGATTATATATTTCATTTATTTCCTTAACTGAGGCTGTTAATTTATTTGACTTATTTGTTGTTCTATTTATGAGCTTTATATAACATTGCTCACTCCAAAAGAGAATAAATACCTAAACCCATAACTATGTATGGAAAAGAATATGTCATGTGATCTTTGCAGCATTACTTTCAGGGAGCATGCAGAGCATTTGAAAACTACTTCACAGTGCACTGGAGTACATAGAAAACACCCCTTTTGGAGTTGTTAATGTACTTGCAATTTGCCAGGTTTCTGTGGCAGTTTTGAGAACGGTGTGTATAGGGTTAGAAATGCATGTTGCTTCTGCTTGCCAGTTTATCCTGTCTGTTGCAAATAATCTTTTTCGAATCGTTTGCGCATAGTCATTTTTATCGAGGCAGCATAAATCTAGATATAAGACTGATTGACTGACTGACTGACTGACTGACCTGAAAGACAGACAGACAGACACAGACACTCTCTCTCTCTCTCTCTCTCTCTCTCTCTCTCTCTCTCTCTCTGTTCTGTGTATTGCAAACCAACTTTTTCAAATAGTTTGCTCATAGAGTCATTTTTTTTATTGTGGCAGCATATATCTAGCTCCTAGCTAGCTTGATTGATTGACTGACTGATTGACTGACTAAGAGACAGACAGACACATATTCCATGGAAAATCATAGGACAGGGGATCCTAATCTAGATATAAAATTGTTGCCATTAGGTGGCTCTCCAATATAGCTTTACTCATCGTGTAATCCTGCTGCATTACCTCTTTTTCATTTGTAGGTGGCAGAAGAAGAATATCTAATCCAGGAGTTGCGGAAAATTGAAGCTAGGAAGAAAGAGAGGGAGAAGCGGACACAAGATTTGCAAAAACTCATTACAGCTGCTGACACAACCACTGAACAAAGACGTGCAGAGCGCAAGGCACCTAAGAAAAAGCTGCCACAGAAAAAGGAGACAGAGAAACCTGTAAACATCTTATACTTTCCTTGCTCATTTTCTTATGGTGCTATCTTACTATTTCAGTGCCAGGAATGGTTAGTTGCCTGTATAAGTTTTGCTTGGGCAATTTATTTTGTTTCTTTTCAGACCTTAATATCTCTTGAAGCAGTCATACAGGAAGCTGCAGTATGGCCCTAGTTAGGATGGGAGGAAAGGAACTGAAATTGCTAGGCTGGAAAAGAGATAAAGTGGGCTTAAGACAAACCCTCTCAAGGGGCATTGTGAATACACAGTCAGGAAGTAGCTCTCCACGGTGTCATTCTGCACAACAAACATGGTCACTGAAAAATGTCAATTTTAAGCTGTAAGTGTGAATACTAAAGTTGGATGGAGCAGTCTATTTACAATTGCATTTGACCATTGATTTCAGTTTCTTCCTTTCCCGTTTCCAGAAATTAATATACAAATGCCTGTTTAACATTGGAATGTATTTTCTTTTAAAGTAATAAACACGCATAATATATTTTCCATAAATACAAACATTTCTTTTAAATAACTTAATATTGAAATATTAAGCAATATAAGCAAGGCACCAACTCATATAAATAAATAGTGATTATGCAGAGAGAAAATAAACATAGTAATTCAAATAAACTAAACATAAAAAATGAAAAAAAACCAATTTAACAAAGGGAAAGAAAAAGATCCATATAATATTCATTTAATATTAATATAAAATTAATTACATCCTTAAACTTAATATTAAATCTAGACCTTAATGTACTTTTAAAGATGATTTCCCTTAAAATGTGCATGATAAAAGTAGGAAATCCAGAAGATTTGTTCTTTTTTTATTTATAATATAAAATACAAAAAATACAAAAACAAATAGTAGAAAAAATAGGGGAGGGAATGGGGAAGGAACGTGCAAAAGAGAAGGGAAAAGAAAGAAAAGGCATTGCCTCCCGATTCCCTTTGGTGCAGTAAAATAAGAAAATAAGACATCAAACCTTAATTTTTTTACTTTTATATAGTAGTATAAACTAGCTATTTCTATATCAACAAATCTAATTGGTAAAACCCAAAATCAAAGTTTCATTTTTTTCCACCTGAAGCACAAAGTCCAGAAATGGATTCCAAGTAGAAACAAAAGTAATTGTGTTTTTTTCTTTAATCAAAGCAGTCAGTTTAGCCATCTCTGCTAACTCCCATCAACTTTTGCAACCATTCTTCCATTTTGGGGATCAAAGTGTCCTTCCATTTTTGTATATAACGTAATCTTGCTGCCATCAACATATATAACAAGATTGGATAATTTTGACTTGAGTGCCTGTTTAACACTTTTTACCTATCACTCTTGAATATCTCACTTATAATCTTAAAATGGTGGTTAGATTTTTTTTAATAATGTGGAATGGCAATGTGCCATATAATTTGGAAAATATTCTTCCTTTCAGTGATTAAGATGGGATCATTTCAGCACAAATTTCATATGAAAATGCATTATTTTGTGTGAGCAAAACTGGTTTTGTATCTGTAAATCCACTGGGTAGACTAAGATTTAAGGTCTCGAAAATTTGAAATCTGTGGCTTCAGTTTCTCTTTGCTTCTTAGTCATCAATCCCTGACTAGACAGGCTATTCTGTTCTAGTACATGTAGAATTAAGTAGCCATTCAACTTGCTTTAGGTATATCTGGCTGCTTCCCACAGTATTGCCTGGGGTCCTTATGCCTGCATGGAAGTAAACACCTCAGGTTTCCTAAAGGCAGTTTATGTTGTGGCAAAAGTGCTGTTTCAACCATGACAGAGTCCATTAGGAGTAAATTATCAACTGTAGCAGGAAACTGCTTTTTCTTTTCTTTTTTTTTAAATTGCATTTTAACTAACAATTTGAATTGAGGGCTGTATCAGCATCATCTTAACAAAGGGAAGTCATTTACCAAAGAGTCAATTGAGGTTGAAGCTTTTACAGCTCATGCTTGCATGTGAGGTACAGCAACTTATTTAATTGCTCTGATGTGGCAAAAGCAGGTTGTGCAGTGGGGAGGGGCTGAACTTGCCCTATAGTTTGGTTATGGATTCAGTGGGAAATTGTTGGGGGAGATAGTAAGAATTACCCTAAAACTATTCTGAGATTATCTCAAACCGAATAAATCAGGGCTTTTAAAAAAGAAGTTTAGATGCCTCCACAGTGCTTAGTATACAGGATCTAACATGTATGGCAGGTGATTTGATATTTCTGTTATTTTTATAATGCATTGTGTTGGCTTTGACTGCAAATTGTCCTGGGTGTGAAATTTAATTAATTAACACTAACATATTTTGGCCAACTGATACAGGTTCAGTATTAAAAGGGATTCGTTTAGCTCCTCTCCAGTATTCAGCAAAGACAGAATAACTGGTTTGCTGTTACTGAGGCAGGTTTTCTGCATAGAAAATGAGGTTTTCCTTTGCTTGCAGCTTGAGTAAATTGAATTGGATGTGTTTAGTAGCATAGGTTTTGTCCAGATACGACGTAAGAATGTCGGAACATGATGTCAGGAAAATCTCTTGTGTGTTTCATTCCCGTGACCATTGGATTTGTCTTCAGTGGATACTTGATTTTGGCAAATATATGAACCAACTCATGCATAGTTCACACACCTTCTAAGACAGGTGTTCAGGAGGAGTAAAAGGAAGATCAAGAGCTGATAATAGTTTTTCTTTTGAAGAAACGTATATGACGTTTCTAGATCACCCCCATTTTCTAGTGAGCTATGAGGGTTTGTGGAGGCGGGGATTGTCTTTCTTTTTCCAATAAGCAAGTCTTTGGTATTTGATAGCTTTTCTGTCCTTAATACCGTTGAGCAGTTTCTAAGTAAAAAAAATTGGATCACCCAGCTGTGAAGAAAGTGGATAAGATCCATCAGCCCATTGAAACAGCACCATATTTTTCTTTCTGATTCCATTCAGATGTAATAGGGTTTTTCCAAGAAGTCATCGTTTGTTAAAATGTGAATGAGCAATGTGATTGTGCACTCTTATCTTGTGCACTTTTTGCAGTAGAAAGCTCTGCAGTTCCTTTTTTATCACTTCTGAAGTTCAAAATAAAGGTTTATTTTATAAAGGTTTTGGCTATAGATTTAGTTTCTAGGTCTAGTTTCTAGGTCTAGTTCTGATCAATAGAAGATAGTTAAATGGCATAGTTTCCACATGCAGAAATTAAAGACAAAATGTGGCTTAAGTATCATGGTCCTGGCATAGGCTGAAGAAAAAGGTTTGCAAAGACAAGCGTATTTACCATCATTATTAATATTTGGACCCTGGTTTGTTGAAATGTCCCATTATGTCAGAATTATGTAGAATTAAAGATGGTAACATCTAGATGGTTAGCAAATGAACTGAATATATCCCTATTTTGTAGCTTTAAAAATCATATTTGATATACACGAAAGCCTGGGTATATCTAGTGATGAAAATTCCATGGCTATCTTAGCAGATGTAGAATTTCTTTGCAAAAGAGGAACAGAATAAAAAAGAATCTGTGATAAAGCCTCTTCCGTTGAATTTATTTTTCTGTGTTAGGGATTCACTCCCATCCACATATATTTTTAAAATGGTAATTTATTTATGTAAGAATTTATGACATTGAAACATTTGTGAGTCTGCAGTGTTTAAACAGCAGATAAATAATATTTTTAGCTTCTTATGGGGAATATATGGCTAGATGAGAAATATTTTTTGTGAAAAATGTGAGGAATGATGAGTTGAGTACATTTGCTGCAGTATAAAGCATAAGGAGAGAGCAAAGATTAAGTTGAATGTTTGGTGCAAATAATACAGAAATTAAATGGTAGCAGGATAACACAGATGTAGATACTGGTTTTCTGGAGGTTGGAAAATTCCTGCTTTCCTGTATAACAGATGTTATGCATATTTTTATTAGTTTACACAATCATTTACATCACACTTTTGAGTTATTATTTGCTTGGGAAACTATGAAAAGACAATCATAGGAATGAGGCCAAAAGTTTTACCATGAAGGTTGATATGGGATTTGACAATGAGTCTTCTATTTAGGAACGGAAATAAAAAGATAAGACATCAAAATCAAAACATTTTGAAATAATATATTTAATTCCCTAAATAAATAATATTTGAAGATCTTTGGGCCCAGATATGACTTTTAAAGACCTGGTTAATGAGAGACTTGGTGGATTTTAGTTTATAGGAATAGTGCTGTCTTTAATATAAACAAAACTTAGGGATGGATTCAGATGTTTTGCCTTATCTGGTAGATGTTGACTAGTTTTGAGCAAGTAAAGAAAGGGCATATTAAAGAATAGCAATTAAAGAAAGCATCCCGCACAAGTAAAATATTTTTTGAAAAAATATATCCTATTTTATGAAAATATCTGTAATAGTCATTCTAAAATTAATTTTCCAATTCAGTTCAATAAAAAATAGTTTCTTCTGTTAATTTTTAAGCATGCTTCATGTTTGTTTTGTTACATGATTCTAATTCTACTTAGAAAGTATATCACACTTTCCAATTATATTTTCTTTCTACTGATACAGTCCAAAAAGTGTTAGGTTCATAATGTCACAGCTAGACAGCTCCATAGGGCTTAGTTTTAGTCTATGTGAGAGAATTCTGCAGTGAAATGTATGTGCTTTATCTTGTTGAAAAGCCAATTCTAGATACATTTATGTGGGAATAAGCACTAATATACCTAAGTATGATACTTGATCCAAGTCCAAGAGTTCACATATTTTGAGGTTTTGTTAAGGGATATTTCTGTTTATGCATCATAAGGAATACTTCTATTAGTTGTATGCATCATTCTCACTTTCATTTCTAATGTTTATGAGGAACATTTATTAAATATTTAAGGAATGAATGTCTAACACCACTATCAAATTCAGAAGCAAATATAGTGTAGAAATGTAGTTGGAACTACATAGATGCCATGTATCACTATTTGAATGAACTGAATATAATCAGATTTCATTGTTATATCTCATTCTCACTTGCTGTGAATAATTTTGAATAGGTCCTATGTATAGATACTATATTTGTACTAGATACTGTAGATTGCTGTTATCTTAATGTACTAAAGCCATACTGTTACAATTTCAATTACATTTAGAATAGTAGATAGGCTTAGAAGCAGTATGGTAAATGAATAGTCCTATCCATCACATCCTTCCAATTATTCTTGGAAGGATTTTCATCTGACTTCAAATTTATCTCTGACAAGTGTTTTTATAGGAAGAAACTCTGGTTTTTGCCTTACCTTCACACTTTACTTTGAATTGTCTTTCTGTTTTAGGCTGTCCCCGAAACAGCTGGCATTAAGTTTCCAGATTTCAAGTCTGCTGGTGTTACGCTGAGGAGTCAAAGGGTAAGTTAATGTGCTAGTTTTTCGGATCTAAAGGGGTACCTGCTTCCCCTTTTTCATTTCTTGTTCCTTTCCTGTTAATGAACTAGTGGAGCATGAACTGCAATACTGTAGTAAAATAGCTTCAACTAATTTTTGGAATATAGACTGTGTAGCTTTTGAACCTGTCTCTTTCCTCTTAAGTGCAGGTAGGTAATTTGGGGTGTGTGTGTGTGCGTGTGTCAAGAGATGTAATTTAATTTAATTTTTTTTTCTTGGAGTGCTTCTTCATGACATAATTAATGCTTTTGAGGGCTTCTTAAGTGATGAAATGGGTCTATTAAATCTTAGGGGCTTTAAATAACCTTTTTGTGCTCCCGCTCCCATTGCAGGCTGTTGCACTGTAGAAAATCAGTAGTACAGGTAATCCTCGACAAGTGTAATGAAGCTTGGCCATTATAGTCATAAGTTGCACAGCTGTCAGGTGAAGTACCCATGTGATCACCTCACTTAATGAACCCCCATCCCTTTCTCCCCAGTGTGGTCATAAAGTGGAGCAAGAGTGCTTCAGGGGCCCCAAGGATGTCACTGGGAGGCCTAGCTCAGTCCCTGCCCCGAGCCTTTCAAGGCGTCCCCCACTCCCTGAGGAACTCCATGCTCTGCTTTCCGCCTCTTGGAGTCTTCTTAGGCTTTGGGCCTGCTTTGCCAGCTGGATGCCAAATACTCCTTCCCTTCTCGGCCGCCCACCCCATCACCAATCACTCACTCACTTTTGCTACATATTTGGAAGTTCTGCAGATCACATTAGGGAAGAAGAAGAAGAACATTAGGGAACATTACGGAAGAATAAGAAGAACAAACTGTTCCGTCCTTAGGCCACGTGGTCTGGTCTTGGAAGTGAGCACCATTTTCGAAGTGGCGTAACTCCTTCCCTCCACTTCACGGTGGAGTTGTCAAGGGTATAGCTTTGTTGTGGCTATGTTTCCAAAGCTTTAAGGGCGGTTGTGTATGATTTGTTTTCAAATGTAAGGTTGGGAAATATATGGAATTTAATATTTAAAGTGAGATTAATCAGAGTAATTCTTAATCATGATTTGGAATGCTATTTGTGTGCGGCCAAATTTTTTGCTGTTTTGGAGTCAGACTCATAAGAGTTCACAACAAATCAAGAATTGCTATGAATATGAATATTAGACTCAATGATCTGTTATTTTTTAATATTATTTTAATCAGAAAGTTAAAATGCAAGCTCAAAAAAAGAGGAAATTTTACAAAAAAAACATTATTAGACAAACATTTTTTTTAAAAAAAGAAAGGAATTGTGCATTAAAAATAAATTAAAAATATATGAGCTAAGAAGGATCAGCCTAATATATCTGGGGTTCAGGTAAAGCCAACAGCTTTCCCCTCTCACAATGGGCATTCAACAAGAGGTAGCAAGTGACATTGCATGTGTCACAACATCATGAACCGCCTACCACAGTTCATATATGTAGCCTAACTTAGATGTCATGGGATGTCTCAGTGGTGAAATGTAAAATTTGTTACTACCGGTTCTGTGGGCGTGGCTTGGGGGGGTGTAATATGACTGAGTGGGCGTGGCCAACTTTTTTTTTTTACTTTTAAAACCATTTTTTCTACAACCTCTTCGGCCGACGTTGAAAAACATTGCTCTTAGGCTTTATCTGACTGGTTTCCTGCACTGGTTTTATTCTGTTTCTATCATGTCCAGCCAGTTTATCTAGCATACATGGATAATTCCACATAAGGCTTATTGGACTCCCATTTCTGCTAACATGTCACCTATGTCAGCCTCTTTTTATTTCTATTCCTTATTGGCAAGATTTAGAAATAATGTCGAGTGGAACACATTTAAAGGTAGATAGATATGGAAGCTCTGGAGAACAATTGGGGAGATTTGTTAATGGCCTGGATTAAATCCTCTTTAAGTTCATATTCCATCTTTCCATTTAATGCAGTAGAGAAATCAGCATGAAGTGTGTTTCTTAAGAAGGAGGATCATTTTTAAAAAATGCCTAGGCTTCCTGCCCCTCCATTGTGTTTTCTACTTTTTGGGCTCATGATGATCATAGACATTAATAGGTATATTTACTATAAAACACAGCATATTTTATACAACTATGGTGCACTGTAGCAGAACACTCCCCTAGTAAGATCAGCACAGATATTGAAGTATTTCTTATGTGCAGAACTTAATTCAGGTTTGGTGAAATTACACCTGTCAAGGATCTTCTGTTTTGGAGAAATGCATGCTAGTCTCACTTCCAGGGCGACAGTGATATTATAATACAGACATTTTATTTGTGGTGGAAATGTGCCGCCTAAAGAAATTTGAAGAGATAGGAGTACTTTTAGCTGCAGCCAATTTCTAATTAAAATTTAACTGCCGCCTTTGATTGTTAAAAGACAAAATTTGGGTGCTATTCCTGTGTAGAGTACTTACATCTTCCCTTTAGGCACTTTGTCTTTTATTTCTCTTTGCGATAGTAAGATACAGCAGCCGTCTTGTAAAATGTTTTATATAACTTCCAGATGCCTGTGTGCCAACTTCGGTCATTTTTTTAAAAAAAATGCAAAATTTACTTAAAATCTTTTAAAAGCTAGAGATACTTTTAAAATGGTGTTCCTTTGATTCTTATTAGTATCAGCTCAAACTAGAATGAAAACATGCAATTGCTTCATGTTAGGAGTTCATAATTTTTTATTATTATTATTTATCTTTTTATTAAGACATGATTTCCTGTGTGTAAATGTATATTGTCAGGAGATTCTCCACCACCCTTCTGAAGAGACTATCAGAGGAAAAGTATGTTTGGGGGGGGGGGTGTTCTGTTTCAAGGTTGCATCATTGGATCTCTTGTATGACATGCGACAAGACGGTTGGATTCTAACCTGCTAAGTCTTTGATAATGAGGGGAAAACAGTAGGATGAAAGAAAGTTCTTAGCAATCTCAGTTCCATGGAGCACACTGGGGAATGCTGAGGTACAATTGTTTAGTTCACAGCTGGACCCCTTCCACCAAGAAAGGCTTCCAGCTGGTAGTTTTACTTGTTACCTGCTAACTAGGATCTTGTAGACAAATTGGTGGTCAGACCAATTAAAAAGAAATGGGGGGAGAGGGAGCTTTCATTCCCATTGATTCACACATCCAGCCTCACTGGCTTTTAAATATTTACTAGCCAACCGAGCACATTTTTAGCATTGATTAATGAGGTACAATCCACTGTGGTGCTTGCTTTCTCTGAGCACAGGAAAGGAGGGTGCGGGCTAGGACTATTCAGGCTAAAAGTGTATTTCTGCCTGTGTTAGGCACAAGGGAAGGGGGGTCACTTGAATATATGTATGTATTAAAGGTGCCTTCTCAATATTTGACTTGTCCCTCTATGAAATGGCTAGATGGGATGCCTGTTTGCTCTTCTGCAGAGGCTCTTTGTCAGCTGCCTTCCCTCCGACATTAATGCAAAGCCAGACCTCATCAGCTGCTAACAGGGGAAACATCTGTCTTTCTTCGCTTGATCAATACTGTCCCTTCAGAAGCTGAGCCTTCAAAGCAGTTACATAAAATACCAGTAATATTTATTTGGATTTGATAAATTTAATTACTTGGGACAATTAATAATTTATCTCTGTAGTATTGATGGTGCTGCGAGGCATTTTGGTGAGATAAGCTAATGGCAATCGGCACCTCTTTATTAGCTGGAAATTGTGCATTGTTAAGGGGGGGAACTTCTGATGGATAGAAAGATGAAGTGTTTTAGTTGTTTTTACTGTCTTGTTCGTGTAGTAACTGTAGTGAGAGCCAGAGTCCACTACATTAATGAAGCTAGGGGGACAAAGCATGTGGCTAGATGGGGAAGTATGCATAAGTGGAATGTCATCTCAGTTACTCACAAGTAGTAATCCCTGATGCAATCCAATAAAAGGGGTTGGTTTCCAGTTCATCAGCAATAATGCAATGGCCCTCTAGCCTTTTAGTAAAGGTGGCCAATTATGATTTTTTATGTGGTAGAGAGACATGCATGGAAAAGATGATGTCAAATGTTGTTGTATTGACAAGCTTTAATTTCTTTATAGGTATAATTTAATATGCTCATAAATTCATATATTTTAAATATTAAAGCCAATTATAAATAATTATAATTATTTTTAAAAAGCTATTTTCTGATAGATTAAATTACAGCCAGTGAATACGTTTAGTATTATTATAATTATTTTTAATTACTATAAATTTTATCCATCTATATGCCTTTGAGCACAGAATTGTTATTCATCTTAAAAAATAAATTGAATTCATTTTAACCTTACAATAACATAGGTAAGCTTTATAAAATGAAGACAATGTCTCTGGTTCCTGAGGGTTTTTTTTAGAGAGGAACTGTGGTAGTTAATTTTCTTGTTCTTATTTCTTCTACTTGGTAGTACCCCATAAATCATAGCTTTTTCTCTTTTCTGTTAGCATCATTTATGCAGTCAGGATGCATATTTTAGCTGCAATCCTGTGTGTACTTATTTGGACTTAAATATTGGTCATAATGGGGCTAGCTTTTTACCACATTTATATAGACTTCCATTGTTAACATTAAAAATGGAGATATTTCAGAGGTCATTCTCTTAACTTTAAGCACTGTACCATCTTTTACTTTTTATTTGTATTCTTTTACTTGGAGGGTTTTATGATATTATTTTGTCATCACTATAACTATACAGTAGATGTTTTTAGCTATGCAAGCATCTGGGATTTATTAGATTGCAGTGGAGTATAAATTTAATAAATAAATTTATCAAGCCCTAAAGTTCTGCCTTGTGGAGTCCCTCAGTGCTCTTTCCTCTCTCTGCTTCTGTTTAACATCTACATGAAGCCACTGGCTTCATCACTATGAGGTTAAATACCACCAGTATGCTGATGACACTTAACATCCCTATCCCTGGCTGACCAAATGATGCTGACAAAGTTCCTTCCCAATGTCTGGAGGTTATAGGGGTCAGGTTGGAGAAGAACCAGCTTACCTATCTTTACTTCTGGATAGGGCATCGTTGCCCAATTTGGAGCCCTCTTGGACTTTTGGCTTCTATTTAAAAGCAGGTAGCAGTTGTGGCCAAGAGGTTACATGGCATAGGGCCTAGTTATCTGCGAGACCGCCTACTGCCACAAATGACCTCCCACCAACCCGTGCGCTCCCATAGAGAGGGCCTCCTCAGGGTGCCATCAGCCAAACAGTGTAGGCTCGTGACCCCCAGGGGGAGAGCCTTCTCTGTGGGGGCACCTACCCTCTGGAACCAGCTGAGATAAGGAGAACTCAAGACCTCAGTGCCTTTCGCCGTGCCCTTAAAAGCCATTTTTTCCAACAAGCCGGGCTGGCTTAGGAAGTAATTTTAGACGTTTTAAATTGGTTTGCTATTTTTTAAAATTGGAGCCAAATTTATATATATTTTAATTGTCTTAATATTTGTATTGTATGTTTTTTAATTCTGGCTGTTCACCGCCCTGAGTCCTCAGGGAGAAGGGCGGTATACAAATTGGAATAAATAAATGAATAAATGAATAAATAAATACATACATACATAAATCAATCATGTGCACTAATTGCACTATTTCCTGAATTATAAGGCATTACTCACCTCCTGTTCTATTGTCATAACCACTATCATGGCCACCTCCTGTTCTACTATTGTAACACTTTCTACATGGGGCGGTCCTTGAAGAGCTTCTGGAAGTTGAAACTGGTCCAGAATGCAGCAGTATAGATAGTTCTGGATGCATAGTAGTACTCCCATGTAATCCCAATCTTTCACCAGCTAAACTGATTTCCAGTAGCTACTGGGTGTGATTCAAGGTGCTGGTTGTTACCTATGAAGTCCTTAATGGCATAGGGATAGGTTACTTGCAAGACTGCCTATCTCCAATTGACCTTACACATTCTACAAGGAATGCTCTGAGTCTCCTTAATAAAACAGTGTCATCTGGTAGATTTTGGCAGGCATGCCTGCTTTGTCACAGCACTTGCCCTCTGGATAATCCTCAAGATTTCTATGGCTCCAACCCTGTTGGCCTTTTATAAGGCCTTGAAGACCAGGCTTTTCCCCCAGGTATTGAATCAGGGATTAAACATACTCAACTGTCTGTAATGGTTGGGAGTAGAATGACTGGGTTGCCCTTGATTACGTTACGTCATCTTCTTTTTTAAAAATTTTAGGAATGGAATGGAATAGGACAGAATAGGATCTTTCAATGATTGACATGATGTTGTTACTTAGGACATGATTATGAACTTTGATTTCAGTGAGTCTTGATTGGATTTTTTTTTAATGTATTTGTTGATAACAAACCTTTTTTCTGTCTAATCAAATTTGTTACTAAGAATTGTTTACATTTGTTTCATAAATTCTGCTTATAGTGCAGTTGTGAGGTATGATTTTTAAGCAAGGGAAGCTCTGAATAACTTTTAATTTGGATTTGGCTCAACAGTTGGGGCATATTTCATGACAAAACCATCATAGGGGAATTACTATTACATTTGCCAGAATTACTTCTGCTTAACAAGGCCTTGAAATAACTTTTGCAAGAAAAAACAGTATCGAGAATTACATATCATAAAATCAGGTGTGAATGAAAGAATTTCCTTAAAAACATCATTATAAAAATAACTTTCTAGATTCCAGACATGAGAAAGAACAGCTGGATAGGGTAAATACTTTGCATAGTTGTGCACATTCCAACTTTAAAAGAACTGTACTGAACCTGCACCTGTGATTAGGAAATGCCAACCAGATGTTGGATTACATAAGGGAAGGGAAAATATCCTAATGTTGTTAATGATTTCATTCCCATATCTGAATAAAGGCTGTGCCACCACTTACTGTACATTTCAAAGGAAATTACTTTGCTGGAGTGTGAGAAAATGGAGACACTTTAAAATGTGTTGGAAGTTTCATAAGCATTTTAGGGCTGTTGAAACTGAAGTGCCAAAATTTGGTTGTTCCAAAAAATTTAATCTAGACGTATTTATTGATTTATTAACTTGAATTATTTTATGTAACTCATGGCATTTTAATATGGATTTGCCAATTTAAGAATATCCTTCTGTAGAAATCTCTGGGCCTGAAGAGTTGAGAGATGAGTGAATTATTTGTGCAAGATCATAGGCCCACTTAACACAGCACATACTGATCACAGTTGGTTAATCGCAATCAAGACCTGTTCACATGTCTCAGATTTATGAATGTTAGATCTTATATTGCTGTCTATTTTGTGTTGATTGAAGCAGCAGATGTTTTCTTATCAGCTGACAGTCAACTGTATGAGGAAGCAGAGCTGAGAGATACTGATCAAGTACAGTATCAGGGTACATGGAGGGCTGTGGATTGAGGTGGCAATAAGGTTTTGCCAGCTGACCA
Source organism: Ptyas mucosa (assembly GCA_012654045.1). Taxonomy (NCBI): domain Eukaryota; kingdom Metazoa; phylum Chordata; class Lepidosauria; order Squamata; family Colubridae; genus Ptyas; species Ptyas mucosa. The sequence continues at coordinate 19,033,442 of WNWU01000004.1, forward strand.
TCAGCTCATGTGAAGAAATGGCAAGTGACTATCTGGCTGGTAAATGTGTGGAATTTGGGGTAGGGAAGAACCTGGTGGATTTTCCAAAATCATACTTTGAGAGTCAGTCTTAGATGATGACATTGAATACCAAAAAGGTTAGGTTTGAATTTTGTAGTTCATCTCCATCTACCTTTTTTTGTTCATGTCCTCCAGGATAAGTGAAACACAGATTGTTTTGTGGAATTTAAACCATAGTTGAGAATTTCTTTTAATGAAGAGCAATTCAACTAACTGGATAACTAATAGGATATAAAAATCCAACCCTGAGGAGATTATTACTATCTCTGAATGATGTAAAAATGCGGACCAATTACCTTGTAAGAAGAATCTGGCTAAGCCTAGTGGCTTTTACTCAACTCAGATTGGTATTCCTCTTGGAGAGTTTTATGAGTACAGGCAATGACTTGCAGTATATCTAAATGTATAACAGACTTAAGATAAATAGTTGTTGTTAATGCCATTCATTTATAGTAGTTATTTGCTTACATCTCTTATTAGCCAAACATTGGGCTTTGTAAATATGTGATATTCTGAAGTGTGCTCTGATTGTTATATTTGGCAAATAGCTTGTCCATTGGTATATGAAAATTAAGTATGGATTCTTTGCTGGGAAAATCCTCAAAGAAACAGATCTTATTTTATTTACTTCATACATAACACCAATTTACAAAATAAAGTGATGGAGTTACTTACTAGGAAAGAATTTCTGATACAATGTTGAATGCAAATCAAATGTTAGAAATGACAACTGTTCAACTAGAAACTTATCTACTTCTTACCCATGAAATCTATTTCTAAGAGATGAATGTTTAGAGTTGAGATGGGTAATGTTACCTTTCATGACAATGTGATCTGGTACTGCAAGCATTTCCAGTTTCAGGGATAGAGAAGGAGTTATGGAAGTGAGTCAGACACAAGTCTTTATTATTCTTAGGGTCAACCTAAGACCACCATTCAGGTTTTTGCTTACTGGATTGCTTGTATTTCACTAGTAGCTAAGCAAGAGAAACCTCCAGATTGCTGCCATTCTGCAAATCTCTCTGCTCATCTACTCATGTGGTTTTGATTCATATATTGATGTGTTGTCCTTTTATTTATTTTTCTCTTGCTGCACAGTTCATACATTTACTGGTTGTTTATAGTGAGGACAAAGACTCCGAGTCCTTAAATCAAAAGCGATGTTGGCATAATTATAAGCACAAGCTGGCGTTGCAAAGAGGGCTGCAGGGAGAGGTTGTCAGAGGAAGAAAGCACCCACAATATATTAACCCAAAAGATCTTAGCTAATCACTTCTTCAGCTTGAGCAATCCATTTTTTAAAAATTTGACATATGGTTATTTGGGGACCTGAGCAATAATAAATAATTCTGGTAGATTGTTACAAAGAAGAAGGACTGAAGGTTAGCTGTTGGCTATTGCACTTACTTAGAATGAAAGTATTCCCTATGTTGTACTGAACTGCTGTCAAGAAGTGCTTTGTTACATTGTGAAAAAAAGTAGTAGTTGTTAATCAAACACAATAAGTTTAAGTACTATTAGACCACATTCTCTACTGGCCTTTCTGAGCTGAATGATAAGGGATCAGGATACAGACATGTCATCGGTTGATTCCATCTGAGAGGCCACAGACTTGTCTTTTGGTTTCCGTTAATATTTTTAGACAGATCTTTGCCAAATTGATTTATATTTTCAATTCTGCTTCATATTTCATTTTTTTCTTCCACTATGAGCCAGTTGAAAGATTATATTAATCTGACCCTGTCTTGCCCTGAAAAAGAATGAAGAACTGTACTACGTTGTAACTGTGAAGGCTTGCCTAGAGCCCATATGATTTTAGAATTAAAACCAGAGATTACAGGATGTGGACAAGCCTTCACAGTCACAGTGTAGTACTGTTCTTCATATGAATGAGCAAACATTCACAGTTACCAAAACAGAAGCTCAAGACATGAGAACAGAATAAACTTGGATCTTTCTTTTTAATTGATGAAAGATACTGTATCTACTGAAATATTCATGTAGAATACCATAACAATTGGATCAAATTAAGATTTGGCATATAAGCATTCAATTTATTTTTTTTTTGCATTATCTTTATTATAAGTTTTTCTTTTCCACTAATCTATCTCATGTTTTTTGGCTCTCAGGAGCAAACTGTTCATTCAGAAATCTTATGTGCTATGGTTGCTCTTATCTAATCTAAAGATCATCAAATTGAATGTTCCACAGATCAAAATTATAGCTAATAGCCCGAGTCTCTACAGGAGTGGTCAATATGGCACTATGATGATACAATAGAAACCTCATCATTTTTATGGGCACATTAAAGGGAAAATGAGGTTTTGACTGCAGCTACCATTTTCTTGTTTTCTGGCTTCTGGGGTTACTTCTGGCTATTAGTAAACTAGCATGTCAAGAATGCAGTACTATTCCAAGTTAAAACTCCTGGACTAGTTTTCTTACCATCTGGATTTTTAATATTGTTTTTGTTCTTTTGGGAGATTCTTCAGGTTGAATTTTTAAAAGTAATTGTATTAGATGACCGTCAATAGATGTGCTAGGGCAGTGATGGCTAACCTTTTTGCCATCGCGTGCCAAAAGCAGGGGGAGTGCGGTAGGGTTACACGCACGCGTGCCCACATCCATAATTCTATGTGACCTGCCCCCCCCCGCTTTTGGCACACGATGGCATGGTGGGCCCGTTTTTTGCTCTCCTCAGGCTCCAGAACCTTTCTAGGAGCCTGGGGAGGGCAAAAACGGCCTTTCCCACCCCACCAGAGGCCTTCCGGAGGCTGGTAACAGTGTGTTTTCTGATTTCTGGTGGGCCCAGAAGGCCTGAAAATCAGCTGGCTGGTATACGCATGTGTGCCAGAGCTGAGCTCGCGTGCCCATCGATATGGCTCCGTGTGCCACCTGTGGCACCCGTGCCATAGGTTCGCCATCACGGTGCTAGGGCATCACTTGTCAAAGGATGATGTGGGGTAGTTTTTGTATGCACTTTTGCCCGGTGCATCCAGAGGGAGCTGGTCAAAAAAGGCAAGATCGCAGCCGTGGCTGGATAATCAGAACTCTGCTCCCACTCAAAATGAGGTGGAGATTTAATTGCATAGTTGAGGCTACCACTTGGATTTTTTTTTTACTTAGATACTACATACCCAAGAATGCCTCTACCTCTGCCTCCAGTGTTGTTACTTAAATTATTAGACATTTTTGGTTTCCCAGAAGGATTAGAAGTAATTTTTGCGACTTGGCACTTTGATAGTCTGGAAGACCTTAATAGCTACATATCATGATGTGAGACTTGATCAAAGTATGATGAGGTATATGCTCTTCAATGATAATGGTTTAATGCCATACTCTTCCTCTTTGTTGAAATTCAGTCAAGGCACAAAATTTGCTCCTACTATTATATTGCATGCAGTCTATACAGTAGATCTGTGTCTGGTAGTTATTTTAATTCAATATAAGGTCATTCCTTTCTTTTTCAGTTATTACAGATTTTATAATTTGGTCCACATACAGTACTCCAGAGAGTTTTAGTGAACTCCATAGATATCAGAATGGGTGTGCTGTTGCAAAATCATTCAGAGTTGTTTTATACAGAAAGTGATATTGGATGCTGCCCCCCCCCCCCAACACTGATATGCTTCTAAAGCAAGCAGGCAAACACCCCCAACTCTCAAAGCAGTACAAAAACACCTTAATGGTATAACATACAAGCCCGTAGGCTTATCGGTGAGAAGCCTTATTGTTTTTGTCAGATTTGCTTTTTCCGAACAGCAGCTGTCTAAGCTGCGTTGTGCTTTCTGGTATTGAGGCGAATGGAGCATCGGGCCTTCCCCGCCATTGAGACTGCCAGGCTAACGGAGCCTACCTAACAGATTATCAGCGCCCTGTGAGTAATAGACTCCTCATTTAGTTTTAATACATTTTGCATAGAGAGCAATCAACCTTCATCAGTCTTAAAGATAAATTGGCTTAGCCAGCTAAATTTTAAAGATATTAGTCCAACAGTAGTCACATAAATCATAACGTTTTCTTAATGATGGTAAAATTAAAATATACTCTTGCTTGAAGAAGCCAATGGAGCTTTAATATTCACAGGCCAAATCCTCCCCCAAAATTAAAGGGAAGCTTAATTGATGTTTTCCAAAGCCAACTCAAAGAGTAACATTTCTTCTCAGTTGTCCCTATATATCTTCTGTGTTCTATTAACATGTATAAATCCATCCATATCACTTCTACTCTTTGCCAGTCTTTCCTGGGCTGTCAGTCTTCCATTTTATTGCCTACATAAAGGAAATCATTTACCATTGACAAAGCTCTGCTTGGCCTAGGAGGGACATCTTTCCTGTGTCATTCTCCATTTTATTTTAGCACGCTTGAAAAAACTTACAAGAGGGAACATATCCAAAGTTGTGGGAAAAGTAAGATAAAAGCCTAATTAACATTCTATGGCATCAATAACTTCTGAATTTGAAACTTCCTGATTTGTAACTCCCTCTTGTAGTGGCTTTGATACACCAATACTCTAAACTCCTGTTTGAGCTAGAGGGCTACATAATGAAACTGGCCCCCAGCTTTGGAAGCAAAAGACGACAAATGGGGATACCTTGATCAGTACACGGCAAGACCTTCAAATGGGATATGAAGATAAAATACAGGTAGTCCTTGACTTACGACCGGGGTGAAATCTAAAAATGTTCCCTACTGGTTCTGTGGGCGTGGCTTAATTGGTGGGCGTGGCTTGGTGGTTAGGTGACCCAGTGAGCGTAAACATTTTACTCTGTTGCTGCAGCTGATCATAGGACTGAGCTACACATATCTGTCCTGCATCTTTCGCCAAATTAGATTAACCGCTTCTATGCCCCATCTTGTCTGAAGGCAGAACAAGAATAAACTCATTGGCTTCTGCCTCCACTTCCCAGTTTCCCATTTCTACTTGCATTGTTTCTATGTTGTTGGGAAAAAATGATTTCCGTTAAAAGGCCCTTCTCAGTATGTGGATTGGGAATCCTAGAAAATCAGAATTCTGTTTGTAGACGGAGCTTCTGAAGTAAAAGTGGCACGCTGCAGTAGCCGTTGTCCTTTCACATTGTGAGGTTCAGCATGAATCCCAAGGACTTGGCCTCATTTTTGGCGTTATGTGATAGTAATTGTGTGTTTGTGTGAACCCACATAGGACTTAGGAGATTTTTGCAGTCCCTTCTCAGTATGATGTAACTATTATGTACCGGTCCATTCATATGAAACCTGTGCAATGTGCGGACAGTAGAGCTTTTGTGTTACGTTCCAAGAATAACCATGAAAGATGCGATTGTGAATCAGTTCTAAAATATATCTCTGACGAGAGGTTGAGATGAGTTGCAAAGTTTTGCAGATTCTTTCTCCCCAAAATTTGAAATGTAATGGGCTGGGAATACAGGAGGGCTGTCTCTATCCGAGTATATGCAAAACTCAAACTGCTGCACTAATATAAGAAGAATGCAAAAGGCTGAAAGCTCCTAGAATGCAGAATACAACCAGGACTGCATATTATATTATAATACAGCCAGCAAAATGACCTTGCTAAAATAAATACTACAATAAAATATATATTAAAGTCTCAATTTCTCTTGCACTATAACGACAAGTGAAGTCCTCCATATATTACTCTATCTGTCTTCTTAGATTGCCAAACACACAATATTAAGGCATGCTAATACAGGCCCTATGCTACCTTAGAGTAATTAAATAACTTAGGTATGTGTTTGGTTGGAAAAGATTCAAAACTCCACAGGGATAGGTGAAACCTTTTAACTTAGCTAAATTCTCCATAAACCTGTTGGAAAGAATATAATTCCTTGCAAATATTTGTAACCGGATCAGTGACATACATGTCTATATGCCATGTATGATTTGAAGACATTGTCTTCACGTTGGTCTTGTTTTAATTAATGGGCAGAAATTCCTGCCTACCGTACATAACTAAGATTGAGATTACTCTTCTTATTGCTATAAAACTTTGGAACAATAAAAAAACCCTTATATGCTTTCCAACTGTGAAATGGAATTTGAAATGTGAAGTTGAAATATATCTGCTGGCTAGTTTAGGGAAATCACACTGAAAAGTATCAATGTCTGCAACTGATGAATACATGCAAACCTTAAATAAGAACACATCAAGATTAGACTATTCTGCTGCCTATATTATATCAGATAGCAGTTCCTGAAAGTTACATCTGACCATAGAAATGTTACTATAAAGCTGGTTAAAAAAGTAGAAGTAATTATGGCTTAATGGAGAAGGTACCACACTTCATCTAGACTAAAGCATCTCTGTAGAGATGCAACAAAAGACTAATTTAAAATCTATGTATACTACTTGTAGGGACAACTCGGGTAAGCTTGTGTATTTTTATGATAATTACAATGCCGATTCCAGGTAGACTGACATGGTTAGAATCCAGTCATCTTTTCTTTCAAGGCTTTATTGGCATCTTAACCAGTCCAGTAGTTTCCATAAAACAGTATGTAGTGTAGTTTGCCGAGACTACTCAACAGGCTGAATAGTTAATACTTGACAAATGTCAGGCTATAATTCATGGGATGTGAGCTTTATGAGTGATAGAAAGGTAGACCATATTGAAGCCCACTGATCTTTCAGGTTTTAGTAAACCGGATGGTAGAAAACTTGCTTTCAGAGCCTTCCCAAATTTTGAGCTATAAAATTATCAACTTCCAAAGGAAGAACTATGCCATTTTGAGAGATTTGTTTAAAAAAGAGGCAGTAATGATTAACATCTAAAAATAAACCATCATGAAATGAGCTGTTCAGTCATCCGCAGTTGCTTTTATACCTAGGTTCTTATCTTCAACATTTTTTCGGAGCCCCTGTGCATCGAATTGGAGCAGGAGGGTCCTGCTAAGTATGATCTCATGCCAAGCGTAGGTTTCCAGCCCCTACTTTGTGCCCTCTTTGGCTCCAGCGTGAATGTATGTTCACACTTCTATGAATTGAGTAAGAGTGTACATGCTTTGTGACTCTTCGCATCTTTTGTTAGAAAACTGGCTCTGTAAATGAATCCCATGGCTCTGGGCTCAGCAGGTAAAGGAAGAAGGAAGTCTGTTAGTGCGTGAGCCTAATCAGGCTGGCAAGAGCAAGTAAAGTAGGGCAGCATCACACATTAGCTACTGTGTAATTGAGCTCTTTGATGGTCAGGGCACTGTAGGAGAGGGTGCCAAGCGGAGCAGAACTTTTGTTGTTAATACAGTCACCCATGGAAGCTGTAAAGCTGTACATCTCTGCATCTTGGTGCCTAGAGAACTGAAAAGCCCTTGCAAGCAGCCTTTTCAGTCCCTGCCCTTGGCCCCAGTCTGCAAACTTTCAGGCCTTCTCTCTGCCTCCGGTTCTCAGCACTTGATTTCCCTTTTCTCTTTCTTTCTTTGGCTCGCTTTCTTCCCCGTGCACTATAAAAAGCAAAGCTCCCGTGCCGTTTGAACTAGGCGGCTGTGAGTGAGGGCTAGCTCAGAGCTGTGTGGCTGTTACCTTTGTATTCCAGATGAAACTGCCAAGCTCCGTGGGACAGAAGAAGATTAAAGCCTTGGAGCAGATGCTGATGGAACTCGGAGTAGGTGAGTAAAGAGGGCAGGGAGAGGGAGAGGGAGAGACCCATGGAGCAGTGCCTTTGTAGTCAAGATGGGCTATTTTTTCCCCCTAGTAATACAGCCAGTTCCTTCAATAACACTATATGTGAATGGGTTTGAAAATAATATGTATTTTGTTTAAGGAAAAAAAAGAAGGGGTAAAAACCAAAAGATGATGCATAGGATTTAAAAAAAAACACCTTTCCAGTAGAAAAGTATTTGAACAGTCTTTGTCGTTTTCTCTCTTGGGTGGGTTCTTTTAAGGCATCAGAAGTCACGGAATAGTATTAAGGAGGTAAGTCTCATCATGTAGGGAGAAGTACTTAGGAAAGAGTGAGTGACCATTGCCCAAAAATCTCTTGACCCTCTTTTGGTACCTTGCAGCTCTCATTTTGGACAGATCATACATGGTCAGCACAAGGGTCTTCCTGTAATATTGTCAATTCCTCCGAAGCACAAATAGTTGTCTTGTGTCAAGGCTGGATCTGGATTTTGCCATCTTTACATCCAGAGAACAGCAACCTCCTTGAGTCTAGGAATCTTTGGCTCTAGCAGTTACCTTGAATAATGAACTGAAGGCAGTTAATGGCTTCCTTACAAGATGGACCAGTATCTAAACCCTCTTCTCATAGTGTTGAGGCTTGGCTGGAATCTGAAGGCTAATTCCTTGTATGTCCAGTGACCTGGACAATAGAATTTGGGTTTATTCCTGTATCTGACTAGGAATAAAGTAGGATTACAGCAGCCCTATAGCTGACAACAGGTTCTGGATCTCACTCATGTAGTCTTCTTCTCCTGCTTTCTCTAGATTTGAACCCGATGCCAACAGAAGAAATTGTTCAGATGTTCAACGAGTTGCGCAGTGATCTGGTGCTACTATATGAGCTCAAGCAAGCCTTTGCAAACTGTGAATATGAGCTGCAGATGTTGCGCCACCGGTATGAGGCACTAGCCAAAGCAGGTAGCACAGGACCTGGCACAGACGGTGGCTCACATCTCGATGGGCAGTCAGGCTTGTGCACAGAAGAAGGCAAGGGTGACAGCAAGGAGCAGATCATTGATGTGGTGGGAGCACCCCTCACACCTAATTCAGTGAGTATTATTCGGAAGATTTTTTGCCATTGCTTGGTTTTTAGCATATGAAGATACAGCCTTTGGGGAGCCACTTAAAATAACAGGATGCTTGGGGGCCTTTGGGAAAGAAGCTTATCAATCAGAATAGAGCTGGGAGAGACCTTGAGGTCTTCTAGTCCAATCCCCTGCTCAAGCAGGAGATCCCATACCATTTCAGACAAGAGGCAGTCTGGCCTCTTCTTAAAAACCTCTAGTGACGAAGCACCCACAACTTCTGAGGGCAAGCCGTTCCACTGGTTAATTGTTCTCACTGTTAGGAAGTTTCTCCTTAATTCCAGGTTGCTTCTCTCCTTGATTAGTTTCCATCCATTGTTTCTTGTCTACCCAAAAACTGCTTACTGAATCTTAAGGAAGAAGGAATTTGTTCATGCAGTCATGAGTCCCTGGAACGAGGTTCACCTGATGGCATCATAGAGAGGCATGGACGTTTTTTCTCAAGGACAGACTTCCAGGATGTTTCACTCAGTATATGCCAGTGATGGTGAACCTTTACAGCACTGAGTGCTCAAACCAGAATGCACATGCATGTGTGTGTGTGCATGTACCGGAGTGCCGGAAACCGAAAGACCAGCTGGCCAGTGCGCGCATGTGTATTTTTTGGCCGTTTTACGGGCTGTTTTCAGGCCATTTTTCAGGCTGTTTTCTGAGCCGGTTTTCAAGCCAGTTTTGGCCCAAAAAAAGGTCTGGAAATGGCTTGGAAAATGGCCTGTTTTTTGGCTGTTTTTCAGGCTGCTTTCCGGCGCCTGCGAAGACCAGCTGGCTGGAAACCAGAAGAACAGCTGGTGACAGCATGCGTGCCCACCGAGAGGGCTTTGTGTGCCACATCATGGGTACATACCATGTAATCACCCCCACACACCCGACCCCCAATTCAATCTAGGGCCTCATCGCCCTGCTCTTTAAACTGACGTTTTGTTAAATCTCCAACTATTAAGTTTAAATTCTAAGATACAAACTTTGTTATAATGGGGTCAGTGAGTTATTAGTTACATTTGCGATCAGGCTATTAGTCAGGTAGCCATTACTCTACTTGTTCATTATAGTGCAGCTATCCAGTGCGTTGGCATAATGGCATGCCACAGTCTTTACAAAATGTTAGAGATTAAATTGGAATTTTATGTAGCAGCCCATTCTTAAGGGGAGGATAGAAGTCTCTACTGGGAATGGTTTAAACCGTCCTGCTGGGCACCATTGCCCTGCCGTTTTTGGGAAACTCAAAATCCCATCCACGTCTGGGTTTTAGCCAATCTCATAATCAGTTCTTATTATCCAGTACTGAGCCATTTTTCTGTATAACAGTTTTCTATTACAAAATGTTGGAGTCTTTCATGGCACTGTATTTTCTCATTCGGGACTTGGAATAGGAACAGAGAGAATAGCACCAAGAGGGTTAACATGATCTGGGCTGTGATGTATTTGAAAGAAATATAATCAAGTTAATTCACTGCAAGGCAAGTTTGGTACCTAAAGGGCCCCCCTGTTAAATACAGCTCTGACCTTTACCAGCTGGTTACACAAAGACGACACAATTAGATTAGTTCAAGACAAAAGGTCAAGCGCATTCACACTGTGACCCCTTTACACTGTCTTTGGAAAGGAAAGAAATTCCACCCAACAAGAGGGGGCAGCTCAGGAAGGTTCGCTGTTATTTTCAGGATGGAGAGGAGGGGCATACATTGGTTGGAGGGTAGAGAGGAATTCTCCTTTATGAATTTGGGGGAAAGGATGCTCCATAGATGTGCAAACATACTTAGGTAGCATGTTGCAGAGGGTTACCATATTTTACTTTAGGTAAGCACCATGAGTCCAATTGTTTGGACTACTTATTTCTGTAAGATTGGCACCTAACCTGGATTGGCACCAAGTTGAAACCAGCTTGATTTTTTCTTGTAGAAAGAATATGGATTGGTGTGGGAGAAAGTTACTACAGATGATAGTTACAACCTCTTATTACAGTTGTTGTGATGTCCTATGTCACATGATAGCAACTTATGACTTTCTCCATGGGCTTCCCAGAAGTAAAGTCAATATGAAACTGGCAGGAAGTTGGAAATGGTAGTTACAAGAGATCCTCATTTAACAACCCATAAGGTCTTTGTTTAACAATGGCAGCTTGGACTGTTGGAACTCTAAGCAGTGAAGTCACGTGGCTTTGAATTAACTATCATATCACTTAATGACAGATTCCAGTCTCTGTTATCCAGCCTCGTTGCTAAACGAGGATTACCTGAATAATGACAGTATAATTTCATAAGATTTGAGTGAATAGACATTTGACTGAAATAGATCTCAATGAGCAAATAGAAACATAGAAAACTGATGGTAGAAAAGGACCTAGTGATCCATCAAGTCTGCCCTTTGAGTTTTGTTTTTTGTTTTCTTTTTAATGTTTTTCTTTAGTTACTATTTATTATTATTTTTTTATTATTTTTATTTTATTTTTGGTTGGAAGATGGACATGTGTTTATCCCTTAACTCAGTTACTGATGATTGTCTCACTGCCCAAACCGCCAAATGTTCACCATGTTTAAACATGGGAACTGCGTAGTTATGGTTAGAGTATGATGGCCATGGTAGTGGCTTCTTTTCCTGCTTGGCATTCCAGATGAGTCTCTGGAATGAATTTAAGTAGTAGAATTAAAGTATAGGTCACATTGCTAAATGTTCAGTGACAGATGGTGGCTATGAACTATGAGTCTTTTACATCTACGTATAGCATGATTGGGATTCCAGATGTTTAGCTGTTTGTCTTCTGAGCAAAACATGGCAAAACCCCTTCTTTTATCAAAGATATTTATTGCTACATGTATCCATGGATTAGCCTGCTTCATCAGATGCGTGGAGAGGAGACATCCTGGTGCAGACAATATCTGAAGTAGGCATTTGAATTTATCTGGATTATATTGTCTAAAAGTTCTGGTTTATCTCTTTTCTTGTTCTCTTTACTTGACAAGACTTCCTTTCCAACCTAAAACTTTTAAAAGAAATTGTTCCTAACCAATTGATGACATGCATTCTCAAATTAAGCCATACATGGTTGCTGTCAGTGATTTCAGTTGGCTGGAGGTCAACATTTTGAGGGTGGCTTTTTCTTCCCCAGAACGATTCATATTTTAGTTGGGAGCAAGGTCCACTATTGGTGGTTCCCAATGAAGGTCTTTTTCCCCCTCATTCCGGCTGACCCAGAAAGGATGTTGCTCTGGGCCTTGAAGGGGCAAAAGGTGAGCTATAACTTGGAACAAATTAGTTCCAAGCACAAGTACAGCCAGTTACTCCAGATTAGGGCCTTTGATTTGCACAACTCAGACTCTACTTGCCCATCCATAATGAGTTGACTCTCCTCAGAATTCCTCACATCAGCACTCTTTGTTCCTAGGCTCACAAGTCAGCCTATTAATGGGGAAACGAAAAGACCTTGTCTGTAAGAAGTCTTGGGTTCAGAGTCAGAATCATTTGACTTTTAAGCTGCCTTTATCTGAACTCCTGCTGGCTCCTTGTTTTCTGAGCCTACTTGAAAGTGCAAAGTTACATTGTTAACATCAAAAATCTTTCTTTTAAGGATGGAGTTAGAAAAGCTCACTCGCGTGTCTCTATAAAATGTGTGTCTCTGTCATGGCGGGAGGGGGGAATGTACGTATTCTCATTTTAAAATAATTCTTTTCCATTAACAGTGAGGCAGGCTCCCAGATTCTTGTAAATTATAACGGAGAACATTTTTTTTCTAAGCACTTTTCGTTTTCGCCCATAGCGATAGGAAAAGCCAAGCTAGAGAAGGTGATTGATATGAATTTGTGACATATTTGAAAGATCGCTCTTTTGCCACATCAAGATTATCAAACACATGCACTCATTCCCATTAATTCAGCAGCCTCAGTGAGTAGCTCTGAAGTTTCCATGCCTTTGTTTTCAGCTTGTGCTGGCTATTTAAAGCCTATCTTTTGACCTCATTTCCTCAAATACTAGCAGGTACCACTTAAACAACAAAATCATAAAATCATGCTTTGTGAGTCCACCAGGAGCCTGCTGTTTCAGAGAATAGGCTTGTGCATTCCTAAGAAGTAGGTGCTCTCATTCATAAGATAGACCTAGTTTGATGTAGTGGTTAAGGAATCAGGGTGGAAACCAGGAGACTGTGAGTTCTCGTTTCACCTTAGGCATAAAACCAGCTGTGTGACCTTGGGCTGGTCAGTTTCTCTCAGCCCTATAAAGGAGGCAGAGGCCAACCACTTCAGAAAAATCATCAGAAAAACTGCAGGGACTTATCCAAGAATCAGGCATGACTAAATGGAAGAAAAAAATGGGAGAGGATGGGATTTATTTACTGAAGTTCTTAAATCATTTATATTGCACACATTTAAAACAAGCCTAGGTGGGAATGAATGAATGAATGAATGATCCAAGGACCCACTTATAAATTCCTTCTCTTCTTGATTACAATCACTGATTTTCTTTAGAAAATGATTTTCATTCATTCATTCATTAAGATGCTCTATAATCCTTGGTCATATCAGTAAATTATTCTTGATTTCAAGCTATTGAGCCATTGACATATTATTTTAGGCATTTGGTAGTCCAAATGAAATATCTACAAGCCCTTGCTAGGGTAGTGGAAGTAGAATTCCTGTATCCTTTGGAAATGCAGTTTGCTTAAGAGGGAGAACATGGATCAACCCAGGAAATTATGTGCCTGCCAGATATAGTGTTCCGTCCTTAAGCAAGCTGATGTCATATGTTCCTTCCATTGTCCAATATGTACAAGCCACAAGTAAACATCTTTTCTGTGCTATGGCTTTGTCTATCAGAATTGTACTTGTAATTTTTTCATGTCACTGTATAATGATCAACTAATTCCCTGTTCTTGGGGTAGCCTCAAGTAAGTTTGTATTCCATCTGTTATGTTCTTTTAACTACTTAGGATCTACATGTAAGGCTTTCTCCTGCATTTTCTGCCTGAATATATGTCATTTTTTGCTTTGCAAGGTTTTTTATTGAATTGGGGATTTTTGCCTGAGAAATTGACTCCTCTTCTGCTTCTTATTTGTTTCTTGTTGGAACAGAGAAAGCGCAGAGAATCTGCTTCCAGTTCTTCATCTGTCAAGAAGGTGAAGAAGCCATGAGTAGCATGATGGTCCAAGTTCAGGATCTTGGAGGACCAAGTTACTGACTGCAGGTGCAAGGAGGATATGTCTCCCCATACTGTAGTAGGGACCATTATGCTGAAGGACTTCGTTTGCCTTTGCTTACGTCAGGAAGAAAGGTGTTTACTGCCCTCATAAAGAAGAAGATGAGCTCAAAATTCTGAATTGATTGTTGCTGTGATTTTATTGTATATTTTGCCTATTCCTGAGTTTTGTAAATGATGTAAATATAGAATCCGTAATCTCTTGTTCCAGAATCAGTAGTCATTGAGAGGGAAGGGCAGGGGGATAGACCCCTGTGTCAACAGGACTTGGGGTTGCATTTTGTGCTGGAATGGGCATGGGCTGTGTGATTAAAGTTACGGTAGACATGCATCACATTATCAATGGAGAAAATTGACCCCTGGTTGAGCAGTAATTCCAACTGCCTCCTCCCATTCTCAGAAAGTTGGCATATGTTTCTCTGTGGCTTAGCAGCCCAGCTTATGCGATACCAACAGCCTAAATCGTTCTCCCAAGGTTTCATCTTGTTAAAGAAATCTTATTAATTCAGAGCCACTGCATCTATATTAGGTTTCAAAGCAAAGAAGTTTTACCCCCTTGATAGTTAGGTGAGGCAAATATGCATTGCAATAACCATTATTTTTAAGGTCACTATCTGCTGGACTGAAAGTGACTCCTTTTGCTATTATAGCACCTACTATCTGTCAGATTAGTGTGTGAGTACCTTTAGTAAAACACTGGCTCAGTCATTTCTAACTTCATGTCCTCCAAGTGGGTTGGGATTTCCAGTCAGTATGAAATAATTGTTCTTAAGGATCCTCATAGCACAATCCTTCCTATTTACTTAGAAGCAAATCCCTCTGTTTTGCATAGATACTGAGAAATGTGAAGATCTCATTTTTATTGTAATGCTGTTGATGGCCCAGTTTTTCTTTGTACCATCTAGAAGTGCTGCCTGGTATGACAGTTGTGTCAGTTCTGTTGAACATTTGAAGCAGCGAGCTAAATAAATGCTGGTTATTAAAAAAAAACCATTATTATCCCATATAACGGGGACCTTGGAGGTCTTCTAATCCAACCCCCTGCTTAGTCAGGAAACCCTACACCACTTCAGACAAATGGTTATCCAACCTCTTCTTAAAAACTTCCAGTGTTGGAGCATTCACAACTTCTGGAGGCAAGTTGTTCCACTGATTAATTGTTCTTACTCTCAGAAAATTTCTCCTTAGTTCTAAGTTGCTTCTCTCCTTGATTAGTTTCCACCCATTGCTTCTTGTCCTACTCTCAGGTGCTTTGGAAATTAGCTTGACTTTCTCTTCTTTGTGGCAACCCCTGAGATATTACAACACTGCTATCATATCTCCCCTAGTCCTTCTTTTCATTAAGCTAGACTGTTCTTCATATGTTTTAGTTGGGAGTAGATTTGGTTGGGAGGAATTAACTAAGGTGAGACCTCCAAGCCAGAAATATATATAGAATAAGAGGTTGAGTTATCAGAGAGGTTCTTTGAAAAACTACTAATGGTATTTTCTTAGTAGAATAAATTATGCAAAATAGAAAACACCTGTATTTATGCATAATATATATAGATCAAAGAATTCTAGCTTTGTTACCAACACAGAATATACTCAAGATATTCTTTGGAAATGGAGGAACTACGATTGTGTTATTTAGTCTCGCCTTGGCAATACGAAAGTCAAATATTTAGTAATAAATCAGACTATAGACTATTTAGTAATAAATCAATACTATAGACTATTCCCGAAAAGTTTGCTATGCCCGAAAAGCTAGCTCCAGCTTGCTGACTCTTTAATGGCTAGATGTCCCTTTGCTACATAGAAATCTGCTTCCTCCCCTCACCTTTTGAATATTCATCTTCTTTCAGATACATGTCAAAAGAGGACTATGACACCCCTGGCCTGCAGCTGTCAGGCCTAACTCATGTGCTTGCCTCCTTTTCCCCTCAAGTGCAACTGGGAATCAATAGTGCATGACAACGCCCTTTGATTTACATTCTTGCTGGCAGAAAGAAAGGTCAAAGGCCAAGTTCTTCGTTTTCATAGAAAACTAATTAGACGACTCCATCGACACTGAATCAATAAAACTGATCAGGTGATTACACAGAGGGAGCCATTAAAATCCCTGTGACCTTTGATCCTGAGTCCCTAACCTGAGAAGGAAGAGGCTTGGTTACATTCCCTAGTGCCTTGGAGGGCAGAACCTGCAAAGTAAAGATGGACTGGTCAGAATGGGGAGGAAACACGGACTCTGCCTTTCATGGGCTCATATGCTACTGCTCTCTTGTATCTCTATTGGCCAAACCATCTGCAGGAATGCTGCCATAGGTGTACTGAAAAACACTAGATCATGGATGGAAAGAAGAACAATGTCTAAGCAATCATTTGATTCTAAGAACACTGATTCTAAACATGTATGAAGAACACTGATTCAATATGTTCTTCATACACTTGGTAAAGTTTCCAGTCATCCATTTATCTTCGTTCTCCAAATCAGATCTCACACAGCAATCAACGAAAGTTTGGCAATTATTCATTGGCCTTCAGTGTTTGACTACTTTAAAACTGAATTATTGTTTTTAAAAACCCTATAGTTCTTGCCCTGACTGTACTACATATCGTATATCTCTAAAACTAATTCAAAAAAATGTGTACAGGGATGTAGATGTACAACTTCAGTGACCATTTAAAGTCAAAATGGCACTAAAAAAAGTGACATGGACCATTTTTTTCACACAACCATTATAGTATCCCCATGGTCACATGATCAAAATTTGGACACTTGGAAACTGGCATGTATTTATGAATCTCTGGGGTTTGTGATGACCTTTTGCCGACCCTCTGACAAGTCAAGTCAATGGGGAAGCCAGATTCACTTAACAACTGTGTTACTAACTTAACAACTGCAGTAAGTCAATAATGGTAGCAAGAAAGGTTGTGAAATGGTGCAAAACTCACTTAAAGACAAACATTTTGGCCTCAATTGTGTTTGTAAGTCAAGGACTACCTGTACTGTGTATAAACGGTATCAATGACCAGTTATTAGCAGTATATATAATATTATGCTATTTTTCTAGTATATTTAAGATAGGGAATTTGCTCTCCCATTTCCTGTGGTCCCAGAACCAATATATATCCCATGTACAAATTATCTGAGATGGTGCAATGATGAGGTGTAAATATTTGCCAGCTCAAGATTCTCACACAAAAGCCCTTTAATAATTTCATGGTTTTTTTAACTTTTGCCTGATGCTGCTAGGCTTCATACTAGTCTCTGGTCTCTTCTCGCTACCTATCGCTATTCCTCTCCTTCAAGAGCACAAGTTGGGAGCTGAAAGAAGAAGTCTGCTTACAGGAACCTGAATAGTAAAAGAGTAGTAGTCCCTTTTCTCATAGTCTCTCCTACTGATGAACTAAGGATAAGAGATAACTAATCCCTGAACACTTAAGTATTTGTAAATAATACTGTGAGCGCAAATGTATTTGAGAATGAAGCAAATATCTATGCAGAAATTGCCAGCCATTTTGTATTTAAAGAGGCTTTAGAAGGAGGCGGCAATACACTCAATAGGAGCTACTGTAGCTGGCAAGGTCACGCCCGCACCCTTGCAGCACATAAGAGCCAAGTTCCTTTCCCCCAAACTTTATTCATGTGGCACATTTACAGCAAGGATGGGAGTAACGAGCCAATGAAGAGGTCAGGTTGGGTTCAGCTGGAACATCCACACACCATGCATTATTATTGGGAAGGCCCAGTGCCTGTATCGGCTCACACAGCCCGATTGCCGCATGAGCAGAGCCCTCTTGGTGTGGCTCCCAAGTTGATGGCAGCTGGAGCCTATGCCCCTGGGGGTCCATTCAGCAAGGGCCAGGGAAGGATATTCTTGTCAGGAAAACACTGAGCTAGGAGAAGAAGAAAATAGGTTGATCTTCCTCCCTCTATACTGACGCAGGGCATTGGGAACTGGAGTAGGCCATATCTCTCAGGCAACACATTAGTTTCAGCCATTGTGAAAAGGGAAATTAGTCAGATTGTAAAGGGAAAAGAACAGAGATTTGAATAGGTACACAGATTGCTACAGTGTACTGAGGCTGGGAATACAACTCCTTGGCTGGACAAGCAGTATATCGATCATGTCCACTGCCTGCAATGGACTGCATACTACATGATGGTCATGTGCAAGCACAAAAAAAAACAACAAAACAAAAACCACTTAAATAGGGTCCCTGACATTCTGAGGATGCACCAATAAGAGACCTGGGTGCCAGAAGTGCTGCACGTCAGATGAGCATCAACCAGGATGCTCTAGCATGTAATATAGCCCCTGCTGAATGAAATCCCAGGGTTATAGGTGGCTTTTGGTGGGCATGGAATACAGGCACTTCACCTTGAACAGAAAGAGCCGAGCTTCCTTAATCACATACAGGAGGAACCAGGGATGGGGCTTAGTGTTTATTGAAATCAGAAAGGGAACGAGCAGAAGGCTGCTGCAGAAAGGGGACTGTCTGGATGCTGCTCAGTCAATATTTAGCTGACACGCAGGAGACACAGTAACAGATTCACACAGGAGAAGAGGGGCTTGACCGCAGCTCTTGAGATAATGTACTCAAAATAAAGAGGGCAAGTGCCCAGAACATAGCACCACGGTCTTGCTACAGGCGCAATTGTGAGCACAGAGAAAGAGAGAGAGAGAGAGAAAGAGAGAGAGAGAGAAAGAGAGAGAGAGAAAGAAAGAGAGAGAGAGAGAGAGAGAAAGACGCCAATGGGAATCAGAAGCCAACAAAAGGGAAAACAATCTACGTCTCTAACCATGTGGAGCAAGCGCCCTAGGGGGCTGCAGGCTGGACCAGGCCGGGCAGGCAGCTGGCCCTAGAGAGGGAGTCACTTCAGGCCTACACAGAGAATCCAGTTCCATATATACAGCCTCTACTGGCAGAACAGCAAAACTGACGGAGTCGTGGGGTTGCTCGTTCCTCTGTCCTCTTTCTGTCATTCGAATGCTCCAGCCCATCGCACCCATGTAGCAGGAGCCGGCCGCATGCAGCCCTGTCCGGCCGGCCCCAGAGATCAAAAGGGCTTGGAGGTCTGCTTGAAGATGAACCCTCTGTGGGCCAGCGTCTTCATGATGTTGGCAATGTTCTTGCAATCATCTAATATCCAGAGAAGAAAACAAAAGAACACATTTCAATTGTGGGTAAAAAAGAAACGTGTGTCTACACAATCTTAAGTGTAGTGGCAGAGGCGTGTGTAAGCTATGCATGCAGAATGCTTCACTGAGAAAAATAGGTTCCTAACATGCCACAACCCATGACCTTACCTATAAAAATTACTCTAGCCTATTTGAGCATCTTACCGTTTAGAAACATGAGTATTATATGCCCAGACATCACAATAGAAAGCAATAATTGAAACACAACTGAAAATAATAAAACTGGCAATTACTATGATTCAACATTTATACAAAGTATGCAATAGAGCAGGGTAAATGCTAATCAAATTGTACGGAGCACATTTTGTCTTAACAAGGGAAAATCAAGGAAGTATGCAAACTACGGAAAATGGCAGCTCTAAAATCGTCATCTCTACAATGTACAGTATATAGACAATCTTGGCCTCTCATTTCCTTGCTCTTTCCATCCAATCAATATTTTATTTTAGTATAGGGGAGGAGATTTTGAGCACACAAGAGGAAGACAGTTGGCAGTTTAAAAATAGTGAGAGAAAACAAACATTGACAAAGGTATTATCCTTGATTTTTGCTTAATTATGCTACTAATATTGGGGGCAGGTATCTGACATTTTAAAAACATTTGTAGTCCATCTTTCTTTCAGAAACCCTGAATTCAGCTACAGTATAACATTTTGGGACAATACATTTTAAAATCTATATACTACTAAAACTGTAATTTCAATTGGGTGAAACAAGACAGCACAGGGCAACAATTTGGAATCAGCACATTTCTAATACGGTAAAGGTTTCCCCGCACATGCGTGTTAGCCGTTTTCCGGCTCTAAGGGTGGTGCTCATCTCCATTTCCAGAGCCAGCGCTGTCCAAAGACGTCTCCGTGGTTATATGGCCGGCATGACTCAACACTGAAGGCGCACGGAGTGCTGTTACCTTCCCATATATTTCTAATAGTCTAGCCCAGTGATGGCTAACCTTTTTGCCATCGCGTGCCAAAAGCAGGGGGAGCGCAGTGGGGTCACATGCAAGCGTGCCCACATCCATAATTCTATGCGCCCCGCACCCTCGTGCTCCTCCCCTTTTGGCATGTGATGGCACGGTGGGCACGGTAGGGCCATGTTTTGCTCTCCCAGGCTCCAGAGCCTTTCTAGGAGCCTGGGGAGGGCAAAAACAACCTTCCCCAACCCCCTAGAGGCCCTCCGGAGGCCGGAAACAGTGTGTTTCCTGACTTCTAGTAGACCCAGAAGGCCCGAAAATCACCTGGCTGGCACACACATACATGCTGGAGCTGAACTCGCGTGCCCACCGATATGGCTCCGCGTGCCACCTGTGGCACCCGTGCCATAGGTTCGCCATCACGGGTCTAGCCTAAAAAGAATGCATCTAAAATCTGGGAAGCATTACTCCCATGGAATTCAAATTTGTCGAAGTTGTGATCACTTCAGCACTGCTCTGCCACTGTGCCCAGCCACAAGTCACATGATCATCACTGCCACAGCTTCCCACAAGGAAAGTCAATGGGGAAGCTGGCAGGAAGTCAGAAATTGTTCCTACTCCCACTACCTTTTTGCCCACCCATGGTCATTCTGTTTCTCTGTTTATGTAAGGAAATATTTCTGAAATGATGGCTCAGCGGCTCACAGGTTGTCTAATGAGTATGTAAAACTGCATCAGCGAAATTATACAGGATCTTCACAAATTTGTTATTACGTCAAACTTTGAAATAAGCAGGGGGGAAAAAACCATCCATAAAATTTTGACTCGGAACATTTAGGGCAGAGATGGAGAACTGATTTTGCATTAAGCGCCAGTCTCGTGGCAATAACAAACATGACCTGTTTAATGAAGTCCAACAAAAACAGTATTGTCTTTTCTGACCTACAATCTTTTCAATGTCAAAATTCTCTTTCACTCTGAAAAGAGCAGCTGAGACTATTGGATGAATCTGGCAAGTTAGTAATTTTGTAGTTTCATTCATAAATACAAAATGACCTTATAGAAACCCTTTTGTGGCAGGGAATTGTTCATCCATCCGACCACTGGCTGTGACTGAAAACTCCCAACAACTTCCATTTTTCCTCCATCTCTTTTAGAAATAAGAATTTAGGAGGAGATAAATATTTTTGTCCCTTTGTCTTATGAATAGTATTCACAAGTGCTTGTAGCAATTGTTCAGCTGTACCACAGAATGTAGGCACCAATAAGCAAAAGGACCTGTTCCTCTTCTTATCCCAAAATAGGATGTCTGCTGGTTTGTTGCCTTCTTCTATTGGAGATTATTTGCTTAAGGCTAGGAGCGTGTGAATAGATCTTACATTGCTAGAGCTTAATTTCAAATATATTTCAGCTCTTGAAAAGTGGAAGAGCATCTGCTTTATGCTCACATTGTATGTTAGCTCTTGTTCTGGGTTCAGTTCAAGTGAAACTAATTCCTTTTCAAACCTAACAAAACATAATTCTGATCTAATTGCCAGTTAAAACATTGACATACCAGACCTTGGATTAGTTGTATATGTGAAATGCCAAGTGAGGGTACAACACAGAGCACCTGGTATAAGGTGGATATAGTCCTGTGATGGCGTACCTCTGGCACACGTGCCCGAAGTGGCACATGGAGCCATGTCACCTAGCACGCACGGTGTTGCCCATTCCTCTTCCAGGTTTCTAGCGTGCATGCGCATGCGACGATCAGCTGCTCTTTTTGCAAGCTGATCATCACACGTGCATACACGCCAGAAACCTGGAAGAGTAGCTGGCTGAAACTGGAAGTTCAATAGCTGAAACCGGAAGTTCATTTTCAGGCACGCGCATGCACCCGGGGCAGCTCCTCTTCCAGGTTGCGGCCCAGTTGCACATGTGCTGATATAATCTCTGCAATAGCAGTATCTTTGAGAAAGTCTTGTAAGGCTAGCATCAGAATGACACAAATGGGACTAGCAATGCCAGAAACAACTGTCCTATTCAGAGCATGTTCGATCACTTCAGATTCCATGCTCAGTGAAATTCATGGTAACTTCTATGGTAAGTATTTTTTTTTCCCTTTTAAAAATGTTCAGGTTATATAATTATATGATTATCTAATTCGTATAAATTAGAAAAAGTACAAACTGGTGACAGTGAAAAAACTATCAAGGACAAAGACGTCCTTATCAACTCAGAGATGCTACAAACATAAAATGCCTGGTTTAACTGCCTTAGAGATCCCTTTCCTTATCAAAGCCAACAACTAGACCTAGAAACGTGACTCAAGCTTAAGATTTTATAGATCTTAAATTATGAATTCTGTCACAAACGAAGAGCTAAACCAGTTTGAGATAATAACCACAAGTATTTGTGTTAAGCATACACAAGTTCAGAACTTTATTGCAGACCCTGCTAACTGCTTTCCTCGCTCTTAACAGCGGAAGAATCATAGCAGTTACAGCAAAAAAATTAGGGCAGAAATATGGACAGATACAGCAAACCATTCCCTTCTGAACTAACAGGGAAACAAGACTTGAGCTGATTTGTGTTACCTGGACTAAACGCAAGCAGAGTTTGCTAAAATAGAAGCAAGGCTTAAATTGATTCTTGGTGTCTATATTTCATGTTGAAAATTGGCTTGTAAATCCATGTTTTGATCTATGGTGGCCGTCTCCTTAAGAAAAAGCAAGAGTAAATGTGTAATTTCTCCCTTGACAGCACACAGTGGCGAGGCGATCCTTCTTCCCGCTCCCCTCCGACTTGGGACAGCTCCGCTGCCTCCCATCAGCACTCTTTCTTTCTCGCCCCACGCCTTGATGTCTCCATTTCATTAGTGTGCGCCCATTCATCACGCTGTTACCGTAAGGGTGACTTTGCCCACTTGCATGTGGCAGGCAGGGCCTGGATGACATGGGGTGGCGCTGCCACTCTAAAGGGGGAACGAAGTAGAACACACACACACACACACACACACACACCTGCTAGTAAATGGATGTTGTGGCAGAGGGACAGCTGCATCATTACTGATGTGTAAATGATAAAGCAGTGCCTCTACATCCATCTCTTAACTGTAAATCCAGGGAGTGCTTTATAATCAAGCGGCAGCGATAATAATGTGAAATTAGGTCTCTCTATCAAAGGGGGGAGGCCTTTTAATCACAGCTTAAAGGGTGCAAGCGCTGTTTATCATAATTGAACTGTATCCAGGCTAATTGTGGCCATATTTCACTGTCTAGGAGACAGGCACACTGTCTGAAGAATGAACACCAGGGGCCGAATGGAGCAGGAAACTGCTGTCCAACCAATCTTGGCCCCAAAGTGATGGCACTTCCCTATTCAGGGAGGATATCAATAGATATTCAGAACATCTCCATCACTTCCCTTCTGATTAACCTACAGAGTGCTGGTAACACAGCAGAGAAGCAGCAGAAAAGGAAACTGCAATCTTGACCTGCAGAATTTTGCAATTGCATACAATTAAACAGTTCTGTGTGAGTGCTGCCACCATCATTTTGTACCAAAAAATAGGAAGTAAAAAAATAGATGGTACAATTATGCAAAATCTACATTCGTGTCACATGCTGTACTTAATCGGAGAACAAGTGCAAAACAGAATTATTATAACATTTATAGGAATAGAGATATTCTTATAATTAGTACGTCTTGGCCAATTTAACACATCTTGGCCCATTTAGCCCAGAATAGTATGTAGAAGACCCAAGCATTAAAACAACGGTAGTAAGGCAAAGTGGTCTTAGGGAATGAGCTGTTGGAATGGTTAATATTAGAACAAACGTATTCTTTTTGTCACAAATGTTGTATCTGCCTTAGCCAGAGATTTGGGCATAGCTAAAATGATTATATCCACAAATTTCAATCAAACTAGATATTGCCCAAAAAAGTCAAAATAGAAGGGATTACTCTTCTCTAAGGCGAATCTCATTTGATTGGGAAGACTGACTGGTCTTGAATCTCAGCCGTATTTCGGCACAACAGGCCTAAACAGTCTCCAAGCAGAGCACAATCATTTAGCAAATATGTTAAATGATTGTTTCTCAATCAGAGACTCACAAGCAAATGTAATACATTTTAAGTGCCACTTAGGTAATATGGGTCTAGTGGCCTCACTTTGAGAGCAACTTTGAGAACAGTCCATAAATGGAATGCTTGGTTTGTGAAGATTATACAGCAGGGGTGTCAAACTCATGGCGTCACAATGTTGTCATGTGATTTATTGCGACTCCACCCCCTTCGCTAAACTGGGAGTGGCCGTGGTCAGTGTGTGATGCATCCGGCCCGTAGGCCATGATTTTGACACCCGTTACACAGATAAAGCAACTTTCTGTCTCCTATCACCTCCCTTCCCCCCCTTGGCTGAGAATTGGGGCTAAGAATCCTGGTAGTTGCAGCCTCAACACCTCTGGATGGCTGTAAGTGAAGGAACACTATACAATAACATTTATTTTTATTTTATTAAAATTTATATGCCGCCCTTCTCCCGAAGGACTCGGGAAGGCTCACAAGTATAAAATGACAATAAAAACAATATCACTAAATAGCATTAAAAGTCCAATTTAAAATCCCACGGTTAACCAAAAAACCAGACCAGATCAGGTAATTTGAGTAAAAAGCCAGTCTTGAGATCTTTGCGGAAGGAACGGAGATTAGGGGCTGTCCGGAGTTCGGTGGGTAATTCATTCCAGAGGGTCGGCGCGGCCACCGAGAACGCCCTCAGTCTGGGGGCCACCAGCCGACATTGTCTGGCCGATGGCACCCAGAGGAGGGCAGCCTTGTGTGACCACACTGGGCGGTGGGAGGCTGGTAGGAGGTGGTCCCGCAAGTCACATTATATATATCACATTATATAGCTTTTAATTATTCTAAGTGTCAAGCCCTGGTAGCAGTGAGTATATATGTGAATCAACGGAGATAATCAATAAATAGATCATATATAAAACACTAAGTTTTCAGAGCCAAAAGTTATCAACTGAAAGTATACCATTATACATCTCATACTATTATGCATTTCCATTAAAATATCCAATCTAAGCACATTAATTCATCACATTTGTCGGTGTTTGTGATATTAAATGATTACTTATATGTGTGAATCAGTCATCGTATATATGATACTACGATGATAATTTTTAATTTAATTCCCCATCTCTTCCAGACATAAATATATCAAGAAAGGCAATTCTCACATTAACTGAGCTTGAGAGGGCACAAATTAACAAGCAGTAGCATAATCTACATGGATTCATGAAACTACTCTGGGTCAGTCAAGATAACGGATTGCATAAGGCAGTTTTTCTCACGGCCTATACCAGTGATGGCTAACCTTTTTGCCATCATGTGCCAAAAGCGGGGGGAGCATGGGGGAGTCACACACGAGCGTGCCCACACCATAATTCAATGGCCCCCATGCCCCGCCCCCCACACATGCACACGCGCTCCCCCCGTTTTTGGCACATGGTGGCAAAAAAGGTTACCGGTGAGTCTGGTAGGCTTGTTTTTCACCCACCCCAGACTTCAGAGGCTTTCTTGTAGCCTGAGGAAGGCGAAAATAGCCTTCCTCACCCCTCCAGAGGCCCGCCAGAGGCTGGAAATGGCCCGTTCCTGATTTCCAGTGGGCCCAGAAGGCCCGAAAATCAGCTGGCTGGCATGCACATGTGCACTGGAGCTCAGCTAGGGCAACACTCGTGTGCCCACAGATATGGCTCCGCGTGCCACCTGTGGCACCCGTGCCATAGGTTTGCCATCACGGGCCTATACAGTAATACCCAGTCTAAGATAGTTCCGTCAGCCCATTCCTATCAAGGAGTTGAGGCCAGAAATATCACCTTCTCAGTGCAGTAACCTTCCTCTGAAATCATTTCACCCCACGGTCAGATTAATTCCCACTGCCTAGCCTTTCCAAAATGGTTTAAAAAAAACCCCAAAACATTTCTCCCTTGCGGAGATTTTGGAGAGAAAGAAGTTTAAGGAGCAGCAATTGAAATAATTTAGGTTTGTCACATATCATTTTAATTCTTTCTCATTGTAAGCTATCAGGACTCTAACAGGTACATTTCTGTAATAAATAAATAATCAATTATTCAACAATCTAATGTGGGAAGGTGAAAACAGTGGACAGGAGAAAACGTCTCCAAATAGTAGACGTGCTGCACCCATTCCATTGTCCCTCGTTTTTTTTTCTTTCTCCTTTTTAACTGTTCATCCACTGAAATGAATAAACATTTTGTTTAAAATCTTTGATTTTCCCATGAGATGGAGCAATTTTCAGGAAAGCTAAATGTTGAAGCTAAAGGCATTTATATAGATGTTTACTGCCTCCCACCCACCCCGAATATCCTAGTGCAAAGAAAGCAAAACTGAAACAACAAGAACAACCGAACCCAAACAGCTAGCGCCCCCCCCGCCCAAACATATTTTATGATCCTCCATTTTAAACTCTGGCTGTATCAAGTTGTCTTAAAGCACCTGGTCAGATGGCTCTGGAAACATGCCATTACAAAGCTTGCTTGCCACAAGTCATTTAGCAAGACTGATTTCAAATCAGCATGAAGGTAAACACGCTTATTACAATTATCCGTGTACAAAAAAATCAACAAC
This sequence comes from Ptyas mucosa, assembly GCA_012654045.1. Classification (NCBI taxonomy): domain Eukaryota; kingdom Metazoa; phylum Chordata; class Lepidosauria; order Squamata; family Colubridae; genus Ptyas; species Ptyas mucosa. The sequence goes on from WNWU01000004.1 coordinate 19,060,167, forward strand.
AGCCGAACAACTTTCTAATATGCAATTACAGCCGCTTATTGATTTTACAATGTAATCCGCTCCGATTGATTTAATAACACAATTATAGGCTGGCTCTCGGGATATTAGTGCAGGAGATTTTCATAAACTCCAAAGCAAAAAACTAAGCGGCTTTTAAAACAACACCGTCAGATAGCTGTTTGGGGAATTATTAGCCATATGAAATCTCCTAAATCTCCTCGTTGTTACCTTGAAAAAGGATTTTCTGTTACAAAAATGGCAATTGAGAATAAGAAACGTCTGATGATAGGCCGTTGGAGGCTTTACCCGACCCTGATAAGCTTCAACAATGGGCCCAGATGGTCACGCGGAGATCTGCTTTTCAAACACTGAGAAAGGAACTCATTCAGGTTCACATATGTGCATATGTATATAGACAATGGGCATACTACACTTGGACATATTGGTATGATAGCAAGACAGAGGAACACAAACTTCCTAGCCAAAACTTTTTAACTGTTAAGAAGCCATGCAATTTCTGTTCATTTCTGCAATTGCCAGCTTACACATTTGTTTCCAATTTGCTCTTGTAATGTTCAACCCAATTTGAATGACATCACATTCTATTGTTCCTGCTCAACTTCTACACAGGGGGTTCCTGACCTTCCCTTATTTTTTCCTCTTGAATTATTCTGGTTGTTCCTAAAATTCATCCCTTGATTACTGCACTGCAACATTTTGAAATGGATAGAATTAGTTCTCTAAAAGTGGTGCAATCTCTTTGTCCATGAGTGAGTTGAACAGGAAGGTACTGCTGTTTCCTTCTTGATGTCAATGTTCTCAAAGATTCACAGGTTACCAAAACAATGAGGGTACTACTATCTATGGCCTATAGTCCAGGGGTGAAATGCTCCTGGTTCGGATCGGATCGCCCGATCCGGTAGCGATGGCGTCGGGTGGTTCAGAGAACTGGTAGCAAAAATCCATGCTCCTCCCCCATACCCAGCTGAGCCACACGATCATCAGAGGCTGTTTTTTTTTACTTTTAAAAGCATTTTTTCTACAACCTCTTCAGCCAAAAAAATGCTTTTAAAAGTTTAAAAAAAAAAGCCTCTGATGATCGTGTGGCTCATCTGGGATCATCAGAGGCTTTTAAAAGCATTTTTTTCCTACAACCTCTTCGTGCGAAGAGGTTGTAGAAAAAAAATGCTTTTAAAAGTCTCTGACGATCCCAGATGAGTTGCCTGATCGTCAGAGGCTTTTAAAAGCATTTTTTACAATCTCTTCGGTCGAAGAGGTTGTAGAAAAAATGCTTTTAAAAGTTTTTTTTAAAAAGTTGGCCATGCCCACTCAGTCATATTACCCCCCCACCACCAAGCCACGCCCATAGAACCTGTATGTAACAAATTTTACATTTCACCACTGATATAGTCTCTCTCAAAAGAAAGCAAGCATGCCTAGAATTGCTACTGTTTAGGAATTTACAGAAACATTTGCTACTGTTTAGGAATTTACAGAAACATTATGCATCCTGGTTCTTAAGTACCCCGGTGATGTTTGACACCCCTGGTGTCAAACTAATTACAGACACTTTGTTATGCCTTTTGTTGTATGTGGTAAGAGACAATTTTAATTCTGTATGCAGGCTGGAAATGCAGCATATCAATACAGGTAGTCCTCACTTTCTGACCTCGGCTGGGACCGGCAACTCCATTGAATGAAATGAAATGTCACATGACCATACCCAACATCATCATCAGTTCATCAGTTCCAGCTGTGGTCGCTACAGGTCATAAAGCATGACATCACATGACAGCAAGTTGTTACTTCCTGTCAGCTACCCCATGGACTTTGCTTGTTGGAAGCCAGCTGTGAAAATTGCAAATGACAATCGCATAACTGTGGACTGCTGTGGCCAATGAAAATGCACACCTGTTGCCAAGCACCCAAATTGGAATAATGTAACTGTGATGATTCTGCATCAGTTGCAATTTCAAGGACTGGTCATAACTACCTTTTTTCAGCACCACTGTAACTTCAGCTGCTGAATGAGTAGCAATAGCACTTAGACTTATATACCGCTTCATAGTGCTTTCCAGCTCTCTAAGAATGAATGCTTGATAGGCAAGGATTATAGTGGTATCTTGGTGCTCAACTGCTTTGAAACTCATTGAATTTGGTACTCAATGTGTTTTTATATTTGTCCCAGCATTCATTGTTTGTTTGGTACTCAATACACAAGCTAGAACTTATCAGTATCGGCTGTCTTGTGACTCACTGCAGTATTCTTTATGGGAAAAAAATATTTGGTATTCCTCATTTTTGCTACTCATTGCGCCTCTCAGAACCAATTAAGGATGAGTACCACGGTACCACTGTACTATATTTGAAATAAAATAAAAACACGAGGAAATATATTAAATAGAATGAAACTAAAACTAATTCCACCCAGGCTACTTCTCTCAAGGAATATTCTGAGGCAGCCAATTGTGGAATTGCCAGCATCTTCTCACAGCAGCTTTTTCCATTGAAATGAGTTAGTTCCACTAAACCAGAGACGGTTGGTAAACTTGATTGCTGTTGTACAAGGCAACATTTATGGAATTTATTTATGGAATTTGTAGGCCATCCCTACAAATTCCATAAATAAATTTATTGGGGGGGAGGGGGGGCTCACAAGGTATAATATAAAAAGATTAAACACAAGGAAATTTCCCAAAATGTAAAGTCTAGGAAAAAAAGAATCCAAAATGCCATATAGAGTGTCCCGCACTCTATTGCAGTCAATTCAGCTGAATCTGTGCAGGCACTTACCGACACAATGAAATCTCCTGAGATCTGTTCAGTCCCATAAAGACGCACATCTCCCTCCTTCCTCTCCCTTCTACCAACTCAAACTAAAATGTACCACATGTTCAGATCAACAGATAAACCTACCTTTCTTAGTCTTGCCCATGGGCAAAGAATAGTTCCTAAACACACAATATGCACGTGTTTCATTCTTGGCCTCCGATGTATTTGCCAGCTTTATGGGCCCATTTTTCTTGTCAAGCTGACAGCACTGCTAAGTGGATTTCTCTGTGATATGCGGACAGATTATCACATTACCCAATGTCCAACACAAACATATTACTTTATATTCAATAGCTCTAATGAATATAAACTGCTTTTTCTCTTTTTGGGAGGGGAAGGAAGCTGGTGGGAGGGAGCAATCTATAGATTTTTAATGAGGGAGGCTATTTACGCGCTCCTCTTTAAAACAGGTTTAGGTGCAGCCCCTGGCTGGAAAATCAATGCTGTTATTGTTGGAATATTGTATATTGATATTGTAATAATAAGACACAATTGATTTAGGGGTGTGTATGGATGGGGTCAACCCAGGGTTACTTGGCCTGCAGAGTGGCTCTACTTCTCCAAGTGGACCATTTATTTTAGGTGGCCCATTTTCCCTTTCAGACCCAGTGAATAGACTATCTCCGTCCTTATTCTCCAACAGCCACACATTCAACAAAAGAAAAATGTCCAGAGTACTATAACAACGAGCAGATAAATAGTCAAGGACGCAAGCATAGGCCCTCATCAGAAAGAAACAAGCAGCTGAAATCAATCCCAAATGTAAGGATTAGATTCCTGGTGGATTTTTGAGAAGTAGGGGTCCATTCCTTAATTTGTATTGAAAAACAGTTGTTGCTAAGCTTCATCAGAAGCCTAAGACCATTTCCCATACTGGCTAACACTAAAAGCTACAGAACAGTAGAAGGGGCTTCCATTCATTTATTTGTTCCCATGCCTGAGATGTGTGATTTTAAATATCTTTACATGAGGAAGAGGCCTTCATCCTGCAATGGATAGACAATGGCTAAAATGATGAAGATTCACTTGTGTGTTGTGAAAAAGTAGGCAAAATTATCATTTTTTTCCAAAGTTTGCATCAAAAATGTTGGTAGTTCTAATGTATCTGATACAAAAAATTCCCAAGGATACTCAGCTATTATAGTTACTCGAGTGGGATCTTGCAGGGTTTGAGGACAAGTCCTTGTGTTGATCAGCAATAACCTAGATTTCATAAAAATGCATTTTAAAGAATGTTGACCTGGGCAGTAAAGTTAAAATGCTATGTAGGAAGACTATATTTGAATTACAGATCTTCCTTCCCAACCAGTTCCTATTTTGGAGCAAGTTATAGAAGAAAGGTTTCTGCGTACCACATGTATTTCCCAGATCGTAAGACAAGATGTGAATTGAATGCAGTGAAGTGAGAGTGGCCAATGGGAAAGGAGAGGAAAAAGAAGATAAGGAGGCCATCTCGGTACCCCTACAAGCAGTGTACCTTTTCCACCTGGAATGGTTAAAAGATTAAGGTCAGCTCTTCTTTTTTATAGATAAAAAGTTTAATTTTGACCTCCGCAGATGTGCAAACACCAGACTGGTGCAAGACGTAGCCAGGCACTTGGGGGATATTAAGACTAGTGGTGCTGGTTAAAATAGTCCCTTTGGAAATACGAATGAGATGTTGGAACTAACAAGTGTACATGCCCGGCCTTGGGAAATGTGCTCATTTGGAGGGAAGCTGGCTGCACCTGCATTATAGCCACTAAGACAGATCACCCAGCGGCCTGTGCTGAGCAGGTCCATATTTAAGCTGTCCCCATGCTTTATGGTCTGTACAGGAGCTGATGCAGAGGGAGCGAGAGGCTATTTGTCACTGCTGGAATGGCAGATTCCTGTTAATGAATAATATCAGTGCTCTCTTTGTACAACAGCTCTTAGCACCGGGCATAGTGTTAGTGGGGGGAACATCCATCGGACGGCTGCCTTGTTTCCAACTTCCTTTTATTTGCCTTTATTACCATCTGAAGGTTCTGTATAAACAGCTCGTGTATCCTTACCTCGTTTGTGCCAGATTTTTATTATTAAAATAGAATCTCCTAATTCTATTTGCACAATCACAAGGAAAGGTTTTTCTGTCTTGTTTTTTATTTTAACATCTGCCTTTGCAGCTAGGCCCATAATTAAAACTACCATCCAAAAATACCAAAAATATTAATATATTTTTCTCTTTTCAAGGGACAGGTGGTTTTGCAGCACTACCTCGTATCTCACATTAACATTCACTCCTTCAATCCTTCCAGAGGTAAGCTTCAAATCAAATTCATTCAAGATCCCAGCTTAAACATGAACCATCAGTCTGATGTAGTTGCAGCAAAGACAACGCTATTTTAGGGCATATTAATCTGAGCATGGCGTCTAATTAAGAGTATAATTGTTTCATTATACTGCTGCACTCAGAGTTGGAGAATAGTGTCCATTTTGGGTACCACAAAAAGGGCAAGGACAAATTGGAGTGAAATCAGAAGAGGTTCAGGGTGTAGAAACCAAGCCCAACAAAATGAATTAAAAGTGTGGGCATGTTTAGCTTACAAAGGAGACAACTGCAGGGAAGATGTAATAACAATCTTCAAATACCTGAAGGTTTATCACATAGAAGAGGGAGTAGATTGTCACAGAGGGCAGATCTAAAACTGAAATTAAAATTGCAAGCAAACAGGTTCAGGCTAGATGTTAGAAAGAACTTCCTGACTGTATGAGCCAATGGAACATATTGCCACATGAAATTAGAGGTTCTAAAACACAGATTGGATGGCCATATGTCAGAGAGCTTTGGTTAGTTCCTTCTAAAGAACTTTCTAACTCTGATTCCATGAATCTAAGATTTTTCTTCGTTGACAAAAAGTCTACAACAGTAAAGACGTATTCACATTCTGGATCTTGCAAAGCATTGTCTTCTGACTTCATAACAAAAATTTCTGCTATGATCAAATTCATTTCACAGTTGCCTGAATGAACACTACAGATGGGATACTCACAAAATAAAAAAGAAAAAGTAGGATGGGTAATATATTTTATTAGGTTCATATCTGATGCATGATGTTCATGCTACAGTCCTTTCAAGGTTCAGGAACTTGCAATTTCCCAGATTCTTCTCATGCTTCTACAACTGATAGCATCTCTTGGCTGATCTTGTCTAGCTTCATAAGCTAAGCAGGCTCAGAACAGGTAAAGTACATGGATGGGAAACTACCAAGAAATAGGAAGAGTGTCATGCTTAGCTTACAATGCCTTCTCAGAAAGCAGTGGCTAATCACTTATACATCATTGCCAATAAAACTGTAGGAATGTGTCCAGGAAATCACTAGGAATTAATATCAACTCAAAGGAGACTTTAATAATTTTACACATTCCAACTTCATCTCAGCCCTAGATATATTTACTATTTTAAAATGCTGTTGATTGTGTACTTTTTGCTAGCAGAAGGAATAGCAATTACAGTAGTACAGTAGAAGACTTATTCATCACGAAGAATCCTTTTTATCAAAGGCTGTTGATTCTAATAATAAATTTGGCATAATTAACAGAAATTAATTTGTTATGGCAAACAAAAAAGCAATATAATCCAAACGTATCCTGACTCAAGATCTCAACCTCCCCAGCTATGGGATATGTCTTTAAATCACAACGTATCATATAATTGGGAACATGCCAAATTCAGGACTAGCACTATTAAAAAGCCAAGCCTCGGAGGAAATGAAAAAAAAATAACACAAAATTAAATGTGATATCAATGTTGGTATAAATTTAGTATAACTCTCCAATTTAGCAACAGCCAGATGTTTTGGTCTGTAATCTGTGCCTTCCCTGTTGGGTGTACTGGCGATATTCTCCTGGGAAGGCTTTGAGAACAATTAGTGAAAACATACTTCAAAGTATTCTGCATACTAAAATTCTACTTTAGGACCCCTCTGTTGTACAAAAGTTAAAAGAAAAGTACTTATGCCCCCAGGACACAAAATTTTGTGCCATGCCTATCTTCCCTAACTTCTTAACCCAGAATAATCAAGTCCACTACAACTCATCATGGAGTTTCCCTCCCAACAATGCATGTGTGTATGTGACTGATCTGTAGAAATGCAAGGAGCAAATTAGACTGGAAGGAGCAATTTAGGCTATAAATTCAATCCCATGTTATGATTCTTACGAATCAAATCAAAGTCTCCAAGGGAGAAAGTAGTTTGGTCTCCACCTGAACACATCAGTAAAGAAGAGCCCACCACTTCTCTGCATATGAGTTAGTTCCAATATCAAACTGTTCCTATTGCTAGGAAGTTTCTGCAACCATTTAGTTGAAATCTGCCCTCTTGTGATGGAAATCCATTATTTTACATCCTGACTTTAGAGCAACAGAAAAGAGATCTCACTGCTACAGTATGAGCAATCTCCCTTCAAGTATTTGAAGAATGCTATAAATTAATCTCTGCTGATTTTCTTGCTGCAAATGATGTGCCAGTAATTTACCAGCTTTTTCACCGGATTCCCAATACTTTAATTTTCATGTACTCAATGAAAATTCTATTTTATCTGCGTAAAAATCTCCTAATTGTAATTTAGCTAACACAAATGCTTAGTAAGCCTGCTGTGTGCTCTCTTGCTCCACAGTCTTTTCAGGCTAAACATTTCCAGATCCTGGATCCTGATCATCTTAGCTGCCCTTGTCTGAACCGATCCATTTCTTTCCCATGGAACAAAGCAAAACTAACAATTCCTGTAATTCGGAAACAATAGTCTGTTGGCATACATAGTCTAAAACTGCATTTGCCTTCCTTGCAGCCACATCCCACTATTGACTCACAAGTAGTTTGCAATAAACTATTATTCCGTGATATTTTTCACCAGCACAGTTACCAAGCTCTTCCTATTCTTGTACATTTTATTTTATTTTTATTATTATTATTTTTTTAAATTTATAAGCCACCCTTCTCCGGAGACTCAGGGCAGCTTACAGTGCATTAAGCAATAGCCTTCATACTTTTGTATATTTATACAAAGTCAGCTTATTGCCCCCACAATCTGGGTCCTCATTTCACCTACCTTAGAAAGGATGGAAAACTGAGTCAACCTTGAGCCTGGTGGGATTTGAATTTGCAGTAATTGCAAGCAGCTGATCTTAATAACAGTGAATTAGTCCACTGCGCCACCAGGACTACTTTTGTTACCTAAGTAAAGCATTCTACTTTTGGCAACTTTGATTTTGTCACTTTCTATCCGTTTCTCTTACCCACTGAGATAATTTTGAATTTTATTTCTGTCCTTCAGGGTATTAGGTATCCTACTCAATCCTGTGTCATCTACACATCTGATAAGCGTTTCCACCACCAAGTTATTAATATGAAGACTGAAAATCACAGGGTCTGGGATTGACTGTTGTGGTAACCCATTTAATAATGCATTCCAGTTTAATGAGGAACCACCAATGAGTACCCTTTAAATATGATTTTCAAGCCAGTTATACATCCACTTAACTGTCATGTCATCCAGCTCACATTTAATTAGTTTGCTAATCAGAATACCACAAGATGTTTATAAAATGAGTTCCTAAATTCAAAATATAGAGCCTGCAGCTTACTGCACAGTCTACTAAGAAAGTTATCCAATAAAAAAATAAGATAAATATGTTTATTTTTGACAAATCATGGTTGCTTTGTGGTAATTCAAAGTGCCAGGAGGCATCTTCTAAATATGAACAGGAGGGGAGGATCCCAATAATAAACAATGGTAAAATTACTTTGCTTGTAATGTTAAGATATCCTATTTATTGAATCAATTGATTCCTCTCTTTCCCTATATCCGTGATGGCGAACCTATGACATGCGTGCCAGAGGTGGCAACAGAGCCCTCCGTGCTGGCATTCACACCGTTGCCCCAGGTGAGATCGCCTTGGCGTTTCTTTCGTGAGGTTCTGTTTCCCTGCAAACGACGAAACAGAAGTTCATGAAAGAATCTTACCTCTTGCCGCGCTGCCCGTGTTGGGATGCCCCGCCTCCCACCGGCCTTCGGGTCTCTGCTGCATATGTCATACATGCATGTGTGCATGTCTGCGCAGGTCTGCGTATTTCTGTGCATTTGTGTATGTGCACCTTTCAGTTTGGGCATGCGTGTGAGCGCAGTTTGGGCACTCAGTGTCTAAAAGGTTCGCCATCACTGCCCTGTATCAACTATTTATTCTTTCATGTACAAAAATAGACACACATTTTTTTCTCTCCCCTGCTTTCAGCAGAAATAGCAAGAGAGAAAAAGGAAATATAAGACTGTGGGGAAAAGATAGCTATACTAGGAAAGAAAGAGAAAAGAAAGGAGAAAAGGGAAGAGAAAAAATATTCTTTAGGCTTTTCAAAAGGGTTAAAAGTATTAGGCAAACAGTTCCAATCAAGTTTTTTCAAAAACATCCACTCAGCAGTGATGTCTATGATCATTTATAGCTTCTCATTAGAATTAGAATTCTTAATTATTTTAACTGTATCTGTCCATGTAAATAAGTAAAGGATCCCTAAAGTGGAGCACATTTTCTGGCAGTTACATGAATGTTTCTATGTAAATTTTTTGACAATGATAGGGAAGCAGTTTCCCATTTCTTTCTTCCAGAATGTTCTTTCAATCTCTCAGTTTAATCTACAACGTTGGTATTTTCTAGTGGTCTCTGTCCCTGGTACTAACTACCCCACACTCCCCTCAGCTTCTTTTCAAGCCTTAGTAGCAACATGCTGCCACCCTTAGTTTGTAAGTTTGTGAGAAAACAATGGCCTTCTTATCAGATATATATAATATCTGACAAGTACTTTTTTTTTTCAATAGCTACAGTTCTTTACATCAGCTACTGGTAATTGTCATGATTTCCTCATCAGTTAATGATACAATTTCAATTTCTGCCATCTTCAATTAAACGGAATAAGCAACTAACTCAACATATTAATAGCTTTATACTACAATTAGAGAGGCGCGCTTTCTAAGTTGTTCTGCCAACTTTCATCACAAATCCATTTCAGAGAATAGATAACTTGTTATGCAGGATAAACTCATTCTGGTGCTTGTTAGATTTTATGTTACTACCTGTTAGTAACGATCAGATACAATTGTACAATAGTTATCCCTCAAGAATGCCCAGATGCCAGTCAGATGAGTATGGCTGATATGGACGTATGCTGATCTTTTGAGATTCATGGACAGGCACAGATTTCTATAGCTGTGAGTTCCACAGCAGAACAGTTTAGTAAAAATAACACTGTATTTTTCATTTTAAAAAAGCATTGTTAAAGGAATAGGACGCTAACGTTTTTCTATGCCTGTGAAGGACAACAAGAACAACAAAAAGAACAAATTTGGATGTTCTTTCTCCTTTGTTTGACCACATTCAGGTCCTTGAGATTGCCGGCAGGTATCTGAGACGATGCTGACAGCAGCTGGACAGAACATTAAGAATAACTTACCTCATTATCTGCAATTACATTACTGCCACACACCTCATTTCTTCGCAAAGAAAAGAAAATTAGTTTTATATTGACTTCATCCTAGCACTTTTCCCAACCGGCCGCTGGATAAACCATTCAATGTTCTAAAGTGGGAGATTGGGGTGGAGGTGGGGGCGGCTTCGATCCTGTAATTAATAACCATTTCTCCTAACTTGTTGCCTAGAGGTGAGACTAGCCTCAAGCAAAAGAGCTGGCTTTTGAACAGAAAGGCATGTGTGAGTGGTTTGGGAATGAGATGGGGCTTGATCTTGCATCAGACCCTGAAGTGAGAAACCTTAATTCACAAATCACTTTCTCAAGCACCATTCCAAAGCTACCTTAGCTCTGAGGTTAGGAGTTCCTAGACCATCTAAGCATCTTTGCCTGTTATGTGCAACATGCTTCATTTCTCATCCCTGTCTAGGAGACATCACCTTTCAAATGTATACAGAGACCCTAAAGGACGCTTGCCCTAGGGGCCTAGATGCACAAACAGAGAAATGGAGGGAGCGTGCAGGGAAGGGGCAGCAGGTTATAGTTAAGACCGCTCAGCTTCTTCAATGTCATCTCCTTAAGTGTCGACTTCCTGCAACCTCTCTGTCCATTAGCTGTAATTGCTGGCAGGAGAATGGCAGTGTTTTGAAAAGCAGAGGCATTGCTTTGATGGGCAGAGAGAAGGGGGGAAATTTGCTCTCTGTCTCAGGGTACAAATGCCAGGACTCCAATCGGTCAGGGAGAAGGGCAGATAGAGCCATTTGAAAGGCTTCCACATCTCCGTTTTGCCTTGCTCAAGATCTTAGCATTTTTTTCAGTCTGTTACTGTTTGCATGCCTTCAAGACCGTCTTGACTCTTCTATTGGACAGTTCATGCAGTTTTATTGGCAACAGTTTTTAAGAAGTGGTTTGCCATTGCCATTGCCTTCATCTTCTTTCTAGGGGTGAGAAAGTGATTGGCCCAAAGTCACTCGAAGTTGGCTTTGTGTTGGCAAGAACTAGAATTCATACTCTGCCAGTTTTTAGACTGGTGCCTTTTAATCACTATGCCAAATTAAATCATATGCATATATTAGGGTCTTAATATTCAAAGAGTATACTAGCTAAGCCCTTGTAGTTAGTTACATAGCTGTTCTGACCCAGCTCCCCAAATACGACAAAACCTCTGAAGTTAACTCAAATATTCCTTTATTAAGGGCACCAGCAGCCCCGGCAAAAAGTTTCTCTCTCACCGCAGGCTAACAAGTCCGTCCATCTGGGAAATGAATAGTTGTCTGCCACATCTATTCAGCTCCATCCCCTGCCTTTTATCAGAGCTAGGGTGGGGCTTTGCTAGCAGCAGTGGCTATTCTTTCCCAAGGATCAGCCCATAGATTTCCACTGCACTCCTCTCCTCTGCCTTCTGCGCATCTGCATGTCAGGCCCTGGACCCAGCTGTTCCTCCTCTTCCCCATCAGCCACCTCCAGACCTGGGGGCTGTTGACTCTCCATCTGAGAGCTGATGGACAATCCAGGCTCTGCCTCTGTCTCTCTCTCTCTGCCAGCTTCATTCCCTCTTTCCCCTCGGAGCTCTCAGGTTGCCTTGTTACTGACCCTGACTCCCACGCCTCCTCCTCCTCTGATTCAGCTGCTGGAGGGGCAGGTGGCCGACAGGCCGCAACAACAGCAAATAGAATACATGGCCAATCCTCAGCTAAGTAGAGGTGAGATCTTACTAGTGAGCAGGCACTTTAAATCATAATAGTTTAAACTACCTAGAGCCAATAAATTGAGAGAGCGTGCAAGTTTGTGTAAATAAAAGAAACAGAACATAACTGTGAGCTGATTTGCAAACTGGCCAAACACAAACTCATCTGTGTGTTATAGTTCATGGTTCAGAATGTCATACAGATCTAGAAGAGTGGATTAACTGAGTAAACCTTAGTTAAATTAATCATGAATAAAAGTGTTTGTGTGACGAAAGCCCTCACCAAGCCAAAACTCTGGGAAAAATCCAGACCTACCTATTCCAAATATAGGGTCAGCCATAACGCAGAAGCAAGCAGCCCTTCCCAGTGACTGAGTCATGTTTCTTAGCCCCAAAACTAAGGTTAAGGTCATTCTACCATATATGCATGCGGTTCCTTACAGCTTGCTCCAATTTACATGGCAGACACAGCCTGGTTTATTCAAATCAGGTAGCTTGCGGTGAATGACACTTCCTGAGGCTATTCCCAACCATAGATCTGTGTGTGAGAGATGATCTTTAACCCTTTCCCTGTAAAAAGATGAATGAGTGGCCAAAATTTATTTTGCTGTAACTTTGCAGAGCAAAGGGAGCCTCATTTTTTCAGTTTAGATCTAAGCTGAATAAGATGTGAGGAGAGATTTGTTTCTGTATTTGCAGTGCAACTGAAGCTCAAAGTAACCAGCAAGCTCACAAGTAGAAGCAGCTAATTTAAGCAAAGCCCTATCTCCAGAAGAGCATCGGGCTGGCTTTCAAGGCTGGCCAGAGATCAGAGATTTAATTCCCTGGTTTAACATCAGACATGTTAAAAAGTGAAATGTAACTCTTAAGTATGCTAAGCTTGTACTTTGTTTAACCTATGATACATGTTACAATCCTTCAGCTGATAGCCTTATAATTACTATTGGCTTGATTCCTTGGATGCAGTTCTGATTAGATGACAGGCCAAGCAGAAGAACTTATTTTCTCCAGCATTTCCTTCTTTCTTGGGTAACCTGGCAATCTCTTCCCCCCTCCCCCCATCGCCAAGACTGGGAGCAACAATCCTGATTAGCCTATTCTGTTTCCTCTGGCCACCATCTAAAAGAAAGAAGCACTTTTCAAAATATCAGAATCTGCTTTTCTTTGGGAGAAATTTTAGCAAATCATGTTTATACATTTTGAGGTCCACTGTGCCCAAAAGAATAATGTTAAAGAAAATTTTCCAGCTTGCAAATCCACCAATCACTGGCCGTTTTTCTTATGTTAATAAAGATAGATTACAGATTAACAGTTGGAAGGGACCTTGTAGGTCATCTATTCTGACCTCCACCCAAGCAGCATTTCTGACAGATGGCAATCCAGTCTCTTCTTCAAAGCCTCCAGTGATGAAGCTCCCACAACTTCCAAAGGAAAGCTGTTCCATTGGTTGATTGTTCTCACTGTCAGAAAAATTCTCCAGGTTGAATCTCTCCTTGATCAGTTTCCATCCACGGCCATCCACGGATGCCTTGGAAAATAGCTTGACCCCTCCCTCTCTGTGGCAGCCCCTCAAATATTGGAAGACTGCTATCATGTCTCCCTGGTCCTTCTCTTCACTAGACCAGCCATGCCCAGTTCCTGTAAGCGTTCTTCATATGTTTTAGTCTCCAGTCCCCTAATCATCCTGGTTGCTCATCTTTGCACTTTTTCTAGAGTCTCAGCATCTTTTTTATAGTGTGGTGACCAAAACTGGATACAGTGTTCTAGGTGTGGTCTTACTAAGGCTTTATAGTGTGGTATTAGTACCTTGATATCTGCCAACTGTAGTTTGGCCATAAAAATGTCTAGTGATTTCCCTAATATTTCCCTCATTTCCCTAATATTTTCAACCATCACACTGTGGGACTCCCATAAGGTAAGTATTTCTGGTAAGAAGTTACTGGAGAGGAAACCCACAGGCCCATACGTAACAGAAATTACTTCTCCCTGCCTTCTTCTAAGTAAAAAGTGGTCTTCATGTCATATAACATGGCTATCAGAAAACCTGGTAGGGAAAAGCAGCAGGACTCCCAACCTCTCCAGTAAGTACATTTACAACTGCTGCTTCCCCATTGTGGGAAAAGAGTGACCTGTAAACTAGTTGCTAGGCAGAAAGAAGAAAATGTGTTGCTTCCACCTTCCTGTTCAAGATTTCAAGATTGAGGGGAATGTGTATGCGGTGAATGGGGGGGGGGGGGGGGGAATGAGCAAATGAGCTTTATCGCTTCTAAGCCAAGAAGTTTACCTGTCTTTTGTGTAGAAGTATTAAGTTGTATTCAGATGGAGAAAGAAACTCTCATTATAGAGCCGTGGTGGCACAGTGGTTAGAATGCAGTACTGCAGGCTACTTCTGCTGACTGCAAGCTGCCAGCAGTTCGGCAGATTGATTTTCACTGGCTCAAGATTGACTCAGCCTTCCATCCTTCCAAGGTTGGTAAAATGAGGACCCAGATTATTGAAGGCAATATGCTGACTCTGTAAACCGCTTAAAGAGGGCTGTAAACATTGTGAAGCGGTATATAAGTCTAAGTGCTATTGCTATTATTCTCAGCCACTATTTGAAACAAGGTATTTATGTTATGCTACCAGTATGAAACATTTTCTCGGTAGAGATTAGGTTGCCATGATATAAACCAATTGGTTTTTTTAAAATGTATATTGAGTTTTGTTTTGAATTTTACTGAGCCCTGCTTTGAATACTTGTATCTAGAAAGACAAATAGAAACACCCTTATAAAACAACACTTACTGGCACAAAACATGCATAATGCTGCACGCTGGAATGGAGTTGTAACAAAATGCTACCGTACCAGTTGTGGTCCTCAACTATGTTTCCCTCTTAATTATTGAGATTTTAAGAACAAAAATAACAGTTTCGTACTCTCAAAGAACACTACAAGAATCAGACAAGTTGCTTGTGGAAATTTTGGAAGACCTATTATTGTAGATTAAAAGTGATGCTTGGAAATTGTTCAGTTTTGCATTTAAACTCAATTTTACCTTAATTGACACAAAAATGGGAGCACCTGGTTGTCCTTGGTTGATCGTGAAAAAACTAAACAAGTTTTAGATCAGGTTAGTGTTTGGCTGGGAGAACTCTTAAGAAAAACCAAATATTACAATTAGTATAGGAAATTACAGGTGGTATTTCCTGTACTAACTATAACCCTCACTACACATGGCATGGCTTGCAAACATGGCGTCTCCAAAAGCCGGATATTAATGTACCAGGCATGGTTGGGTTCTACTTACCTTTACTACCAGTTTGGAATGGGATTGTGCACATGTGTGGTCACTTAGCTCACACGCGCCTTGCTTCTGCGCATGTGTAGATCGCCGATGACAAAATCCGGGGAAGTGGACGGGGCCTCCCGCCAGTTTTACTATCAGTTCTTGCGAACCGGTCCGAACCGGGGGCAACCCACCACTGATACCAGGATAGGTTTCCTCCCTTCTCTTTTGTGTTTTGAAATGTTGCACCCTGTTTCACGGCCAAGAGTTTGAGAATATGTTTCAGCTTGCTACCTATAGCAATACTGATAAAACTCCAAGAACCAGTTCACAAACCAATCAGCAACTGATTATAAATATAGTCTCCCATCCATCAGAGAGAGGTCTAGAAGATCTTTTACTACAAGAGCTGAAACTTTTGGGTGCCCCCTCTTTTGTATATTGCCGATTTTTTTGTAAAAGCAGTAATCAGGAAAAATGCTATTAGCAGTACCATGGACACACAAAGCAAGGCAGGAGCTGTACCTCCACCCCTCCCAATCCATGAGATAAGGACCAGGCTGATATTGAAGGATAGCAGCCGGCTTGGCAATAAGGAAGAAAAGGCAATTTCATCTTTATTAGTGGGAGATTTCTCTTTTAGTAATAAGCACACTTCAAATAATTAGCGTGTTTTACGTAATAATGAAATTATGGAAATGCAGTCCACTTATTCAAACAAGTCACCATTACCATATTTTTAAATATTAGACTTAATTAGAGTTTATCACTTCACAGAAGTAGAAGGAGTGGAGTTTTTTTTCCTCTACTTTGTGCAAAAAAAAAAAATCCTCATAAAGTGTTTATTAAGAGCGGGTAAGAAGGGGATAATGATGTGTTTGGAAATTAAGGCAATCAAACATTTAATGCTATGCACTCCTGTAGGCAAAAGCATTCAAATGAGTCAATTAGACATCCATTATCCAGGCACGATTAAACACGGCAGGACGAGAGGCTGTCTGCCCCAGTGCCTGTTTGTGCCGAGGACTTATGCCCACTTAAAGCTGGCTAATAAAACACTAAACTTAGAAAAGGATGCTTTAAAAGAAAAGGAATAAAGGGAAAAAGAAACAAAAAGAAAGGTAAGATGGAAGGTTTGGGTTGCAAGATGACAGGCGGGCCATGAGAAGAGGGACAATGATGCCGTGGCATCTTGTGGATCAGAGTTTCATAAATCACAATAATTAAGTTAACACGAAAATCAACTTCACCATCCCGTTAAATTACAGCATTTGCATATTAGGGCTTAAATGAAGTCTGTGGCTTGGCAGGACAAGGAGGGGGTTGATGAGAGAAAAAGTAGGTTGGGAAGGGGAGGGAAGAGAAGGAGGGAGCGAGCTGATAAGGGATCCATTTATTATGGTGAATAACTAATTTCAGAATTTATAGTGCTGGATTTTCGTCCCCATGCCATTTATATTACCAGAGGAAATTAAGGGGCGGGTAGGAGGCTGGCTGGACATCTTTCTGCGTTATTGCTTGTCTGCCATTTGCAAATCATTATTAATTGTGGCCCAGCGCATGGTGCAGCAGGCCACAGCGCCTGGACAGACAGTGCCAGCACACATATCTCTTCATCAGGCCCCTAGCCACTGGCCCTGAGAGGCAATTACCCCTCCCTGATTGGTATCAGATAAGGAGGGAATTTTTACAAATTAGAGAATAAATAGGATTTCCACATGTGGAGCAGAGAGGACTTGAGAGGTGGTAATGAAAAACAATACATCACCATCAGCTAGACAATCCTATTCATACACTCCTGCACCACTCATAAAAACCCCACCAAATGACAGACAGACGACGACAGCATGTGGTGCAAAATCAGACTCATTCTCCACCATTAGAATTTCCTTGGGC
This sequence comes from Ptyas mucosa, assembly GCA_012654045.1. NCBI lineage: Eukaryota > Metazoa > Chordata > Lepidosauria > Squamata > Colubridae > Ptyas > Ptyas mucosa. The sequence continues at coordinate 19,077,332 of WNWU01000004.1, forward strand.
GGTTGGGGAAAACTTAGAACTAAAACTAGCGGTTTTAGAGTGGTACAAACGAGTGGTACAAAGAATCCCAAGGTTCCTGACCGTTTGGAAGCCATGCCTTCAGTCCTTAAAAACGATCCGTGATGTGAGAGATGGACCACTGGTGATGCTCGTTTTTGCAGCACGCTTGGAAACACGGCTGAATTACCATTTCACCAGGCCAGAGCTGATGTAGCTCTGAGCAGAAAAAAATTGAACAAATATATTTGATTTATGAAACGAATCAATTTCCGAGAGGAAAAAAAACACAATTTTAACCATCATATCAAATTCTAGGTTATTCTATGTTGATATTGTTTTTCCTAAAAGCATGTTCAAGCAAGTTAATTAAGTCTTACTAAACATATTCCATTTTTAAAACTTCCTCCCTCTTGCCCAAATACTTCTGGACCCCAGTTTTTTGTTTTTGATACTGAATTCTCAAGATGGCCACCGCTTTCATTATTTTCCAAGGAGTTAGACAAAACAAACAGGCCTCACATCTAAGAGTTTGGATTGTCTTCTCTGAACTTAAAAGGTTGCAACTTCAATGAATAAATGCAATGAAAACCTGGTATGAACAGGAGAGCTTAGGTTAGCACAACAGTGAGTGCTGTCTCTCCTTCAGCCCCTGATCAGTGGTGAAATCCTACCCGTTTGCACCGGTTTGGGCAAACTGGTAGGAAAAAAAACTACTGGTTGGTCCAAACTGGTATTTCTGACGATCAGCTGTGCCGTGCTATTTATATTTGCTAGAAAGCAGGAAATCCTGTTTTCTAGCGAATCTAAATAGCACGGCACAGCTGTTCCCCGCCTCTTGCTGTTCTACTTACCTTAGAAAGCATCCTTTTTCCGTGCAAAGCGCACATTTGGCACGCATTGTGCATGCATGCAGTCTGCATTTGGTTCACACTGTGCATGCGCATGCACTGTGCATTTGACGTGCACAAATATGCACGCAGCATGCATTTGGCACTCACTGCACAGGCACACAGCATGCATTTGGTGCACACTGCGCATGCACACGCACCATGCATTTGGCGTGCACACACATGCACGCACCATGCATGCGCGGGCAGTGAACCAGTGCCAATCCGTGGAGGATTTCACCACTGCCCTGATGTCTTAATTTTTCTGGAATTAAAATTGTATTTGAAGGGCGCTTCACTTCTGCATCTCAAATATAAACCCTGGATCACAAAAACACATCTACAGTTTGTTTCAATGTGAAATCTCTTTGGAAAATACCAGTTTCTGCCATTTTTCTGGTTTATTCAACCAGCAACTTTGGATATTGATATATTTATTTAATTAGGTTTTTTAATGGATTGCTTTGTAGAGGCTTCCTAAGATCATTAAATGGTACAGTATGTATTTATATCTTCTAGAAATTTCATCCTTGTAAGGCAAGTCTACATTACACAGCTTGTGCAGGCAACAGGAGGGTTCAGACCACTACAGGTAGTCCTCAATTTACAACCACAACTGAGCCCAACATTTCTGTTGTTGTGAGACATTTGTTAAGTGAGTTTTGGCCCATTTTATGACTTTTCTTGCCACAGTTGTTAAGTGAATCACTGTATTTGATAAATTAGTAACTCCGTTGTTAAATGAACCTGGCTTCCCCATTGGCTTTGCTTGTGAGAAGGTTGCAAAAGGATTATATGACCCCAGGACACTGCAACTGTCATAAATATGAGCCAGTCTGAATGGTCACCGAACAAACTGTTATAAGTCGAGGACTACCTGTAACTCATATCAAAGCAAAGGAACGAACTCCCTTTAGGAGGAAAATATTTGTCTTGTTTTCCCAGAACTCTCCAATTAACATAGACCCTGTCAAACCAGAATTAGATACCAATTTCCTATGTATCTATCCTTTAAGAAAATATTTTTCAGTTATACCAAGTAAGTCTGACTGGGAATCTTGCCTTGAGTTATATTCAAATGTCCCCATATTGGCTAAAAATATCTAATCTGAAATTCAGGTCCCAAAGAATGATGATTTCCTCTTTTCAACTGTCATACTGTCATGACATACATATCATTTAGTAATGTTAATTCTATCTGGGGGCCACAGAAACTATGCATGCTCAATTACATGCCTTGCTTTCATAATGCTTTCTTTATTTCGGAAACAGAATCAAATTGCTTAAAAGGAGAGTGATGAAAAGGCAGAAAGCAGGCTGGAATTTTTCTTTTAAGGCTATATTTTATAGCCACATGCTATCGATGTTAATAAACAAATCTTATCCTAGGCTAATAAATTTACTGATTTGATCCACATATGTACTCAGTTGAGCTGTACTCAATCATAACCTTTAATTAATTCTAAACAAATTCTACTGTCACTTTGCAGATAGAGGTATTTTTATCTGGTCTGAGGTCCCAGTACAATAATAGTACTTCAAAGGCTACAATTCTAGACTAGATAAGGTCTTATTATGATACTTGCACTGCGAGGAAGGATGCTTCCATTAGTTCAAATCTGAATTTTCTTTGCAGGGTAAATACCAATTAACTTCATCCAAATCCAGATCAAAACTGCAGCGTAAGTCCAATTTATTCCATCCAAGGCATTAATCCAGAGTGCTCATCAACTTTGATCTGTATATAAGTAGGGAAAAGTCCCATATGTTATTGTTCATTGCAAAATCAGGAAATGTGGGGAATGTATAATCCAGAAGGCTGGGAAAGCTTGTTCTACAGGAAAATATTTTAAAAAGAGATATTCAAGGATTTGCCATGCTTGAAGTTCAACAAAAAAAACCCATATTCCCTATATTTCACTTGGAGTCTTGTATTTATGCAGAAAGTTCAGTTCACTCTTCCCTCTGAACAATACTAACAGTGTTTTTCTATGCAATCTCTATTGAAATACATTGCAGTTCTTCCAAGGTGTAGTGGTATGATTAAGCAAGCCCCATTCATTTCATAGGAAATGCTTGAAGAAAATCATTCTTTCACTGTTGTTTAAAGTTTCAATGTTAATAAGATGAATTTTTTTCAAGTATATCTAACGAAGTAAAGCAAAAACAAAATTTGTACAAATTGTATGTTTTTTAAACTTGGCAAATATCACAGTTTGCTAATTCCTAAGATTTAATCAATTTAGATTCCTGACTGTAAGACCTGGTTTGATTTTGGCCATCAGTTATCAGTTTTGCTCTGCTGGGTATTCTTGGAATACAGATTTGCACACACAACAGGCAGGGGAGAGTGTTGGTATCCATAAGCACTCCTTCCTCAGTGCTCCAAACCAGCTAAGATGTTAGATCAGGGGTCTGCAACCTTAAACACTCAAAGAGTCATTTGGACCTGTTTCCCATGGGAAATGTAAAAAAAAAAAAAAACCACCGGGAGCCACAAAACCTGGGTGGGCGTGGCCAACTCGACACCACTCACTCCCACCCAGTCACATGACCTACCCACGCCTACCTTAGCCATGCCTACCTAGCCGGTCATTAGGGCAGAGAACCAGGAACTACAAAACCCTTCTCTCTCTCTCTCCCTCCCTCTCTGTATCTATGTCTCTCTCTCCCCCACCCTGTATCTCTCTCTCCCCCTCTCCCTATCTTCCCCACTCTCTCTCCCCCTCTCTATCTCTGCATCTCTCTCTCTCCCCCTCTCTTCCCTCCCTCTCTCTCCCTCTGTATCTCCTCTCCCCCTCTCTGTATCATTCTCCCCCTCTCTCTGTATCTCTGTGTCTCTATGTCTCTCCACCCTGTCTGTATCTGTCTCTCTCTCTCCCCCACTCTGTATCTCTTTCTATCTGTCTCTGTCTATCTCCCTCTTTCTGTATCTCTGTCTGCGTGTGTGTGTGTGTGTGTGTGTGTGTGTGTACCTTTGTATCTCTCTCTGTGTGTCTGCGTCTCTTCTCACTCTCTTGGAAAGCCCAGTGAGCTCTCCTTGAGGCTCTTCACTTCTTCTTTTCTTTCTTCTTTTTGGAAATCCGGGCTGGCTGAGGAACGAGCGCGAACTGCAGTGGAGTCTTCCCTTCAGGTGACCCTTCTCCTGACGCCCCTGGCTGGCTGTGGCAGGGCTGGGTGTGCACGCACAAGCAGGGAGACCCTCCTCAATCGAGTGGCCACCTGCCCCACGCACACCTTTGCTGCGCTTTGGCCAAGTCCGCCTGCTCGCTTGAGGAGGTGACCCTGCTAGTGAGCACTCTCCTGGCCCCGCCACAGCTGGTCAGGGGATTGCGAGAGGAGGAGGAGGAGGAGGAGGAGGAGGAGGAGGAGGAGGAGGAGGAGGAGGAGGAAGGTTGCCTGAAGGGAAGACTCTGCTGTGATTCGAGCTCATTCCTCAGCAAGCCCGGATTTCCATAAAGAAGAAAAGGAGTAGTGAAGAGCCCCAAGGACAGTTTGCCAGCTTAGTCCAGCCTCAGCTTTCCTAACCCCCAGCCCCCTTTTCCCGCTGCCCTGAGCTTCTTCAAGCTGTGGCTGGGTGCTGTGGGCCCATCCCCCTTTCCATCGTCCCCTCCTCCCAGATCCCATTTCCACTCCACCAGCCCTCGTATTAGCGAGGCCAGCGTCAGTCGCATCGGACCAGTGTCTCGGGGCAGAGAGCAGGTTGCATGTCTCCCCAAGTGACCAAGCCCAGCACCAACAAGGGCCAGAAGAAGCAAGAAAAACCCTAGTTCCTGTTTTGTGATCTGCTACAACCCTCCTATGTAACTACAGACACAAATATATTCTAGGATAATTTCCAAAATGTACCATGTGCAATATTACTGTAATATAAGGAAGTGGGGACACATAAGACTTTTCAGCATCGAGAGAAACCACAACTCATTTTTTCAAAACACTAAAAGTTATTCAGATAACCCATAGGCTGTAATGCACAGCACTACATTACATCTCTTACATATATTATAATGTTTTGAGCAGAGTATCATATATTTGGTGGATTAGGGAAAGGTCAGGTCTGTCTGTCTGTCTGTCTATAAAATTTATATGCCGCCCATCTTGTATCCAATGACTCTGGGCAGCTTAATCTTTGCTTGCTGTAAAGGAATAGAGTCATGTCTAGAGATACTTATCCTCAAAATATTTATGATAAATATATGTTTGACTGTTAAAGTCAGCAGTAGTTATTGTGAGGAAGACAGAACTCTTGTCTGTGGAGTTCTATAGCCTAGCTAAACAAATGGTTATTGGCTACCCTAGGTAAGATTTTCAAATGAATATTCAAGTTTCATTTTTAGTGCAGAGCCAATGTGACCCATAGAAAGCACTAATTAATTCATAATCTATAATGACTATAAAATCTGTAGATTTAACTGTTGTATGCTGATACTGAAAGCAGATACTATCTTGCCTCACTGCGAGCCCATGTTCCCTTGGATTATAGACAGGTATTGTTGACATAAGTAGTGCAATAGATCAGAAGATGTGGATAGACCCATAGAATTGGCAAGAATCAGACATAACTGAATGGATAACATCATCATCATCATCATCACCATCATCATCATCATCATCATCATTCTTGACATTTCTAAAACAACTGGTTTTTTGGGTTTGTTTGTTTTTTTAAGAAAAAAGCATATGAATCCACTGATCCATCTCCAGGAGATGATTTGTTATATTTGTTATCCTATACTTCACTCAGTCTTGAAGCCTCTTCATTTGGAAGGCTGGTTTCCCACACGAAAAGAATGGGAAAGGGAAAATGAAAATAACCTGTACCCTATGAAATTCCTGACTGCATCCTACTCAAGAAAGATAGATGGTGCAACTATGAGCAGTGTAGAGATTTCTTTGACAACTCCATTTTACTTCGCCTTATGAAGGAATTATCTTAATGGACCTGTTTCGGCATCAGCATCCCCTGCTGGAATGGCACAGATTGTGCAATAAGCCTCTATACTTGATGGGTAGGTTTTTACATTACTTAACCAGCTGGATAAAAGGACTTCTCACTTGCATGATAGCAACTGTTGTTCTCTCTCTCTCTGCTGTAACTATGTCTCCTAATCCCTTATCAATCATTGTCCCATCTCAGTAAAAAGCCTTGTGTAACCCCCTGTTCACTTCCTAGTCCAACAAAGCTCCTGGGATTGGGACCTTAATTATGGAGAGATTTCAAAGTCAAAATGAGAGAATCTATTAAATAAAGCCACTTCTCCCTGAGAATAACACATCATGTCAAGGAAAAAGAATAAAAGAGAAGGGTTGCGATTCCGGAGCTTCCAAGACTCTAATATAAAGTTCTCTGCTTTAAAGCTAGGCGAGATGGCCTAGTTATTGTGTTGAAAGGCTTCAGAATGAAACTGTGGAGTTATACTCAAATCTTTCAAAAAAGCCCAGCTTTATTTTGGCAGGTCCAGCAAGGCAGAGGCACTGATTGCACACAGAAGGGCAGCTCTCTTTATCTTAGAGGGAGACCTGCCTATTTTTAAACATTAGCTCCCAATCCTCAGCCCAGCCCTTTGTCTCTCTTGCCTTCGGAAGGACAGATCAAACATCAGACCCTTGTCATTGTTTCTCTCCCAGCGAGAAGGATGTGGAGCTGTAATCTTCCCACAAAGCCACACACTTCAAAGGAATCAAAAGTGCTTATTAAAACTCCTGGAAAACTAATTTAATAACATCCCAAAGGGCTGGAAAAATCAGCATGAGGCACACAAAATATAGCCGGGGTGAGGGACTATTTTATCTAGCCACAGATGCACAACAGCCTCCTGTGGTCAAGAGGAGGTTTCTTCCATCTCTGCAAGGAAGATTCTACATTTGTTTTGTACCTTTAAATGGCTTCTCTGCTATTTTGCCTATTGATCCTTCTACTAGGACTACTTCTAAAAGTTCGCAGCTACCTCAGAGTTCCTTCAGTCTACACGAGCACTAATGAATGCCTCCAAAAACTTTTATAATTTAAGAGTAACTATTTCATTTATTTACACAATTGCTGTCCAATCCAAATCCAGAGATCCAGGTTGGCTCAAAAAAATAATAATGATGATGATAAAATCAGTAACTTAAAAACAACACATTTCTTAAAAATCAATGACACCAAACATTATTATTATTATTATTATTATTATTATTATTATTATTATTATTATTTCAATAACGTATTTAAATATGTTATAGCTACCCAATCCAACACTCTAGGTAGCTTACAAAATTGATAAACAGTAAAAGCCAAACTAAAACACAGCCATAACAAAAAAACCCAAAAACAACCAGAGTCCCCACAAATAGATTAACCCCAGGCCTGGGGGTAATGTAAGACATAAGCTTTATGTCTTAAGGGCCTTCTGGAACCCAGGAGAGAGAGCATCATCTGAGTATCTCTGAAAGGATGCTTCTTACAGAGGGCGGACACAGCAGCAGAGATGGCACACCTCTTTGGTCCTGTAAGATGACAATGTTTAATAGATGGGACCTGGAATGCTCCTACTCTGCTGGGAGATAGCAGGCAGACAAAAATGATTGGAGATGTGCAATCCCTCACAAATCCAGGCCCAATGCCATGAAGCCCACAAAGTCCAGTGGCACAGCCTTGCGTTTGTTAATTTCCTAAATGCTACAATTGTGGGATGGAATCTTGAAGATAAAGTGTTTCACAATGATGGAGCCTCCAGAGAAAGCCAGCCTCCAAGCCCACATGTGTCTAATTCCTAAAGGTAGGGGCCTACAATATCACTGTGTAATATGGGTATGGCTGGCTCTCATTGTCGGTTGCAACATACTGTACTAGCTATTGTTTCTGGGTAATCTTCAAAGGCAGATCCAAATAGAATGTGTTGCAGTTCTCCATTCTTGACATTCATTATCTCAAGTATCAGTGCCTCCAACTTCAAAGAAGGCCAAAGTAGATGTACCAGCTGAAGACAGTAAAGATTCTCTTGACCTTGGCCTTTATTTGCTCCTCAAGCAGAAACTGAGAGTCTAAGAATATTATCCAATTGCAGACCTGCTCTTTCAGGGGGGATGCAGAGGCAACGCAACCTGAAACCTGGAGGGACACAAGTGCCCACACAACATAAGGCCGGTTGGCCCCATAAGAACCCCCACACACACCTGTATTAACAACTGCTAATCTTCCCATCTTGGAATTCTCAATTTTTTGTAATTTTATAATTTTTTTAAAAAATTAATCTTAAATTACTGTTTTTAATGCTTAATTTTACTGATTAAATTGTACATCTCCCAGAGCCCTTCGCTGAGGGAAATGGCATTTAAGAAGTGTGAAATGTAAATAAATAAACTAAATCCAGAATCTGTGTAGAATCCATCTAATGGCATCGGAACAAAGAAAAATACCATCTTGTTTTTGATTCGATTCCAACTTGTGCTATCCCATCTAGTCCTTTATTATCTCAGACATCTGGTAAGAATATCCACTGCATCTGTCTATATGTAGCTATGTAATGGCGTATTGTCAACTCTCCAATCTAACAAATGATTTTACCCAGCAGTTTCATGTAAATGAAATGTTAAACAATCTAGGGGTAAATGTTAAACAATCTAGGGGAAGGAAGTGGGCCCTGTAGTACTCCATATAGAAGTCACCAAGAGCTCAATGGAACCAGTTCCCAAAGCTCACATGTAATCTAGCAGGATAACATGGTCATTGATACTGAACATCACTGGGGATTGAATTCTATCAAGCATTAACAACCAAAGAAAATCCAAGTTCCACAGTGAGTCTCATATATTCAGAAATGAAACTACTGAGCATCAGGGTAGGGAGCACACTTGCAGTATATTTTGCTCTACAACCCAACCTCAGGTATAGACACTTGCATCCAGTCACCTGCAGAGCAGGGCATCCACTTACAGGAAAAGGCCTCTCACATAGCTGCCATCCAAATTAATCATAACATGATATTATTTGGATCTGCCAGGCCAATCTTCCATAATATTATGTCTATAAGACTGAACAAATTCATACATTCTTCTTGGCCTGGCATAAGGACAACCTACTAACTGCCAACTATTTCCCATAAACATGTATGCCTCTACCTGTCTCTCATTAGCACCTGAGGCATTCAGGATGGCTTTAAATGTTCTGCTTTGAAAGGAGGCTTCTTCTTATCGCACAAATGCTGTATGTGGGCAATATGGACTGAGAAATTCCATCAAATGCAAGGAACACAGAGATACTCATTTTGAGATAACATCAACTTTTATAGGCGTGGTATGAGTGGTAGTAAATAAATCAAGCACTGCTGAATGATATTTAATATTTTAAAGATGAATAATGACAACTTAAGCTGATACATAATTGAATTTTTCATATGTTTATAGGAATTTAAATGCCACATGTGGCTACTAATATCTCAACTGTCCTGATGCTATCAATTATTTACGTAACTTAGAAAGCATGGGCAGCATGATAGAAGATATCCTGCAGGATCTGTGACTAATACATGTATAAAGTGATCATCAACTTTTATTATGGATTAGCAGGAGAAGAAGCATAGTATGTAAATCTCAGAAGGTTACCAAAATCTTCATTTTGCTATTAGCCTCCTAATTTGCAATAACCATTTGATGTGTAATCTCATCTTCTTAAACTTGTAGCTAACTTGAAAAAATACCTGCACATCCAATTATCTGAAATTCAAAAGCACTTCTATTATTTATCTTAGAAAGTTTTTCGACTATGTAAAACTTCTAATAACAATGATCTGACTCTTCACCTAGACTAGGGGTGTCAAACTCAATTTCATTGAGGGCCGCATTGGGGTTGTGTTTGATTTTGGGGGGCTGGGGTGGGCATGGCCAGGGTGGACATGGCCAGCTCAATGTCACTCGTCTCGGGGACACCTGTGGTGGCCAAGTGCTAAGGCAGGATTTCCCTCAGACCGACCCTTCCTTCCTTCCTTCCCTCTTCCTTCTCCTTTTTTCTTCCTTCCCCTCTTCCCTTATTTTTCCTTCTTTGCTCTCTTCCCATCTTTCCTTCTTTTTCTTTTTCTTTGTCTTTTCCTCTTTCCTTTCTCCTTTCCTGTTCCCTCTTGGATGCTCAAATGCAAAAGGGGAAACATTTCTCCTTTTGTTTTGTTTTGCTTTTAGTTTGTTTTTCTAGCAAAAACGAGCTTGGGAGGGCTGTGTGCACCCCATCCCCCCAATACCAGTTTCAGCCACAACAGCCTCCCGAAGCTCTCTGCCAGCAAAAACAGAGCTCAGGGGGTGGGGGGTGGGGGGGAGAGGACGACACACAATCCTCCCGAGCTCCGTTTTCACTGGTAGAGGCACCGTGTGCCAGTCCTTTGCTGTTTCCAGGGTGGCCCTGTGGGACAGATCTAAGCACCCTATGGGCTGAATCCGGCCCCCGAGCCTTGAGTTTGACACCCCTGACCTAGACTAAGGAAGGAAATTGAAAGGGAAAAGGGTGACTGAACACTTCGGACTCTGGCTCAATCTACTGTCATCTTACCATTGAACTCTAGTAGAAAATAAAGTATTTTTTCTGTAATCCCACAAAGAGGCACATAAAAAATAAACAAGCAATAATGAACATTCATCCAAAGTAGATTGCACACATGAATGCATAAAAGAAAGTTAAGAACAGAAACAAATGTCAGGAAATCTTGGGGTTCCAACCAGCTCAGCTGTACTCTTTTTTTGACTTGTGAACTTCTGTATCTCTCATTGTTGAATCAAAGTTACAGAATGTGGTAGCTGTGTGAACTGCCGTATTTAAATTCTCATATGTGGAAATCCAAGTGAAATACGATACCTGATGCCTACCAAAATTACAATGTTATGTTGTTTAATCAATTTATTCAATCAGATGTAAAAACTGAATACCTACAATTCTTTTCCTGCAATAAAGCCAAAGAGATAAGGTTTGTAACTTTATAGAAGGTGAAGAGTAATTTAATTTGTTTATGCTTGTGATGAAGGTTAGAAGTCATTTCTTTCTTTCTTTTTCTTTTTTCTCTTTCTTTCTTTCTTTTTCTTTTTTCTACGTTTTATTCTTTTCTCTTTAAGTTCCGTTTGCATTGATTTTTATTACTGTAATCAAAAATCTTAATAAAAGCTATACTTAAAAACAAAGCCAAAGATGACCGTGCAGAATCAATTTAATCAGAGATATATTTGGAGAAATTAGTCAAACCATTTGTCAAAGGCTTCTCAGTCCATCAGCAGCCTTTTCTCAAATGTAAGACTGTCCAGTTTGAGAACGTACCTCAGGAAGTTATATTATTTGAACTTCATAATCTTAAAGTGAGCATATCTTCCTCTTCCAAGCACAGTTAACACATAGCTTTTAAGCTACTGATTTGGGGTGTGAAAGCAGGGAAGCCGTCACTTTTTAAAAGTGGGAATCTGAGCAGAGAAAGGCCAGTTTAAGCTGGCAGAGTCAGATTCTTTAAGAAGGGGAAAGAATAGATGTGTCGACCCCCATTAGCAGGCTGCTCCACTCCGGATCATTAAATATGTATATCTTATTACACGCCTTGTTAGAGGATCGAGCTCTATTGACTGATAATAAATTCCAAGCCTCATCCCAGCCATAAATTTAACTGGAGACGATGAAGACTCAATAATCTAGTCATGCAGATAATATGATAGGGCCTTAAAAAGATCATTACATTGGATGTCAAAATTAAAAGTGAAATACTCTTTATTAACACTATTTCCACACTCAGGCCCATTACTTGTTATATCTCACCTTCCTATCCAGCCTGTCCATCTTGCTGACTGATGATCTGAGATCAGGAAAACAAGCCTCCAATTCTGAGAATTCTCTGGGAGTGCAAGTAGTACAGTGGCATAATTCCAAAAGAAGGGATTCCGGAGTGAAGCCTGCTTGAAAATCTTATCTGCTGAATTGGAAAGCTGCACTTCTTTATCTTAAATCGGGAGGAGGTGAATGCTGCAGATTTTAAGAGGCAATAACAAGATTTTGCAAAACACCAGAAGCCTCCCTTTATATGTGGTACATGCTCAGGGGCTGATCCCTACCTTTCAAAAATACAAGCTATGGTAACTCCTAGCTCAAACAAAGCCCTCTGATATTCTAGCATCCTTACAAACTGGGATTGTATTTCCCACTACAGTGGCAAATCTTCGACTGGGGCAGAAAGTACGGTAAAGGTTTCCGTGCAAAGTTTACACTACCCTAAAACACTAGCACAAAACAACAGCGAAAAACTCCAAATGTGTAGACTGCAGGCATCTCTCACCAAACCTACAAACACAACATTGGGAGAGAGCTTAGAGGGTTTTGTTCACCCGATGCTTTCTACTCCCTGGTGGGCTACCCCTCCAGACTTGATTTCTCGTGTTTAATCAGAAGGTCACAACCATTTAAACCCCTTTGATTAAGGCTGGCGGCTCCTGCTCTTCTCACATTGGCCCTACTGGCCTCTTTGTGCTCCTGCCTCCGGATCAATTGGATGTATCAAGTTTAAAGTGGTTCCACCAAAGGCTCACGCACTTCAATTCCACTGTACATCCCCCCTTCCCACCTTCTTCTCTAGACAAACAAGGTGGAGGGCACGCAAATCGATAAGGCAGCACAGATCAGCTGCCAGGAAACCAATCGCAGATCAGATTGAAACTGACTTCTGCTTGTATCTTACCAGCTCTCTCTACAATAGATTGGTTTGAGAAATCCGATGGAAGAGAAAGACAAAGGGGGGAGGGGGGAATCTGATAATACTCCCTGCCACCGTTGCTCTAATCTGTGACAGCCCAAGGATTTGCTGAAAACCATTATCACATTGCACGCTCCCTCCTCTGATAAAACCCTGGCTAATCTATTTGTTGCAGGGACTGAACAAATGCAATTACTAAAACAAGGAACAAGGTTTTCCTCTTTACTAAGAATGTGAGCAGGATCAGGGCAGGCAGAAGAACCCATGGTAGACCATAAACCTAAGCATTGGCTTCTGGATGGACTGTTCAGCAGGTTTATCCTGTGTATGATGCACAGTAATTTTGCTAGTCTTACCTCTTGAGAGCAAAATTCACAAGATATAATGTACTGATTTTTTTTTCTTCCTAGCGTTTTCTCACAAGTCCCGTCTGTCCCCCCCCCCCCCCCCCCCATCAACCAACTGTTGATCCATTGGTTACTACAAGAATTGACTGACTGGTTTGTTACCCAAGCCTGATGTAATGGGCTGAGAGTGACTGGTCCAAAGTCATCCAGTCAGCTTTCCTGCCTAATGTGGGACTAGAACTCACTGTCTCCTGGTTTCTAGCCTGGTGTCTTAACCAGAAGATGAACTGATTCTTGCGTAACATACTAAATAATGGGTTTAAGTGTCAGAAGATTTTAAAAACTGTTTTAATCCAAGATGGAATGGATTACAGAGATGAAATAGCAGCCTTAATTCTGAAATTTATGACCTTTCTTTAGAAGTCTAATCATGGAGGAAAGACATTTTGCTTCTTCCATGGCTTTTTAAGTACTGTATCCTCTTGATAACCTTTTCCCCAAACCAGTATGTTAATTATGACAGCTGGAACTGGCATAACTGAATTCCTTCAGGTGGTTTTACTGGGAGGAATCTGATTGAGGAAAATCCTGTCTCTGAAGAATGGAAAAGCAAGAAATACTGTTTCTTTCTTTCCTGTTGCAGCAAAGCTTTAGCATGGAGTCACATCTTTCTATGACAGAATACAATTCCCTTCTAATTTTTATTTATGAAGACACGGAATTCATTCAAAAATGATTATTTTTTGTATTTTAGACAGCTTCTGTCATGTTCCGTATACCTCTCAGTACAAGTGCTAATGCTATTATGAAGAATTTAGCTAAAGACATCTTTCTGAGGAAATCAAATCCTAAAATCCTATCAAGGATGAGACCTTGAGGCAGAGCAAGAGATTCATAAAGTAAAAAAATTAAGGAAAAGGAGCTGTGCCTGTTGAATGCAAGTAAACATAAAGGTTTAGAAATTCTAAGCAGATCAGATGGAGCCCTGATATCTTGAATGAGGCGTAACTACTTAATTTCTTATTTGATATTTTGTTAATATATACAGTTAATATAATGTGCGTATGTGTGTACGATGTGCTAAAAATGGGTTTATATCAGTTCAAACTTTTTAAAGATTTGCTTAAGGAGGGTGATAGAGATCTGTTTCTCTCTTGACCCCCCTAACTCCCCCCTCCCCAGCAAGGGGAGTCTAGTCAAGGCCTGACTAGATTAGATTGTCCATTGTCCATGATGTGTCAATAATGAAGTCAGTCTTTAGAGATAGAGAAACTGGATCAGCTAGAGTATTAAAATAACTTTGTAATTAAAAACCAAACACTGTTAGGGAATAAGAACTGCTGGTAGGTGATCTGCATTGTTACTTTTGTTTATGTCTACAGTGTTAGTGTAGTTCACGTCCTCAACTCTCTTCTGGTCATAAAGTCTTGCCCTTTTGTGACAAACTAATATATTTTAATGATTGATCTTCTAGAAAGTGCCATCTTTTAGGAGCATGTAGCCAACAACGCTTTGGCTTCCAATTCTGTTGCAGAAAAATACCCAAGAAAAAGAAGACAGTTCTATTTGGTTTTTTGCAATCATGATAGGCATGTTGTGGGGATGCCAGAAGCTTTGAGAATCTGAATATTTGGTCTTTTTCTGCTCTGTCCTCATTTGTCCCTTCTCCTAAACATCCTCCAATTTAGATGGCTCCCAAGTTAAGTAGACAAACCTAGATGACCTTTGCTAATCACAAAAGGTTTAAGCAGGATCAGACCTAGTTAGCCTTTGAATGGAATACTAGAAAATCTCAAGGCCGTTAATCAGAGTGCGAAGCTAAAAAAAAAGTATTCCGGAAGAAGACAACATCAAACCATTTCTGTATTGCTCCTCAAAAATAATGTGGACAAGTTCAGGAACTCACCAGGAGTCGAGTTGCACTTGAAGGAAATTACCTTTTATCTGAACTCAACTCAGGTACACCTTCAACTGTCTCTTTATGCCAGATTTTATGGTTGTGAAAAAAAGGGAAAAGGGAGCAAGATTGTGCAGAGCTATCTTTATTTCTGTGATATCATGCCCTCTGGCAATCAGTTAACCCAAGTGCCGCTTTTCCCTCCCTCCTCTATATAAAATACTGCTCAACATAGCAGGGCACACACAGGGCAGCATTACAGCAGTATGTCAAACAGAAGGACATTTTCCTTCTATCTCAGCTGCTGCCCCGGGTTACATTCCACCTATATTCAATCTTTACGCCACTAACATATTTCCTCTCCAGTTTTGGATTATTTTTTATCATCAAATTACCGTAGCGATAAGATAGACTCAATGTGATAGCAAACACAGCCCCCCTCCCTTACGACCTCCCTGCCATCTCCCAGCTCAGCATCAGCCACCAGGCCTGTGCTGCAAATAGGCAGAGTGCTTTATTCAAATGTCATTGAGGGTGAAGAGATGCCCGATGGCTGCCTTATTCACCGGCTGAGACCAAACAGCAAATGACAGCAAATGACAGCAAGCGCCTGGGAAATGGAAGAGGCTGTTAGCTACTTAGTCGTGTTCTGCCAAAGCCTTTGTGGGATAGCAGCAAACTTTTGCACACTCACAGATTCTTAACACAAGTGTAGATGTGGCCAGCAAAAGAGACATAGGACTCTACCTGCATGGAGATGACAGCTTCGATGAACAGCTTATTATTATGAGTTATGATCAATATTCAGCTACTCATTAGACTATGCAAAATCAAGATGTCTATGGTCAGTTTCTGTCTTTCACAAGGCATATTTTAAGAATATGCCTTCTGCATATTGCATACTGCTTTCTAACCACTGCTCCACCACAGATCTATGGCTTATTTGTGAATAGATATAAATAATGTTTTGATTTGTTCTGCATCGGACTCTAACCAACCCAGAAAATTAGTCAAACAAATTGTGTTGGTGCACCTTGATTCCTTCAATTAAACAGTGTTGTGTATTAGGGCCTCAAAAGTACACTTTCTCTATATTAGCACTTGCCCTCTGGAACAAGATTGCCCCAAGACCCAGATGGCTCTCATTCTGCTGTTATTTAGAAAAAATTCTAAAATAATTTGAAAAGGAACACATGACTTAATACATTTGCTGTAGAAACATATAGTGTATACCTTGCAGGCTTCAGGAGGGGAAAATCCCAGACTAAAAGAAATGTTTTTAAATATCAAATAATACATTATTTTAAACTTAGGAATTGTTACACTTTTGCATTCAGCATGGGACTTATTAATGATTTAAAGGCATCTTGGGAGATGATACTCGCCTTCTGCTTTCAATCCCACTAGCAAACATGAAGGAAAGCATAGCTACTCATTCTTGAGTGAGCTCTACCGAAGAGTCAAAGGAAAGTCAACGGCAAGAAAGAAAAGCAATGCAGATAGAAGGATTCACTTATGTTTGCAAGGCTGATGAAACTCGGTGGAACCTTATGTGATGAATCTGCTTTACTTCTTGTTTACTCCAACCGCTTCTGTGAACAACTGCTTGCCCAGCTAGCATGTCAGGACACTCCTTCTAATCCCTATTAATTTAAGCAATGCTGTGCTGCCGCTTGTCCCAAACTCTTTATTATTTATCAGGTTTGTTTATTTGTAGCTAACAGGTAGTGCTCAGCATGGGCCCCCAGGATAGGGACAGAGGCTGTTAATCATGCTGGCTCCCCTGCCATCCGCTATCCGTCAATTACTCCTGCTTCCTTTAATTAGTAATGAGAACTAATATCCCTGGCTCGTGCAACGACTGGAGCGGAACACCCCTCCAGGGGAAGGAGAGAGTCAGGGCCAGGCGAGGATTTGAAATAAATAAGGGAAATGGGGTTCCTCTTTCTCAAGCAGCCACTAAGCCCCAGGCTCCTGTCACTCCTGAAGAAACAAGCAACCCCCAAGGCCCTTATTTTATCACCCAATTGAGAGGACCTACTGCAAAAAGCAAGCGGGAATTATTTCACCAAGTACTACAGGCCATGCTCCACAGAGATGTCGATCATATATTCTTAGGCAGAGATGAGCAAGGAAAATTGGCAGACCAAGGTGCTTTCTGTTCATATAATCTGGCATTGTTCAGATAAACTGGGACTGTCTGTAACCCCTGGAATTTCCAGCCAGCACAGCCACAGAGTTACAGTCCTCCAAAATCCGAAGAGCGTCAGGTTGGGGGAGACTAATTAATATACGGAAAGCTTTGAAAATAAACCTTTGGGAAAGAAAGGTGGATAGGGGTTCATTCTAGTGAACAAATAATATTTAATCATACTTTTCAATCTTGGCTCACCTCCATTTCTCTCTGTTCTGCCAGGAAGCTCATGCTTAAAGCTGTAATTCAGCTTTTATTTTAGAAGCAGCTCTGCTATCTGGGGCTTTGAAGTTCTAGCTCTGAAATTCTGACCTAGATTTCTAGCCCCAAATTTTCAGAGGCTGGTAAAGAGCTATACTATCCATACAGCACTCTTATTTTTGCACACTTAAGGGCAAAAATATTTGGAACTAATAGTATGTTTAGTCTGGAAGCCAAAAATATCAGAGTCTAACAACCTAGAGTAAATACGGAGAATAACTTTTACAGCTCTAATGACCGTCAACCCTTGTGAAGAAAAAGAGTAATGATATAGTGCCCAGTCCTTCATCACAGAATGAAACTAACTGCAGCACACCCAAATCCATTTAATTTTCCTGTGACTTTTCAAACGTTAGTAAAGGGACAAAGTTGAGTAAAACAGCAATTAAACCTGTCTGATGTAGGGAATCCTGTGTGGGAGTAGATTCACCCAATGGCTCAAGCACTGTAGGATACAAATTATGTGATTTATTGACTGGGCAAGTTTTTATACTGCAGCCTATTAAAACAGTTCTATTTACGGCTAGGTCTTCATGCTATAAAAACCTAGACTATATGCTGAGCTTATGATGACTTTACAAGTGGACATCTCATTAAACACTCTGTATGCTCAGGATCCATCCCAGGAGCTCCAATGGAATATTTTAATGCATTTAATAAATGAAAATAGCTATCAAGTCTTCAGGCCTCTTGGTTTAACAGATCTGCAGGAGCACATGCAAAACTCTGCAAACCATGCAGCTATTATTACTGTACCTACAATCAAGTAAGTATTGTTTTGGCCATCCACACTAGAAAGTGGAACCAGTAATGGTTGTTAGTATATATACTATTCAAAAAGGTGTTGAGCACTATGTACTCACACACACACACACACACACACACACACACACACACAAATCAGTATTTCAGACAAGAATGTACCACCCTTATCTAAAGTTCTCGAACACCGAATATGGGAATCCTATTCTGAAAAGTAACAGTTTACCCCAAAGTTAAGAAGAGTTCTACACAAAGACAGGACTTAGTGTTCAAAGGATAATTTTTAAAAATGTCGCCAAGATCTTGCCTTGGGCTATGACACATACAAAAATACCCACAATTGAAGAAGCTGTCAGACACTATTTGCATAATATCATATTTGAAGGTACATAAAGAGTGTTTCCCATCTAAAAACCTAAGTGGTACGTGCCACAAAGTATGAAAAAAAATGCTGCCCTCTGATGTCATGAAGTCTGCATATCAAGAGGTTTGTTAATTTGGTAGCCCAGGCTCCACCCAAAATTAGAAAAGAGCTGTTTTCTATTTTATATTACAATTCAACAAATGTAATCTATTATTCTATTTTTAAATAGCATTTTGTATTTATACAAATTGGGGTTAAAGTTTATAATCACACAGTGAAGGTGAATTGATCAACTTTAGGTTATCCAATTATTGTGCAAAATTAGGATCAGTTTTCTAATTCTTTTCATGCATGCTAAAAGCTCTGAGATGGAGGCAGATACTGTTCTGAAAAGATCAAGTAAATAGAAATCTGGAAGAAAACTTAAGAGAGCATAGAACAGAAGAGGTCAGAAGTGTGCAGCCCAGCCAAGATTTTGCTTGAATTGGCTTAGAAGCAGCAAGGCTTACACTAAATCTATTCTCTGTGGCTCCTCTCTAACTGGGATTTCACAAAACTAAATACAGCAGGAAAAATGCCATGATTGCAAATATTTTGATTATGTCAGGCTTATGGACAATACTAGCCACCCAGTAGAAAGCAATATCTGATAAAAAGTTGCAGTGGAATCTAAGTTGCTTCAGCCAGTTCTCAGAGTTGTAAAAAAAGGCTGCAATCAGCAACATACAGTATTAGAAATGCACATTTTGCTGGGAACCTCAAATGTAATCTGGTGTTACTGATATTCTCAGTACTGATACAAAGGATAGTTTTAAAGCTCAAAGTACTTTTCTCAGTACTCAAAAATGCTGAGCTGAGGAGCTACAACATCTCGCTGGGTCTAGATGACAAATAATCAGCAATGAGCATGAACCTACTCATGAACTATTTCTGAGGTAAATATCCACCTCACACAAGAGATCTTTGTAAGCTTTTGCCATTCAGAAGCAATTTTCCAAGATGCAGCCCTTTAGTGCAGTCACCCAATTCCAATTAAATTAATTCTGATTTTTTCCCCTCATGGCTTAAAAATGGCTGTTGGGGATCAAAAGCCATTTCTTACCAGTTGTCCTTATGCCCTATGCCTCCACATTTGAAATGACAAATGTCCCAACCCTCCCACAGCTAAGCTGTACATAATCATATACGTTTATTATCTGATTCTATATAAATAGGAGAAAAAGAAGATGAAAGTTACTGGAAACCATCAATAGGAAATTCTTCTGGAGCAACTTTTTTTCCCAGTTGTCAGGCAGCTTCTTCCAAGGATTGCTCCTGTTGCTGATATATGGTGAGTAACACTCTCCATTCTCTAGTTACAGATAAAGGTTTTGTTGTTGTTCTTGTTGTTACAGGATTTTTTTTTCATTTGAGTTTTATTGAGTTTTAACAATTAAACAATTCTTATTCAACTCTTGTGCATGACTGTGACCATTTACATATTATCACACTAATATTCTCCTATACTCTATATAATTTTACAAAATCTACTGTTATTTCCCTTTTTTCTATCTTCAATCCAATTATACCATTTCTCCCATATTATGTAAAAGTCCGAATCCATCTGTCCTTTCAGTTCCAATGTCATTTTATCCATCTCGGCACAATCTAATATCTTTCTAATTATTAGATCTTCGGAGAGTGTGTTCAAACTTCTCCAACATTGTGCAAATGCCAATCTTGCCGCCGTTGTCATATGTAGAATAATATATGTTGTCGTTTTTTCATATTTCTTTTTCATTATTCCTAGAAGAAACAATTCTGGTGTATATTCTATCTGGAAGCCTGTTACTTTCTGTATCCAACTATATATTTTCATCCAAATTTTTTTTTGTTTCGGAGCATAACCACCATGTATGAAAGAAGGTACCTTGCTTTTGTCCACATTTCCAACAGTTGGGGTTTAAATTTGGATATATTTTTGCCAATCTAGAGGGTGCCAAGTACCAATGGTAAAACATTTTATATTGATTTTCTTTATATTTTGCCAATCTGGTTAATTTATAATTTTTGTTCCAAATTATTTCCCAATCCTCTAGTTCGATATTATGTCCAATATTCCTAGCTCAGGCTATCATAGTTCCTTTTACTATGCTTTCAGCTCTGTCAAATTCTAGTAAATAATTATGGATTATATTTTTATCCTACCCATGAGTTATTTTGGTTAATTCATGGCAGCAAACGTAAGTTCCAGCAAGGAGAGGAAAAGCACTGAGGCAAGGAACAGAAAAAACTTTGATTGGAGTTCTTAACATAGCAAAACACACTATAAATACAACTTTCAATTGAATCTATAGTACTTCTGAAACCCATATTTTAGGGGATCACTGAATCTTTCTATACCAAGCAGGAATCTGTTTTATAGCCAGGACAGCCAATTTAGTCCCCCCAATTATCTGGATAGAAATATCATGAAAAGGAAGAAACAGGTTGGCAGTTTTGTCACCAATTTTCTCCTAAATAGGCTGCATCTCTCAGAAGTGAAATTTTGAAGGTGATTAGCTCACAATGTGAACTTAATCATTTGGGGTATTTTAAAAGCCCCATTAAATTAAATGGGCAAGATATTGAGGTTTAAGCAGTGGCTGCGTCCAATGCACAGTAACTCCCAAGCTCATTACTGGCATTGCCAATTTTGCAATCAGAATTACAGATCCATGAGAGGCTGGTTATTTAATGCTCATTCACAGAACACAGCACAACAGAGCTTTGGGGGAGATGAAATGGCTACAGAGAGACAACTGAGCAACAAAAAAGGCTGTTATGACATTTGCAGGTTAATAGAGATGAAGTGAACAAGGGTTTGCATGGAGCACTAGGGAGTTGTTACTAGATGTCAAACACAGTTCAGAGGTCCAATAGACAAATCCACAGCTCATGTGTACTTTTGGTCTTATTTTATATATCTCCCAGTGTCACTTGTACCAGAGTGCTACAGCTGCATCTGCAAAGAGAGACTGGGTACATTTGTTAACACTTGAATGTTATGTCATTTATTTTCATTTAATTTAATGGTACAGAACTGAGAACTGTTTGATGTAGAAAAAGGTTTAAGACTGTGTCCTTCACATGACGTTAGTGAAGCATTCCAGCTGGCTATTCCCATCTTCCCAGTTCTGAAATTTTCTCAACACTGTATTGAAAGCCTTATCTGACCATCATAAGATGCAACAAATAAACAAGTATCAGCTTAAGTAAGGGGCTCTTAGAACAGTTGTTCGGTCAAAACACATTAATGTAAGCATATAAAAGCAAATTTAAATTGTGTTTTTAGATGTAGTTGTTCTAAGAGCCCCTTATTTAAGCTGATATTACGGGATCCACATTTAAGAAAAAAATAAGTTTCTCTTCTGTTTCATGGTGAATAAAAATATAATCTAAATCAATGAATAATGATAGGATTAAAGAAGATGCATAACCATAATAACTAAGAGCAATTGTCTGGATTTTTTTTTTTAGAAAGAGGAGGCTGTATTAGACAATGAGACTCATAGAGAGGCAGACTGAAACAGACTTTTTAGCTATTCTACATGCATTTGTGTATGCAGAAATAGTGGGAAACATATCTGAAGCTGCCATGGAAGCCAAGAAAAAATATGACTGCTTTAATTTAATTCAAAAAGAAGTTCTTCGTATACATTTCTAGTATTCCATGCCAATTCTCTTGAAATATTTACATTATTTTAAATGTTTTTAATTTCATTTTCAGTAGGCCACATATCATGCTAAATAACATGAGCCTGCCTATTATCCCAGAATAGGATGGAGAGGTTATCAGTCCTCAACTTTTTTTTTTTGCCTTTAGTTATATAGAATACAAAAGGAAAAAATAAAGCAATAGAACAGAATATTAAAGTGGACTTGTTTTTGCTTTCAATAACTTTAAAACATTTAAAACTCGTATACAGATGCTTCTATGTCCTCATACAATATAGTTTAGTCTACTCTACTCTACTCTAATCAATCTTTTATTTAAACTATCTATAGTCCTAAAAGGTAAAAGTGCAACTTTTTTAAAGTTTCCTAAAAATAGTACAGGTAGTTCTCTACTTAACAATCATTTCTTTAATGTTGGTTCAAAGTTACATTCTCAGAAAAAGTGACTTATGACCCGTCATTGAAGTTATCATCATCATATCACCCCTACAGTCCACAATCACAATTCAGGTGTGTGGCAACCAGATCACATTTATAAGGGTGGCAGTGTCTTCTGGATCACGATTTGCAATTTTCCTAGCTGAATTCCAGCAAGCAAAGTCAATTGGGGAAGCCGGATTCGCTTAATGATTGCATGATTCACTTATCAACCGTGTAATTCGTTTAATGTCTGCAGTAAAAAATGGTTGTTAAGCAAATTGGGTCTGGTCATGTGATCATTTGTTTAACAACCACATCACTTAGCAATCAAAATGCTGGTCCCAATTACGGTCATAAATCAAAGACTACCTGTGGGATGAAGGAAAAAGCAGCAGCTTTTAAGTTATTTGCATCTATCACTCGGCTGCTTTCAAGTCAAAATATGTAATGCTCCCAATTTAATGACATAATTTTTACAGCCACACTGGTTTTTGTTTGAAGCCACAGAATCCCCCTGTATGAGAGAAGAAATCACCCAATTCCCAATTATGAAAGTACCTGTCATTCAAACTATACTTTTCCGCAAGAGGCACAGAGTACTATTTGTCTTCTCTTCAATGTTGCAATATAGATCATGGAATAGATAACTTAAATAATGTTTTCTTTCATCCCTATTATATATTGAACTATAAGCAGAATGCAGGGATCAGTGACAACAGTAAGGAATCAAACCAGGCAGAAGGCATCAGGCTGCCTATTTCTACTTTAATGCAACTCAGATTTCCTATTCATATCTATTTTCTCTCTTTCAAAATATTAATAGATGGGTATTAATCCCAAATTAGTTATGCTAAGATAAGACACTGATGTAACTGTAGTCAACAGTATATAAACTCAAACAAATAATCAAAAACAATGAAGAATATACTAATACATTTACTGTATAGTACAAAAAGCATCGAATTAAACAGGTTTTGGTGAGAAGCTAATAGGAAGAGGTAGCAAGATTTCATGCTGGCTGGAAATTAAGAAATTTGGGGATACACACTTGTGGAGGACATCACATTGCACGAAAGTGCCCTAATACAACAGAACCTTTTAGCTCTATTCATGTCTTCTAAATTTACAGTGATATCTGTAAATGTAAACCAAATGCACAGGTGTGGAATAGGTGGTACCTGGCTAAATAGTAATAATTGTGAAAGGGATCATGGCGTTCTAGTGGACAATCACTTAAATATGAGCCAGCAGTGTGCTGCAGCTGCCAAAAAAGGCTGCATTATCAGAGGGACAGAATTAAGATCATGCGAAGAATTAATACTAATTTATAATGCCTTGGTAAGACCACACTTAGAATACTGCATCCAGTTTTGGTCTCCAAAATATAAAAATGATGTTGAGTCTCTAGAAAGGGTGCAGAGAAGAGCAACAAAGATGATTAGGGGACTGGAGGTTAAAACATATGAAGAATGGTTGTAGGAATTGGGTACGTCTAGTTTAATGAAAAGAAGGACTAGTGTTCCAATATTTGTGGGGCTGCTCCAAGGAAGAAGGGGTCAATCTATTCTCCAAGCACATGAAGGCAGAACAAGAAGCAACAGATGGAAACTAATTAAGGAGAGAACCAACCTAGAAATTTCCTGACAGTTACAATTAATCAGTGGGAGGACTTGTCTCCGGAAGTTGTGGGTGCTCCATCACTGTAGGCTTTTAAGAAGAGACTGGACAAGCAATTGTCTGAAATGGTAGAGGGTTTCCTGCTTGAGCAGGGGGTTGGACTAGAAGATTTCCAAGGTCTCTTCCAACTCTGTTATCTACATGAAACTACCAGCAGAGAGCCTCTAGATCCGGACTTTACATGAATCAAATTATCTTAAAGATTATTTTCCTCATATGAAGTTTCTAAAAGCATGCTCCATCCCTATTTTCTGGTCCATTTTTGTTGCATATTTGATTGGAGTTTTTCAGTTCCAATGTCAACGTTATGACAACCCAATTATCGTATTCCTATTGCTGCGCGGCTCTGCAATATGCAATGTGCAATGTGCAATGGGAAGAAAAGCACTTTCAGGTGGCAGCGCTGCAATCCCCACCCCAAATCCAAAATGGTTCCCAGTTCCCCATTTCCCTGCTTCCATTGCAGGGAAACTGGCTGCCCGCCGCCTGAAACGCGGCTCTGAAAATTGGATTGGAGAATCCAGACAGCGGTGTCTGGAAAGGAGGGGCGTTTTACTTTAGGAGCTCCCGTTCGTCTCGGCTTGGCTCCTGGGCCCGGAGAGGGTTTAGGCAGAGGCAGCGGCGGCTCCTCATGTTGCTGGGGAGTGAAGTCACCATGAACACTGTCTGCCCTGAGCTGCCTGCTGAGTGGCCAGAGGGGTGACCAGCCACAAATCATGGCACCTGCCTTGTTCCCCAAAGATGCCGGGTGGATTCCCACCCCCACCCCCAGACCATCCCAAAGAGGTTTGTTCCTCAGGCTGTGCACTGTCCCTCTTCCCAGAGCATGCGAGGGGTCTCTTTGGGGGAAAGGGAGTAGTCCCTGCACCTCTTGCTTGCAGGAGGAGGAGGAGGGCGGTGGCGTAAAGCAGCACCACCTTAAATGCTGGTAGGCAGAGGTAGAATTCTTGTTTTCTTGTTTTCCTCCCCCCAAATTAAGGTGTGTCTTATACTCCAGTGCGTCTTATACACTGAAAAATACGGTACATGGTTGTTAAGCAAATCCATTCTCCTAAATGGGCGGGTTTTTTTTTGTTTGAAACCAGAAAAAATGCCTGAAACCTTCAAAACAATTGCAGTCTTGTGATCAGGGAATACTGAAATCAGTCCTAAATGTGAGCTGGTTGCCGAGCACCTGAAATGTGATCATGTGACTATGGAGGTGGAGATGTGGCAGTTCTAATTTCAAGGACAGGTCTTAAGAAGATTTCACAGAGTTTCCTATAGGCAAAGAAAATAAAACATTCCATTCAGATTCACCAGTCAGATCCTGAAACAGGTTATGTCAGGAGCAGCAACCAGAATTGATAAAACAAACCTGTCAAGCGCCAGAGGAGAAATCAGGAGATTTAGGTAATTCAAATGAGTACAAAGATTTATTTCAAGCTTAAGCTCTCTACAAGAATCTGAGCACCTAATGGTCAAACAGGAGATAAAGAGAGGCATTCAAGATGGGCTGGACTTAGATCTCTTGCAGGCGTGCAGAGACTCATGACTTATGATATGTTTGATCCCTCCCTCCCAGTCCCTTGCTACAAAACCTGGCTTTTCTTTTCTTTTCTTTTTAAAGTATTATGTTTTTCCCTTGCCCAATGACCAAAATTCTCAGTGAGGATAATATAATACAGTTATTAGAAGTTAAAAATAAATAAATCGGAAAAATCTCCATTTTGATATAACTAAGCCTTTAGTGTTTTTAAAATTTATTCTTTAACATGCTCAAAACAAGAGGAATAGAATTTCCTCCTCATGCAGAAAACTGAAGGCCAAACAACCCTCTGAGGGGAAAGCTATCCACCTAACTTCATTTCATCAGCGCTGGAGAAGATCCCCAAAAGAGGGTCAAATTCCTTGGACAAGTACACCTGGGATAAGGCATTTCTTTGTATATAACATGCCTCATGCTATTCAGAGCTTTAAAGATCCGCATGAACTGGACACAGAAATGAAATGTAAGAATGATGTAAGTAAGAATGATGAAGCAGTGGCATCATGTCCGGTTCTAATTAGTAATTTATCAGCTCTTTTTATATATATATAAATATCCAAATTAACTTCATATACAAACATTCTAGTAATCTAAGAGGATATTACCAGAGAAAATGTATCTTATGCTAGACCAGGGGTCTCCAACCTTTCAGCCCTCAGGGACCACTAAATTCATAATTTTAAATCCTGCGGACCACTAATATGATCTGCCTAATGACCAGCTGGGTGGGCGTGGCTAGGTGGTCATGAGACTGGATGGGCTTGGTCAATTCAATGTCACTCACGTTGGGGGAGCCTCAATGGCCTCTACCCGCCCCTCCCCTGCCAGCCACTCCTTGCCTCCCCGCCCAGGCTCCTTAGGTCCCCAACAGGAAGCAGTTGTTGGAACTAAGCAGTCACCATGAGAAAGCAAAACAGCTCAGTTCAAATTGGATCTGACCGAGAAGGAGGCTCAGTAAAAGCACCTCACTGAGGACTATGAGCATAGGCTTTCCAAGCAGAGGGAAGACCTGCAGGAGTGCAAGGCCAGGTACCAGCACCTGGAGGCTCAGTGGGCTGAGATGGTCAGCCAGTTCCAGGCCATGATGCAGTCCCACTAGAACAAGGCCTTCCGGCTCTTTGCCAACAGCGGCACTTCCCTCCAGCCTTCGCCCAAAACCCTGCACCAGGAGGCTGAAGCAGACTTCTAGTCAGAATTTCGGCCCCCCTCTGACCCGCACAAAAAGACCCCGAAGGGGGAGACTCTCCGCAGCAACACAACCATTCATTGCACGTATCCGTCCCAGGGGCTGCACTTTGAGGACCTCTGATTTAGTGCAATATAAAAAATGCAAATAATTTTTCTGCGGACCACCAAAATTTTCTCACGGACCACCAGTGGTCCATGGATCACCAGTTGCTGACTGCTGTGCTAGAATCCCTATCCAGATTTGGTTGCTGCTGAAACAGTCTGAAATGATAAAAGAAGAGCTTGTCCATTGAGGCCACTTGTTCATAGTGACAGTCCTAGGAAGATCACAAAAATAGTTACTTCACAGTATTGCCTAAATTACTTGTTTCCTAGCATTACCAAAACCATGAGTTTAAGCAACAACAGAACAAAGATCCAACTGGTAGGGAAAAAGCGACAAGCAGAAGGTCCACTTATAAAACCAGGGAATAAGGAATTGTTTTCATTATTAGTATTTTGGGTTTAGCCATCCACTTAACAACAATCTACTGACATATTCTCACACTTAGAAAAAGTTTGTGAAGGACAATTTTCTACATCAAGTTTCAGTGCTCTGGCATCATACATTAGCCCATCTCTGGTGCTTGCCAGCTCCATTCTTTCATTTTCTTTACAATGCATTGGAACATCAGGCAATCATTCAGAAAGAATTATCATCAGGGGATAATGCACTAATGGGAAAGACAGCCCATGGGGGACAGTTTCATCTCTACTCCCCAAAAAGATGGGGCAAAGCAGTGGCTCTTCAAGAGTAATATCACAAGAGGCAGAGATGGAAGGCCTTCAGCCCACGGAGTTTTGTTTCTTATAAGTAGCAATTTACCATGTGAAAGGGTTGGATATTTATAATTATGCTCTGAGTGGCCACTTTGAAAAATCTATATATCTCTAGGCTCTGCGTACATCACCATGTCAACTCTCTGAGCAGAGACATCCATCAGCTACCATGCATCATAGATCTTGGTGAGCACTTGGGAAATGCTCACTGATGCTTGTGTCCTAGATCCTGATTTAAACAGCACCCTAGTCCAAATCAGGACACCGCTACACAGACTTAGTTACAAAGACATCTCAGCCAGAAAAGCAGAGAAGCGTACATATGAACCAAACATTCAATCATGATACCCTTGGATGTAGCCAGAAAGTTATATAGGAAACCAAGAAGTCAAGTAATAATTTTAGCTCGGTCACCTTTCACATAAAGTATGGACTTGTTTTGTATATTTTCACCTTTCCTGTGAGATGTAAATCTGTGGAGACGTTGAATTAAAAACGATAACAAGTGAAATGGGATCCAAAAGCTCATCACCTATTTTCTCAACCATATAAATCAACAATATCCACCCTTTCTAAAACACGCATACTACAGACACAGTGTATGTCTCTTCAGTGTGCTTCTGAGATTTAAACTTTCTTTTTCTTCCCCCCTCCCACCCCCCAACTTTCTTCAACTTTCTCATCATGAGGATGAAGGCACAAATATTCAGTGAAGCAACAGACCTCCCTCCAGACAGAACCATGCCAAAGTAAATAATTTTTTTCCTACTCATTGGGGAAAATTGCAAGTTTGAAATGGAGCCTTTCCCAAAATAGATCTGGATATCTTCTACCCCACTACCTTCACTAATTTCCTTAAAAAGAGTGAGTGAAGGCTTGCATTAAGCAGAGATAGGGCGAGAAGCCATACTTTGTTCCCTAACGGTCTGTCCAGGCTGTTCTTAAAAATTTATTACTCTGTTGCAACATGAAAAATAAGACAGAGAAGCAATCATTAGTATAACCATAACTCCCTGTACAATAGTCACACTTCCAAATTGAGATTTATGATTGCAGCTGCCAATATTTTAGAGCAGGGTGCAGGCGCCGGCATCAGCAAAGCCCCACTGCTCGCTGCCCCGGCGCTGTTACAGTTTATCACAATCTGCAGAGATTATTGCAATGAATAATACAGAACAGGCTGGCAGTGAAGAACTATTCCTGATCAAACGCTTCTGTAAACAACTGAATAAATAATATTTCTCATCCCCTCATTGAAGCTGTTGCAGGCCAGGGGAGATTGCTCATTGTGCACTAGAAGAAAGTGCTGAAGGCTAGGGAGGGGGAAAGGACACATTAATTAAATGTAGCACCAGGCATAGGGTAAAACTCTGCTTAGACTATTCGCTATCAGTCACAACTCACAAAAAAACTTCATCCTTTATGGAAAAAGCAACCAGTAGCGAAAAAGACAGGATGACCAAGAGCAAAGATAAAAATGAATTCAGTCCAGGGAAACTGATGGTAAGCAATCCAGGAATAGACCAAGAATGTTTTTATACACAGATGATTGTTTAAATAAATGAAAAGATCAGTAGACATTGACCGGGGGGGTGGGGGTGTTGGGTGGAAGGGAGAAGCTGCTTAGAGGCAGGTTCAGCATCAGGTGTAAGTATAATGAAATGCCATCCTCAGAGACATCAAGGCTGGCTCTCAGGCCGTAAGCAGTTAGGAGGTATACAGGACAGCCAGAATTTCCGCCTGCATAAATGTCAATAAGTAATGTAACATAATGAAGATTATGTGCCAACATCTGCAAAAAGGGCATCTCTTGGAGGATAATAAAGGATAAAGTTCAACATAGGAACAACCCTCAATTTCCACTGCTACATCATACCTGTCTCTGCCTCGTTTTAACTTGCTCTATAGCTTGGATTTTCACTATGCCAGCTAATGTACTGGGGAAATATGGCTTAATGACACTTTTTCAACTAAGAAGTAAAAAGGCCTGAAGATTCTCTCGTTAGCTCAGCTTGTGAATCAATAAGATCCAAAGAAAGCATAATTAACACATGAATCTGTAAAAGAAAGGCAAGGCTTATTCTAATACATATACACATAATTTGAGGGGTGACAAAAACCAATAACCACTTATCTTAGGAAAAGAAGACAATTTTTGCTTCATGAAAAAATCTCAGTGATGTGCAGATGAATGGGGTAACCATCAGAGAACAGGATGGACACACAATCTGGCCTCAGCCAAACACTGAACTTACTAGAAAGGTGCATCCATTGTCTCCCCAAACGAGAATTATGCAAGCAGGAAACCAATCTGTCCTCAGGTTTGCTAGAAAAGAAAACAACAGTAGGGAAAGCCTTTGCCTGCCAGGTAAAACTCCCAGTTAGTCTATTCTGAGTCCAGAGAGCTGAGAACAGCACAACTTGAGCTCATTCATCAACCTGGGGATCAAGAGCCTCTACCAAATACTGTTCAAGGAAAAAGAGTCAAAGGGAAAACTGAATGGCTTGAGCATCAGTTTATTAAGTTTCCTATTAATTCCACCATGAAACACATCTCCCTTACCACATTTTCTTTTCCATGTCCCTTCTTAAAAGAAAAATACAAAGACAGGGACGATAGGCGCATTAGTGCACTTATGGACGCCCCCTCTACTGAGCACTTAAGTATGAAGTAAGGTCCATGGAAGTCAATTTGCAACTGAAACTATGAAAATTTGTAGCTGAGACAACTGGATCAGGTAGAGCATTTCAGACTTTGACAACTCTATTACAGAAATCATATTTTTTACAGTCAAGTTTACAATGACATACATTAAGTCTAAAGCGGTTGTTCGCATGCATATTATTGCAGGATCTCTCTCCCCCCCCCCCCCCCAGGTTAGAAATGCAAATTTAAAAAATCATGTTAATCAACTAAGATAAGTGACATGAAAGCAATGGAAAATTGAGCACATAAGGGAAGCAAAAAATAGAACAGAAGTGTCCTTATACACCACAAGAGCAAAGTACCATCCAAAGGAATTCTGCTTCATTAAGAAATTTAGGCTTAAAGGGACAAACCAAATAGCAAGAGCACTTACATTTACATACTGTCCCACAGTGCTTTTACAGCACTCTCGGGACAGCTTACAGTGTCACCATACTGCCCCTAACAAGCTGGATCCTCATTTTATCGATATTGGAAGAATGAAAGGCTCAATCAATCTCAAGCCCCTTCAG
Organism: Ptyas mucosa; assembly: GCA_012654045.1. Taxonomy (NCBI): domain Eukaryota; kingdom Metazoa; phylum Chordata; class Lepidosauria; order Squamata; family Colubridae; genus Ptyas; species Ptyas mucosa. The sequence continues at coordinate 19,108,281 of WNWU01000004.1, forward strand.
GATCAAAGATTGTGGGCAGAGTTAGCCTTTAATACTGCATTCTAACCACTGTGCCACCTGTTCCTCATGCAATAAGCATTACTGATTCTCTGGATCTCAGTTGTTTCCTTTTGGAGAGTATTCTTATAAGCTGATGAAGCCAAGTTTCACTGAACTCATCCTAGTCTGGTGCCTTATACACATGTTGGACCAAAAGTCCCATTAAGTTCATGTTGCTTTAGGATGATGGAAGTTGTAGACCAATGCATTTGAAGGGCACCACTTTGGAACTGTATAAAATAAAAATCAAATGATTTGTGGCAGATTTTGGTTTCCCATTTATACAACTGCCATACAAACAAATACAGAGTTTTTGATGCCTGAATTCAGTAGGGTTGTAATAGATTATGTTGGATAAGCATGTTTGCATTATTAAACATCTAGCCCAGGGGTCCCCAAACTTGGCCGCTTTAAGACTTGTGGACTTCAACTCCCAGAATTCTCCAGCCAGC
>WNWU01000004.1:19109171-19188540 GCA_012654045.1 Ptyas mucosa
CTCCAGCCAGCTATGCTGGCTGGAGAATTCTGGGAGTTGAAGTCCACAAGTCTTAAAGCGGCCAAGTTTGGGGACCTCTGATCTAGCCTATCATTCCCATCTTACTGCTATACTAAATTCCTTAACAATATTCCATAATGCTTTATTTAATAGCCCAAATCTTTCTGTTTCTGCTTCTCTCGCTGTAATAATTATAGTTAATGGATTTTTTTTCAGTAAAATATGTATAATAGCCATAATTCTGAAAAATTAGGCATGATTAATGATAAACTGGCTGGATGACTTTGGGCCAGTCACTCTCTCTCTCAGCCCAACTCACCTCACGGGGTTGTTTTTGTGAAGCAAGCGGGAGGAGGAGGAGGAGGAAGTATTTGGATGCTCACTGCCTTGAGTTAAATATGAAAAAAGATGGAATAAAAATCTAAAAAAAAATTACCAAGATTAGTAACTTACTTTTCTGAATTAAAATTGGCACATTAACTGCAACATAAATTCTATATATTTCCAGGGCATAAGTATCAATTTGTAAAAAAACCCCACAAAAACCAGTTTCCTTTGAGATGAATTTGATTTCTGATAAATTCATGAATATGTCCATATAATCTTGGCAATAGCATAGAAGTAAGTTGTCATGGTTTCTTCTAGGATTTTCCCCATGTTCCTGTTAAGTCTACAGTCCCTGTATTTGCTGATGATCTGCCATCTAATTTTAATCTGATCCAACATAGCTTTTCAAACTCAACCAAGGTTTGCTAGATACTTTTACCTAGATGGGCTTTATTTTGGAATAGTTATCAACATCTTAACAGCAAAAGTAGATCTATAGAAAGATCTTCCCTGTTTTAGAAAAGTCTGCAAAATCATTCAGCTTTAAGAGGCTGTCTTAAACCATTTGGTAGGCCAAGAATCTCACCACTTTACATCCATATACAAGCTGATCTCCCTGCTTCCTCTAAGGGCCCCTGGACAAGGGCCCAGCCTCAGCAGAGGCAGGCTCTGACTCTGTGTTCTATGAGCAGGGATGGTTCCAATTAATCCCCTCTCAGCTTGGCCTGCCTGCTTCATTACCTCTCCTTGATGAGAACCATCAGTGGGCCCTGTATGATTTTGCTAATTAGCCTCACTTCGTTTATCATTTCCATTTTCTCTCAGTGACGCACGGCTTGCTGGGCGACAGCTTCATCTCCTGCTGAAACAATGCAGCCCCTTCTGTGCCTGTCTCACTTAGCGCTGTCACCACAGCCATTATGAAATTGGGGTTTCATTTACACACTAATTAAACATTACAGCTTGTTCACAATTACAACATGGGGATGAGGAGGTAACTAATTACTTAAGAAATGAGCTAACATTTATCTCCAATTCTTCTCCCCTTTATCTGTTTCCCCGCCTTCTTCAATCAAGATTAAATTGTTGCTCAACAGAGATGGTGCTGGAGGCCTATGGTAGTCTCTGCATATGCAGTATATCCTTTTCAGAATGTTTGTGGGTCTTATACCTGGAAATATAGTTCAGTCTGTAATTGTTGATAGGCTTGGAGTGACCCACTACACTTACCCACCCCCCCATGAGACATATAAACTAAACAAGCATTAATCCAGACTCTAAGTATGTTTTGGTGACAGAATGGAAGATGGCGCTAGAAGGGATGCATGAGGCAATATTCTTCATAAGCAGATTTTCAGAAACATACATACACGGATTCAAATCTTTCACCTGGAAAAAAAAAGACAAATTTTTCTTTAATTTACTCTTTAGAAAAGTTTCTGAGTCCCTGAGTAATTCAATAAAGATACCAAAAGCAACTATCCAGTGTATTTATAGACCCATTAAACACATTAAATATACCTCCCTTAAGACAGCTCTTGCCACAACCTCTAGCTTTCTTACTACCTAATTGTTTACTTTTTCTGGGAAACTGAGCAAATGTCAACAAGCATCAGGCTGCTGTTACCCACCATTTTATTTTCTAAGAACACCTTTGAAGCTCCTAAAGCTGATGCTAGAAACTTACGCTTTAAGTCTATCCATTATTCTTAATTAAAAGAAAACTAAAAACTGAACAAAATCATACTTGGTTAGCCCTTGACAGATAACCACAAAGAAATCCAAGGATTGTAGGTTAGACTATCTTTTTTTTTAAGTCCCAGAAGGAGGCAATAGCAGATCATTTTTCTATTGCTGAAGCACAAAACATGGATAAGTTCTTGAAGTCATCAGAAGTTGAGCTTCACTCAAATAACACTTTCATCATTTTATAATTTAAAAAATCAAAAGTAGTGAGAAATGTAACTTGTGCCAAGGAAGCTATGTGTGATAACACTGAAATTCCTTAAGCATACCATAGGAGACCTTAGATGCATCAGCAGTGTCTACTTCATATAAGACAATTTCATATATCCAAAGCTCCTTAACAAAGAAGGCAGCACAAGTTATTTAGAATTATAGAACACAACTCTTCATTTTAAAACCTAAATTCCAGACTTCAGGAAATATAAAGAAATTATTTTTGAAAAAAAATGAGTTACCTTCTTTGCAGGTTATAATATTGGAATGAAGATGCATGATTAAGATGCATCTTATGATTAAGGAAGGGTAGAATACAAAATATGCAAAGATAATACCTAAAACAAATGTGAAAATTATAGTTAAACTGCCAATGTACGATTTGTTTCAAGAAATTAAATGCAAGGGAGATAATGGATCCTATGCCTTTTATTTACTACTATTTAGCATTCTGTTTTTCTAGAAAGAAAATTAGTTCTATTAAAAATATGCATAGTTAGTTTTGACTAAATTTTTGACTAAGTTTCTTTCTCTCTCTCTCTCTCTCTCTCTCTCTCTCTCTCTCTCTCCCTCCCTCCCTCCCTTCCTCCCTCTCTTTCTTTCTAACACACGAATCCCAAAGAAACTCTGAGGAAACATGTCCAGGCATTAGAAGTTGGAACTTGCCACCCAAGTATGAAACAAGAGTGTTGATTTAGGATATGAGTGGAAAAGTCAGGACAGGAAGATGAAGAAATGGTAATGGTTACAATAGATTTAAGACTGGTTTCCTGGAATTGGGTGTAGATTGGGCCAGCTCAGATAATATTAGACTGTGGACAACAGAGGAGAAACTAGAAGATTAGAAAAAGAGGAGGTTTTCCTTTGATTTGTTGTCAAGGCCAACCTGGACTCCCTTGCTCAGCACTTTGCTCTCTTTTTTGCAACACAATGGCAGTGTAAACAGATCCCAGATCATAATATCAGGCCAGCTGAATCACAGCATCAGCAGACTTCTAGGAAGCTTGACAGCAGCCATTGCTACCAAGGCAGCCAGCTGAGAAGCAAACAGTACAGTAAGAAGTAGAGGGTGTTAAGCCTCAGATGAAGACTTCTATTGAATCTCTGATGCCTTTGGTTTTGGAAGATTTTGGAAGTGGTACTGGATGTGACTACGTTTCAGACTGCAATTTGTATCTGGTTAAGGAAACATCTGATTTCATTGGTTTTTCTATATTCCCTGAAAAAGCAGGTCTTTAATGATCTTCTTGGATTTAAAGCTATTGCTCCATTGGCCAATGGTGGCCCTAGTTGGAGAAGGAGGACATTGCAACAGTGACTCATGCCTTTATCACTACACAGATAAACAATTGCTAGGTTTAGAAACTCCAGCAGCCCAGTTTTTGGTTGGTTGGTGCCCATAAACAGATTATAGTGGGGGCTTGGGGCCTGCATTGGCTTCCAGTTGGTTCTGGATGTAATACAAAGGACTGGTTTTGCCTATAAAACCTTACATGATTCCAAGGTAATTAGATGGCTGAGTTCTCCAGCTGGTGATCCACACATTTATAACATCCTACAAGATTCTGCTTTTTTTTTTTTTTTTTTTGGTTATTTTTATTATGGATACTCTATTATCCATAGAGTATCCATACAACCTGCTCCCCACTCTCCTGTTACCGGTTGCACACTTACTTTTTGAGGATCTCTGGACTTCATGTTTGTTTATTTATTTATTTATTTATTTATTTATTTATTTATTAGATTTGTATACCGCCCTACTCCCGAAGGACTCAGGGCGGTGAACAGTTAAACGATAAATACAGAATACTGATATTCAGAAACCGATTAAAAATACAATTGAATAGTTTGATTTAGAATGGAATTAAATTAAACATCTCAAATTTATAGGGTAGATTCAGATTTAAAGAATTTAAAAGTGGTTTTAAGGGAGGTTAGGTCAGGCCGGCTTGCATGAATAGGAATGTTTTGAGGGCCCGGAGGAAAGCCCGAAGATCTGGGATTAACCGTATTTCCGAGGGCAGCTCGTTCCAGATTGTGGGTGCTCCCACAGAGAAGGCTCTCCCCCTGGGGGCCGTCAGTCGACATTGTTTGGCCGACAGCACCCTGAGAAGTCCCTCTCTATGGGAGCGTACTGGTCGATGGGAGGTTATTGGTGGCAGAAGGTGGTCTCGTAGATACCCCGGTCCTAAGCCATGGAGCGCTTTAAAGATGGTAACCGAAACCTTGAAGCGCACCCGGAAGACCATAGGGAGCCAGTGCAGCTCGTGCAGGAGGGGAGCCACATGGGAGTGCCATGCTGCTCCCACAACGACCCGCGCGGCTGCATTCTGGACTAACTGGAGCCTCCAGATGCTCTTCAAGGGGGGCCCCATGTAGAGAGCATTGCAGTAGTCCATGCGGGAAGTGACGAGGGCATGAGTGACTGTATTTAACAAGTCCCGATCTAGAAAGGGACGCAACTGGCGTATCAGGCGAACCTGATAAAAAGCTCTCCTGGCCACAGCTGTCAAGTGTTCTTCTAAAAACAGCCGTGAGTCTAGGAGGACACCTAGGTTGCGAGCCCTCTCTGTGGGGGTAATGACTCGCCCCCAATAGTCAATGATGGTATAAATTGACTATAACGGGATGACGGAAACCACAGCCACTCAGTCTTGGATGGGTTTAGCCTGAGTCTGTTCCTCCCCATCCAGATCCGTACGGCCTCCAAGCACCGGGACATCACTTCAAGGGCATCATTGGGGAGGTTCGGGGTGGAGATGTACAGCTGGGTGTCATCAGCGTACTGGTGGTACTTCACCCTAAAACTATGGATTATTTCACCCAGTGGCTTATGTTGAGGAAGGAAGGAAAGTGAATCATCCTTGGCCAAGTGCATCTAACAATTTTTAGTGTACCTAAAAAGTCATTTCAGCAGTCATGCTGAAATGGCAGTCACTTCCAAGAGAGCCACCACACCCCCCAAAGATGGACCACTCCATTCTGCCTCCCTAACATGGTCTGCACAGCATTACAGAAAGCTCCAGAGTTCTTCAAAAGTTAAATGCATGATGGGTATGGGGAGGCCCAAACCCAATGTGGAGAAAAAGGCCTTTGGGGACCTGGTGGGGGAGAAGCAGGCCCAAGGACTGTAGGGACTCCAAGGGGAGGGAAGAAGAGCACAGGGTGTCTCAGGGTGTGAGATGCCTTGGGAGACCCTGGACAAGTGGACCTGGACTTACACTCCCCTGCTCCATTTAACAAACTGCATGATTGTTTAATAACTGCATCAGGGAAAATATGGACTGGGGCAGTGATGGGTTGCTCCCGGTTCGCAAGAACCAGAAGTAAAAATTTGTAGTAGTTTGGAGAACCGGTAATAACATTGGCTGGCCATGCCCCCAAACCAGTCCCCGGCCCGGTCACCATTCGCTTAACCCGCCCACCTCATCAGAGGCTTTTAAAAAAAAACTTTTAAAAGCATTTTTTCTACAACCTCTTCGGCCAAAAAAAGTTTTTAAAAGTAAAAAAAAACAACCTTTGATGATCGTGCAGCTCAGCTGGGATCATCAGAGGCTTCTGAAAGCATTTTTTCTGTAACCTCTTCAGCCGAAGAGGCTGTAGAAAAAAAAATGCCTTTAAAACCCTCTGGCAATCCCCGCTGAGTTGTCTGATTGTCAGAGGCTTCTGAAAGCATTTTTGTCTGCAACCTCTTTGGCCGGTTGTAGAAAAGATACTTTTAAAAGTTTTTTTTTAAAAGTTGGCCACACCCACCCAGTCACATTACCCCCCCAAGCCACGCCCACAAAATAAGCCACACCCACAGAACTGGTAGTGAAAAATTTTAGAACTCACCCCTGGAGTGGGGGTTCTTAAGGTCATCTCATTTAAAAGTTAATGGGCAGGCTCCATTATGGTCATAGGTCAAGGACTACCCATACATATTGGTATGAACAAGAGAAGTAATTAAAAAAAAACTGCTGTGGATAAAACAGTACCTCAAAACAGACTGCATCCCATCATATAATCTCTAAATCAGGGCTGTAAAACTCCCACCCCACGAGCCTGATGCATCACGTGCTGGCCACGCTCCTGCCTGATTTAGTGAAGGGGGGGAATCCCAATACGTCACATAACACTGCCATGACGACGTGAGTTTGACACCCTGCTCTAGGTGGATGTATGCCATATAAATTATGGCTCTACTAATAATACCTTTCAAGAATATACTCAAATAGGTGTACAGAGCAATGGGATGCTAAAAGTCCAATAGTTAGTTCATTTAGTGGGGGGGAATGAAATGTGCAACTGACTGACATAGCGGGAGTAACATCTGTCTACATTCTCAGCTACAGGGTTGATGAAAGACCTTGTGCATACTCTGAAATGCTCAACTCAGTGATGGCCAACTCATCTTGAAGAGACATTTTCTTCAGGGGGAAATTAACATTTACAAATGAGACCTATTAGATTAATAAAGGCAATTGTCATATGGCTCAGGAGGCAATGGGGACCCTAGACTTAGATACAAATCTGATTAAGGAGATGTGCTTTTTGGAGAGGGGAATAGCCTTTGGCACTTTTGTGGGTACATGCACTTTCTCTTTCTTTCTTTCTTGGCTTGGATACAGAGACGTTGCCTAGACAAAGCTGCCAAACGGTTGAAGACAGCATCAACAAGGCTGATTTAGAATAGACCAAGCAAGTCTATGAGAATTATGTCAAAATATTCAAGCATGAAGTCACTAAATGAGCTGACAAAAACTGATGCCAATATATTTTACACATATATTAACATCAATTTTTTTTAAAAAAAAAATCTGTTATTGGATTTAATGGAACCTGTTTCTCATTTTGTAATGTTGTCAAGAAGGAAAGCCAGAAGCCTCAACAGATCAAATGGCAAAACAAAAAGGAAATCAAGAAAGAAAATGTGTTATTATTATCCTATGTGCTATTATTGACTTAAATCTCTTAGGGGAAAATAACCATCATCCATGTTTCTCCATAGCTCTAGAAATCTAAATATATTCTAAAATGATGGAACGATAGAGACCTTATCCTAAATATATATTTTAGTGAGGATTTGGTAGAGTTATAAATTTCAACTTTTAACCTATTTCTCAAAGAAAAAATAATCAATCCATATTTTTAAACAGCAGCAATAAGATTCATGTGCGCCAGTCAAAAAATGTGAAATAGCCTGCTATCTGTTTAGAGCAATTCTCACCAAACTATCAGAACCATGCAGAAACGAGATATATTCATGTTAAGACAAAAAAACTGAAATAGTTTCATCAAATAACTTGCTACAGATTAATTCCATCTAGTTACGAAGAAGAGATGAATTCAACTTTGTTCAGTCTGCCTGGGCATCATTAAGATTCCCAATTGTTCCTTAAGGCTTACGACTGTACAGCTACATTACTGGGCTAGGGTAGAGATTTGATTTGCACTACAGTTCCACAAAAATGTTAAAATATATGGGCCTGGAAATGGTTAAAGCATGAACAGGGATGGCATAAAACCAGGCTCGCCAGGTTTTAATAATAGTAACTCCTTATTCTCATAGTTTTTATTCTTCCTGTCTTTGGCTTTCCCCCCCCTCAAAAAAAAAAAAAAGACAGCTAAACTACTGACATTGGCTAGGAGCTTAGAACTTCCAAATCAAAAAGGGCCCTTGATTCTCCAGCACATAATTGTGCTGCCCTTTCACCCCCACCTTCAATCAGTGTCGTTTAACTATCTCGTTTAGCGTACGGGACCCACCCCTCTGCTAACTAGCAGCCATATTCTTCTCATTAGGACTAGGCTGTTCTTGCTTTGCAGACAAGTAGAGACAAATCTAAAATTCCTCTCTCCCGCTTTTTATAGTAATGTTATTAAAAGTTACAATTAAAAAGATAAAACTAATACAAATTTTAAAAAAATAGAAAGTGTAGAAAAGAAGACAATAAAAAAGAAAAAAATATAGTATAGAGAAAGACAATATGAAGTGTCTTCTCCTTTACCACAACCGGTATAAACAATTTTAGTAATTTATCACAGTCTCTTAAAATACAACCAGTGATCTCTTCTTCCCATATCCCCTCTATCTATAAACAAATCCTTGAAGCCTTGTCATTCAATCCTGATCAGCAAAAGTCAATTAAGGGTTACCAGAATTTTTTAACCTTGATCAGGTAAATCAACTTTAAATTCCTTCCTTTTATTTTTAACAATCTTTAGTCCCTTCAAATAATGTCCTACCGCTTGATCTCTTTTCATTTTTATTTTGTTCCTTCTCACAAAGTTCTTTAAAGCTTTAGCACACTTTTTACAAAAGTCTCTTTTGTAAATCCAATGTAGGAAAATTACTTGGACCACTCTCTTGGTGTTATTTTATATCCCTTTTAATTATTGGGACATCAGCTGGTTTATTTTGTATGTCCAGTTATAGCATCTTTTCCCCATAGAATTCTGTAGTATTCTTCACTTTCAGATCAGTCTCAATGTTGTTAGGAAAAACTTCTCTATCTCTTAAAATTAACTTCTGGGTTCATTGTTCAAAAATTTCCTTCAATATGTCCAATGTTATAATAGTTTAATTTATTCTGTATTAATAAGTCAAATTTAAGTGTTCTTCACCTTTAGTTCCTTCTGGTTTCCATAAATGTCCAGCTTTCAAAGTCTCACTCTATCATTTTTTAACAGAAATCAAAACAAAGCATTTTCCTATGAGAATGACACTTATAATTAATTCCAAAATCTTATTTCAAATCCATGTGGATTCTTAATCCGTTTGGCTATTCAACTTTCCAAAATTAAACTTCTAATCACCATTTTACTGGGTTAAAAATTTACATCCTTATTTAAAACGTCTTTCACTGTGGACTGAAGCAAACTCACCTGAAACTGCAAAACGTATTGATCCAAAGGTTCTTAATAGCCGAAAAGCAGTTAAGCAATTTCCAAAAGAGATTAGAAAAGGAAGTATGAGAACTGAGCGTACTTCTGAAGGTGTCAACTGCTGTTTCGGGAAGATGCTTATTCTCTCATGAGACAGCTATCTTGCAGTGTCCTCATGAGGAACACTTATGGGCAATATCAAGTTTTCTCCTTGTCCGGAGAAGAATTACAAAGAGCCATTCTACTTGCTGGCTTTTCATTCTGCTATCTTCAGTTTGCCATTTCTCCCCTAAAGTCCACAAACCTAAAATCTCTATCAATGCAGTTATATATAGAAAGGGTTTGACAGGTGTTGGAATGGAAATGGAGTGGGCAATCATGTACTCCTAAAAAAAAAATCCCTAGCTGCTTGTACCTGATGTTTATAGTAAAACCTTATGTTTACTTACTTCGTTCCCATAAAAGTAGGTATGTAACAATATACACACAACCAAAATAATTACTCTTATTTAGGACATCTTTTCCAAAGGTAAGTTAAACTTCCTCACAAAGTACTGGGCCATATTTATTCATTAGGAGTACATTTCTACTGACTAAGACAAATTCTTGCTTTTCATATGATCAAACTGCCCGCTTGTAATTCTAGAAAATGTAAGGAAGAAGAAAGAAAGGGCATTAAAGCTGCTAATTAATCACTTATAATCCTTTAAGGGCTTATGGCTCAATTTGAAGCCAGAATCTCATCTGGTACTAATTGATTAGTGTACTATTCTCTATTCACAGTCAGTTTTGTTGATAAAACATGGATATTCATGTATATGTTGTGTGTCTCCAATTTTGCTTTATGATAATTTTCAAAAGCGGGTTGTAATCCAGGAGTAGGCATTCAAATGTGTCAGAAATGCATTAGGGAGGCTAGTAACGGAGTACAGTAAGAATACTTTCCCCATCTGTATTAAAAGCACACCATATGCAAACTGCTTGCTTTAACTAGAAAAATGCTAACAGAATGCTTTTTTCCCATTGCATGTAATGGTTCCCACTTTATCTAACATTGAGGACCAACAAATAGCAATCCCCCCCTCAAAAAACACGCAGCTTAAAAACCAGCTTCAGCACTGATACATATTCTTATGGATAGAAATGAAGATGCTAGACAATAAAAGTAAAGCCGATTTAGTCAGTTATTGGTGATATGTTTTAAAAAAAGAATTATTTGGTGTCTATTTTTAAGAAAAGCAAATTTTAATCAAGTGCCTGTCTTATGAAGCATGCACTACACCAGAAAATCAGTTCTTGGAACACTGTACACTACTGAAGACAGTTTTATGCATATAAGCAGCATCAAGCAATGAAGAGCATTAAATTACTCACTAGTCAATGATATAAAGCTTGAGGTGAGAATTTCTCCATACTCTCCAATGTTTTAAGTGTTATGAATGTTTATATTTTCTATTTGTTCTTCCATTATACTTTCGCACTGCAAAAATCAACATATATTACCCACACCAAGTAATGAATATGCATGTAAAAATTTGTTTAGCAGATAAATAAAATAGTAATTTTCTCTACAATGTGGTGTCTAGGACCCCATCTTGCTAAATTTAGTGTCAATAAATTCCTTTATTTTCTCAAAAGGAACACAACTCTGGATTTAAGTCAGTTTTCCCAAACAACAATGGAGAGAAAAATAATTACAAACACGCAAAAATCAATGCAATGCAAACTGAACATGGACATTTTCCTCTCAATATATGTTTTTGTGTTATACAATTCTAAATGTGGGTACATATGCATATGTGTGTGCATGTGCACAACTGGTTATGCTTACTCTTCAAGTGTAATAAACCTTGACACTTATTTTCCATAAATTTATCAAATCCTCTTTTAAAGCCATGCAAGTCAGTGCCGATCACTATGTTAATTAAGGGCTATGCAAAGATGTCCCTTTTTTGTCTCCCCTAAATCTTTTCCCATTTAGCTTTCTTGGATGTTTCTTGGCCCTCATATTCTGAGAGATAGGGTATGCTTTTCTCTGCCCAATTTCTACATGTCATGCTTGACTTTATAGACTCTGATCATATCTCCCTTGGTCACCTTTTTTTCTGAACTGAAAAGTATGAATATTCCAATATTTTCTTGTAAGGAAGGTATCTCCCCCCCCCCCATTAATTTGATTGCCCCTTTCTGTACTTTTTCCAGCTCTATTATATTTTATCTTTTTTCAAACATGGCACCCAGATATTCCAGTTTTGCGTAAGGGCCTAGAATATTGGAAGTTTTATTTCCCATTGATCTCTAGCATGGAATTCATCCTTTTCATAGCTGCCACACATGGGCTCAACATCTTTATTTAGCTATCCAATGTAACCCTTTTTCCTGGTTAACTGTAGACAGCCCAGATCCTATCAAGCTATATATGGAATCATATATTTTTTAAGTTCCTTACTGTTATTTATTCAACTTGAACATTATTCACTATTTAATTGACTGGCTGTGATTGAAATGGACATTAGAGTAAGAGGGACACAGAGATGATACTCCTTGTAACTTGTTTCTTCAGTGCAATTATAGCATGCTGGTAATATCTGACCTAGTTTTGGAGGATGACCTTGGCCATTGGCTTCATGTAGGATGGGGAAACTATCCAGGTCTCAGTATTGCAAAGGATCCAGTTACCTAGTCTTTGAATTGAAGATGGTAGGTCAGAAATAGGGATTTGCAACAAACCCTTTTTTTCTCTCTTTCCTATATCCCGGGTACTTGCGGGACCTCCTACTACCACCAATAGCCTCCCACCAGCCGGTATGCTCCCATAGAGAGGGGCTCCTCCGGGTGCCGTCAGCCAAACAATATCGACTGGCGGCCCCCAGGAGGAGAGCCTTCTCTGTGGGGGCACCTACTATCTGGAACGCGCTTGCCCCAGAGATACGGAGGATCCCGGATCTGCGCACCTTCCGCCGTGCTCTTAAGACCTTTTTATTTCACCAGGCGGGCCTGATATAATTTTCTCCCTCTTTTAAAATTTTAATATCTTAATATTTTTAATATTTTAATACTTCAAGTTTAAATTTGTTTTAAACTGATTGGGGTTTTAACCTGTCTGGGCCAAACTATTTAATTCGGTTTTATTTCAGCTTTTAAATTTTGTATGTTATGTATTTTATTGTTGGCTGTTCAATGCCCTGAGTCCTTTGGGAGTAGGGCGGTATATAAATCAAATAAAAGTAAAAGTAAAAGTAAAGCACCCTGATTTCATTAAATATTTTAGTACTAGCATAATAATGTAAGAGAATCATAAAAGTCAGCCAAAGCAATTCTCCAAAGTAAGATATATACAGACATTATATGTAGCACAATTAAGGTGGAGTTACTCCAAGTCTGTTTCTCACATTTCCCCCTTCCACTGGCCTGAAGAATCTTTTTTGTAGGCCTGGCTTCTCCATGTTTCCAGGGTCTGTTAGACATTCTATCAAATTAATTAAGTAGGTTAGTTAAATGGATTACTCTTGCTTTTCAACTACACAGTAGGTGAGAACCCCAGATAAAAAGCAAGAAAGATGTCATGTGCTTCTAGGTAAAAATGTGCTGCCCACCTTTTACAAATATTTTAAAGTGGCCATGAATAAATAGAGGTTGGGAATGTTTTTCTTTCTTTCTCCTGCTTTTGTTCAGGAATCAACAGTAACTATGTGCAAAGGTTATCACATCCATTTTTCACTCTTATGCTCCATAAAACTAGCTCCTTGTGATACAGAAATAACACAACTGAGCTTAAAATCTGTTGTTTTAAACAACAGCTTGTATCTAGTTTTAGTAAGAAAATCAAGATGCACAATGGCTATGCTCAGGGTATCAGATTTTACATGAATTTATTCAGGTCACTGAAATTTACCTACTTTCATGTTTGTAAGTTGGAAAGTTGGGAAACTTTCTCAGACCAGCAAAAGAGTTATGTGATATTTTAAAGCTTGTGTCACCACCTTTCAACAAAAGCTACTCCAATAAGAGACTCTACCTGACCCACCTTGTCAGTCTTTTGTTAGCATTTAGGGACTAATACCGTTGTGATCAGGTACTAAAAACACTCCAAGTTCATTATTTTTACACAGACTACCTAGGACATAGGGCAGTGAGTCTTGAAGCCAATTAGCACAACGCTTTGGTTTTAAGCAAGAAGGAACTGAGTTGAGGCTGCAAGAGAGAGAAGTCAGGAAGGAATATATCGGTCAGCACAACCCTGAACAGAGATTTTGTTAGATCTTAATGATAGCTGGGAAAAACTGATTGACTCAGGTCAAACACTCTTGTTGCCAAGTTTGGCTTCTGCTGTGGAATGTTACCAATGATTTAAAACTCGAGACAGCTTCACAAACTGGCAGAACTATTCTGATTCTCCAAGAAAACAGGAATCCCATAGGTCAGAGGGGATGAAGCAGCTCCTGTCACATAAGGTTTTTCTAGTCCTTGAATACGCATATGGGTAGCACATACTAGGAATTTCACCCAGAGATTATGGTAGCAAAGGTCACATGGAGAAAACAGAAGTAAGCAAACGGATGAAGAGAGTATAAATGAGTTTAAAAGATTAAAAGAAAAGCTTAGTTTGACCATGTGTGCATACAACAGTTTCGTGTTTTTAATCTAGCATAACTTTGTTCTGAGCATAAACAGTGATCAATATTGGAGGGCTCCCCTTAAAAGTAGGTGTTAAAATAAGGCAGTAATAAGCTCTATATACATTCTGAAGAACTTTACAAATACTTTATTTTTTACAAATTTCATAAATGACACATATAAATTACTATGCATATTTCAATAATTCATAAATTGCCACTTTTTAAAAACTATGCATGTAGTTCAATGTTTCAACCTCTCAATCTGTAATTGGTAATTTTGTTCATGAGCCTAATAGAAGATCTCTTTTTTAAATAATCAACTAATGGGCTGTTGCTCAATAGGTTTTTGCTAACTTAATTCTTGTTTATGTCGACATATGACTTACCATACACAGGATCTTTAGAAAAGTGATTTTTAATCTATAAAAATATAGTTACAGGAATTATTAAGTATAAATAATAACTTGCAACTTCTTTGATATTATAGTAATTCTTCCCCCATTTTTCTTAACTAAATTGCAGCACCGTCAAAAGATAAGCAGATTTGCTTATTATCTTTTCATAATCCTGTAACAGTCTTGTAACTACCCATATAGTCAATGAGGAACTGAGGTAGCTCAGTAGGTTGTCCCAAGGTTATCAAGCTAATTCATCTAAGCATGTTCCGATTTAATGACATTTTTCTGATTCTGAGTACTACACTGCCTCTCATAAGAACTGGAACTGAAAGGCGAAGGAAAGCATAACAAAGGTACATCATTTAGGATACATTAAAATTCTAAAGATGCATTTGGAAAGAATGTGTAATCCTGAAGAAAGAAGGCTATATCTCAGAGCCTAGGTTTTCAACTTTTTTCTTTATTCGTTCCACAGCAGAGAGAATAAAGGAGATAGGAATAACCAATGCTTCTCTGGCCCTCAAATCCTTGAACAAAATTGGATGGAAATCTCACAATATACATATTGACATGAACACTGCTAAATACCTAAAGAGGTAAAACATCACAATACAGAGATAGGATAATGTAACGCATTTTCAACAGGTTACGTTTTAACATTAAAATCTAGAATACTTTGATGACTGTTCATCCTTTGGTAATTTCTAATACTAACTTCAAACAGAGGAGAACCTATACCTATTTAGCTCAGCGAACTATTTAACAGCCCACTATGACAATAGGTGCTCATTAGGCAATTCATGAGAGAAGAGGGCTCAAAAGAGCACATTTTTGCAAGCACACTCCGGATAGCAAGAAAAAGCTTACTATTACCATCACCACTACCAGCCCCAAAGGAAGGAAACTCATTTTTCTCCAACCCAGCCTTTTTTTCCTAGAGAAAAAAGAAGGAGTGAAAGTATGAAGTTAAAGAGAATTGTCTGGCTGCTCAAAGCCTTTAACAACTATTTTTAATATCGGGTTGAGGAGCAGGATTTTGAAATAAAGCAGCCAGTTCCTTTTTGATGCAGAAAGTACAGATCTTGAAACAAGTTCTAGTCCCTCCTCCTTCACTAACTAACAGCCATATTTTTCTCATTAAAAGACAATCTGACTGTATTTTCAGACTTCTTAATAAGGCGATCACCATAATTTGAGGTTTCTATTATCTCTTTTCTTATTTTAGTTGGAATCGGGAAGCAGAATGTTGTTTCGGGGTTGATGGGAGGGGGGCAAGTCACTTCTATTTTCTTCTTCTCTACTCAAAACTGCTGCCAGTAGTAGTAATGATGACTTGTAAATATTGATTAAACAAGACTACAGTGGTGATGGTGGAATGGTGATTGGTTTTGCTGTTGTTGTTGTTTTTTTGCTAAAAGCAGATAATAAAGAATGAAAATAAAAGCTAAATCAAAATGAAGTTTATGTAACTCCCATATAGAGTTTGGTTCTTAGGCATCCTGGAGACAAATTAATTTCATGCATTCTCATTTTCTGTCACCTCTGCTCTCCCAACACTATCCAAATGCAACAACAGTCAGTCCTTCAAAACACCTCCTATTTGGTTCCCTCTCTGCTCACCCAGCATCCTTACTTCTCTGAACCAGCTTTGCCAGATGGATGCAATTTGCATAATATCACCAGCGGAGGCTGCAGGATCAACAGGGGTCAGGCTCTGACATCTCCAGCACAGTCTATCTCCGAGTGCTAATTTGGACTGCATTGATCTCTCTTTCTGATTTCTTTGTCATTTACCTCTGCAGAGGTTTGACAGGAGATATGGAGACAGACAAGGTTGGAGGGGGGGGGGCGGGGGAGGCAGGGAAAGAAACAAAGATTGTAGTTACAGATGTCTTTAAGGAAGAAAAAAGATTAAGCCAAGGACTCTGCTGAGGGTCATAGCTCAGAGGCATCCTAATTACCTTGTTCTTAGAGATTCTTGTACAGACTTAGAGGGGGGTCCTGTCACGGAACTCGTAGAAAGGGAAAGTTATTAAATTGAAATTGTATGCTTTCGGTTGGCCACCATCTCCCCCCTCTTTTTAAAAAAATAGTTTCTCACTAATGGTTGCTAGAGAGTTAGTATTCTTTAGAAGCCCATCTTTGCCCATATTCTCTCTAGAGACAAAAACAAGGCCATTCCATAACACAGGTGCCCAAAGTCTGGTTAGGAAGAATGACAAAGTTTGCATATCTCAAAAATGCTTTTTCAAAAGGCAACAGGACTTCCTTGTTTTTCCGTGAAGATGTTTCTCTTCTCATCCAAGAAGCTTCTTCAGTTCTGAAGTTCTGAAGAAGCTTCTTGGAGGAGAAGAGAAACGTCTTCAAGGAAAAACAAGGAAGTTCAGTTGCCTTTTGAAAAAGCACCTTTGGGACAACCATGACTGGGATGACCGAGGATCCCCATAGACAAAGTTTGCATAGCCAACTTCTTGTAGGAAGAATATCTTTGTGTGTTTCTCTGAATGTGGTGATGCTATTTCCCAAGAACAGTCCTCTATATCCATTATGGCTCTGTCCTTTTAGAATGCATTGGTACTACTGCAGTTCTCACTTTCAGTAAGTACAGCAATATGGTGCAGATTCAATTAAAAAAACTATTATTAATCCAGGGGTACCATTCTCCTAATATCAGCCAGAAGATGTGATCTACAGCAATCTGTGTATGTTTGGGGGACGCTGTTTCATATTTACATCAAAACCATTTATCAGTTTTAGGCTTCTTTTTTTTAAATTAGCCTAACAGATTAACTGGCTGCATTTCCCAGGGAAAGACTGAGAATGAGACCACAGTTTTCCTCAAAATAAATATTTTAGAATAGGCAGAAATATAATATAAAAAGTAGATGCAAGGAAGAGAGCACCAAGACTTACTCAAATTTGGTACTCAAGGCTTAGTCAAATAATTAAAACATCTGAAATTTAACAGGAAAATGTCAGCTACTTTAAAAATATCATTCCACTATAGCTCCGTATAGTTACCATATATATGTCTTTGAATTTGAAATCATATGATTCATCTCAAACCCTATACTTAATGAAGGCTCCCCTGAAGTGTTCATCTCATCCCATCCCGTCCCTTTAGCATTAAAGAACTGAGCTACACTGAAGGTAGCACAAAGGCAATACATGGCCGCATTGATACTCCCAGTATTACTCCCTACAGTAGGGAATAATCTGCAATGCCTAAACATAACTTTGATTCCATCCTCTCTACCTTAGCCACAATATTATTAGGCCTATTGACCTTGCTGTGTAGGTAGCAAACTACAACAAAGGCAACCAGTCAACACAAATACCCAAACAAACTGCCTCTTCATTCTCCCCCCACCACCCCAATTTGTTTGCTAACTATAGGAAAAGGGTTGAAGGATCTTCTCCATTGTAACATGCACAGGAATGGAACAGCAGTGATAAGAACATACCCCCTGCTGCCACCAGGAAAAAGGAAGCACTGAATCTCTGCTCAAAAGGGCTGAACATTGGCAAGAGTGTTCTGTCACTTTTGCGCACAGTAATCCACTGTGCCACTGAGTCCCATCAGAGGGATTTTGAAAACTTAAATGATTGAAAGCACAAGAGCACCAGCTCAAGGTTCCCAGCCAGCCCAGACATCCTAATTAGCTTTACACACACTCCCACTCAGAAGGAAGAGAGCACATACAGAAAAAGGACTGTCACACTGCTTTTCTCTCTTTCTAAAAGCGTGGCGGTGCTTCCCAGCTTTCCCACTGTGACACCTCTCATGGTAGTTAATTAGAATCATATCACTGATTGGACCCTGACAGACATTCGGCCTGCATCTTGCCACAACCCATTCCCCTCCCAGGATAACATTAGTTGTGCAAAGCACCTCTCTGCTTCCAAAAGCTTTTTATAGTGTCCTGGACAGAAACTCCTTGCCAGAAATGTAGGCCATATTGCCTCCCTCACAGAACATCCGCTCCACCTGTTTTGAGCTGCCTGACCTTTAGCAGCACTAATTCAAAATGACACTGCTCATTTAATGACATTTCTCTTGATTTTTGTTTTAGTCTCTTTTAATTATTTAACTCTGGAGCCCTTGGCCCTTTTCTTTCAACTGTAAGAGAGTTTGCCCCATTTTCACAAAGCTGGTTTAGGACAGCACCTCAGCTCTGTCCATTCTTGTCATTATCACATGAGCACAAAGGGCATTCCCAGCAAATCAAAAAGAAGATGGGACATTAATCAAAGATGTTCCTTAATATGCAAAATATCAAACACAGAAATTGCAAAGTAGTTACAGACAATCCTTAGCAGTGATTTGGAAGGAGCTTTCTTGACAGCTTTCTTTGTTCTATAATCCAGCATTACACAGTAGCAAGGCCTCTTTTGGCCACAGACTGCAATTCATCATTATTTTAGTTGCCTGACAAGCAGTTTACCACTTTTCCCCCCCCTGAAACTGGAGACATGAATTTGGCCATGATATTTTAGTTTATGGAGAATTCTGAAGGGGTCTATTCTTAGGGAGTAGAATAATCCCATTCTTCACCCAGGATCTTCATACCACCGTGGATCCCATGGTTAACCAAGGCCTCCCTTCTGGAACCATATAACACGAGGGGAAAAAAATATTGGGAAATATTACATGAATGCCCAGAGACATGAGAGAACAACTATATTCAGCCTGTAATCCTATAACCACTAAATGTAATTCAGCTGTGAGATTTCCTGTCAAAGCAACCTACATGCAGAGCAAGGATAACGGGAAGAAGCTGAACAACTTTAATCACTGTATATTTGTTAATGCTTGGAAGCCCTCCCAAACCAGTGACTTTTCAACCTAAAATGTAGAGCTTGACTGAATCCCTTCCTAGACAGATTATCCTAAACTGACCACTGTTATATAAACAACATCCTGATGTTTCTGTGAGACATTCTCTCGGAGAAATGTTTGAACAAGTAATATTCTGATATAGCCTCTCAAATTCCTTTACACTTAGAGCTGTCAAGGACACAGCGACTTGGGTCACAAAGGGAGCTGAAGACTAGCTGTCGTGATCAGTGATTCTTAAAGGGGATAATTTTGGCATATCTAGGGGGTAATGGAACAATTTATAATTGCGTGTTTGAGGGTTGAGGATCCAGTCTGGGACTGCTGCTGCTGAGATTCTTGTGTAAAACAATAGAGTCCGGGGGTTTTGTGGTGGTAATGACATTATCTGAGAGTGGAAAAAAGAGTTATTGAGTGAAACAGTTTAAGGACCACTGATCTAAGCAAAGGCTCATGACCTGAATACCAGCTCTTAGCCCATGAGCAGCAGCTCCATTTTTAAATAATCCCTTCTAAAAAAATTGAGCAACAGAAATAAATCTTTAAAGTATACTATTCCCATAGTATTTTTTTTCAAAAAGGAGGGGATTAAATTCTCTAAGAAGACCAAATCATAAACATTTGTAATTTGAAAAAATAGGATATTAAACTTTTAGTTTATCTTGTTTAATAAACTTAGGTTGGGAATTTGAAAAAGTTTTGATAGTGGAAGGTAAAGAAAAATAAGGTTTTCTGGTTTTGATAATCCTATAATAATGATATGGCAATGGAAAACCACAGATGAACAAAGCAATTGGGCATATTAGTGAAGCATAATTTTATGTTGTTACGTAGAATAGCTGTAATATGAGCTAGAAATTTTTGCACAGAAATACACAGAATTTTTTATTTTTTTAACAAAATTATTTTGAGTTTTAGAAACAGGTTTAATAAAATTAATTAGCAATGTAAGGATTGAGTAAAGAACAATTCATACTATAAATACAATAATCAATATTTTAAGATAAGCTTATTCTGGTCTTTATACTTTTGATGGTTGTGTTATCACGATTACGTGATTGCAATTTGTGTGTTTCACAACTGGCAGGTATTTGTGATTGTTGCAACATCATGTGGTCATGTGGTTATGTTGTCACCATCTGCATGCTTTTCAGCTGGCTTCCAACAAGCAAACATAATGGAGAAAGTAGCAATAAAATTGCAAGTTGAGCTCACATGATATCACGTTTAACAATTATGAGTGATTTACTTAATAACCACAGTAGAACTGTGCTCTCTTTCTTTCCTTCCTTCCTTCCTTCCTTCCTTCCTTCCTTCCTTCCTTCCTTCCTTTGAATGGAGGAGGGAGGGAGAGAGAGAAAGAGGGAGAGAGGAAGGAATATCTAGTGTACTTCAAAACTTTATTCCCTGAATCAAAAATTTCAGTTCAAATACAGTTATTTTTGGCTCTTAAAAAAGTACTATTTATTTACACACCTCATAAAATTAACTGGACCATTTAAGATTATTTATTTTTTTAAACTAATAACATGTTAAAACATCAATTATATATACACCAATATCAGTCAAGCAATGCTTCTCCAAAACAAACGTTCCATAGAGATGAGGCGTTTGTAAGGATAAGAGTTTGCACCTTGGCAGTTCCCTATGGGGTTGGTGAGTGGACAGCTTGGTAGGAGTTAATTAGAATCTTGTCACTAAGTAAATGCACCCTGCCTGGACTCTGACAAATGCTCTACTCTGACACTGGGGGCCAGGAGACAATCCACATCAAGCTACTGCAGGATGACCCTTTTAACACCAAGAGTAAACTCACTGCACAGCAAGTTGAAGCTCATTAAAACTGTCTACTCTGTGAGCATCCCATTAACCTCCCTGTTAAAAACACACAATCCCTCTTCTTTTCTTGCAGGCCTAATTAATGCCCAGGATCTGGAACAATGTAACACCCTAACCTTCCTAGATTTCCAATAAGTAAATGAAAAAAGAAAGGGGGGAGCCAGAAGGATACAGATGTATCACCTACATCTCACACCATATTGGTGGTTGACCCTTTCAAATAGGTAGGCTGTCTTATGAGGCTTACCGTGAGCTAAGGGAGGTTGCCTGGGCTTAATCAGCAATGTAATTAGGCTGTCATTTGGCTACATATTTCCATGGCAAGCCTACTTGATAGGCTTGTACATTCTATTTCTAAATTTGATTTGCAAACTGGAGATGATTGCTAGAGTATGCATATAGCGTAAGTGTGTACAGATAGTCCTCGACGTATGACCACAATTGAGCCCAAAATTTACGTTGCTAAGTAAGGCATTTGTTAAGTGAGTTTTGCCCCATTTTATGACCTTTCTTGCCACAGTTGTTGAGTGAATCATTGCAGTCATTAAGTTAGTAACATGGTTATTAAGTGAATCTGGCTTTCCCACTGACTTTGATTTGTCAGAAGGTTGCAAAAGCTAATCATATGACTCCAAGACACTGCAACCGTCATAAATATGAACCAGTTGCCAAGCGTCCAAATTTTGATCACGTGACCAAGGGGACGCTGCACACTGCTACAGTGTGAAAAACTGTCACTGGTCACTTTTTTCAGTGCTGTTGTAACTTTGAACAGTCATTAAATGGACTGTTGTAATTCGATGACTAGCTGTATATCTATCTGGGCACTATATTACCCTGGCAAGCTTTAAAACACCCTGCATGACACTCTTTCTCTTCTACCTATAAATAGTTCTGTAGTCAGTGATGGCTTCTGTCTTAAAAGTTTAAGCAACTTGGCCTGGCATATGAATACTAATTTACAGATGGCTAGGGAGGAAAGGTTTTGAAAGATTTAAAGAAGAAAAATGCAAAAAATAGGCACACTAAACCCTCCACCCACATTTCAGCAGGGCTGAAAAACCAGAATTCACTGTCATTGAGCATTGATGTCTAGAAGGGCCTGGCTGCTTCAGACTCTGCCCATTCTATAGAGAGGAATAGTCAAAAGAACATCTGCTACCATTCTGACTTCTACATAGTTGAGGTATTCAGGAATTCATTGGCTGTCACCACTGGCAACTATGACCACAGCCCTACTCTACAAATGTTTTTTTTTAAGGAAAAGTAGGAGAAGAACTCAGTGTCATTTCAAGTCCTTTCCAGGAAATCACATAAAGCCAAAAGCCTGGAAAATGTAAGATGACTTCCAAGAGAAAAGGTGCTGTTGAGATTTGTCAGAAATGTCAAACTTTGAACCACTATGCAAGGAGAACGAACAGAACCCAAAGGACTCTTACTTTGCTAACTACAGGTAGCAGACAGGGAAAGTGGGGGGGGGGGGTTTGATCTGTGCCCATTCTTCAGTCACTCTCAGTGATATAAAGAAACTGCATCCAAAATATGCCAGTATGGTATCAGACAATCAACCATAATATTTATATCTCATTCAGGAAAAAAATATTGCTGAAGAAAAAATAAGGAGAGTAAAGCTGGTAATAAGAATCTCATCAAAAATCAACTGCATACAGATGTTCGGTAACATTTGGGAAACAAACTGTAGTAGTAGTACCCTGCAGTCCGATGTGTAGAAATACTAGTAAAATAAACTGTGAGTACTTTTGGAATGATAGTTAAGCAAAACTGGGAAAATCTTACATGAATCACTAGTGAGTCCCCTTTTCTCATACTTGGCAAAAGATCTATGAAACAAATGGATCGTTAGAATGTTTAACTAATGTCCAGTATTTTTCATGTGATCAATATAGGAATTATTGGCCTTTCTAATGGGCTTGCTTTCCTTTTCTTACATTAAAACCCAACAAATTCAGATTAGCTTTGTTGGGGAAATTTCAAGGGTGAAACTAAATTGATTTTGTATATGGTGACAGCAGCTAGGTTGTTGATTGCCCAACATTGGAAGAGTGATGTTTTACCGACTGTTGACCAATGGACCCAGAAGATGGCTGGATTTGCAGAAATGGCAAAGGTTTCAGCTTTTTTAAAAGACCAGACGCATGAGAAGTATATACAGGAATGGAAATTATGGATTGAGTATGTACAGAATAAGTATCAGACTAGAAAATATTATATCGCTTTTAGCTGAGATGATTATGTTAGTATGTTAGTAAATATAGAAAAAAAGATATGGAAGTTTGAATAACATATATATTGTTTGGGAATATTAATATTGCATATAATGGAAGTCAAGGGGGGGAGGGAAGAGGGAGGAGGGGGAGGGTTAGGGTGGGGACGGGAAGGATTTATATATTGTTTTTATATGTATTTTATAATGTGTGGCTAGGGAGGGGGGGGAAAAAGGGGGAAAAATTTGTACTGTTAAAACTTTTTCAATAAAAAAAAAAGAATACATATCTAATCTTTGATTGACAAGTATTATTCAAAAATGGGGGGGGGATGGGACAGACCAACACAACTTCAAAACTGGACAGTTCGTTCCACCACAATTTTCTAGACAAAAACTATACCTAAAAATGATTTATATCAAAATATGAAAATCAAGTGAGGGTAGAGATTAGATATTTCCCACTCTGAACTAAACTTCATGCACAAACATGCACACACTATTAGTTTCACTGTGCTTAGTGCTTTAGGTTTAACTGCTGACTAATCCCATCAAGCATAGTGGGTAATGATAAGGATGATCAGCTTCCTTCTAAGTATCAATAAACACATATAAACACTGTGAAAGAATGAAGGGGAATGAGTGATTGTCCATAGGAGCCAGTAGCATACAGTTATCCTCTTGCAAACTCATAACAAATTATACCAAAGATTGTTGAAGTCCTTCTCTCATCAAATAATATTTCAGGATAACTGTGGTCCACAATCTGTTTTTTCTTGGCCACAATTCATCCTACAGATTCCTTCCTTCCTTTCTTCCTTTCTTTCTCTCTCTCTTTCATTGTTTCATTCTTCCTTCCTTCTTTCTCGGCCTCCCTCACCAGTATGCTCAATTATTCTTTAAAGCCAAACTTATACAAGTGTGCAATTCTAGAGTAATATTTATCCATCCAGTGGTGTCATGATTGTTATTACCTGTCCTTCATATACCACAAGAAGTGTTCCACCCACAAGTTCCTAATTTGAAAAGCCAGCTTCTTCTGAAGTGAGGCCATGGTATCTGCCTGCATCATATCAGATTGTTTGGCCTTCACTTACTACATTGAAATACCACAGTTATCCAAAGGTTGATGACCTTCAATTTAAAATGATTCTCTTCTATCAAAAAATAAGGTTCAGTAAAAAATATTCAACAATTTCCATCACTTTCTAAGTAAATCTGATTGTCCCATTTTTAACGTAACTTAAAATGTAAAATTAATTTTGCTTCCAGTAAATATAGTCCCTTTTTCATTAAAACACCATAAGACAAAATCACATAGCTCTATTAATAGCAAATAACATTGAAGGGACATTTAAACATTTTGGAAGCTAAACAGGAATATTTTTAAGTACATGAATGCAATGGTGATCAAATAAAGGAGAGGGAGAGGGAAACAGGGAACAAAAAGGCAAGAATTTCCTAGTTCCAGAGAAGATATGCTCATTTTAAATCTATGCTGATTTTTGTTTTTGTTTTGTTTTTTTAATGTTTAATGTTTTTGCACATTGGGGGGCATGGGGGGCATGCACATCTTTCACAATAATACAGTATTAAAAGAGAAAATCCTTGTTTAAAGAAGAAAATCTGGTTTATAAATTTAAGACTAATTGCTTAGCTCTCATCAGACACAAGGGAAACATTTAACCTCAGTGTGTTGCACCCATGGATAATATGCTGGTGTTTCACATCACAAACAACATCTTTAGGCTAAGTAAAATAAAGAAGCAAAATCCTTTACAACTAAAAGACAGTCAAGAAAATTGGAGAAAATAACCATCATTGTATTCAACTTTCCAGCAGAGGGGAAAAAAGTTAATGACAGTCCGCTAGATGTACAAGTAATTAAAGACAGTGACAGATTGCATTGTAGAAATGTTTGTGGCTTTAGTGTGGTAAGAAAAGCCATTACAAACACTTCTATAAAACACCTGAGAGGAGATAAATGGTTTGAAGGAGATCTGGATAATAATGTAAAAAAGCTTCTATACAACGCCAGCCTACATGAATGGCTGAAATGAGCCTATATCCAAGCAAAGAAGCAGCATTTCAGTGGTACATTCCATCAACATGCAACCAGATCCATAGTTCAGAAGGAGATTGCTAATTAAAAGCTGGTGAGCTTTAAATAATTCATCTCCTTAACTCATATTGATTTGATAGTTTAGTGGTAAGGATCTTGAAACAATATTAAACTGTTTCCTCCAGGCCTCGGTGGTAGGTGACTTTTTTTCCTGCTATCCATGTGTAAATTTACAGCTGAAAGAAGCTGATAAAAGAGGAAGAAACACAACAGAGAGAACATACTTCGACAGGTGCAAATGAGGAAAAACTATCAATTAACATTATCTCAAATTTCCCAAGACCACTAGGAGATAGTATGCATTTACTGCTAAATACATACCACAAGACTATTTCCTGCACTGCTATCTTCTAGTAGATAGGACAAACACATCATGTTCCAAGCTGCATTTGCTACAGAAGTCTTTATAATTTTTTTCCATATAACTGAAAATCCCCAGAAGTCTCTAACATCTCTCAGAAACATCAGTAGAAGAATAAAGAGCTTGCTTACAACTGAGTGCAAAAGCAAGCATGAATGTGCTCAAACCTATCCCTTGAACAAAAATATAGATTAGAAATGGCATGACATCAGGAGCTCCATAACATAATGTCTAAACAGGGGAGAAAAAGAAACTAAATGCTCTTCTGAGATGTTAGTATTAAAATCTCAAATGCAGCCCAGACTCAAATATTTTAGAGATTTATGAAGAAGTGATGGTTGGTACAAAAATGAAGAGCGCTAAGTAGGGCATGTGTGATTGCCGGCTGTGCTTAAAATTACGATTCTAAAAAAAACCCTTCCCATTCGTAAAACAACTCTATCCTTCTGGATTTAGCTTCTTGCCTCTTCTTTGATTACCCACATCAAAGATGGGATCCAAAATAGGAGACCCACACAGGAAACTGGATTTCATTAGCTGACAGCCACATTTCTTGGGAATTACATCAGAGCAAACAGATGGTAGTCTTCCAATCGTAATACACAAAGAGAGACTGAGCAGGAATATAGGAGGAGGAAAAAGGACTTGTTCTTACCTATCCCACTGTGAGGCCTTCCTATGTGCTGTAGATTCAGTCCTTTGTTCATATCTAACAGCCCATTCTTTGGCCAGCTCCCCATAGCAAAGCTGTATGCCTGGAAAGGAATGAAGATGCTTTAACACGATAGTACAGCAAGACATTGACTCAATACCATCAAAATACTCGATTCAATCATTCTTCAGCATTATGAAGTCCAAATATTTGGGTCACCTTTTTTTGGGGAATATTACATCTCTATTTTCAGTATTTTATTTTGAGTAGTCTCATTCTGATATTACTCTTTTATTAAATATAAATTCACATTCTCAATATTCTTTTGAGTGACAAAGTTGACTTGATGCATTGCTAGGTGTTTTTTTCTCAGATTCCACCATGAAAAATGACAGGTTTTGCTCTACTACAGCAAGAAAGTATTTTTAAAAAATACAATAATCTATGAGGCTGAAATAAATGCCTTTATCCAGACTGAGTTGTCCTCTTAGAATTCTAAAATCTTGATCACACACTTCTGACTTCTTAGTTTTTTCTTTATTCAAGCAAACTCTGGATAGAATTTCCCATGCTTCCAACCTTCTTTTTTAACTTCAGGAGAAGGAGAATCTTTACCTTATTTACAAATGTGAAATTTTTAACAAACTAAAATACAAGTGTGTTCCTATCTTAAAATTTAAAAGTGAAGTAACTTTTAGCAGCAATCACCTAGCCAGGAAAAAGTAACATTTTGCTGTTTTCTGCTCAGTGGCTAAGACGCTGAGCTTGTCGATCGAAAGGTCGGGAGTTCAGCGGTTCGAATCCCTAGTGCCGCATAACGGGGTGAGCTCCCGTTATTTGTCCCAGCTTCTGCCAACCTAGCAGTTCGAAAGCATGTTAAAAAATGCAAGTAGAAAAATAGGGACCACCTTTGATGGGAAGGTAACAGTGTTCCGTGCGCCTTTGGCATTGAGTCATGCTGGCCACATGACCACGGAGACGTCTTCGGACAGTGCTGACTCTTCAGTTTTGAAACAGAGATGAGCACTCCCCCCATATGTGCGAGGGGAACCTTTACCTTTACCTTATAAGTAGCAATACGTTTTTGGCTCCTGTAGCCATTATTTTCAGATCAATGTCTGACCCTGGTTCCCAAAGATAAACCCACATACCAAACAATGTGACTGTTATACTTCTAATGATTTCATCCCTCTGCATGCTTACTCAAGAGATTTTTTCCCCCCACAAGCCTCATATTATGCCTTTTTATTCAGAAGAAAGCACAGATTGCTTGCAAATTCCACCTCAGTGTTTATGTACTCAGAAGCAAGGTAATCAGCTTTAAGATCCTGACTGCATGGAGGAGTGATCCATTAAAAATTAATCTTTCAGGCCCATATTTTTCTGATTCAGCAATTTAGAAATACAAGCTCTATTGTACAAACAGTAAACTAAGGCAAACAATTTCAAGTTCTTGAATATAAAATGGGAAAGAGTATAGGTGGCAGCATCTATTCATATGGATCCACATGCAAATTCAGAAAAAATGAATTTGTAGAGAAATACATTTACACACACATAATTCATCTCTCTCTCTCTCTCTCCTTTTTTTTCCTCTCTTTTTTTCTCCAGTCTGATATTTCTTATTAAGAAATTATTTAATTTAAAAAGTACCTCCTGGGAAGGAAGTTCACTCTCCATATCTGCTGACACTGTTCATTTAAAATAAGAGGACAACCATATAGCAATGTTTTTGCTAAGGCTGTAGATTTATTTCATCAATTTAAAAATGCTACTAAATTTCTAGTTAGCTCTGTGAGCCGATTGCCGTAAAACTACAAGGGGGAGAAATCTGTGCCAGGGCCCTACTTCATTACCTATCCCAAAAAGCTGCTCTCAGCTTTCACACTCAGTGTGTAATTCATAAAATAAGGTCAGAAGCCTCTCTAAATAAATGGGCAGTAGTGCTGTGCTGCTACCACTAATAAGAACAATCACTTTAAATGGCCAGTTGGGGGTCTAGGAGAGACAAAACAGCACTTCACTATACCTGATCTTGCCAAAAGGACTTGCTACCACACACAAACACACACACACACATATCCATTGTGCTGTTTCCTTTTGGGGAACCAACATTATGCAAAGCAAAGAAAAAAGTAAAAAAATAATAGAGGGGGGAGGAAGGGAAAAATTCAACGTTTCTAACATCACCACAAATTTATACATTTATCATTGAATACCCATGGAGACATCATTTATACTTGTCTCAGTTCCATTTATTGTTTTGACTATTTTTTGTTTGTTGATTAACTGATTTGTTTGTTTGTTTATTTATTTATTTCTAAAGGTAGTGAGCATACCTAATACTTCTTTCTCCTATTCCACAACAACAACCCTGTGAGGTGAGTTGGGCTGAGACAGAATGAATGGCCAACAGTCACACAGGAAGCTTTCATGCCAAAGGCGGGACTAGAACTCACAGTCTCCCGGTTTCTAGCATGGTGTCTTAATCACGAAACCAAACTTGTTCCTTCGTATGCTTTACTTCCTCTAAATTATTGATACCCCATTCAGCAAGCAACCCTCAACTCTAGATTTATGCAAAATAATAGTTCGATCTTACTTAGTATATCATAGGCTGTTTTCAAAACCAATAAATTATGTTCATGGACTTCTTAATATCCTGGTGAAGAATCTAAGCATTTGGTTCAAATTTTTCTCATCAGTACTTGCCCACAATTTTGTTGAAATAGAGTTTCCATTATACCTAGCTTTCATAGCCAACTGTCATGCTGGCTAGGGTTTATGGATACTGCAATGCAACACCTTGTGGAAGATACTAGGTGGATAACATTGTGTTAAACAAGTAGAAAAGAAAACCTTGGTGATGACATCAGCAAATTTTGTGCCTCACTAATCTTTCAGAATTCTTTCGCTATCTTAAGAAATATATGGATTGGATATGTCATCTAGCAGTCATCAGAAATTGGAAGCAGAAAGAATGTACTGAGCAGTTAAATTAGTCAAATGTGCAAATAACTCTGCAATTATTTAGGATGATAAAATTTAAATATGACTGTAAATATTTCTACCAAGATGACATTCAAAGGGGTAGGCAGCAAACAAAATAGCAAGTAATGTAGAGACGGTGCTCTAGTACCTTAAAGGCGAACAGTATTTTACTTCAACCATGATAAACTAACAACATGTGTGTATTGCAATATCTGCAAGAAATCCCATTTGCCTGCAAGTAAGAACTGGTGAATCCCAAAATAGACAAAGCAATGGAAAATGAAGATTGCTCTGGGACTTGAAAGAGAATTGAAGCAGACAAACCCTTGCCACATAACACCCCAGACTTAACAATTGTCTATAAGAAATACAAAAATCTGGATAGTGGAGGTTGCAATACCTGGAGAGAACAGAATAGAAGACAAAGAACTGGAGAAAATCACAAAATACAAAGACCTACAAAAATAGAAGTAGAATGACTGTGACAAAAGAAAGCAAAGATAATATCCATGGTGAAAGGCATCTCGGGCGCAATCCCAAAAAATCTGGAGCACCACTTGAGTACCATTGGCATTGACAAAATCACCATCAGTCAATTGCAAAAGGCAGATTTATTTGGAATATAACATTTATTTGTGACGATATCTTTACCACCACCAAACAATATCTGCCTAATCCAGGTCCCTGGGAAGGATTTTATAGAGTAGAGATGGATAAAAATGCCAAGTCTAGTCTAAACATCTGGCTGACTGTGCAACTAACCATAATAATGAAAACATATAGTACTGTTGATTTAAAATGTCTCAACATGCATACAATATTTGGGATTTTAGTTTAGAAAAAAGGACTTAATAACAACTTATTAGAATTACTAATATTATGGGGGGAAAGATGGAGATGTTTGTTTTCTGATATTAGAAATCAGGGTGTCCTCCCCCCATTAAACTGATCTACAGCAAAAAGAAAGAATAACGTATGGCATTTGGTGACACAGGATATAAGGGAGAGCACCGTTAGACAGCTGTTTTAAAATACAAGTTTATCTAACCAAAGACAACATACCTAGGAAGATCAGATGCCAGAAGCACATGATGGGTTGTTCCAGAAGTTTGGGGCCCTCTTGCTAGCCACTGCTGGAATTTGCCTGACCTGGCAATTTTTTGCTCATGCATGATTTTCTCAACTAAATGGCAGAGAAACTAAATGACTGTGAATAAAAGTTGTTGATCTGCAAATCCTAGTGCCCAATTTATGAACCCAGCTATCCTTACCCCAAAACCAGATGCTTAAATTTCTCTATTTAAACAAGAATAAATTCAGAATGGCGTGATCCATTTTAAAGAACTTGAGGGCCATCAGCTCTGAGACATTAGAGTATACAAAAGGAACCCCCTTTTTTTCCAGCACTTCATATTGCCACAACAGTAGCATATGTGGCAAGAATACACCATTCTCCATTCTGAACACATAACAACACATAATAGTTCATGGGAATTAAAAAAAAAAAGAAAGCATCCTTTATCAAGGAAAACAAGGAGGGGATGTACCAAAGAAACAGAATTTACAATCCAATTGCTGCATGGTGCCACAGCTAAGAGACTTGGACAAATATCAACTGCAGTTCTACTGATTTGGATCCTTGCCTCGTGCAAAGCCAGTGTACTTAAGACCCCTCCCCACCTATCAGCACACTGTTGAGATGTCCCCAGAGTTCCATCTGGGATTTGGGATAGTTAATTTATTGCCACATATGTAGCCATTTATGCTGCTTTGTTACTCCCGCCTTAGCAAAACACAGGGGCTCCACAGGTAATTAATAGACAACATTGCTAATCCTATTGGGAGATGATTATCAATTAAAACTCCTAATTAAGTCTATGCATAATTCACTGAAATTACATCCTTGTGTACACAATAGAGAGGTTTCTTCTGCCTTTGACAAATACACACTGATATCTTTATTACTCATTTAAATCACTGTAGGCTAGAATCTGGTCTATTGCTCACAAGGGAGGCAAAACTTCTGGTTTTCTTCCTCTTGTGTTGAGCTGCCCTGGTTTTGCCACCTCTGGCCAAGAAAGAAACCTGCTGATGGGGAGGAACAATTCTGGCACAATATCATCATGGAAAACCCACACTACTTTTTTTTTTTTTTTTGAAATAGTCACAGTGTTGTCCTCTCCAAGACTTGAGCTTGTATTTCCAAGATGCCAAGAAGAGAACTATAGGCACGCAACTTACCTAAAGATGTTTAGGGAAGCCTCACTTGCAGGAGGGAAAGAATATCATGTCAAAACATAGTCCGTTCCCAGAATTTTATAAGAAACAAGATACCTTTGATGGCGATGGTATCGCAGTAGCTGATCATTATGTAAGGAGTGAAGCCTGACACATTAAAGATGCAAGATTATTTCAGACATTATGTTTTGCCTTAATAAATTCAACTGACAGATATATCACCTCTAAGTTATAATGTGCAAAGAACACATTCTTATTCATTTGTGTTCATCCCACACATCATGTTGCTAGGCTTTATTATTTTTCCCTAAAAGGAAACAATATCCCTGAAGAAGTTGTGCCACAAGAGCTTCACTCTCTTCACTCAGATCACAAGTCTATACCTGGGCTTTGCTAGACAAAAGTGCCTGACAAAAACTAAAGGGTATCATTTCCTCAAATCCCGCCCTCTTGTGGTGTGCAACCGATATATTACCCATTTATTCATCTGGTGACATGGTGTTCCTATGAATCCGAAATCTAGTCTGCATGCGTAGAACCATGCCCTAATGAAGCAGAATAGACAGAGGCCTGCCTGTATGTGCATCCCCACTTACCTATTATTAGATCTGAGAAACAAGCTCATTAAATGCTAATTTTAATGAACAAAATTAGACAAGACCCAGCATGGTTTTAGAGATTACCAGCATCTCTTTGGTTAGTTTATAGAGATTAAGTCCTGCTTCCTACAGCCCCTTAAATGGAAAGGCTGGGGATCGGGCTCAGCTGTGGGTTTCTCATATATCTATAGCACATGAAATACAAAAGAAGAAACAATGAGACACCCACAAAAAAAGAAAAGAAAGAAAGAAAGAAAAGAAAGAAAACAGCCAGTTGGGAAAGGAGCGCCGTCCTATACATTCCTTAAAATCATCATCACATATTTAAAAGAGTTATGGGATCGCTTTCCAAAGTGCACAGAGGGGTCCTTATATCAGAACCAGCACCAGAAATGGGTTTTCCCTTTCCTTCCACCCTTCTGTGCTTATCAAGGTCATTGTAAATGACAGGCATACCTGACCAAACTTGTTAAAGAAGCAGCATGGAAGGTGGCCTGAGCACTGAAGGTCAAGTGTACCCTTATGCATATTCACAGCTGCCTGCAAGATCGATTGGGTTTTAATTGTTTTTCCTAGGGTTTTGGAAGGAAGTGCCAGGGGCATTGATCAGCCCTTGACGAAGCCACTTGCACTCAGGGCCTTGCACAGGCTGTCACTTTGGCGTAGGCAGAGAGAAATCAAGGAGCTAAAAATGAGAGACAGAAAGCAAAACATGCCACCTGAAAAAGGGGAAGTTGTCCCAGACTCCGGTAAGAAAAGCAGGGAGGGAAAGCAGGAATTGCGCTCGGAGATGTGTGACCAGTGAATTGTATTTGAAAATAAAGTTTTTAATTAAAATGGGCAATTCTGAGCCGCCTGCTGGCAGTGGCCAAGCAATCAGGAGATAGGAGCATGGCTGTTTAATATTTAAACACAACGTTTAATCTTTAAAGAGGAAAGTTCTTCTTCTGACTGTTAAAGCCTCTATTAAAGCAGGAGAGAAATGGGTTCACAGAAGTTGCCACTGGGGTTTCCCAGACCATCCAAAGAGTAAGATAGATGAAAGACAGAATGCTGTCTATACATTCTCTAATACGAAATTTCAGGCAACATGAATAAAAAAAAAAGGGGGGGGGATTTGTAGTCTGTAATCAAAACAGGACACATGTAAGTAGACATCTCAATATCTTACCTTACATAATTTCATCTACTGCTACTAATAACAGGTGTTCAGACCTACAGGTAGGTTCTCAAGCCACGCCCAAAATTTCTGTCACTAAGCAAGATTGATGTTGTGAGTTTTGCCCTATTTTATGACCTTTCTTGCCACAGTTGTTAAGTGAATCGCTGCAATACTTAAATTAGTGAAAATGTAATTACTTGTTAAGTGAATCTGGCTTCCCCATTGATTTTGTTTATCAGAAAGTCACAAAAGGTGATCGAAGACCTGGTACGCTGCAACTGTCATAAATATGAATCTAAGCATCTGAATTTTGATCATGGGGATCCTGCAATGGTTGTAAGGTGAAAAACCTTAGGTCATAAGTCACTTTTTTCAGTGCTGTTGTAACTTTGAACAACCACTAAATGAATGGATGTAAATCGAGGACTACCTGGATTGCATTGCAAAAGATCCCACAATTTAATTGTGAACTTTCAAGATATATTATATTTATCTGTTTATTCCCAAACTTTTGTGAAAGTTATTCCTTGCAATCTAGATACTGCTAGTGTAAGAACTAGTAATGCACTAATTTAACACCACCGCCAATAACAGAGAAAGGAAAACAGGTCTGTGAATCTGTGTCTCAGAGAGGTCTCTCACAGTTCTAGTTTTATAATGAAAACCTTTCTGTCAGTATTAGATTTAAAGCTGTAAAGTCTTTAGCAGGGCACTTTTATTTTATGAACTCAATGTATCTGGTACATAATCATACAATGCAACAAAGTCTGGGTGTTGAGCCTATGTGTATATGGGAATATATGGGACGTGTAGCCTATGGGAATATTTTGTTGGTTAAAACTTTCTTTCTAAATGCCAGTAATGTCAAAAGCCACAATAGAGGGCATAGCCGAATTTACTATTATTTCACAGCCACTTGCTGCAATTTCTCCATTTGTATCTCCAAAAGTTCAGATTATGCTTCAGATTAGAAAGTTAACTATACTATTCATTCATTACATGATGTCAAGAAAGTTCTTCTGCATAATTATTAAGCACTGCCCAATATTTTCTTAGCAGCTCTGGGAGGCAGCATAAGCCCACCAAATGCAAACCAAGCTTTCTGTTACAGAAAAACCCCACCAGAGGGGCAGGCACAGGGGAAGAGACAAGCACTTCAGAAGGATGTAGCATTACAAAATGAGCACTGGGGTTTAACTCTCAAAATTCCACAGACAAAATTATTTTTATATCAGGTGGTCATTTCAGTTATCTTAGCAATAAGCATCTAACTTATCAACAAAAAATATTTGAAAACAATAATAAAAGAGAGCACTGGCATACATTGTCTTAATAGTCTTGTACTGTAATCCAATCTTTCTCTCACACTCTTTTCCAGCATCTTATTTAATTTACTAAAGTCCCAAAATACTTGAACAGTGTTTGTCACCTGGCGGTACACCTCTATATAGGGCTCTAAATGGCATGCAACCTCCTGGATTATCTGCAAGGGTTGGGAACTGGGGGAGTTGAATGGTTGAATCACTGTCTGTGGCAAGGAGAAGTTAAGACTTCAGACATTTCTCTATGGAGTCCCAGAGTTAAATCCTCTTCCCTATATTATTTAACTTGTATAGGAAGCTGCAACATGAGTGCATCCAATGTTCTGGAATATGATATATAGATGATACCCAGCTGAACAACTCTATTTCAGACTACCCAAAAATCTTTTTGAAAACTGTAATAGTGTCGATTCGAAGATCTGTTTTCAGACTTAACTATAATAAGATGAAGTGCTGTGGGTTCAAGAAAATAGATACTCTATTATAAGGATGATTACTACAATTATCGCAAGAGGTAGCTTAAAATAAAGCCAGGCAAATTTTGGTCCTTCAGATGCTGCTGAATTACAATTTCCAACAATCCTGCAAAACATTCTAGAACTTGTAATTAACCAATATAGGGAGGATCACAACTTTCTTTTTTTTTCTTTTCATTCTTTCATTTTTTTTATTTGTGTGTGCATGTGTGTGTGCACACACATGTGTGTATATGCACATACTTTTGAATCACCTTTTTATCCCTTGGCTACTGTCTGGATTAGCCCCTGCTATTTTCTTGGCAAGTTTTTTTTTTTTTTTTGGAAGTGGCTTGCCATTGCCTCCTTTCTAAGATTAACAGAGAGAGTGACCCAGCTGGTTTCATAACTATTGTGGGACTAGAACTCACTGTCTCCTGGTTTCTAGCCTGATGCCTTAACATATCTGATGATTACTAACCTGAAAAGCATTTAGGTTATAGAAATAAGGAAATGGAAAAGGCTTTAAACTTTTAGAGTTTTATCACATCTAATACAGGTTCCTGCTATACTGAACCACATCTTCCATCGCCCTAACTAACTAGGGCGTACCTAGCGACTTTAGCAATTTTGCCTAGCATTTCTAGAGAGCACCAGATTGTGAAGGGGTGTTGTCTTACCTGAACACCTTTTCTCAGTGGCTGCAGAATCTATACAACTCAGCCACAGTGCCCAAGACAAAAGTAGCAACCATTCAATTTGCATCACCAACATAATAATCGATGTTTTCAATTTCTTACAAGAAGAATTAAGTATTTAGAACATAAAACAAGATATTATATTATTAGTCCAGATTTTCTTTTCCTGCTTCTTCCATGCAGAGAACTGGGCCCAAACTGGGCTTCCTGGGGGTGGCTCTGGTAATATAAAAATATTTTGCAATCAAAACAAATTCAAAATTGATAATGAGGAATATACAGGCCTGATAAAATTCCAATAAATGTACAATTCAATGCCTAAGATATTCTTGGACTGCGAAGCAACAAAAGCAACTAGAGTAACAATATTAAACATACATTTCTGTGGCAAGTTCACTTTCTGGATGCCAAACAAGCTTTGAACATTAAACAATATTTCTCACACAGTCTACCCATCTCAATGTACAGTCAAAAAGCAGATACAGCTATCTATGCCCATAGATAACCATAGTGTGTACCCTTTTAAGCAATTTAGATAGAGGGGTTGCTACATTCATGGCTTTTCAAGTATTTTTAAATCACTTACAAAAGCAGGATTAAACTATCAGAAATTCCATTTAATAGGACAAATAAAGAAATAACAATATACTCTATCAGACCCAAGTAGGCAGCCTTGATTTAAAAGGGGGGGGGGAGGAAGAGAGGGATAAAAAAGGATAATGTGTGTTTACTCAAGCAAAGAAAAAAATATTTAAGTGATGTAGGGAAGAAGATTGCAGTAACTAGTGAAGAATAACATCGTCTGCTTTGCTGTCAAATCACACAAAAATTTCAGTAATAGATTCTCATTCTGACACTCAATTCAATTCGAAGGTGATCCTGCTTTATCCCAACACATCAAATATTAAACACTCGTATTAGCCAGGGTGCTGTCGCCTTTCTCGGCTTAGAGACACGGCACAGGAGGGGGAGGAGAAAGAGGGGGGGGAAAAAACCCTTTCCTCCACTCACTATAATATTCTCAATGTTATCTAAACATGCCTTCATATACTAGGCTTCTTATCAATTCTATTTGGGGAAGGGAGGGGTACTTAAAATGGTATTAGGTGTGGGGGGCTGTATTATTCTGATTTCCAAAAGCTTTTCAATTTTGTGTGGAAAAAGCTTAGGGGGAAGCGAGGAAAGGAGGGGAAAGGGAGGCGGGGAGCTGGAGCAAGAGAGCGAGAGAAACTCTAAGAAAGGGAAAAAGCAGCCAGCAGTTCTCATTTGACGGATGCCTTTCAACAAGGGCAGTCTAGCTTGTCAAAGCCCAGGCTGGAGATGAATTGGCATATCTATTCAGCCTGCCTGTGGATGTCATGCAATACAGTTTCATATTCCAAGATAAGGCATGATAAGCAATTGCTGCCCTGACACCATCTCCATCCATCCCTTTCTGTCCGGAGCACATGAGTATGTGGTACATCCCTCTGCTCCATTGCTAATAAGTTGCACTCTACACTTAGTAAAATGCAGAGATAGAAAGTCTCTAGAACACCCCTGAACTCCTGGACACATAAGCTTCTCCTCAGCAAAATACGATTTAAGCACTTCAATTGTAATTTAATTTCCCTCCACATATGCACATCACGCTAAGCAGGCATGAGATGTTCCTGCAATACACTGGGAACACTTGTTCCATTCCATGTGAGACAAATACCTGTATTGTAGATACATGTTAAACAAGCAGCAGCAGTGGAAAAGAATTAGATTTGCCAGATTTAGACTGTCATTCTAATAATAAAAAATAGCCAAACTAGAAGGCTTTGATAACAGGCAGAGATAAAACTATATACTGATTAAAGAATCTCTAAAAAGACTACTGCCCAGAAACAATACACTGACTATCAGACTTAAGATTTCTCTTCCACAACAAATGCAGAGTTCCTCAAGTTGCACATATTATCAGGAAGAAGATCCATTTGGGCTAAGTAAATAAAACACCAAAAAAAAATGAATTTCAGACTAAAGCTCAATAAAGGTGATCACTGCCTTTCATTTTTCTTTTAACTGTCTTCCCAGAGAAACCCGGCATTAATATATATGACAATGAATTAATTAGCATATGTGCCATTAAAATAAATAATTACAAAATCTTAGAAGAGCATATATTTTTAACAGCCTACAATTAAATTTCTGTATTAAAATATTAAGGACCTTATTGGCCTAAAGCTATGAACAGATTCTATAAAACGTTCTAGAAGTGCAGCTAGCCTCATGTAGGTAAAGATAGTTATAGCAATATCGAAAAGGATACTGCTTAATTTAGGCGCAGCCATGTGCAGGCCTATGATTCTCCGTAGTTCTTTGGATTTAAATAATTCTTTAGTACAAGTTTACTAATAATCTGTATTAATGCACTGAGCCTGGGAAATATTTCATGTTATAAAATATGTAAATCTGATTTACAATTTACAACATTTGCTATCTAAAATATTTTTTTTTGTTCTAAGACCAACATTTCTACCCAAAACCTTTAAAATAAGGGAACAGACAAATTACTACTGTTGTTATATTCCATTTCAAAGAAACGTAGATACTTGTTAGTCCAGTATAACCCCAGCTCCTGATTCCTTATTACTTCATTGTCTTTGTCCAGATTCTTTTTTCATGATTCTATTCCTTGCTGCATATCTTTGCCCCTCACAGGTTTATAAAAAAGGATGGGGGGGGGGGGAGGACCTGGAATTTTAAAAAATCTTGTCAAATACATTTATGTAATTCATTTGGATTAGTGACCTTTAATTGTATAGTACAATCTTCTAGCTGCAGAATTTAAAAAAAATAAACAAACCTGGAAAATATTTCCATTATTGCTTAGGAAAAAGACACATATTACATGTCTCCGCGCTTCTACACTTCTATGTGAATGCATGCCTATAAGATAAAGGGGAAAAAGAAGGAAACAACACAGAGCCTAACAAAATGCAAGCATATAGTGGCAACAGACTCCAATACAAAAATATGCATGCAGATTTTGTTGTTAAGGTCGCTCCTACTGAACTTGGTGAATACGATCCAAAATTGGAAAAAAAGAAATGCTGGACTTTATCCATTCACAAAGAAAGCTGGGATTCAACAGAACCTTTGTGCTGGAGGAGGGGTTCAGGCAGCAATGACTAGACTCTTCTGCCCCCAAAGCTTCATCCTGCCACACTATTACAGATGTTCCCTCACCCTCCAGAAAAGTCTCCTCATTTTTCCCTCCTCTTGTAAAAACTTTATTTGAGTGCACGTTTAAACCCAATCCATTGTCAACAGGAAAGTCATTCCCTAGATTAGCGGAACAGCCCCTTTTTGAAGAAAGACTAAGGATGCCTGAAAATGATGCCAAACAAATTACAATTGCCTCCCAAAACACTTCCAGACCAAATGTCAGCTGAGGATATTGTTTCTACTCCACAAAATTTTTATTCAAATACCTCCCCTCTGCATCAGCATATATGCATATTAACCCCTGGCCCTATCAAGGATCCCTGTTACAATGTGGTACTCTCTAGCCAACTATACTTTGCAACATACTCGTGGAAGCTAACACATATGAGTGCACGCACGCATGCACGCACACACACATTTTAATTTCCATGCAAAAAAGGAACCAGGTGCCCATGTTCCCATAGTGCTCCCATCTCTCATTTTCTCCCCTGCCTCCACCACCCTCCTTGGATCCTGCCCCATTAGCTTAGTGCCCAGCCATCTGCGACGTCTCCTGTAATGCTCTCCCCCCTGTGTATCAGGGAGCTTTTCCATTAGCGCCTTTAATATTCTGACACCTTAGCACAGGCTGCTATTACATTCAAACACAGATCGCCCTGTGAAATTACATTGCCAGGCTTGCTAAAATGGAATTGGGTATAATCAGGCTGCTCCATGCGCTGTCAGTCCCATCACAAATACAACGCAAAGCAGGCTTATGGATGGGCTTAGCAGCTGCTACAAGTGTATTT
Source organism: Ptyas mucosa (assembly GCA_012654045.1). Lineage (NCBI taxonomy): Eukaryota > Metazoa > Chordata > Lepidosauria > Squamata > Colubridae > Ptyas > Ptyas mucosa. Next base: position 19,148,828 of record WNWU01000004.1, read on the forward strand.
TTTAGTAGATGAAGTATCCTTTATTTAAAAGCATTTCCTTAAGATGGAAAAATACTCACAAATATCTCTGTGTGTACATATACAAACACAAGTGCACACACGTGCGCACACACACAAAAGAAAGACAAATCAAAAGCTGCGCTAGTGTATTATCAATAGTACTGATCTCTTTAAAAAACTATTTTCTCTGCGGCTATCTGTTTATCTATTGTTACATTATATGCACAGTGAAAGAGAAAAAAATAAAGGTAGTTAAGCAGCCAGTCAGTGAGATATGTACTGCCAGAAACTAATAGCTAAATGAAAAACGTATTATTTACTCCAAAAAGGAAGGTATGAATGGTGATTTTACAGGTGTCTTGTTCAGATGTTAACGCACAATATGCTGCTACTTTATTTTCTTTTTAAAACTGATTCATAAGTACTAGTGACTCATGTCTGTTAATGCCCTTTCTGTACTTGTGCAGATGTACAGGGTACAAGTAAGTTTGCCAGATGAACACTCTGGGAATCTATAAAAAAGTGTTTAGAAAGAAGTTGGAGTCAACAGAAAAGCTTAGGAATTATCAAATTGTAGGAATGTTAAGTAAAGGACTAAGATGGAGAATAACTTCCTGTTTAGAGAGCCAATTCAAAAATCAAAACATATTTGATAGATAATAGTATCATTGTATAAATCCATGGTACAACTACATATGTTGTGTAGAATTAAAAAAAGCTACAGAGCTGGAAAGAGTGCAAAAACTATGGAGCTCCAACAGTTTTCAGAAGAAAGATCGTAACAATGCTCTAATGGTAATATTTGATCAACACATTGTATGCAAGATTTTTAGTGTCTAGGCCCATGATGGCAAACCTATGGCACATGTGCCCTAAGTGGCATGCAGAGCCATGTTGCCTGGCATGCACAGCGTCACCCGTTCCTCTTCTGGATTTCTGGCGCACATGTGCGCACAATGATAAGCTGGCCTTTTTGTGTGCAGCAGTGCTGGAAACTGGAAGAGCTGGTCTTCCATTTTCCTGCGTGATCATGCACGCCAGCCAGCTGATCGTCACACGCATATGTCAGTGGTGAGTTGCCCCTGGTTCGCACCGGTTCTATAGAACTGGTAGTAAAACTGGCAGGAGGCCCCGCCCACCAACCCCAACGTCATCAAAATGCTTCTGCGCATGCGCAGAAGAGCATGCGTGCACGCAGCCTCATTGCGAACCGGTAGTAAAAGTAAGTAGAATCCACTCCTGGCATATATGCACCAGAAACCAGAAGTTCATTTTCAGGCGCGCACATGCGCCCTGGGCAGTTCCTCTTCTGGGTTGCAGGCTAGACGAGTGCGAGAATGCAAAGCGCCCAGATGACCATGAGCTTCTCCCTTTTTGGCACTCGGTGCAGGAAAGGTTCGCCATCACTGGTCTAGGCTGATTACAAAAAATAGATTAAAATGCAACATAGATAGACAGATAGACAGACAGACAGACAGACAGACAGACAGACAAGCCAGAAAACAAAGCAGGTCATAAAGTATAGCGTCCATCTATAATTTCACAGCATCACAACATTAAATACAGGGTTTAAAACTTGATAATTTTGGCTTAAGTTAGTTTGCAGGCTTTAGGGTATTAGCTTGTTTTACCCAGCTATATACATCATTATAACTGAAGAGTTATTGATGGTTTGGATTATTTTTTTACTTCATGCTAAATATGTGCACATTACCATCCCAATTAGATCAATATCCATCAAAATTAACTTTTGAAACAGAAAATGTCAACAAAATCTTCCAAGAACAAATGCTAAATATATAGATGAAACACTAGATTGAGGTATATAGCACCTCTATTAATTGAACCCACAGCTGGCATGAAAATCATAATGGAAAGCTCATTAAGCGAGGCGACACAGAGTTTGGTCCTAGATCAGTACTCTGCAATATGTTCAGCAGTGATTAGGTGGATGAGATGGAAAGGACCCTATCAAATTTGCAGATGACACATAACTATTAAGAAAATTTATATTACAGGAGACAAAATTCAAAGTGATCTGGACAGGTCAAAAAGCAGACCGAAAAACAAAACAGACTTTCTAAAGATCTCCACGTAGGAAAATAAAACCAAATGAAGAATACTTTGTGAAAGATATCTTGGAACTATTCTTGATCAAAAGTTGAGTATGAGTGATGCAATTATTTTTTAAAAAATTAGACTGTAATAAGAGAAGTATTGTTTCTCTGTGTCCCTTTATTTACCTTAGCCGTATGCTACTTTAAAAATTATGTCCAGTTCTGGGCACAGCATTTTAAGAAAACTTCAGCAAAGGTAAAAGAGGTCCAGAGAAAGGCCACAAGAATAATCAGAGGACTAGAAACTAAGTTTTACCAGACAAATTGAGGGAACTGGACAGTGGTGAAATCTAAAATTTGTTACTACTGGTTCTGTGGGTATGGCTTGGGGGGGTTATGTGCCTGGGTGGGCATGGCCAATTTTTTTTTTACTTTTAAAACCATTTTGTAAAAAAAATGCTTTCAAAAGGCTCTGATGATCCCAGCTGAGTTGCCTGATCGTCAGGGTTTTTTTAAAAAATCCTCTGCCATCAGGCAACTCAGCTGGGATCGTCAGAGCTGGGATCGTCAGAGGCATTTAAAAGAAAAAAACTTTCTGACGATCCCATCTGAATTGCCTGATCGGGTTAAAAAACCCTCTGACGATCAGACAACTCAGCTTGGATCGTCAGAGCCATTTAAAAGGAAAAAAAAGCCTCTGATGATTGCGTGGCTCAGCTGGGCATGGGGGGGGGCAGGGATTTTTGCTACCAGTTCTCCGAACCACCCGCCTCCATCGCTACCAGATCAGGCAATCCGGTCCGAAACAGGAGCATTTCACCCCTGGAACTGGATGTAGCCTTGAAAAAAGATGACAGGAAGCAGGAGACATAATAATACTTTTCAAATACTTGAAGTGGTGGCATATAGAAGATGGTTAAGACCTGTTCTCTCATCATATAAATTCCCCTTTACTGGATATGTTCAGGCAGAACTAGCCAGCCATCTATCATGAATGCACTGAACAGGGGGTGGGACTAAATGGCCACTTCCAACTCTATAAGTTCTCTTGTGTGGTGTGGAAAATCAAATTCATGGCAGGGTAGGTGGGGGGGGGGGGAAGAGAGAGGGGGGGGAGGGAGAGAGAATGCAGTACACCTGAAGATCAATATGAATTATCTGAGTAATATCACAAGTCAGTTCCCATCCAGTTTTCAAGATCCCCTGAGTGAGACAACATGTAAAAACGAAGAAAATTTAATAGCCTGAAGGTTACGCAAAATAAGGAAGTGACTTAACTTTGGATCATTTCATTCCTTACAGTCTGTTCTATCATCACAATTGAAAATAGATAAAAGTCAAAAGAATGATAACATCATGAGCATAAAAGTAGACAACTAAGAAACAAGATTTCTATAATGTAGGGAAGATAACATAAATGGATTATTTATGGATTATTAAGCATGTTGGATATGAAATCGAACACTTTTTCCTTTTTTTCCCTCCTTATCTTTGTCCAAATGGTAGTTTCCTTGTATTAGTGAAAATTGGTGGTACTTTATTTGGTATCACTAACATTCTCGCAAAGCAGAAAAAAAGACCAGTTGGTGTTTTTGTGAATTATACTGAGAAAAGCAGCACTTTTAAATAAGCACCCTATCATCAACTGATGGAGAATAGCTGTTTTTGTCAGGAGCAAGCCAGGATTTGGGTGATACAGTTATATAAAGGAAAGCCGGTAGATCTACCATGCAGAAACGAGCAAGAGAATGCAAAAGAAAATGACTGACCTATCAGAAGGATCCACAATAGCCAAGAAATTCTGGATGAGACTGCTGACCAGCTCACCAGCAGCTTGTATCTTTTAACAAAAGAAAGCAGATGCATTCCAAAGCTAGTCAATTAAGGAAAAGACGAATGAAATTCTTCATTCTTCCCCAACTATGGATGTCGATATTTGTATTAAGAGAATAAACTATAAAATGAGAAGCAACTGTCAAACAAATGGCACACAAGTATATAAAATAGTAAGTCACAGAAAAGATATTTGGCCCAACAATAACCACATGAAGAAAAATAATGAGCAAGCAGCACTGACAGTGACAAGAAGCGCTAAGCAGATGCTCATTATATGCTTGCAAAGATAATGTGGCATGAAAGTAAATGAGAATAACTAGTTTAACGACGCAACAATATGCAGAGATTGAGAGCACTTGAGAGCTTTCAAAGGAAAGGTAGAAAGGGAAGAACCTATGAAAAGAGTTGGAGGAAACCGAGAGACTGAAGAGACCATGGTATGGCCATGCTCCCAAGAGAAATGTAGCGCTACAGGCACAAATCATGGCTGCCTTACCTGCAGCCCCTCCAAGTGAGCAAATGAGTCTGAAACCAATCAGTCCCTGTAACCAGAATAAGATACTGTCTATGTATGTGTGTTCATGTTCCGCTTGAGCTGAAGCCTGGTGTTAAATTCAATGCCTTGAGTATTGATTTCCTCACACATGCAGAACTTTGTTAAAGGTTGTTGTGAACTGAGATCAAAGAGAGGTTAACTCACTGCTCATAAGTGATGAAATGGACCTCAAGAAAATTCCTGCCATCCAGTCTATCCTATGAGACAGCCAGCAAGAGTTGTTAGTTACCAGTGGGTCACTTCTGCAAGGCAGCAAGCCATGTGGCTTCTGATTACAGCTGGGATAAAAGTGAGTTCAACACTTAACAGTGCCTGATAAATCATAATGTGGCAATTCCAGGACTATTTTCACCATTCGGTCTCCAACATCTCATTCCCAATTGGGTGGAAAGACGCTTCACAGGGAGAAGAACAGCTATACTTGTAAAAGGGGCCTTGAGCACTCACCTAATCCATAAATACAGTAGTATTAATGATATACTACTAGAATCAGTGTACAGATGGTCCTTGCTTAATGACCATAAACAGGACCGTCACTGAGCAAAGCAGTCATTAGTCATTTGACCACACCACTTATTGATAGCAGTTCCAATAGTACTAGTTGCAGTCATTTAGCAAGAATCATGCTCTCATTTTATTTATTAACAGGTAACAGTAACAGAGTTGGAAGGGACCTTGGAGGTCATCTAATCCACCCCCATGCTCACGCAGGAGACCTATACTAGGGATTCGAATCGCCAAACTGCTGACCTTTCTGATCAACAAACTCAGTGTCTTAGTCACTGAGCCACCTAGCCAGGCTATTAACGTATGGCATAAAATGTCAGGGAAATCTACACATGCTAGATACAATGCAGTCTTGACAGCCTAGACTGCAAGTTCATTCTGTTTGAGACTTGCACACCTATCCTTGGTGTACCATGGGGGGGGGGGGTGAACTAGCTTTACACCAGTTAACTAGCAACACTCAGATTGCTGGCTCTCCCAGGCTCTTCTGCCAGTCTTGTCTCATCTCATGTTACAATGCCTCGTGTCCGACCAGGTCTAGCACTGGCTTCTGCTCTCTGCACACATCAACACATCTATTTTTTTCCCCACTGAAGTGGTACCCATTTATTTACTCGCAATACTACATGCTCCTGCTGGGTGGGCAGGAGCTAGGGATCAAGCAATGGGTTGGCAGTTCCAGAGTCATTAGACCTCTGCGCCACTCTGTCCCTGTGCCATGCTGTCACTAGACAAAGACCACACACTTCTCTGGTCCTACCAAGCTCACTTCTTTTTCAACTCTTCTCACCCACTCTGCCCTTTTGTATGCCCTGCACTCCACCAATACCTATTCCTATTGCCCCCACCTAACCTTCACCATTTTCTTCCTCCTGCTTCTTATATGATGCATCTGGCCAAAATAGCTCCTGGCCTTCACAAAAATCTGTGCAGCATTGGCAGGGCACTCCTTATCAGTAGCAAGAGGAATAAGATAGCAAGGGTCATCTGGGAATGGTGGTAGTGGAGTGCATGGCAAGGCAGACAAAAGGTCAGAGATGGGGAGGAGACAGTGGGGCAGAGACATGTGGGTAGGTGGTATTTGTAGAGTGTGCTTCAAGTGATGTTGAGCGAGGTCTACTTGCATTCTCATGCAAGCCTACTAAATCGGCTTGTTTTCTTTCAATAATCCCTAGAGAAAAGAAGTGCTACTGTTGTGTGGCTCTGACTTAATCGGCACTTTATATGGTTATGTAATCTAAATGTAAAAACAATGAACACAACTTCTTAATGAAATTTGTTATGGGAAGACTTGAGCACATTTGTTATGATCCAGGTGGTCAAGGCAAGGCAGGTCTCTAGAGGGTTCTTTATTTCTCTTAATAAATGTTCCAACTAATGGCCCTCCAATGACCACTAAAGCTCCACCCCCACACTACCCTGAAGGCAGCCACCTTCAGTTTCCCAAACACAGCCCAGGTAAGTACAAAGATAGCCCACAGAGTAGGAGTACTCACAGGGCAACGTACAGGGTTCAAAGTCCAATCCACAAGGTAGAGTCCAGGCACAATGCAAGGGCAGTACTCAGGACAAAAAACAGGACCCAAGCAAGAAGGAGTTCCAAAGGCACAGTGAACCAAATGCCAAACACAGTCCCCAAGAGAAGAACTAGGTCCAAAACAAAAGGCAAAGAGCAATCTTCCAAGCGAGGCAAGGCAAACAGCAACAGGCATGAGTCAAAGCCAAGGGAGTATAAGCCAAAGCAAACAATTGTTCCTAGCAAAGACTAACTCCCTACGGTTTCTCCTTAAGTTACTCCCCTCCAAGTATTCCTTGTGAGGAGGGGTGAGGCCCTCCTCCCGAGTAGCCTTGCAGCCTTTCTCTGGGCTTGCCTACTCTCCTTGCCCTTGGATCTAATGGAGTAGACAACTGTTCCTCATCAGAGGAAATTGGCTGCCTATCACCACCATTGTTGGTCAGCAACCAATCTTCCCCTGTGTCTGTGCAGGCAGGCAGCTCTCTGTCTGGTTGACCAGCTCCCCCAATGCCAGAGGATCCTCCTCAGTCTCTGGCATGCCTTCCCCGTTGGACAGTCCCAGTTCCAATTCCTCCTTCTCCGAACCAGGCTCCAAAGGGGCCATGACAACATTAAGCACTTAAAAAAACCTTTCAAAGTTCTGTGCCAAGGAGGCAGTTTTGTTGAGGCTGTTTACAGTTTTGATAGATATAAACTTCAACACAGGGCACGGGGAAATGGCATCAAAAGTATTAAAACAAATAATAATAAAACAAATGTTTACAAAATTACAGGAAGATAATCAAATATTAATTAATGAGGTTCATTTTGTTTTGTTTTGTTTCTTTTAAAAAGGGACAGTATAATTGTAAAGTAGGAAAAGTTCTAAAAATAAAGAATAAAAAAACCCAGGTAGAATGGCAGAATGGTATTTCAACGATAAGATTTCATATAGCAATTGCAATATTTGCTTTGTTTTAATAATAGTGGAAACCTTTTTTTTCCATATGTAACATCTATTTCTACGTCTCTTTCTTGTCTGAGGGTTGGGTAACTTGTGAAACAAACAAATAATAGTATATTTATTGCAAAATATATAGATATGCAGTATTCAAATTAACAAACCTGCCATTTTTAAATCTCAATTGCCCCACCTTGTGTTACCATATAGTTCTGCCTACAGCACTGTTTCATATCAAACACCAATAGTGTTTATAGAGTATTTCCTTTGTACGCTCTCCATGCAGAATGATGAAGATTTCACTTAAACTCTCAACATCTACACATTTCAACTAAATTAGGCTATTTACTATAAAAGAACACAATGACAGTAATGGAATAATAACTGCATTAATAAAATACAACAATCCTTAGATGAGGAGCAGACGTTCTCCAGCTTCAGGGAGAGTGAGAGAGAAAATTGAGCTTTTTTTTTAAGTTATGCAAAACAAAATCAGGATTGGAAAAAAGGCAACAAAGGCTTGATCAAAAGAATTTGCAGTTTTAACTTTAGAAGCAATTCTTCCCAACACTCCCCCAGTTCCCTCAACATCAGCTGGTGAGTTTCCTGTTTTTTTTTTAAAGGTTTGTAATAAGCATACAAGGAACTGATAGTATAACCATTACCAAACTGGTGCTTTTTAAATGCTGATTGAGAATTCTGGAAGGTACAGTTTTAATAATGTATTTAAAGGATATTAATTTGTGGAAGAATGTGTAATATATACAATTATATGTTTGCAAATTCTCTTATGGGGAAGAATCTAGTAGCTACATTAAAGGAAGCTACTGTGAGGAAACCAAATATGCAAAAAGGCAATTTGCAATAATCTATACTGTAGTTAGAAATAAATCTCATTTGCAGACAAGAGCTGTTAAATAACATAGCGCAAAATGAATAACAAATGAAAAGCTTTATTTAAGAAATAGAATAAAACACATAATCTGGCACACATCGTAGTTTTATCTCTCCCACAATGTCTCACCTAGCAAGGCTCCCGTTGTAATAAATGGGGTATTTCCAAAATGACTGGCAAATTATATTTAATTTGTTTAATTCATCCAGTCCAATCTTAATTTGGAAAAAGGTTTGCCTTCTAGTTAATATAGGGTCCTGCTTAATTTCCATATCAAATCACATGCTGCTTGGTTTGGATCTGTAGCTCAGAAGTATGCAAGTTCTTTCAGCTGAAAAGCTACATTATGCTGTGTAGCACATCAAAAGTCAGTAGGGCCATGACCTGTTTTAGAAAAGAGCTTTAGAAAATTTAAGAAGTGAAATATGTGCCTTAAACATCTATAAAATTTCAGAAACCTATTTTACTAACGCTCCCATAGACAAAATAATTCCCCCAAGAGGTCATCCAAAATTTTGGACCCATCTCCTGTAAGGCTTTGGCGGACGATAAAAGGGATGCTGGCAGGCCTCATATGGCCCTGGGTTCCACTTTTTGTTATCTTCACTAAATATTATACACAAATCAGGACTAACATCTCCAAACTACTTGTATTTGAAGAATTAATTAAAGAGGCAGTTCACATACTAACTTCAGAAGGAATGGATATATGAAAGTTAGCTTTTTTGAAACAACAATCTTTGTGCGCTTTGTAGAAGTTCAATGTTGAAATGTGTTTTTGTATTATTCCTTTTTCTGTACTCCAAATGTCCTCTTAGCTTTTATATTTTGAAATACAAAGAACAGGACATTGTTCCAGGACAGACTGTTATAAATTGTACTGCATGAAAAATGCCTCAAATCCTTCCAAATCATAAAACTTGTTTCATCCCCTGACACAATAAAAAAGTAAAAACAAAATCAATTCAGTTCACAATTGAAGCTTAAAAGAGGAGCATCATTTAGTAATGTAGTCAATGCAATAACACAGTTCACATTAGTGTAAAGCCTGTGCAGGTTTGGTATTCTTAATACAACCAGCTATGTAATCTTAGAATAGTTCCTTTCCTAATATTTCTCGGATAGATTATCTTAAAACCATGTGTCAATAGTTGTTGCTGGCAATAAAAATAGCACATCTATGATAAAAGCAGATGATTTACCAAGAATCTTCTTCATTATCTTGTATAAAGAAAATATTCAATATTTTGAATGTGAAATATATTTCATAATAAAGCCTAAGCACTTTAAGAATGTTAGACAAAACATCCTGCACTCTTGAAGGGATAGCTACAGGGATTCACCATCAGCATTGTTCCATTGTTGTCATTCCTATTGTTCTATTGTTTTTCTGTTCTGGCAAAGTACCCACGCAACCATCAAATTTTAAAATAAAATAGAATATAAACGTTTTAAAATACAGATTAAAATTAGCAATAAAATAAAAATAACAATGGAATACAAGACATGTTTTATAGATTTCCTAAATTATTGGGGGGGGGGGGGGTGTTTAACTAATTATACTAACTTTTTGCAGTGGAAGGAACATTTACTGTTTTACATTTCTATGTAGTGACAAGTTACCAGCATTTGAACCAAGTCCGTTCCTTTTCTGCTCAGAATGTCTTTACAGAACCAAATTATATGAGAAAATGGAAAGACAGAAAACTAATTGCCTAAAATATAGAGAAGACTCTGCAACTTTGACATCTTTGTTGTCATTAATATTTTTTCTACATTGCTCATTTTTAGCCATTTTATGTTTCACTCCCAAAGGGGCCGATGGTGACTGAATGAAATACAACCCTCAGTTAAAATAAGAATATTTCAATTATATCTGTCACCAGATAACAAAGTAATGATATATCATGTGATATTAAATCCATAGTAATCATATCAGTGATTTTTATAGGGTGCTAATCACATTATTACACCTCAGTAATTAACAACAGAAGATATTGAGCTCATTGCCTTCCACTGTGTCTATGAAAAGCCTATATACTCTGTCGGGAAGGCAAGGATTAGACAATTTACATCTGGTAACAGCCAGCCACTCAGTGGCCAGGGAAAGGAAACACAGAGAGATAAGAAAATGGTGATTGCTTTTGGCATTTTTCATTCACTAGTATGAAGACAGACTAGTCCATTGTGAAATGAAAGAAGAAAAGTAATAGATAAGAGTTTTACTACTGTTAACTGTCAGGTTGGTAAAGAACAGAGCAGGAAATAGAGACTCACTCAGTGGACTGATTCAGTTTGGCCCTGCTTGGCAACCACGTTCTTCTCTATTAAAGGCAATCACCTCCGATAATAAAATATCTATAGCAAGAGGCAACATCCAGTCAACCTTCGACAAACACAAGAAAGCTAAACAAAGTTAGCAATGGTTAATACTTAGGTGGGAAACCACCAGAGTTGTAGGCTGGACTGGGAAGTTTAGGAGGAGGAGGCAGCAGGTGCAGAAGAAGAAACAGAAGAAGGAAGAAGGAAGAAGGAAGAAGGAAGAAGGAAGAAGGAAGAAGGAAGAAGGAAGAAGGAAGAAGAAGAAGAAGAAGAAGAAGAAGAAGAAGAACTCTTCTGTACGTTGCCCAGAAAATGGACTAAATTCAAGGGAATCCATATCTTTACAGTAAACTAAAAAGCCAATTCTGTTCCACTATTGCCTGAATTAAAGGAAATAGTTTGCATGTCTTTGATCAAAAGAATGCCAATTTCAGTCCTCAAGAAGCCATAACTAAATTTGCCCTGAATTACTACGAAGTATAGAAAATGCCAGGCGTACATTCCACTCTCTTATTATAGTTGTTCTGGACAGAGAAGGGGATATGGAGATAGAAGCATAGCCAATGTTCTAAATTATTAGAGTAATGGCACTGGAATTAGGAGTAAATTTCTTCGCTTCTAGATATTAGCACATTGTGCACAATTGTGTTCTTCAAATGTGCCCTGCAACGATGAAGGTCAAAAACGTGTTTTGTTTTTTAAAACTGGGTATGAATTTCATATGAGCACAGCTCTATCAAATTTTCAAAGTTGCATTAGAATAGGATCAGCTTACACATTATCCCTTAATAAGATAATACGTGGGGCCCACACCTCATTTCCTACTTCACTCTTTCAGTCATGACTTGTTTTCTTGATTGCCTCAGGAGAAGAGGGAATCAATGCATTACACTCAATTCAGGTAACTGCCTCTCATAGCAGGAAGAATGCAACCTACAGTTTTCTTTCACCAATGCTCAGCAGGGATTTGCCTTTGATTCCTTGCTTAGAACTCTATTCACATTGGAAGCACCAGAAATACTGACCAATCTCTTCCTTTTCTGCAAGCAGGAAGCAGAATCTTGGAGACCAAGCTTAATGCCCTGCTTCAAAGTTTTGGTTGACTTGGTTAAACGTAGAGGATAAGAAAAAAGGATTCCAACATCCAAACCTGGGTTATCGTCCATGAGAAAACATGGGATGGATTATATTGTTTGGGAAAGCTAAATGCAGCATTCTCTAAAGGAAATGAAGCCAGAATTTTATTACTCATGATATCCAAGAGAGTGAAGAATATCTTCTAGCTGTAACAGAGCATCAACTTATTGTATTCATGGCCTGATCAATCTAGCAGTTTCCACTCATGAGCTAATCTGAGACAGCCTCATTACCTGCCTTAAAGTTTCAGCCATGCACTTAGCTCTTAAAAATGGGATTTCAGGAATATCTGATTGATCATTTCTCTCTTCATTTATTTTAGCTGCCCTAAACCAATTCAACTTATAAAGTTAAGAGCAGGATAATAAGTTGGAACATATTTGCAGAGCATGTGCCACATTGTGCTCTTGATTTCTTGCATTTTTGCATTCCATTTCAAATCAGGAGGAGCCATTGCACCAATACAGAGAGAAATTTATTTATTATTTATTTTATTAGTCATATTTCTATGCCGCCCACTCTCCGAGGACTCTGGGCGGCTTACACCAAAGACAATATACTAAATAGCATATTGCCCCCAACAATCTGGGTCCTCATTTTACCTACCTCGGAAGGATGGAAGGCTGAGTCAACCTTGAGTCGGTGAGATTTGATCCGCTGATCTGCTGAATTAGCAGTCAGCTGAAGTAGCTGCAGTACTGCACTCTAACCACTGCGCCACCTCGGCTCTTAAGGATGTTCTTTGTACGCCTCCTCAACCTATGTAGTCCAAAAAGTCTTCAATTCATCTAATTCTGATTCACCACAAACTTTTAAGAGCATGCTGCTGCATTTTGAAACTTTAGACAACAGAACATTGGAAATTAGGAAGCTACTTTATTTCCAAGGAGTTCTAGAAATCAGTGAAACTATCTACTCAGCTACAATTTTTTTTAAAAAAAAAACCTTCCATCCTCTATTCCAAATATTTTGTAACTGATTCTTACCACATGAACTAATGTGCATTCTTTTCGCTGATAAATCTGCAACTTGAGTGCTAGCAACCTGAAATATCTGAAATTAACTGATGAAGTAGAAAATCCTCCCTCTCTCAGATTTGGAATTCTATGAGATGGAGAGGCCATAAAAGCAAGGTAAACAACAGGAGTAGCCTGAAGGTGTAACCACACAGGCATAACAGAATACCCAAAAAGATAAAACCTGATAAAATCAGCACAGTAATAATATCTGGATAGGTCTGGGCTTATAAACAATGACTCAGTGAAGCTTAAAATTTTCTGAAACGTTTTGAATTGTCAAATATTTTGCATAAATATCACCTAAAATGTAACCTATTTTCCTAAAACTAGTTAGAGAGAAACCAATTAAAGAAATCAATCAAAAACATTGTTTTTTCATTGATTAAGGAAAATTCAAATGGGTTACAAACTTTTAAATACCACTGTATATGCATATGAATATTTTACTATTTATAACCTTAAGCAATAGTATGGTACTTATAATTCTGATGCCACAAATTAATCTCAATGCCATTACATCCAAATGAACTATTTATCTATCCAGGTGCTATCACTTTCTTACAGTTCCAAACCACCTCAATTTTGACATAAGAATTTATTGTTCAGAAACATTTGTGTAGTCTCACACACACACACACAGAGAGAGAGAGAGAACACACCACTATAAAAGAACAACACATATTTGGTACAACTATGTCTCGGGAAAATATTTTACATAAGCATAGTTTCCATATGAGGGAGATTTTTTCAAACAAGCAATTAACCAAGTGGCACAAGCCAGTAAACAGAACATATAAATTCACCAACAATACCTGGTAGTAATTTTTTTTTAAAAAAAACTGGGCTGTGAATAAATAATTCTTGTTTCTATACCCCTGATCTGTTCTAATTATGCATCTTCACAAAGTCAACAAGCACAAAATATCCCAATGAATGTCCTATGGAGAAGGATAAATTTTACCCACCATTTTCAGAAAGCATTTCTAAACTACTACAAGTTTTCAAAGTTGTTGCCATGACATTTTCTGAAAAGAGGTCACAGTGAAAAGACATAATGAGGGTTGGTTCACAGATGTATTGTTCCTGTATGTAGACAGATATGGCTGTTCTTAGGAACCAACTTCTATAGAAAAACAGCTTGAACCCAGATTAGTTATGGATCCAACCGTAGCAGTACTTACTTATGCTCTGCAAAAATCTGTTCTCTCTCATTTTTCTATAGACCAATCCGTATTTGCATTTCTCTGTGCAATCAAGAACATGCTGAAGCTATTCATAAATAGGAAAAACAGCCTGTAAATGCTCCATTAATTTTTACCTTCAGTTCAGGCATGCAAAAACAGAAGTTCCTTTGGCCTATGCAATCTTTAACAATGTACCTCTAAAACGAAAAGGGTTGCAACAATTTGATGAAACCATATTTCCAGTCATGACTTGATGCGGTATTTGTCAAGCTAGTGCAAGTTTGATTTATTTCAGAAAATCTTTTCCTAATTGAGGCAGAGTATTTTAATAATATGCATGTCTCATTAGTCCTGCCTTGACAATCCACATAGGATGGTGTACTGTAACCAGAAAGGGGGAACATACCACTGCAGTTAAAAGCAATACTCATGAAGGAGATCATTCTTTTCCTCAAGCTTGTAATCATATATATTACTTACATCAAGCCAACATCATCTTTTCATGTGTACAAATAAGGATGACGCTGATCAGGAGTGGGAATCCTATAAAGGAATAAATTCTATCCAGTGAAGCTCTTATCCTTCATGTCAAAATAACTAGTATAAATATTTTTATAAGTTTCTTTTCTCTCTGCTATGCTCAGCATCACAAGTATTAAAAAGAAAAAAAGAGCCTGTAGAGTGAGTGGTGGGCTGCTTCCGGTTCGGGCTGGTTTGGGCGAACTGGTAGTTCTGATGATCAGCTGGCCCCACCCACCCGTCCTATCCTGGCCTATATTTCCTTCTATCTGGCTCAGCTGATATGCGCAGCACAGCTATTTCCACACCTCCACTGTTCTACTTACCGGGGCTGCCTTAGAAGGTAAGCAGCTGAGCTTCAAGTTGCTTTATTTTGAACGCTGCAGCAAGTGCATTAGGCACGCACTCCCGCAAAGCCCGCGTGCGTGGAAGAAGCACGCGCTCACAGAACTGGATGCAGCCCAGCACTGTGTAGAGTGTTCTAAGTGTTCTATTATTTACAGGATGAAAAGTCTGCAATATATTTTAAAAATATATTGCTATCAGGTTATTGGTGCAGATAGGAGTCGGAATGTTCCAGATTCATGGAGATCCTGTTCAACTTCCTCTACTTTCATATACAGCTATCCTTCATATATTTCAAACTTATTTCCTCAACTATAAGAACCAGTAACTTGGCAAGAAGAAAGAAAACATGGAAGAAATTTAGAACATTGGATTTTGCATTACATTTTGGTACTATGAGTATATGATGGAATAAATCCAAACACATACAAAATAATGTTACTCTGAAGAGCAGTAGAACCCTTCCTAAAACACACATTTCAGAATAAAAAGTATTTGCCTGGGATTCAGTTCTCTTATCATTGAAGGAGTGTGATATTTAGTTAACTAGAAAAGAAACAACAACATATAGGTAAGTATATCCACAAACAGCACTGTTTTTCACAGGAGGATAAAGCAGCAGCTTATACTACTGTAATGTAAAAGAGGGGGCAGTTATGGTGGCAACAAAAGTTGGAGGAAAGATAAAACTGGGCTCCCCAACATGGCAGACGTAAGTGTCCATGTCTAACTCTAACCTCTCCAAGAGCTAACAAGACTCGCTGTTCTATCTGACTTATTATAATAAAGTTATCAGACCTGGAAACCATATTTCTACCTTTGTGCCTACTGTGGGAAATTGGGGGGGGGGGGGATTGCATAGAGAGAAGATGATACGTAATCACAATTAAATTTTTTATAGAAAGTCAAGGCCATGGGACTCTGCAGCTGTGTGGAGAAGAAGGAGGAGGTATCGTCTGTTCTGGACAGAAATTGATTGGATGTGTGATGGACATGTGGGAGAGGGGCAAGGTCTTGAACTTTCTTTTGGGTGTGGAAAACCCGGAAGTTCTCAGATTCAGGTTTTCCTAGATATGCCAATATGACATTTCTAATAAAAATTGGCTTTGAGGAAATTCAAGCCTTGGAGTTTGATTTCGTTGGGAGTGTTACTTGGAACCCTGACAAAAGTAAATGAAGCCAATAAGCTTCTATCTATATATTACTAAAACTCTTTTTTCATGACCTTTGACTGGGCAAAACAGGGCATCATCATAGGAGAACAATTTTTGAACCACAGTACTTCAAATAGGCTAACTTTTACGATGTCTTCAAAATCTGGGATCGATAGCTCCTGAGGGAATGAAATTTTGTAAAGTTGTGGCTGTTTCAGTGCTACAGGCTGTTGTCACATGTTCTTTTTTCTTTTATTTCAATGTTCTGTGACAGTTTCTTAGCCACTTTTGCAATCCCTTGCTCCCTTCCCCACACAGCAGTGGCCACTTACTTGCCTGCTGGGAAGGGAGGGAGATTTCTGCCAGATTCTCACAAGGAAACTCAATGGGGAAAGCCAGCAGGAAGTTGGAAATCATTCCTGCTTCCACTGCTTCTTTGGCTCACCCTTGGTCATTCTGCTTCTGTATCTCTAAAACAATGTAAGCAATGCAATAATGAAAATACTTCCATAAAAGGCAAGCAGAGAAATACATCAATAGCTGCAACAGGACCAGTGTTGGGTTGCTCCCGGTTCGCACCGGTTCGCAAGAACCGGTAGCAAAAATTTGTAGCAGTTCGGAGAACCGGTAATAACATTGGCTGACCACGCCCCCAAACCAGTCGCCGCTCGCTTACCCCGCCCACCTCATCAGAGGCTTTTTTTTTTTTTACTTTTAAAAACATTTTTTCTACAACCTTTTTGGCCGAAAAAATGCTTTTAAAAGTTTAAAAAAAAAGCCTCTGATGATCGTGCGGCTCAGCTGGGATCACCAGAGGCTTTTAAAAGCATTTTTTTCTGCAACCTCTTCAGCCGAAGAGGTTGTGGGAAAAAAAGGCCTTTAAAACCTCTGGCAATCCCAACTGACTTGCCTGATTGTCAGCGGCTTTTAAAACTTCTGCAGGCAAGTTGTTCAACAATTAATAAGTGGAACAACTTGCCTGCAGAAGTTGTGAATGCCCCAACACTGGAATTTTTTAAGAAATTGTTGGATAACCATTTGTCTGAAGTGGTGTAGGGTTTCCTGCCTGGGCAGGGAGTTGGACTAGAAGACCTCCAAGGTCCCTTCCAACTCTGTTATTCTATTCTATTCTATTCTAAAAGCATTTTTTTCTGCAACCTCTTCGGCCAAATAAGTTGTAGGGGGAAAAAATGCCTTTAAAAGCCTCTGGCGATCCCAGCTGAGTTGCTTGATCATCAGGGGCTTCTAAAAGCATTTTTTTCTGCAACCTCTTAAGGTTGTAGAAAAAATGCTTTTAAAAGTAAAAAAAAAAAAGTTGGCCACGCCCACCCAGTCACATTAACACACACACCCCCAAGCCATGCCCACAGAACCAGTGGTAAAAATTTTTAGAACCCACCCCTGAACAGGACATTTTATATACCATTAATAACTGTACTGTACTGTAATGGTTTATATACCATTAATGCTGCACTCCTCAACATCTGAGCTCCCATGTATCTGGAAAAGTTACACTCATGTACCTATGTTATTACTATAACCAGAATTTGCATGATTTAAGCTACTCCCCCTCTTCCTTGAAATTTAAGAAACCTGTCTGGAACAAGCTCAAAGACATCCAAACTTTTCCAGATATATTTTGATTTGAAAGCCTAAATATTACATTACAATATTCACAAATATATCCAGCAAGTTCTAGCAATGCTAAATGCTGGCAGATTGGGGCAGAAATAGCCACGGTCACAGTCCTAGAAAAGATCCTACCTATGCATAAAACTGTCCAAGAACTTGACAGGGACTCAGTTAGAAAAAGCTATTGAAAGAAATGATCTCTTTAAGTGCAATGGGGAGATATTTGTCTCTGATTTACCCTTGGCTTTTTGCTCTGGTTCAGGTAGGAGCTGCATGGGATGGCTGGCAGATCTGAGAGCATGGCACGCCCCAGCGGGCAAAGCGCGCAGTGCGGAGGAATGCGAGAGTCAGTTTGGAGTGCTCCCCATTTATCAAACTCATGCAGCCCGCCAACAGAGCGAGTCTTTCTATCATTATACCTCTCAAAATCCGATTCATACCACTAATCCTGCCTTCATTCCCCCAGATTAATAACATCTCTTTCAACCTTCACAGTGTGATAAATAGACAAAGAGAGAACAAAAGGAGAAACAGAAGTGAGGGAGAGAGCCAGAGCAACTTTAGATAATAAAGAGAACCAAGAAAGGGGAAAGGAGGGAAAAAAGAGGAAAGATAAGGAAAGAAAAGAGAGCTGACCTGACTCTGCTATTTACCTTAACAGAACCTTGAAGAGAGCCAGCTCAGCAGAGCTTTAAAGAATGCAAAGCATTTCTCAAAGGAGAGGGCTTGTTAGTAGCTCCTGCCAGCCAGCTGTTTGCTTGGAATACTTTTCACTCCCAGCATTAGTTCAGGTCATCAGTCATAACAAGTTTATTGGTTTCTTGTGCCTTTTCCAACCAGCTCCCTTTAATGTGAAATTCTCAGGACATGTTCACTTTTCTTCTTTTGCAAAACTGGCCATCCAGAAGCCTAACGTGAAATGCCACTAATCAGAATTCAAATGAGCCAAAAGTTCAAACCTGGTTTGTTTGTTCTGCTCTCTTCGGTGACAAAGGACCAGATTAATACAGACTCTTAGGATCAGCATAAAAGGGCAGCAAAAGAAAGGAGACCCAACCAGCTCTAGACAGAACATTCGTCTAATTTACAGACACAGGTTGCTACTTTACTCTCTTTTTTCTTATCAGAAGAGCATACTCCAAAATTGACGGCATATTGAAAAATTCCAGCAAAACTTCATGAAAAATAGCTCATCAGTTTTGTCCTAAATTCTATCATAAAGGAAGAGAGCATCAAACAAATGCTGAAAGAAGACCAACTTTTTGGAAGTTTAGTGCCCTCAGAGCAGAAAGCTGGGATACAATTTGAAGTAGTAGGAGAAGTAACAGAAATATAGTTAGGATATTATCCCAATGATTGGATTATTATTAAGCTGTATGATCAGGTTAGTTCTGTTCACAAACCAGCCACCATGCCTCGAAATTACAAATTGCAACCAATTTGAAGATATTTGAAGACATCTAAAAGTACATCCACGTATCCTATGACTCCATGCCATACACTTTATTATCAAATAAAGAGTATTTGCTATTCGTCCAAGAAGCTTCAAGTAGGAAAAAAAGAATGCATAAGCTAATTATCTGATCAAACTCTTTTAGATCTACCATTGTTGGCTTTGAGGTCTATATAATTAAACAAAAAACAAACGAAAAATCATTGTACCGGTAAACAAGCATCTATTTCTCCTGGAGTTTTTTATTAATTTTTTTAATATTTAACTCAAGGAAGAAGAACCTGGAAATTGCTACAAATATTAACCCTCTCACGTACTGTTCCACTGATGTTTTAATAGTATTTCATACATTATCCCATTAGCTATCCTATCCTAACCTTAAATCCCTCAAAAAGTTATGCCTCAATCCAATGCCTAGCTTCCCTCAATATGCAAAGGTCTTGGATTTACATTACTCCATCCTTATATTATGTTGGGGGGCTAATGTATCATGAACCAAGTCATTTCAATGTCATATTAAAGATTGAAAGAAATCGCTGTCCCTTTCTGATACTGCTGCTTCCAAAAATCATTCAAAGTCTAGGAAAGGCGGGGGTGGCTTCTTTTTAAAAAATCTATATTACTTCAAACTCTAAAATACAAAGAACAGTAACACTCACATACAGGTTTGGGTTTTTTAACGCTGTCTTTATTGGAATAATTTTTTCCTCCTCTATATCAGTGGAGATAGATAATCAAGTCAAAAAAGTATCTTCTAACAATGGATTTCTTTTTCCTTCTGAACTTCAAATAGGAAACTCTTATCTCCAGCCACAGTTGACCAAGAGAAGAGAAGAAAAGAACAGAGACACATTCGCCAAACCTCCCGTTTACTCCAAAGGCCATGCTAAATCCACATATCCTTACCATCTTCCCTCACTTCACAGAGAAGAGCATTCATAACATTTTATAGATGACATTTACTCACTAGAAACACGGCTGAAACAGAAATGCTTCTTTTTTCCTTCAGATCTCTAAAATGATATCTTACCAAGTAAGAGTAGCTGCTGTAAGGACAGGTTTTCAAAGCCATCTTCCCACATCTAGTATCTATGAATCAGTTGTGGGAGCTTTCCAGTGTCCTACTTTTAGACATATTATTTCCTGGTTTCTCTATTATATATTTACAGACACCTTTTATATTCACAGAAAATAATCTTGGACTGAATATTTTGGAATCAACAACATAGGTTTGCAGACCTATTTTAGAGATTCATGGGACAGAGGTCCTACATGATACCGATTTAAATAAATTGGGTAGTTTTTATATTGTGCATTTGACCATTCTGTACAGTAACCAAATATAGTGATAAATCACATTCTACATATCGAAACAAATTTATGTTCTTTCTATTGCCATTATTCTTTTTCTCTACTGTAGAAAATCAGATCATTGTCTGTTTTCCCCCCACATTAATGAAATACAATGGTATACTGGCAATACCTAAGATATATAGATGAGACAGACAGACAGCAGACATTAAAAGATTTTTACAAGATTTAAATTAGTGTATAATATATAAGAACAAATCCTACTGCCTTTCTCAGAAGCACTTGCAGGCCATTGTATCAGAAACCTGTTTTTCACTCACACACAGTCACATGGGGCTATCTGTCACACAAGGTATCCTCACTTCAATCTACCCGATGACTGATGTTCCACTACCAGCATATCAGGATTGGCTGAGCACCCAGACAAATGTTTTATAACTCCTTTTTCCTCTCCTCCTCTACCAATGTCTCCCATGAGAGAGGTGTGATGATAGACGGTGACATAACTGCCTGTTCCCAATCAAGGTAATGTAAGTAATGACAGCTGACATGATTCCTGGAATGTGTTTCCAGTTGCCAGCCCTGCTGCTCTCTCATGTATAGTATAGCTGATAGCAGAAACACAGAGCTCAAATAGAAAGCAAAGAGGTTCAGCACAAGCTCAAGAAAAGTCTAGGTTAAAGCTGGAATAAAATCCAAAATACCACAGACACTAAATTTTTCTACCCTACCAAAATCTCTCAGAAACCCATGTTTCTTTCAGACTATGGTCAAGAAATGTTACTGTGCTAGTGATTGATGCCTACAACCTTTGCGATATGAATACTTGGAAACCACCAAATTCAGATTCTTTCTTATTTTAAAGATAGATGTTCTGCAAAGGAATATTTTTTGTGGAAAAATACATATAAGGTTATAATATTTACTTCAAAATAATAAATTACAATTTTTAGCTGACCCTATTATCACTTTCACCATTATTTGTCCAAGTCCTCTGTTATAGCATAAGAATTTGTGGGAAAGACGTGATTGGCCTTTCACTCTTCATCAAGTTAGGAGACCCTCAGAATTATTAAGAATTATTGTTACACCCTGCCCTCTCATTACAAACTAATACAAAGCATAAGGGGAAGAATGAAGTCAACTTCTTGTTTTGTGAGATGATGGACAAAAAGAGAAATGTTTTTCAATGTCACAAAACTGGGTAACTGGACAAAAATGTAACCTAGAATATACCTAGGTTTACATGTCTGACATACAGATAGGTAGTCCAATGAGAAGCGGGACCTATCAGCTAGTTCTGCAATCTAAACAGTGGAAACAAAATTGCAGAACAAGATGACTGTTAAACTTTGGTTTTAAAATGTCACAATCACTGTATCATATCCCTCTGTCCATCATACTATTTGGGGTCAATACAATTAACAAGGCAAGCCAAGGGAAGAAAAATATGGACACTTTCAAATAATATATTAATACAGTCATTTCATGTGTTTTTCCAACATATGTATTTCCCATGATTAACTGGATAGCTTTATTTTTCGATTCCTTTTGTTGACTGTTGTGTGATTTCCACCCACGCAAGCAGAGACAAATTCAAAGAGTTAAGTACCTAAAGGAAAGCTATGTTCCATCAAATGAAAGGCCTAACAAGTCTAACGTTCTGGTCTTTGGGTAGCCAGTCAGATATGTATGTGTGTCCCATGAAAAAAGCATAAGCATGTTAGTATCTTGTTATTCATGTTCCCTAGCAACTAATATTTAGAAATGCATGCCTGTGAGACTGAAGATATTACACCTATTATATATATATACACACATACACAACTTTAATGCCTTCTTCCTCAGTTTGAAGAGATTCTTTTGAATCAGGAATATCTTTACCATACCTTTTTATTTTAGCCATGTATTCTAAGCATACACAAATAATTACAGCAAAGCATCATTTAAGAGTAACCCCCACACAACATCCAGTTAGAGAGAAATGCAGTGATTAAGGACTTCTGCTAAAACTTGGGCAGCAGAAGGAAAACAAGATTTTGAATGCAATGCTGTTAAACTTGCCTGTCCTTCTCCATATACTCCTAAGACAATACCAAGAAACGATACCAGGATTTATTGTCTACAAAGTTTCAAGACAAATAGATTGTTTATTAAGCTAGGAACAGACACCAGACGACTTGAGATCTATTGCTAAGCTTGTCCTTTGGTAACTGAATTTCCAAGGAAAACCATTCATTTTTCCTTTAGTTTACTTGATATAAGTTTGACTTCTAACTTGTATAAATATAAGGTGAACTTCTGAACTAAGAGGGACTTGGGAAAGCATAATGCTTCAATGCACATTTAAAATGGAAGAAAATATTTGTATGGGAAGTTTAAAAATCAGCAAGGTGGCACTGTGCTATTTATGTAGTAAGAACCAACTCCGACCAAAAGACTAAAAAATGAAGCATTTGTACCATTATTGTTTGGAGGCAAATAATATAGAACAATCTGAATATAGCTGAATTTGGAGAGAAACATACTACAGGTAATTCCCATTTGTCTTGTTTAGCAACTGTTTGAAATTACAGTAGTTGGGGGGGGGGGAGGAACCCTCAACTTTGCAACTAATTCTCACATTTGTGACCATTGTAGCATCCCACAATCACATGATCACCATTTGCGTGTTTCACAACTGGCTTCCAACATGCAGAATTAATGGAGAACAAAGTAATGTGATGCCTCACTTAATGACCATGGTGATTTGCTTAACCACCAAAGAGGAAATGAGTTTATAAATCTGGCATAGTCACATGGTGCTCACTTAGCAACTTCTGTTCTTAGCAACGAAGTTGCCAGTTCCAATCGTGGTTGGTAAGGAAGGACTGCCTGTAATTGCAAATTCTGAGCATTTAAGAGCAAAAGCCCAAAATAAATCTCAGTGCCCTTATATATTCCATAAGTGTCACCTATGGAAAAGGCCATTCATAGTTACAAAATGTTTATACTCTCCCACACCCACACTCAAATCTGATGAAACAAGTCATTGTTTACTTTTTGAGTTATTTCTCAGTAGAGTTTATAAATTTTAGATGAACAGGGCCTGTAATTTTCTAATAATGTATAAAGGCACTGGAGAGGGAGAGGAAGATAAAACTGAATACTCTGACAGCCAAGAATTAATAGCAAAGAACATTCTATGATAACCTCTCATAAACATGGTTCCTCATCTCCCAAACTTTACATACATTATTTTCTCTCAATTCTCCATATGATCTGTCTTATCCTCATTTCTATATAGCATATTGCTTTAAACAGCAACACATTTTTCCCCTGGTATCAATCAGAATTTTCAGGGCAATTACCTTCTTAATCAATTATTGCTATCAGCAGCCCTCTTAGATTCCTTCTCACTGAGGCACAGCAGAGAAGCTAAGGGGCATCACCAGATCAAGCAAATTCATTTTGTGTAGACATACCTACCTAAATTTTTCAGTGTAGAAACATGTGAAGGACACTTCAAGGAGCACTTGACAAAATGAAACAAACCAGCATAGGAAAAGGGATTTAAAGAAAGAATTGGATGCCCAGGGATCTTCAAATATAGCAAGGGCCCTAAGGTAGACAATCATATGCTGTAGAACAAATGAAGTTACATTGTTAAGAGTGACTGCACATCATATAGTCTATATGATAAAATACCACCCATTGTCTAGGACAAATACAGTATATCTTATTTATTAAATGACTAACCACAACATTCTATTTTTGCAAAAAAATCATGTATAGAATGTATTGAATCCAAAATTTTGGTTTAATAGGTAAATATTTGTACTTTTAGAATATTTCACTTTCTCACATATGCATACAGTGGAGTCCTTCAAATACAGGTCCATCTTGAAACATAATTTTTTGCACCACTCTTTTCAATTTAAGGAAGCAGAATTTTTCTGAATATAACCCTGTTCCCAGGAGGACTTTAGAGGACTCTTCTGTTTTGTAGAATCTAAAGGAGCAAGTGAATTCTTGGAACATTAACTTTGGCTGCTATTATCATCCAAAAACTGATCTAATACCAGCACCATTAAATACTCTGTGCATAGTTCTAACAAATTACCGTATACTGAATGCTGATATCTTCAAAGCCTGGACCCTCTCATTCATTTTTTTGTACAAACATCTACTTTTCACTGACTAAAACCAGGCTTTCCTATTTTGTATTGTAGGAAGTTAGCACTCACCCCTTTCCTGGAAGAGTGAAATATTTTGGGAAATATTAAAAAGACAGAATATTATATTTCCCTGGATGAGAAATGGAGAAGCATATTTTACAGACAAAGCAGCTCCCACCTTCCTGCCCCCCACCCTTTGTTAATGGGCCAGAGGCAGAAACCCAATCCTTTGGACATTTGCAACACGATAGCAACAGAAACTAACACAATGGGCCCCATCTAGCAACCGAAACTCACCAGTGTGGCCTGGGAAGCACATGTGACCATCAGCCAGCAAGGCTAGCTAAGACCCACACCCCTTGGGAGTCTGACAACCAATCAGGATACTCTTTCGGGGGCCCCAGGAAGTTCAGAGCCAGGGAGAGCATAAAAACCCGAGAATTCGCTGTATCTGCCCTTTTCTGTTCAGGAACTCAAGCCATGTGATCCTGTCCACCATTAAACCATCTTTCCAAGCAGTCTCCATGTTTCCAATGTCTGTTTCCCCACTTGGAGCAGAACCAAGAAGGATGCTTCTTCCAACAGTATGCTGGGAAACATGTTAGCACATCTTACTGCACATGCAACTGTATTATAAAATATACTGTTTACAGTATTGGTATATGTATTGCTAGCAAATATTACTCGTAATGAAAATTACTTCACTCTTGGTCCATTTGCTATGCACAAAAAATGCCAGTTGGTGAAACCACAAAGGTCACATCCTTGTGCCCAAATTCCCCACTAATCATTTCCAGAGGACAACCCACAGTGCCAAATACAGATACTGGCACAGTATTGGTGCCTGTATCTTTTTGTGAATCTGCAGCTAGTTACTCAAATATGTAGGATGGATCTGGGTGCCATATTCTGGAGGTGGTTTTTTCTCTTTTCCCATCTGAAGAACATCCATCCAGACAATCCATGATACATGGAGGAGAGAGGTTAGAAGTGATATTTTTTTTGCTCAGGCCTAAATTAGCATGGAAGATCTGTTGTGGAATTCCCCCTTCTATCCACTGCCTGGGCTTGATACCTGTTCTTCACTGCAGCCACTTTTCTTTTTTAAAGTGGCTGCATTTAAAATTGACTAGCCTACTCCTGTCTTAGCAGGTGTAATTGAAAGGATGGGGCTCTGTAGCCTGTCTAGGGAATTCCCTATCTAGTAGCACTGCTCTCAAGAAAGTTATGACTGACGGTACCTACAGAGAGGAAGTGGTGTGATGGAATACAGTGAAGCAGCAGTTTCCCAGGAAGGAGGAAACACATACCAGGACTTCATCATTCTTGAGCTGGGTGTTGACAAAAGCTTTGCTCTTCTCTTGCATAATATTCTTAGGGTAGTTTAGAGCTTCCACAGCAATCCTTAAAATCTTTTTCCTCAAACTCCAACACTTCAATAGCCACTTACCTACTGACTGCTTCTCAGTTGTACAAATTGGGAAAACCATTAGATGACAATAGTTGATTAACATGTTAATTCACTGCTGCCACCTTGTGAATGGTTGGCCCATCACAATAAGGTTTTTGTTTTTTAAAAAAAAACAGTCAACAGTATAACAGGAAAGAAAGAAAAAATAAAGTGCATGGGAGAGATCACAATGTTGTGCATGCCAACTAGAGGAAGCATTGATTCCAGGAGGACTTGAATTTCAGCTGAGAAAAGTACCACTCAGAGACAACAATAAACTATTGCTCTTAAAACTCTGGGGATTGCAGCATAGTACACATCTGCTCCAAGGAAACAATACGAGTTTATTTTAGGGGTAGCAAGATGTAGCTCCTGGACAGTAGAGGAGTAGGGAAAAATGCATTAATGTAGTCAAAATAACAAGTGGAAGAGCAGTCCAATCAGAAAATCAGTGAGGGAAGCTAGATTTGTTTAACAATAATGTGAGATATTTAATAACTTTGGTGATTTGCTTAGTGACTGCAGAAGAAAAGGTCATAAAATTGAGCATGACTCCCTTAATAACTGCCTTGCTTACAGTCCCAAATGTGGCTGTAAACTGAGGACCACATGGGTTGTGTAAAGGATCTTGGGAAACAGGGCAAAGAGATACTGTCTATGGAATAATCAGATAAGAGACGGCATAACCCACAACTGCATAATGAGTGAAGCAAGAGGCTCAGAAGGGACTCTTTCTATGTTCTTGGACTGTAAAGGATGATGGATGGCCATGCGCTTCACTAGATATTTCACATGGACCATGGCCAATCAAAGCTATTCCCACTGTGTACTATGGAGCAATAAAAATTAAAAAATCCACAGGAAGAATTCCGTAGGCGGGCAATGGGCACTTTATTCTTTTTTATGGCACTAAACATAGGCAGCTGGCATAATTACACTACAATAAAGAAATAATGTGCACCTAACAGAACAAATGTTAGGCTTCTGATAATTAGGCAGAGCAAATAGTCTGGGATTCAATCACAGGGTTTTACCTAGCCTCCTGGATCTTTCCGAGTGCAATTCCCAAAACAGACTAAGCCTGTCCCTTATGAACATCATACCTAATTAAGCCTTTTCTTAGGTACAAACATATCTCAATTTTTCTTCATTTCCAAACTAAGGAATAGGAACCCCCAAAAGAGTATATGTGGGGGTTTTTTTAATCAAAAGGTAACTATTAAAAATACATTGAATGTAAAAATTACTAGGTATCAGTGGCAATTGCACTTGTATCTATCATTAACTTAGTTTGGTTTATCAGTCTAGACTATTTTCATGTAATTAAGTATTTATAGCTTGCTCTCTATTCAAGGGAACTAATGGTGAGTTATAACCTATTAAAATATTGTAAAATAAGTTTAAAACACACAATTTAGAACATACAATAATAAATACAGCAGTGCTGCCAGAAAGGCTTTTAAATGACAAAACACAGAATGAAGCCTTGAACATAAGATCCCAAATTTAATCCCCAGAGTAATAAGTCAGATATACATATAGCTGGCATCAAAGACAGATCATGTCAGCATCTCTGAGGAAGGGCATTCTAAAGCCAGAAAGCTAAGCACAGCTTTCTGTCTATCCCTTGTATCCTTGGATGCTGAGTAGCACTGCCCCTGCCTCAATGCTTGAGCAAGTACTCACATAAGCTCCTCCTAAGCAAAAAGAACACCAAATGCAGTACAATAAATGATTCTGTGATGTCCAACCAACAACTTATAGGCAAGCAGTTCAATTCTTTTATGGCCAATGTCATTTTATGACTAATGTTATGTGGTCTAGATAAAAAACCCACTCATGCGTTTTCGACTACCCGAAATTTCTGAGCCATCTTCAACCCTATAAAATGTGTTATCCAAACAGTGGATGGATTACTACAGGTGAAGAGCCGCACCTGTTGAACTAGGCACAGCTAATCAAATATAGTCCAGGTCATCAATGCCATCTAAGCTTTAAATTGCTATTGCTATCTAAGCAATAAATTGCTATTTAATTTATTAAATTTTTATGCCACCCATCTGCCATATAAGGTGACTCGTCACATTGTCTGATAGCATGATAGCCTGATCTCACTCGTTCCCAAATGACTTTTTGAAGAGCCATATTTTTGGCTGTAGTACAGAAGGGATGGTCTGGTTATCTGGCAATAAACTACTCCCATCACTGAAAGGGCTCAAGACTGACAACCTTGAAGACCCAATTCCCACAGCAAGCCCTCTCTCCCAGTTCTTACCAGACAGGCAGATTCAATGTGGATAAAAATTGTTCGTTTTCATGTACTGTCAAGGTGGAAGTGCAGTGGCTGGGTTCAGTGATTCTGGCCAGTTTTTGGACATTCAAGATAGCGTGTGCAACATAAATGGTCTTAGCTGGAGTGATTAGCTGCTAGTAGTTCATAGCCACCATAGCTCTGATCCAGATTACTGATGGCCTGACACTTGAAAGGGGGAGGGGGGACAATCTGTTTTTTAACTTAGAGCAGTGACAATGGGACAAAAATACATGTTTTTTGGCCTTAGAGCAGGGATGTCAAAAATGGGCCAGATGTGTCACGCATCAGCTATACCCATCCCAGTTCAGCAAAGGGGGGAAACATCACAAAACCTCACGTGACGGCAACATGACGCCACGAGTTTGACACCTGTGCCTTAGAGCAGTGACAATAGGAACTGGGGTTGGGGAAGTTAATATTAGTACCTTGTCAATAATAGTTCCCTCCCTCTTGGTTCTAGAGTTCTTTATAGCCATCTCCTCAACAATGTAGCAGAAACTGATGAACCCAGTACAGTATCAGAGGGAGCTTGGAGTTATTCCCAAAGTACTGGTGCATGGTTCAGCCAAGACTCTAGCACAGCTTGCAACTCAGAATCTTGAATCAGATTCCATTTGTAAGGATTCTCTGTGATTGTGGATTCTGCAGAATCACATGGTCAACAGAGGAGCTCCGAGAGATGAAACAGTGCAGGGGTGTCAAACTGGCAGCCCATGGGCCGGATGCATCACATGAAGGCCATGCCCATCTCAGCTCCGTGAAGGGAAAAAATGTCGTGATACGTCACATCATGGCAATATGACGCAGTGAGCTTGACACCAGTGACCTAGAGCATCACTGAAGAAAGGCAAAGAACTAAACTGGCCATGCCCAGGTAAGAGCCTTTATTAGAACAACTTCTGGCGATAAAAACAGTGAAGTGAGTTTACATCTCCACTCCTATTGTATCAACAGATAGCTGGTCAACAGCCCTGTTCCAAATGATCAGGTCTCTTTTGGGTAAGGAGGGATTGGGGGAGCCCTGCAAAGCTGTTTTGAGCATTATTCTAGGCAACTGTCTAACATATTTGCTTGGCTAAGCTCTGAATTGGACTCAACTATGAGGAAATAGAAATGGCCCTTGCTGCTGTGAGTTCTGCCACATGTGTCCTGGAGTCTTGCTCCTCCTGGTTGATTAAGGTTGATTAGCCCACAGGGGGCTATATGTGGGTGATTTTATGTGTTGATAATGCCTCTTACCTTGAAGGTGGCAGTGGTGAGGATTCTTCTCAAGGGGCCATCCTTGTGCTAATAGTAAAGAACAACTTCTGTCTACTCTCCAACTTTCTTTTTTTAGGGAATGTCATTGAGCTCAGCTTTGGAAGTCACTAGATGAAGTAGGTAATCTAGAACCTGCCTCAGGAGGTGGGTCTGTCCTGGTCTTTCTGGATTTTTTAGTGGTTTTCAATGCCATCAAGCAAGGTACCAATATCACAAGCTTGGTATCATACTAGACTGGCTTTGGGGGTTAGGAATCAGGAGTACTATTCAGCAGTAGTACTCCTTCCTTCATCAACAGTTCCAATCGGTATTGATGAGGGGGACATTTAGGGCTCAGATCTCCCCTTCTCACATTCTTATTAATCTGTTGGGCAAGGTCGTTTGATGGTAAGGGGAACAGGATCACTGCTAGGCAGGTGACAGTTAGTTATACATCTCTATCCCACACCAGACAGGTGATGCTGTTAGTGCTTCCCAGATGCCTGGAGACTGTAAGGGCCTGGGGCCTGGATAGGAAGGAACTAACTACAACAAACTATACAAAGATGGAGTGACTTTTGGATTTTGGACCCTGGGATAGAAAGAACTGTTATCCTTAATTTTTAACAACATAGCTCTTTCCCAAATAGAGTTGGTATGCAATTTGGGGGTCCTCCTGGCCTTGAAGCTCCTACTCAGTGGCACCGGTGGCAGGGAATTTTGCACAAATTCATTTGGCCAACGTCATTCATTCCCAATTCTAGAAGACTCTTGATCACTTATGCATTGTCATTTCCTGATTGGATAACCACAACAGATCAAAGGCCAACTCAATTGCCTAAAACAGGCAGTGAACCTCTTCCTTGCAAGAGAGAAGCTCTGCCATATAATGTTTGTAAGGCCACTTACAAATGTCTAACTCTGAATAATAAAAGCAAAAAAACAAGTGCCATGCTGTCAGCCACAGTCCTGCTACTCATAAACAGAATATATGGATCAATGAGAATAATACATGACCTTTGAAAGCTTTTTGCTTTGAGAAATTTGGCAGGTCCCAAGGGCCTGGAGATATCTAGGACCAAATATCAGTAGTGAAACAAAAAACTGAAGCAAAGAAAAACACCACGAGACTTTATAGCCGAGAAATCCCAATACCCATTACCTTACAAAGGAACAATTCCTCACCTGTCAGAGTCTTATAACAAAACCTTGAAGTCAAGAACTGGTATACTCTTGTTTGAAAGATTTACCATCTCAAACATTTGCACAAGAGAACTGAAAGCTAAGTGGGAAATAAAATCAAACTAGCTCCCTTAAACAATTCTTAAAATATTAATAAAGAAAATCACAAAGAGTCTCAGAAGGTTATCTCCGATCTCCGGACCACAAATTTAAAGACCGTTCACTTGGACAACATTATTTGACAAATAATTGCAACAGTTTTCTAAACATACAGTAGAGAACCTTTTTAGCAAGAACGTTCATAAATGGATTCTAATCGTTTGAGTTTTACTTAAAAATGTGCATTCCTTACAGAGCAGAAACATATTTTTTACTGTTCTAACAAACCTTAACACCATCATTATTATCCCTCTTTAGAGTGAAGATGTGTGATTTTTCAGTTACTTACATTAACACATTTCTACCACTTCAGGAAGATGTTAGCTGCAGTGCTGGCCTTGGGACATTCTTCAGCGATGAGCATATTATAAAACTATATTTCATATGAAAAAAGGTTGTACTATATGATATTAGCTTTGACTTCTGCATTTGAAATATTAGTAAAAAAGTTGCTCTTTGTATTTCTCTACCAATATCAAATTAGTAAACAGTAAATTATGAATGTGTGTTTTAAAATCATTTTACACTAAAAACTATTTTGGAAGTACAAGATTTTTATAAGCATTTGTTTTTATGCTCAAAATATTTTTAATACTTCTGATTCCTTCAACAAAAATGACATAAAACCGAAGGAAATTCTGGAAGTTGGAAGTTCATATATTTTAAAGTTGCCAAGGTTAAGAAACACTACTGTATAGTATAGAAATTACAGGAACAGGACAACCAATTCCAGAAAATACTTCTAGAAAACTTTTGCAGGTTTAAAATATATTATGTAACATTCAGACTGTGGGTCCAGGTGGACCAAGGCCCCCCAGCTGAGGGAGACTCTGTCCGGCGGTATCCTCCAAGGGCTGGCCACCGAGACAGCGACTAAGTCAGCAAACCATGGTTGCTGTGGCCAGTGTGGAACCAGAAGTGTTATGTCCGCACAGGAGTGAGCAGAGGCTTTCCTTCTGCCATGCAGGTGTGGGACATATTTTAAAGTTATTGGTTAAAGGCTGACAGTTTTCCTTTAAAAGGGGCTGTCAGCCGGAAATTGCATGTTGGTTTTACTGAATCATTATCTGCAATAAACATTATTGCTGGAAGTTTGGCTTCTCGTCTGTGTTCCTACACCCACATATTCCAAGAAGAATCACTTCTACCCGTTCCGCCAAAATCTTTCTTACTACCCTTGGAATAAGGGGAAGGGGGGGAAGGCGTAGAGGAGCCCTGGCAGCCAAGGGCTGCGAAGCGCATTGGCCCCTTCCGCTCCCAGAACCGCAAACCTTGCAAAAAACTTGTCAGCTGGGCATTGTCCGGGGTTGCGAATAGGTCCACGGCTGGTAGCCTGAAGCGCTCTGACAGCTCCTGAAATAAAGCCGGACGCAGGCTCCACTCTGCATGATCAACTGTGGCCCTGCTGAACCAATTTGCCTGTATATTTGCGGCCCCTGAAATGTGCTCCACCCGTAATGACAAAAGGAGCCTCTCTGCCCAGAGACATAGCCTCTCAGCTTCTCTCATAAGGGACCTGGATTGGGTTCCTCCCTGCCTGTTAATATGTGCCTAAGCAGCCACATTGTCGCTCAGAATTAAGACATGCCTGCCTGACACTATAGTCTGGAACTGCTGAAGGACCAGATGGACTGCCCTGAGTTCCAACCAGTTTATGTTGTGGCTCAGGTCAGCCTGTGACCACCTCCCTTGGGCCATCGTATCTTGGAGATGCGCCTCTCAGCCAAAGAGACTGGCATCCATTGTAACTGTCAGATGTTCCAGCTCTTTAAAGAAACATCCTTTAGTGATTGCTGGGAAATCCCACCATTCCAGGGAACAGATCACCTCTGGAGGCAACCTAACTTTGTATGGGGAAGTGCCCCTGTCTGCCTTCTGGTGAAGGAGGAGGAACCATTGGAGAGACCAGACGTGCAGGTGTGCCCAAGGCACAATTGAAATGCAGGACACCATCCTACCCAGGAGCTGTGACAATGTGGCCAGGGGAACTGTACAGTCCCTCCTGATCCGACCCACCAATTCCTTTATACTTGCCTGGCACTCCTGGGAGAGGTATAACTTGCATGCAATGGTATCTATCTCAGCTCCTAAATGCAGCAATCAGTTAGTTGGCGTCAAATGGCTCTTGGTGATGTTTATTGAAAACCCGTGGTCCTGAAGTACCCGGATGGTGACTCTGAGATCCTCACATGCCTGGGACTTGGAGGCGGACTGGATTAGAATATCATCCAGGTAGCACTGGACATGGGAAGAGCCCATAGGTGCGCAGCTAATGCAGCCAACAATTTTGTGAATGCCCTAGGTGCTGAAGAGAGGCCAAATGGCAGTGCCGTATCCTGATAATGTTGGCCTGTGTAAAAAAACCTTAGATATTGCCTATGCTCCAGTAAAACGGGGACATGGAGATAACCTCTGTGAGATCAATAGAAGTGAGGAAGTCGACCTCCCTGACACCACCCAAAATGACTGAAGTGAACCACTTGTAGATGATAAGATGGTTCAGCTTTTTCAAGTCCAGAATTGCCCTATACCCCCTCCCCCCGAGGGTTTTGAAATTACAAAGAGGATAGAATAGAATCCCATCCCCTGCTGGTCCTCAGGAACCAGTTGGATCGCATGGATCTCCAACAAGTGTTGAATAACGGTTTCCACGAGGCCTCATTTGATTCTGTTCCCTGAAATGGGACAGCGAATGAAAAACCTTGGAGGTATCACGTTCACTTCAGTAGAGTAACAAAGGAAAACAAATAGTCATTCGCTAGGTAGTATATTCTATGGAATTTCTCTATGCTGAACTGTCCATGTGGCAATGAGTCAGCTATTTCACTTATCCTCAGAGAAGCCTCTGCGATGGCTGCACTTCCGGTCCCAAAGTTTCCAAAGAGAAAGGATCCGTGATCTTCTATACGTTCTTCTTTCAACTATAGCTCATCTGCAGCAAATCTAAAGTTCTGAGTCTCGGTTCTCAACTCCTCTCGCCCGTCTTCCCTCGCGTGTATATTCTCGCCATCTCGTCTCCCACGTCTCCTCCGCCGGCTCGTCGGCAACTCCTCTCTCCAATCCGCTCCCTCTCTTGGCACGCCGCTTTCCCTCTCTCTGAGCACCTCTCCTCCGACTCCACCGGCAGCTCTCTCTGATGCCAATTTCTCGATGGCTGAAAAAAGGTATTAAACTGCTGGGCACTATATCCTCCGCTCTCTGTCGCTTCCTCTCTTGTTGTCAGTTACCGCGGCTTCAGGTCAGCCATTTACTGGCCGACTCGCTTATGCTGGGTTTGACAGAGCCGCCCGGTCGTTGCGTTCGGCGTTGCGATCCGCTGTCACGCACGCCTGGCTTGCCCTGTTGTCCGCGGGGCTCTCCGGGCACCGCGTCCCCGAAGGGATCCCCAAAGCACAGCGTTTGGAGGTGTTAAGGAGCAGCAGTCACTCTCTCAACATCCCAGCGCCTCGGGTCCCAACCGGAAGTCCGGTTGGGACCCTGAGGAACTCTAAGGAGAGGCCCGAGCAGACTGTCTCCCGAACCCATGCATCCGTAGTGACGCTCTCTCATTGCCTGGTAAACATGGCCAAGCGTCCCCCAATGGGAGAGTCATTGTTGGAATTACTTCTGGCATCTGAAAGAACGGTTTCCTCCCCCTCAAAAGGGCCGTCTAGGGGGAAACTGCTTATACCTCCCCGCCCTATCCTGTTGCTGGTCCTATTTCTGCAAAAAGGGGCACTGTAGGCGCTGCAGGCCAACCTGCTGTCTGAGCCTCTGAAGGACTGGCAACGGAAAAGGCTCTGCTGCTAATTAAGAGCGGCTATCGGCGACTCCGGAGTATGCCCACAATCAGGCAGGGACTCAGCTCTACGGGGTTATAATCCACAGAGGCAGCTTTCTAACTGACAGTCCAAGGCTTACCTGACAGCCCGGTCGCCCTTCAGCTAATAGCGAAGCGCGAAGCTCAAAGATCTTGCCTAGCTGGAAAGAAACAGAGCATAGTCTTCAGCTCCGTAAAGCCCCTGGGTCAGCACTCCGAGCAATGCCCAGCTTGGCTGCCTTGTCAGGATCACCTCCTGGTGATCTGACTCGCCGCAATGCGGCCCTCAGCTGGCTCGAGCTTAAAGCTCTTCTCGATGGAATTCGATGGTCATATAGCTAGTAATGCTGGAGATATAACTGTCATATTGGCAGTATAGTTATGAAAAGGAAGAATTGGAAAAGTATCCAGGAATTTGAAGTCCTAAGTAAAAACATGTCTGTCTTTAGCTAGGACTGAGTCAAAAGCTGGGGACTGTTGGGGTAGGCATGTCCTCACAGCTTTGACAGACTCAGTCCTATTGGCTAGGAGACAAGGACAACCCATTCCTGGATGCTATCTCCACTGCAATGGAGAAAAAGAGATAGAGATATGTATAAATGTATGTAAACAGACAAATTGCGGAAATATTGTGCAATGAACAAGGTGAGAGACAACACAAAAACTTAATGAAAAGGAGGTTAAAGAATTGTGAAAATTTATTTAAACAAAAGAATAGGGGTCTTCATGCTGTAAGGAGTTGCACTTCCTCTGAAATATCATGTTTGCAGGCATGTATGCCAATTATCATCTTATAGAAATAGTGTAGCCTCAGTTATTCAGGTTGTTGCAATTTGCATGTCAGGCTAATATATACTGTAAAATTCTATGTACATCTATTTTTTAAAACCTCAGTCACTAACTAACAAAGATTAGATTAGATTAGATTAGATTAGATTAGATTAGATTAGATTAGATTAGATTAGATTAGATTAGATTAGATTACTACCCAACTTCCAATTATTCTGGGCAGTTTACATCTCAAAAATAGGAAAGATCAAAAATATCAAAAAAGTATGTTTGGAATAGATAAACCTAATGTATTTTAAAAAATCAACAGAGGCTTATCAGTCACCCTAACTCAGCCCTGGGAGCAAACATAGGTTTTCAAAAAGTTGCAGAACAGCTGATATAGGATAGGAACCATATGGATCTCTGGGGGTTGTCTTCCAGAGAGAAAGCACTGAGACAGACAAGGCATATTTTCTGGTCCCAATAGATTACATTATTTAATTGAAGGGACCTGGCACGTACCCATTCTCCTCTTATCCCTCAAATAACTAGATCCTATGCCAAGAAGGGGTTTATAGGTAATAACCAGCATCGTGAATTGTGCCTGGAAGCCCACTGGTAATCAGTACAGCTTGCAAAGCAGTAATCCAAGAAGTATCTTTTGTACTAAATGATGCAAGATATTATGATCAT
Source organism: Ptyas mucosa (assembly GCA_012654045.1). NCBI lineage: Eukaryota > Metazoa > Chordata > Lepidosauria > Squamata > Colubridae > Ptyas > Ptyas mucosa. The sequence continues at coordinate 19,184,975 of WNWU01000004.1, forward strand.
ACCTATATTGTAATGAAAATGTATTTTAAAGATGTTTCTGCAGTTTGTAGACCTTATGGTGTTACTGTAGTACATTGGAGGTGATAAAATGTTGAAAAATCAAAAACAGTACTTGAATTGATTCAGAAAATAGACTGGGAGCTCATGAAGGAGCTTGTCCACAGGTACAGTCCTATGTAAGAATGTGCACATTTTTATATTAGTAAAGCATTGTGCCTATGAATATTTTGTATTGATCTGTGTATTAAAAAAGTTATCAACAGTTTGTTAAACACTAAGGTTTACAAAAATGTAGAAACATCTTTAAAATACATTTCCCTTCCCTTCCCTCTTTCCTTTTAATTTCTTCTATCCCAGAAGCCACATGAAATTACAAGGAAGTCAGATGCAGGTAACCAATTCCTGCATTAGAATTTTCAACGCAGTCCTCCAATAGAAACTCTTTCCCCATGAAGCTAGCAGATACAACAAAAAGAAAGGCCTTATTGGTGGTAGTTGCCATAGTAATAGAACACAATTTCCAGAAAAATATTCCTGTGGCTTTATTGTACTTTATATTTTCATCATTTCAGGTGTAATTTTAAGTGGATAACAATTTCATTGTGGTTTATGAATTCTGGTGGTTTGAATGCATTACTGATTTTTTTGATTCCACATTTATTGATTCCACATACAAGGCTTACTTTAAGCATCCAACTCTTTCATTTATTTAACTAACTTTTAAAACCCGCTGCTAGCTAGTTCAGAATTACTCTTATGATGGTTTGCGCCTATAATCCCCCGCCGCGTGGGGGATTATGGGAGCGATGGAGTGCTCCCATGTGACACCTCTCCTGCATGAGCTGCATTGGCTTCCAGTGGACTTTCGGGTGCGCTTCAAGGTGTTGGTAACCACCTTTAAAAGTGCTCTATGGCTTAGGGCCGGGGTACTTACGGGACCGCCTTCTGCCACCAATTGCCTCCCACCGGCCAGTTCGCCCCCACAGAGAGGGCCTCCTAGGGTGCCGTCGGCCAGACAATGTCAGCTGGCGACCCCCAGGGGGGCAGCCTTCTCCGTGGTGGCGCCCACCCTCTGGAACTATCTACCCCCAGAGATACGAGTGATCCCAGACCTCCGGACTTTTTGTCGGGCCCTTAAAACTTACTTCTTTCAGTTAGCCGGGCTGGCCTGAACGTTTGATACTGATTTTAATTGAAATGGTTTACATTATGGGCCAAATTGTATAAATTATTTTAAAATTATTTTAACTTTTGTATACAATTATTTTTAGTTGGCTGTTCACCGCCCTGAGTCCGGAAGGAGAAGGGTGGTATAAAAATTCAATAAATAAATAAATAAAAATAAATAAATTAGATACAGAACTATAAAGTTAAATAAAATAAATTAATAATGATGGGGAAATTATATACACATATATATGTACTTAGATACAATCTTTTAATTGTAATAACCCAATGACGTGAGCACCAGCAGAAAAAGTAGGTCAGAAGATGTTACAATGGATACACTGGATATTTACCTCATACAAACATAATCAGGAACTTTAGTTTGAAGAGGGTGATGAAGAACTTAAGGCTTGTGTCAATATTAAAAGTCCAAAACAGAGGAAGATAAAAGTGACCAGTATTATTACGTTGTATTATTCCCTGAATTCATCAGAGCTCTGATGGTTATTTTCTTCTGACAGTATCAAGGAAACTGGAAGGATGTAGGCCAACTTCTAAGAGGATAGGCATCAGAGTGGTCTCTAATAGTTAAAAAAAGCTGCTTTTTCTGCCATACATGCTGAACTGAGGTTATCTGTCAGAGGCATACTAAACAAAACATTGACCTCTCAACTTGCAACTCCAATGATAAAAAATACATCTGCTTGCATAGATAGGCAGGGGGAAGAATGCACTGCTTACCTCTGTGCTGCCATAAGAGGCAGCTAATACTTTAATCTCAAAGAGCTGCATTTAACCTTCATCCCTCCTCCCTCTCCTTAAAGGAATCAGGGATGAGAAGGGATTTTGCATAGTGAGAATTCTTCATGTTTGCTATACAGAGTGGGTAAGGAGAACAAAAGAGAGGCTTGTGCAAGATTTATCTTCTCATATCTTACCAAACGATTTTCTCCACTTCGTAGCACAGGAATAACTAACTCTACAGCATACCATCTTTGCCCACAAGCTCCTATAAGGCTTGGCTACTGTTCAGTGATTGCAAACTCTTCAATGTTAGGCCCTAAAAGAATGTGATTAGAATGAGGAGACAGATATTCATTCCAGAAATATCCCCCTTTTTTTCTTCAGCTTAAGGATCCATTTAACCATCCTTTTCCATGTATACAATCATTTTCTCTCCACTCTCACCAGTCATGGAACGCTGTCCACGTTGCGTGATTATTGTAAGACATGCCCTGCTTTTAATCCCTTCTTCACTCTTGCTCCAGTATTGACTGGGGGACATGATGGGTCAACTGTAAGGTCAGATTTGTCTCTTTCAACACTGGTATGCTAAAAGTATTCCAGCCTCTCAGCTGATTTCAGGTATTTATGAAGTCCAGCCAAGCAACAGAAAGGAAAAGTTCTCCTTGCAGAGAATATGGTGTCAGGGAGAAGTCAAGATTATTGGCATCTACTAAAGCAGCTCCCTAACTGGATACACTCCAGAGGCATGGATTTCAACTCAACAAGAATTTCTCAACAATGTGGCATTCCTGAAAATTCTGGGAAGTGAAGTTCATGCATCTGAAGTGTACTCCGGTTACAGAAGTCTTAAGTAGGTCATGATTTAACTTCAAATTAATGATGATGTCAACTCTTAGAGACAGGCAAGATCAAAAAAAAAAAAAAGCATGGCAGGAATTGCAGGAATGCTGTTTATTGCTGCAGGGTGGAATAACAGAATCTTGAAAGCCTGCCAGTTTCTCTGTTCCCTAAAAGTTATTTTGGAGGTTCTTTCTTACAATTTCCTTTTTCTCAGGACTGAGCAATCTTTTCTGAAATTCCCCCTTAATGTTTGCTCATTTTCCCCTCTCCCATTTCTAAGACCAAGAAATTCCTTCACAGAAGGTGGCAGTCCAGAACAATATTTGTTCCATAAGTTAAGTCTAGCCTTTACATTCAGTTTGAAGATTCATGACTGTTCTTAAAAATACAGGTAGTACTCACTTACCAACTGCCTTGTTTAGCAACCATTTTGAAGCTAGAAGAAAAAACAGCTTTGCAACCAAAGCTTGCATTTATGGCTGGCACAGCATCCCAGATCATCAAAAGCATCCGTGAGCGGGAGCACCTTCCTACTTAATGCTGGCATCTAGCAAGCAGAGTTAATGGAAATATTGGACAATGTATAAATGAAACTGCAAGTCACAGTCATATGATGTCTCCTTTGAAAAAAAAGGGGGGGCAAAAGAAAACTAAACAATAGTTAAATTAGGTGGAGAAATATGGAAACAAATGGGAAGATATAAATTGTGGAAAGGAAACTAGGTACCTGTTTATGTTAAATGTAAATAAAATATTTAGATTAAAAGAATATATATATATATATATATATATATATATATATATATATATAT
>WNWU01000004.1:19188640-19214692 GCA_012654045.1 Ptyas mucosa
GCAACTCAGAGTAACCCGAGCACAGCCAAGCCCCCACCCAAACAGAGCACACCCCCAGCCAATCAGAGCACAGCCAACCCCCCATCCAATCAGAACACAGCCATGCTCCCACCCAATCAGCTCCCACCCCCACTGGCAGTTAAAAGGAGGAAACAGCTGCGATCACACATTGCTCCTGGAAGCACGAAGCCGAGAACACCAGCCTGAAGATGACGAATGAGACTTCGTCGAAACGTCGCCAAGACACTTCCAATTTTACGCGGGAGAAAACCCGAATAACCAAAGACCTACATATATATATATGATGAAATATATGTATAAAAAGTAGATTAAGATAAGAAAGAGAAAATGTGTAAATATAGATTACTGATGCAAAGATGTTGAAAAGAAGATGATGTAAATATCTGTTTCTGTTTGTTTGTTTCTGTTTGTTGGTTTGTTTGTTGGTTTGTTTGTTTGTGTTTGTTTTTTAAAAAAACTGTTCAATAAAAAATATTTTTAAAAGTGAAGACCACAGTGATTTGCTTAACAGAAGCAGAAGTAAGATCATAAGTCCAATGCAGTCAACAATTTGTCACTTAACAACCGTGGTTCTTAGCAATAGAGTTGTGGGTCCCAATTATGGTTGGTAAATGAGAACTACCTTTATTATTATATCCTCAAATGTTGCTGTTCAAAACTTTTAATTAAAAGATGCCATGATCCTTAATTCTGATATTATTCTAGATTTAAGCCAGTACTGGAAGTAGTTTTAGAAGTCTATACTAAAATAAATTTCATCACCACACTGCATCCATGCAAAATATATATTTCGATGTCTTATATGTATTTTGGGTTATACCTTCAGCTTACTGATTGAATACTACAACCCCATGACCACAGGAGCACTGCAACAGCTGGAACTCATAAATGGGACATTGGTCTTACCTGATACGCTCCTTCTCGTTGGGTGGAGATAGCATCCAGGAATGGGTTGTCCTCATCCGTTCAGTTGATTGGACTGAGTCTGTCAAAGTTGCTATGCCACACCTTTGTTGCTAGGGCTTCCCAACTTTTGACGAATACGAAGTGACAGGCTTGACATGTCATTATCGCTGATTGTCGTAGGTGAACGATGACCAGACAGGTGAAAGGGTGAGGCTGAATGCTATCTCCATCCACCGAAAAGATAAGACCAACGCCCCTTCTCCATAATGGTAGAGATAGCATCCAGGAATGGGACATACCAAAGCTGACTGTCCCTTGTGTTACGGGTGGGCTACAGTCTGGTCAGAAGCCTCTCCTTCCATATGGACCCGTTGAAGGACTCAGCGACCAAATGCCGCCTCTGCCTAGGTGAATATGTCCAATTCATAGTGTTTAATAAATGGGGAAGTCGAAGACCAAGTGGCCGCCCTGCAGACTCCTCCAGAGATGCCTGCGTGGCCCACGCCGCTATCGTAGTCGCGCTCAGGTTGAGTGCACCATCACTTTGCACTCTCTTTGGATCTTATGTGCCAGATCCCTGAGACTGTCCTGTCACTCCTGGGACAGATACACCCTGCCTTCAATGGAATCTATAACTGCTCCGAGATGGAGCAGGTGAGTTGAAGGAATCAAGTCGCTGTTCTCCATATTAATAGAGAACCCGTGGTGACTAAAGTGTTTGAATCGTTACCTGGAGGTCCTCTCTGGATTGATGGATAGAAAAGGACTGGATTAAAATGTCATCCAGGTAACATTGTACATGCACGGGTGTGGTCCTGAGGTGAGCTGCCAAGGCGGCTAGAACTTTGGTAAACGCCCAAGAAAGCCCAAAGGGCAATTCCCTATATTGATAGTGGGCATCCACATAGTAAAATCTAAGGTATTTCTGATGTAAGGGCAGAATTGGAATATGCAGGCATATCCGTTAAGCCAATTGAGGTGAGGAAGTCGCCCTCTATCACACCAGCAAGAATTGATTGAAGTGACTGCATTTTGAACTGCTTATATACAAGATAGCGGTTCAGTCTTTTGAGGTCAAGAATAGGTCTCCACCCACCCAAGGTCTTGGGAACAACAAATAAATTTGAATAGAACCCCTGCCCTAGTTGGTCCTCTGGGACCCTCTGGCAGCCCAAATATCCAGTAGGTGTTTAATGGCTGAATCCATGAGGCCCCTTTTATCCACGTCTTTAGACACTGGGCAGCGTATAAAAAACCTTGGGGGGTGGAGGTGTCGGATGTGATCTCCTCCCATCGGTCAGCAAAGATGGTCAGACGGCCCCCGATGGGAGGGACTGATGTGCAGTTACTTGTGGCGGTGGACTTCCTCCCCCTCGAAAGGGCCGTTTGATCCGAAAGGGTCTACCTCTATCTGGTCTGTCCTGTTGGCCTCTTTGCCTCAGGCCAAAAAATCCCTGCAATCGGGAAGGCCCAGCACCCAAGTCAGATCCCGAAATTGCAGGCAACGGAAGAAACGCTGAGAAGATGGTAGAACCTTGCACTTGTCTCTTGTTTCTACTAACAAGGGTTCCAGCGCCTCCCCAAATAACTTTTCTCCTGTATAGGGGGCAGAGGCAAGACGCCATTTGTGGCATCAGCCTGCCATTGCCTCAGCCAAAGGAGGCCATGGCCTTGGATGCAAAATGGGTTCAGTTCAGAATTGCGTCATCTGAAAACTGTACCACTGCCACAATCTTGTTGAGATCTTGCTGCATCCATATATCTGACGCCGGGATCTTTTCCTGAAGTTGGCGGAACCAAAGAAGGATGCAGCAGTGGCTGAGCGAATTGCCCAGGGAACTCCTTGGTGAGCCCTCTGTAGTGACTGATCCGACCGTCCATCCTCAGGCTGCAGACTGTTCTCCGGCTCTCCAGGGATATTGGAGGATGACATCAATGCAGCCACAGGAGCATCTACAGATGGAGTTTGGAGCACTTTAGCCAACTCAGGACTGACATTTAAAAAAGCACTTGTCAGTCAAAGAAGGAATTAGGGCCATTCCCGGAGCTGCCCACTGCCATTGGACTACCTCTACAAATAGGCGAGCTGAAGGGATGGTGTCTGTCATCTTGCCAGGCTGTGAGAAGAGTGGATCAGCTTGTTCTTGGGTAGCTGGAGTTTCTGGCCCTTCATATCGTGACTGTAGGCATGCCACATTGGTCGCCTTAAACAGAAGGGATTTGAAAATACTTGGGGAAAAGAGTCCTGTAAATGCAGGCTGTTTTGGCATGAATGAGAACCTTATCACCTGACAGGTCTAACTCCCATTGCTCTACCTCTCCGGAAAGTGATGGTTGGCTTCCCTGAGAAGGAGCTGGGAAACCAGGATCTTAAAATGGAGGAAATTCCTCCTGACAAAGATCTAAGCGATTGGTGGAAAAGGCAGAGACCTCAGAATATGCTCGTCTGGGCTGTTGCAAGCCCTCAGAAATGCCTTTTTAAATGGCTTCTGCGATAGTATCCTGTATGTTATAAGGCAAGAGAAGGCCCTTGTTCATCTCTGGTTGCAAACCTCATGGCGCAGCAGACTAAAGCATTGTAATTAACATTCAGCTGCCTGAAATTACTACAAGTTCAAATCTCACCAGGCTCGAGGTTGACTCAGCCTTCCATCCTTTTTAAGGTAGGTAAAATGAGGACCCAGATTGTGGGGGCAATAAGCTGACTTTGTATAAATATACAAAAGCATGAAAGCTAGTGCTTAACGCATTGTAAGCCGCCCTGAGTCTCCGGAGAAGGGCGGCATATAAATCAAATTTTTAAAAAAGCAAACCCTGAAGCTGTCAGAGTGCAGGTGGATGAAGCAACTGTTGTGGGATCCTTACTGGCATTTTCAAGATCTTTTGCTGAAGTGTGCCAGGTTGATGTAGATCCCCATAGCTCTGCATTGGAAATGGGCAGAGGGAAGCTCTGAATGGAACTTTGGTCTGGTGCTCCCTCTGGTGACAGCTCTCAACATTGCTGTCTATCAGAGGCACTTGGCCTGCTTTGCCTGTCTGAGGTAGAGATTTTTTTCTTTACTGGCCTGTCACAAAGTTTCTGGAGGACCTGATCTCTGCGCCTCTCATCCCTTTGGGATGCTTTGGAGGTCTTGAGGTGCTTGGCCATCTTGCTGTGAGTCTTGGAGAGAGGAGCTATAATTTTGCCAGTAGTGTTTCCAGCCCCAGATGTCCCAGGGGCTCTGTCAATCATTTCATCAGCCACCATATTGTCAGCCATGCTTTTCCTGCCCTTTCTTGTTTTATACAAGGCTTTGGGCATCGGGACTGTGCCTGTGCTTACAGGCTGCTACCTCTTTAAAAACTGCTGTTATATGTCTGGGAGCACGAAACTCCTTAAATGGCAGCACTCAGTAACCAAAGGCACGGCTCCAACTCTCTCTGCTGCTCTCAGCTGCTAAATTGCAGTCGGAAGCGCGAAGCACCTGCCAAAAGCAGCATGGCTGTTAGTGGAGTATTAAGGCTCCGAATAGAGGCGGTGTGGTCTTCGGTGGAGTGCAAGTCTCCTAGCGAAGCAAAATGGTGATCAAGCCGTGAATTCTTGTCCTATGCTGTAGCCCAATGTAGGGGGAGTGCAGGGTGACCACCAGAGGCACAGACTGGCAATCAGGGAGCACAAAGCTCCACCAGAAAAGATTTTTGAAACTTCAGGTGGCAACTTTCCAGTGTTCAAAATGGCTGCCTGATGCAGGAGTGCGAAACTCCACTCACTCACTCCCCCTTGGAGAACTGGGAGTGCGGAGCTCCTCTGTCCGGCAATTCCTGCTGTGAGTGGGAGCGCTAGACTCCACAACCCATCCAGAGCGCCTGCAGCTCAACGGACAGGGTGCTGGTTAAATGACATGAGACTTCCACAATTTGACAGTAGGGAAGCCCTTCCAATGGCTGAAGCCAAAGCCCTTGCCGTTGGGAAAGATCCAGCGATTCTACCACGGATGGGAGTCTGCTGGGCAACTCACTATTATGTAGAGAGGAAGAAATGTCCAAGAAATTCCTAATCAGTGATGAAGAAGCATCCAGGAATAATGTAGTCAGAAGAAAAACCTTTGACACGTCTGTCCAGACTGAAAGACTGAGTCAAAAGCTGGGAAGCCCTAGCAACAAAGGCGTGGCATAACAACTTTGACAGACTTAGTCCAATCAACTGAACAGATGAGGACAACCCATTCTTAGATGCTATCTCCACCACTAGGGAGAATTCACAAATTCAGTATTATTGTAAGTTCAACTGGCTGATGAACAAGTACCATGTTTCCCCGAAACTAAGACCTCTCTGGATAATAAGCCCAATTGGGCTTTTCAGCGCATATGTTAAAATAAGCCCCTCACCAAAATAAGCCAATTACTTACACACATGTGCAGCCAGTCCTGCCATTTCCTCTGGTTGCTTGCCGCACAACCAAAACAAGTTAGGAGGCAAGGCAAGGGCTGGGGAAAGGGGGGGAAATATGCCATCCCCTCCCTGTTCTTCACACCGGCCAAGCAGCTGGCTGCTGCTGCCCTGACATGTCCCACCGCCGCTGCCTCATGGAGCAGGACTCTGCAAGGCTTGTTGTGCCGTTGCATGCACAAACTGCAGCACCATCACAAGCTTCATCATACCGGCACAGCTGGTGTCTTGCTGCTCACAGCTGCGCCAGTATGTCAAACTTTGTGGCAGTGCTGCTGTTCGTGTGTGCAAGGGCAAAAGCGTTGCAGAGTCCTGCTCCAGGAGGCGGCAGTGGCACGATAGTCTCACAAAGACTCATTTCTGACAGGTGGGGCAGGGGAGAAGCGAGATGCGTGGAGCAAGACGTGGCTCCCCTTGCCATCTCTTCTCTCCCCACCCCACTCCCCACCGGGCATGGCAGGGCTCCTGCCCCTTGCTTAGCCACCCGCCCCCTTTAGGGGTGGAATTTGGGGGTGGAAAGTGGTGGACCGAGAAGCGGGATACGCATCTTACCTTTCAAGTTCCGTGGCATTCCTCACCGTTGTGTCCAGGGAAACATGTTGTAAAAGAAAATGTCACGTGAGTGCAATCAAACTTCTCAAACTTGCGAGAAGTTTTCTTTTACAACGTGTTTCCCTGGACACAATGGCAAGGAATGCCACGGAGCTGGAAAGGTAAGACGCGCGTGGCGGTGGCAGCAGGACACAACAGGGTAGTGGCGACCAGCCACTCAGAAGGTACAAAGAACAGGGAGGGAGGCGGCAGCAACGACGGAACATCCAGTTCCATGCTCGCCGCCTCCTCCACCCCCAAAATAATAAGGCCAAGCCCTTATTTCAGGGTTCAAAAGAAAATAAGACCCTATCTTATTTTCAGGGAAACACGGTAGTTGTTAACGAAGGACCATCCATAGTGTGTTATCTCATAGCAATTTACAAAGTTCTTTAAGGCTGTACATTACATCTGAACTCACACAGGGAAGGAGTCTAAAGCACTCCTTTTGGAAAAGGTTAAATGGACCCAGAAGATTCTATTTGGAGGCCTGTACGTTATCCGTGAGCCAAACTATGTAGGACTTTATATTTTAACACCAGTTATTTGAACTGGATTTGAAAATCCATTGACAGGCAGTACATAGTGAGTCTCACCTGCCAGTAAGCAGATAGCTACACTCCCAACCAACTGTAATTTCCATGTAGTCCTCAAAAACAACAGCAAGAATGGCACATTGCAGTAGTTTAAATTTGAAGTGATAAAAGCATAAATCCTTGTCACAAGGGCTTCTCATTCCAAATCAGGCTGCAAGTAGCACACCAGCCAGGATATGTACATTTCTTTGATCAACAGCCAATACTTGCAATAGTCAGACAATGGATGCCAACAGAAAACCAACAGCTTCATAACAAAGCTTTACTTTTCAGAACCCCATAGACTTTTTTCCCTAATTGGCAACATCATTAATACAGTTGATCATATAGGATGGTGAGATTTTTGTTTTATTTTTGCCATACCTTCAAAACTCAGGATACACTGATACAGGTACACATTTTAGAAACTCTTTCGCTACCATTAGGTACGCAACTTGCTCTACTTACTATCAGTACTATACTTAGAGATTGCACAAACTAATACATGTACACACCCACAAAAGGAAAGAAAGAAAAAGCTTGTGATATAATAATCACTTCTTGATGCATATGAAGTGGAATACATTTTCAAAGTGTATTTATCTCAGATTGCAAACTTTAATCCCAGCTTTTCTATAATTTATGATATATTTTTTTAAAAAAAGAGGACTCACATTTTAGATAGATAGACAGACAGATTAATACATATAGATTTTTGAAAGTTTACATTTTGAAAAAAAATTAGCCAATTCTGTCTAAAGCAATAGTTTTATATTTTAATTATATTCATGCACAGGTTTGTGTCTGTAACTTTCTTTCTCCATCCCTCAACCTTGCCACATGTAGTGCTTTTTTTCAAATTCATCAACCAACCACATCACATGCCCAAAGTGAATGCTGATCATTGTCTCAGTGGAACAGTCGGCCTTCATTTCATTTAGAGCCAACTGGTTCTTGCAATACATGTTGTTCTTAGTAAGAGTCTTCAAATCCATAAATCAAAGGTCCCCATCTTCTTTCTCTTTCACACCCATTCGTTAGAACAAGAAATACCTTGCTCTTACCTTCTAGCCCTGATTCTATACATTCTAGAAAGTTCTACTCTGGTCTTTGTTGTCATAGAAATTCCTTACCTTTCTGATCTTGTCACTGTCCTTTTTCTTAGGATTAATTTCTTTAGTTCTCCTCCACACTATCCATCTTAATCTGTTTTTGAGCTCGGGAAGACAAAGACATCTACCACATTTACCCTTCGCTATCAATTGTAAGTTTACTAATTATGTTGATTGACAGTTTCTTTGTTTTCGTAGTATTTAATATTAACCAAGATTTTCAATTTTCATTTTTGTGTTCATGATGAGCTTTTGAAGTCTTACTTTAAGCTAACAAAATGGCATCATCTGCATATCTCACATTCTTAGAATTTTAACCTCCAAGTTGAATGAATTATTTTTTTATTACAGCCTTTGGCCAATCAATAAATAAATCTCCAAATTTGATTCTGGCTGTCATCTCTTCCAGTACAGCCATTCTTATAATATATTTGTAATATAACAGAATAGATATTCTTGTGTTAAATAAAACTTTTTAAAAGAAACTGTTAAAAATGTCATCTAATATTATAAACCCCTTAATTGTGGCACTGTGCAGCAACAGCATTCAGGCAAAAATAGCAGGCAGAGGTCTATGTTAGCAATTAGCCTATGCAGCCACACATCAACCATCACAGACAAGACCAGATGGCAACTAGAAGGATTATAAACAACGAGCACAAATGTTTAAGCATCATAGCCTAACATTTCAGGATGGGTCACCCCAGGACAGTGATGTACAGCTATAACAAGCTGGATTGGTCTGGACCAGCTGTAGATGAAGTCTACCATTTGCTGTGTTGCATTATGTTATATACATATGATGAATTATAGTTAGAAATGTATAAAAAAGTGCAAGCATTATTTGACAAAACCCTTTTTGTTTTCAATATATAAAGTAAAGGGGCATTGGCCTGCTACCTGAGATGCACCTTCTCGTTGTGTGGAGACATTAAAGATAGGCTTTAAGATAAATACAATTCAATACTGAGTTAGCCAGAGCTAGAACTTTTGTCATTTGTTTTATTTTGTCAACTGAAGTTAGATTAAATGCTATTCAATGGCATCCTTAGCTTTAACCTTCAACAAATATCTCATGATAATCCCAAGCCTGTTTTCTTAATACGCCAATGAGCTCAAGCCAATGAGCTCAAACAAGAAAATTAGTATCAGATAGTATTTAAAAACAATACTAAAACAAGGGTCAAAAATAAAATTAGCCAAAAAAAAAAACCATTGAGAATATTTAAAACTTTTTTTTAAAAATAGTTCAGTGGCCATCAAGCCAATCCTAAGAACATCCTAAATCTACTTGGTAAACAGACAAAACTATTAAGTAACATATTCTAATATTCACGTTTCACAGGAAAAAAAGATGGTCCTTAGACAAGTCCTTTACAATATATTTAAATGCTTCAATATATTTAAATTTTCCAGCACAGGTAAAATGAATCACTACAGATGGCTTTACACTGAGAGAATAATGTCATCCACACTAACTCCTTGAAAATGACAAGAAGGGCCCTATGGATATGGAGCAGCTGCTATTCCTTTCTTTAAACAACAAGCACACAAGGAGTGCTGACCCGCTGAACTACATTCTACTGATATTTGAAATGAGTGCTAAATAGCTCTTTTTTCCATTTCTATAGTTGCACTATGCCTTTACTACCGGTACATGTATATACTTTAGGCACAAGTATGAAAAAGCAAAAAAGAAATTTAAAAACCCTGAAATTTGTTTTCAAAACTCGCATTCTAGTTCCACAAATTTGACTTTTATATGTAAATGATATTTATGCATCCAGGTTAGAGAACTGTTTGCAGTGTACACTTCAGTGAGTATACTTCAGTTTCTTTTAAGGCCTCTCTGGGTGCCCTTTTTGTCTCCAGTGACTACCCGCTAGCTCTTTCTCTTTGATTTAAGAGTTCCTCTCCTGGCCCTGACAGTAAGGTATTTCTGTCCCACAGATTATAACTCACTCTGGGCTATTATTCAACTCCCAAGCCCTGGCCCTGCTGCATTTAGTCCAAACATAATATCCTTCATGCATATATTATCTGTCTCCCTATTATCTGGAATCATTTCGGAATTAAATTTCAGTCCTGCAATATTGGCTTGAAGAGCGGCTCGCTTTATGGGCTAGTCAAAGGTTAGAATACCAATCAAAATAACACTGCCGATGCAGCGAGACATTTTAATATTCCAAAACCCGGTAATTGTAAAAGGACATAATATTTTTTCCCTGATTACCCCAAAGGCAACACATGTTAACAAGATGAGGGAGAGAGTGAAAGGATTTCCAGAGTTCAAGACAGCTGCATGACAGATTTAAAGGCAAAGGGGTAGCACGCTGGCCACATTCACCCTTCCAGGAGTGAGAGACAAGAGAAAACACACCTTCCTTCCTGGATCAGATCAATGCATCTGCCTATACATATCAGTAATTGGACAGTTATCAGTATCATTTCAGTTACCACATGACCAACAAGTTGATCTCATGCAACGAGATGAAAGAATGAAGTTTGTTTATTTATTAAAAATTTTAAACTTGCCCAGCAGCCAAAGTTATCACACTGGTTTACAGTAAAACATGTCAAAATACAATCTGAATTAAAACATGTGCAGTAAAATCAAACAAAATACAAAATAAAAGCACAATGCAGCAGCAAACTGATCACTAAACTTTAAAACAATCTGAATTAAATACAATTTAAAAGCCTAGGTAAATAAAAAAGGCCTTCCACTTTGCAACAAGATGTACAGAAACATTTTTTTAAAAAATGCAAACTACGATATGCTATGCCTAGCAAGCAAGAAAACAAGAACAACTTGTAGCAAATTTTAATTTCAGACAAACAGCATCTCTGTCATATTTCTTTTAAGAACTGTCTCCAGTGAGCAGATGTTTGAGAGTAGGAGTGCTAATTAAGCAGGTTATTTTGCATCAGCTAAGCTATTTTTCCTTATAGTAAAATATATAAACTTAATGCTTTGATCAAACCAACAATTCAACCAACTTATATTGTATCTCTGATTAAAGTCAGATAAAGATGCTCCACTAAATATAACAGCATACTCTTAGTCACCCCATTCCAACCATTAATTTTCAAGTTTAGAGATGTCCTAAGCATTAGGATAGATGCCCATCACATCCTAATAAAAGGCCAATTGATACTCTTATCTTCCTTTAATTTGTTCAGGGGATTTTATTATGGTTGTTGCCAAGAATTGACAGCAGACTCCTCCACATAAACCATGAGCCTTGTGAAAATAGTTTATATGCTTCTGTTAAACCTTCTGCTTGTTAATTTCATTGGAAATTCACTGGTGAGCTCAAGATCTGATCCTTGGATATATTTTTTTTTGTTTTATTTTGTTTAAATCCATTATTTTATATACTTCTGTTTGGAATATCAACAGATAAGACAGAGTATTACAAGAAAGTCCTAATCTTTAGCCTTTCTTCATATATTTTTCCTTGTGCTTCTTTGTTTATTTTCTAATTTTACTCTCTCTTCTAAGTTCCAAAATTTAATTTCAAAAAGTGCTAACATCTCCTGAACCAACAATTCCAACAGAACCAGCAAAGAGACATGACGAGGTCCAGGCAAACACCAATCTTCTGATAAATTTTTGCATAAAGTGTGTGCCAGTGCATAACTAATCTGTCCAGTCAACTCCATGCTGTCATTTGATATATAGCTTGGATTCTGATATTCCAGTGAACACAATTATGCAGAGTATATGCATGCAATTCAAGGAGGCATATTATAAGGCAAAAGTGCCCTAAACTGTAGAAATGTCTACCTGTGCTAAAATATATACTAAGGTTGTATTGACCACTCAATTGTAACATGCACTACCATAGTAGTGCCAGGTAAAAATCAAGAAACTTTAGGCCTAGTGAATGCCTCATTTGTTCTGCACAATAGAACTGTTAATTTATAACAGCCTGGTTTTTCTGTAGTTGTATACAGTGTACAGTTTTATTGAAATTCTCAATAAAAATTGCCCACACTCACTTCTCTTTTCTATATTACTAAGCCCAAGATATCTTGATGGTTCTGTATGAAGCCACTGTAACCACTCATTAAAAAAACCAGATAAGATGTTATGAATATGCTAATAACATTCAGCTCTCCTTCTGTGTAATATCTGAATCAGGGAAGGTTATGCATGTTCCCAAGAACTGAAACTAAACCTTGACAATATATACTATAGTTGTATGCCTCTTGATATGGGAAGTGACAAAATGAGGAATCTGCCTGTTCTAAAATACAGTTATACTTTCCAAAATTAAGAAAGCTCTCAGGAATGTCACTATCATTGAAGGCCCAAATGAACAATATAATATTGTTCTTATATAATACTGTCTATATAATCAGTTAATATATGAACTTTGTTTAGAACGTTTCTATATTTTTTTGACCAAGGGCATTCTAACTACTGCTCCTTACATTACTTTAATGCATATGTGAGAATATCCTTGATTCATGGGGGCAATTGGTGGAAAATGCAGAGACCAGATTGTTGAGTGAAGCACCTGACCAAGTAGAAACTGGAAATAACTCTTTTGCTTGTTAAAAACAGAGAGTACACACATGATCACACTCTCCATTACAGCCCTGGATATATGGAGATCTTATTGTTTGTTCCACAGCTCGCAGAGTTTTGTAGACAAATCTTCTCAATGGTAGTACCTCCTCTTTGGAATAAACTCCTACCCAAATCCAAGAGCTACCTTTATAAATCTGTCTTCACATACATATGTCTTACATGGTCTTGCCTGTGTATTATTATTATTATTATTATTATTATTTTGCATTCTACCTCTCCATTTAATGACAATGTTTTTATATTGTTTAGTTTAATGTATTTGTTTTTTGTTTTCATTTTTTATTTATATACCCCTTTGAGATGGGAGTACATGAGAATAATATAGTAATATATTAAGTGGATGGATGGAGATACTACTGGTGATGAATAAGACTGTTTTGTTTGTGTGAGAACATCCCTTTTGCTCCCTGTAATCAAAGCTGTTTTATTCCACAGCCTGAGGAACTGCATTTTATTATACGGCAATTGCTACTACCAATCGTTTATACAGCATCATCAATGCTCATGGTATTTGCGGACAAAAGAGTTTCTCTTGTCTGAGGAATCTGTAGTGCATATTTTGATGATAAAGTACAGTTTTTGGCTCTATTAATACATAACTTTAGATTGATATTTAGATAAGGGCAATTTTGTGAAGTCTCATAAAGAAGAAAACTCCAGGGGGGGGGGGTGTCTTATATGGGTATATCTCATATATTCCCATTTTTACATATACCTTGCTATCCTGTCCTACATTTTTCCTCACACCAGTACTTTATTCACATGTTTCTGTTATTGCTCTTAAATATCTTCAAGCATTTCCTATTTTCCTACTGCAGTTCTTTTCTGATCCAACTGAACTTTTGGCTTTTCCAATTAAAGCAACATAGCTCCTCTGTCTGTATGAAAGTTAATTCTGCCCATAGAATTTGTGTTAATGGTAAATACTGCCTTTGACTATAGCAGAAGTAAAGACACAGTCAAAAAGTTTCAGCAACTATCTTAACACTGCCAGTAGACAGAGTTTAAGAGAAAATCTGGTACATAGAGACATTCTAAAAACATCCATATTTGTGAAGCATTGCTAAAGCTTGATCTAAACAAGGCAGAAAATCTGATAAACTCTCTGTCCCAAGTCCTCACTAAGCTGATGACTCACAAAAGATACAAGATAGTTCAGTGACATTAAAAATGCAAGAATGCAATATGGTTTGACAAGAAGCAGCATTTGAGGACAAAGAAAAATAAGACTTCTGACAACATATACAGCCATGAACAAGGATTGTGTCTATCCTAAAATCTTGGATTTTATCCAGTCACTGCACTAAGTATCAAGTTGCCATTAATACAACTGGGCAAAGCATTCATGTGGGTGCTTTGTGAAATGCACTGAGGCAAGCGAAAACTCAAAGTACTAAGCCAGCAGCAATTCCTGAAAGGCTTGGTGTGGCTCAAGGCTCTTCCAAAGGGTTTGCACTTTGCAGGTGGATATGCCCAGATTCTGCAGAAACTGCTAGCAAAGCAATGTACATGTGCATACATGTGGAGATGACTGGAACAGCTTTCAAAGCAGCTATTCCCAGCTTACCAACGGATGCAACTGTCTCCCCATTTCAAAGGAGAATTTCATTTTCACCAAGGAGTTTCACACCATATTGCTCCGAATACTTTGCACAGCTCTACTATTAACCTCTGCATGCTGAAATGTCTTTCCTTTCTTGCAAATCCAAGATGGACTATTGGATCTGATTGCAAGGTATGGGGAAAATGGACAGCTTCTCCTTCAACAATAGCCCATCATCATTAAGTATGCAAGGTCACAAAGAATGAATCAGTTTCCTCTATGTTCTAGTGTAAAGAATAGGAAACAATGAAAACGCAGGTGCCTTGACCTTTTTCTAAGAATAGTAGTTCCCAATCATATAGGAAGCCTTTCTGAGTCACCAAGTTATTTTACCAATGTTAGATACAGAACCAGGGCATAAAATCTATAAATGATTAAAGGTCTCCGAAAGAGTTGTTTTCAAAATGCTCTGAACCAAAAACAGTAGCAAAGCTTCTTTCTCCACTCCTAGACATACTAGGAGTACTGCTGTTATTTTTTAAATATTTCTTCCAATCTCCCTAAGCCAAACAATATCTCGCTATAAGTCTTCTAGCTGCAATCCCATCAGGGTTTTTTTTATGATGTTCATTAGTAATTCTGAAAGATCACCATATCAGCAGCAGAAAGATATGTTAACCTTTGCTAGCCATTACCCTGCCTTGGCCTCTCCCCTACTACCACTCACTACCTACCATGCATATTCCATTTTTTTCTCCCCACACACCATGATCATGGTTTTTTTACTCCAGTCTCTCCCTATCCTCCATTATCTTTCAAAAATCTCTGTATCTTTGGGAAAGTGAAAACAATATATTTTACACATCCTTCTTGAAAATGTTTTTAAAAATACCCCAGTAATATAGAAGTGATAAATCAACCCATTCAATCTAAAACAATATTCACTTCACAGAAATTATAGAAAAGGTTTAATATAACACAATAAACCTGAAAATTGAGGAAAATACTTTGTTTCCAGAGACTACGTGATGTCTTTCTCAATCGTAGCCGTCTGAACACAGTCTTCATTGGAATTTTGGCTCTATTTAGCCTAAAGTTTTTATTTGTGGCTGTCTTTGGACCATAGGCAAGTCAGCAAAGAAAAAGCCTGGTGCACAAGAAGCTAGAAGAAAAGCCAGAGCTTTTCCATGAGAAGGAGATTTTTCAAATTGAAGAGTCAATGAAGTAACATCAGAGACTAGAAAATGGAAGGACTTGGCACAAAGTCAAATTCTACTCTTCCTACACTAAGCACAGAAAATACGCTTCACATCCCTCTGACCAAGTCAGCATGAATCATCACATCTGATAAGAAAGCAAGTGATTTACAACTGATGTTAACCCCAAATGTTATTTCCCCTACTGTGATCTCTAACTATGTCTCTATCCTGAGATTTTGTGATGTCCCCATTCTAAGATACAACCACCCCACCCATGTGAATTATAACTCAAGCTCTATACATGAAGCTATTTTTCTTAAAAAGAATAATATTTTCTTCCATTGAAATGTCAGAATAGATTATATGAAAGCCAGACTTTTAAAACAAAAAATCAATAGCCCAAATGAAAAAGTTGCAAGAAGTACAATATAACAAAGAGTTTTACCTAACATATCAAATATTATCATACAGGAATATTTTACTTTTCTTCTTGATCAGGGGTAGGTTCTACTTACCTTTACTACTGGTTCGCATTGCACCTGCGTGCACTCTTCTGCACATGCGCAGAAGCTTATGCACATCTGCAGATCACCTATGATGATGTCCGGGTCAGTGGGCGGAGCCTCCCTCCGGTTTTACTACCAGTTCTTGCGAACCAGTCCGAACCGGGGGCAACCCACCACTGTTCTTGATACATCCATCAATACTGATTAGTTATATTATTTCTAGACATTCACCAGAACTTTAGTGAACTTCAAGTGGCAATTCTTAATGGTTTCTGGGTGGCACAAAATTCCCAACGTACTTTCATCTTATATATGCAAAAAGCCAGAAATAAGCCAGGACATTCACTCTGACAGCAGGGAAGGAAGAAATCCTTGTCAAACTAAGGCACGTGCTGCCAGTTTCTCCCCCATTACACTTGTGCCCTCCTCTGAATTGACAAAACAGATCATGCTAATTTTCCTTCTATAACTGCACAGACGACCTCTTAGATTTGTTTATGTAACAAAATGAGAAACAGTATTATCAGCAATTTCATCTGGCAAGATTTTATTTAATGAGAATAGAATTTAAAATGCAAAACTATGCTATATGATTATACCATGATTCAAACAAAATAATGTTAAGAGCTGTTGCAGGTTTATGTGCTGCACAGTTCCTTGATTCTACTGTAACAATTTCTACTCTCTGTATAATATAGAGTTGGGTTCAGTCAGGGTGGAGTCACATATTAACCTATATAGACTTATGAGAAACTTTTTAGAAAAATGTAAGATAATTTGAGTAATCCAACAATAAAGTTTGACTCAAGAAATGAAGGAGGCATCCATGCCTCAGCAGCTATAACTACATGTACCTACAAAAGAAAATAGGTTCAGTGGTAGTTTTGTTGAAGTGAATAAAACAAAAAGTCTTAAGCATTTTAAAGACCAAAAATAGCTAGCTAATATTTGGGGCAGGGAGGAGGGAGGGGAGAGTCAGAAATTCTAGGGAAGAAAGATTTAGATATGCCCCAATTGACCCAGCCTATCCTAGGGAAATGCTAAGTTATTATGCATAGAGATGCTATATCAGGATGGCCACAATGAGATTTTCCAGCTGCAGACCATATTCCATCAAGTACAGTAAGACTCTATTAGGAGAAATACAATAGGAACTTTGCTTCACCCAGGTTCTGAGAAAATAACTCCTCATTTCAATGCAAAACAGCAGCGCTTATTAAATACCTCCTTGAAGGAAGGCGAATACTATAGAAGGAAGGGGAAATGATGGAAATGAA
The DNA here is from genome assembly GCA_012654045.1 of Ptyas mucosa. Classification (NCBI taxonomy): domain Eukaryota; kingdom Metazoa; phylum Chordata; class Lepidosauria; order Squamata; family Colubridae; genus Ptyas; species Ptyas mucosa. Next base: position 19,205,400 of record WNWU01000004.1, read on the forward strand.
GAGACAACAAAGACTGAGATGGGGGAGGGCAAGAGAGACATATCAGCAATGAAAGTACCTTTTTGAGATTAATCCACTGTTTGAAGTAATCAGCAACTGGAAGCCCTAAGTACTGGCATTGTCCAGGTAACCTGTAAGAAAAAGAGCAGGTTGGTTTCAAGTAGAACAGTTAAGTACCCAAGAAAGGAGAAATAAGGAAACGTACCATCTGTATTTCAGCCCAAACCTCAGTCTTCTTAGGAGTACATGTCTCTCTAGTTGAGAGATCCCCAACCTTTTTGGAAAGCTAGGCACATCTGACATTTTGAAAGCAAATTATTATTAAGCAAAGAAATATGGTTGCCTCGGGGTTTTTGCCTATTCACAAATTGGCTACCATTATGGGTGGGCAATCTCTCTGGTCCTTCAGATATTCATTATTAACTAACTATTGTATTTAAAATTAAACATTAATTGTTCTATAAAAGGTAGAATGGAACAGTGGAAAAGAAAAAAAGAAAAAGATTTTGTAAAGAGTTGCACAGAACTTAGTTGCACAGAAATATTTCTGTGATGATCAATCCTCTTTAATGGCACAATTTCTCCCCCGCCCCCATTCCTTCATTGGAAAAAAAATACAGCTGCAGTTCGAAAATAGGAAATAATTAAAATCTAGTTATAATACAAATTACAGAAATCTAAATAATATTTTAGAAAAACCATAAAAGGAAAAAATGGGTTAAATCAGATGAAACTAACAGATCATACATTTCCCCTCCCCTCAAAACTCTTTTTTGTGTTAGCCCCAATTATATTAACATGGTTATAAACTAGTGGATCATTTACCATCAATACCAACACCAAATAAAACACAAACCCTCATATTTGTCTCAGTGTTTAGGAACTAAGAGGTAAACAAATTGAAAACAATTACAAGTATTTTGGGAGTACTTAAAAAATATATTGGTTTGGTTGTTTGTTTTTAAAGAGTAATATATGTACTTTAAATATCCTATCATTTCATGTGCCAGAATTCATCATTTACAATGATACACAGCCCCAAAGATATTATGACAACTCTCTATATTTGTTTTATGGCTTGCAACAGATACTTTCTTGTGTCATACAATCCCTTTATTGACTAATAGATGTACTCAATGAAATGAGTTGTAAAATGACTTGGCTATGTCATTTCCCAGAGCTATCACTCAAAATATTTTGCATTAGTCTGAACAGAGTGTTTAAAGTTAATGGAGGTAAATACACAAAGCCACAATGCTAAGTAGCAGGTTTTTGAGGGAGAAGGAGAAGCCATTCAAAACAGCAATGCTGGGGGGGCTGAGGAAAAGGTTCATCTTGAATTGTCCCTTGTTTCTATGATTTAAGATCATCAGAAAAGAGTTTGCCAGAACAAGCATATGGAGGCAAGGCACAAACATTTAGCATTCTACAATATGAAATACAGTTCTCCTATTTCTGTCTTCAGAAACAAACAAAAGGGGACAAGAACTGAACTTTGGGATCCGGGTCAATACAACTGCTACATAACCCATAAGACACATATATATAGCTACATATATAGCTTTCCGCTGCTGGTGGAGAAAAGAATGGACATTGCGGCCATTAGTTTAGAATGTAAATTCATTTATACTCAATCAACTTGATTGATATGGGGTAGTTAACAGGTCGTATTGCTTATTAATGCTTTGCTAAAGATTTTTAGATATGCTTTGAATGCTGGATTGGGTATGAATTAGGTGGCCATAGGAAAGACCAAAAATTAATTAAATAAGTGATTAATAGATTCATTTACACATGGTAATTACTTCAATCCAAGCAATTGGATATGCAAATCAAGCATGCTCTTTGCACCCAGCACTTTGATGTAAACTGTGCTCCTTAAACTGATTTTTTTTCCAGAAAAAAAGAGGGAGAAAAGATTAGACAAGGCACAGTCAGTGAGAAGCCAGTGGCATTAGTGCTTTACGCAAAAAGTTAAGATATCCTTCCTCTACGTATCTGTTAGCCTTAAACTGTGTTGATGTACAATTCAAATCATCCACAGACAACATACCAAAATGACTGCAATGAGGCGGTGTTAGTTCAGTGTATCTGGAGGATATCAGGTTGGGAAAAGACATCAAATGGCCTGGTTAGCATAAGCAAAATAAAACCAGTAACTTTCCTTTTTAAATGTCCACTACCTCAGCTCTACAGTTAAGCAAGCGCTAACATTTAGTTTCACTGAACTAAGAATTATGTGTTCTCTTTAGAAATAAGGTTGGGTGATATAGAGCCTTGGATAGTACAGTGGTCTAAAGCCCTGTTATTAACATCAGCTGCCTGCAATTATTGCAGGTTCGACTCTCACCAAGGCTCAAGGTTGACTCAGCCTTCCATCCTTTCTAAGGTAGGTAAATTGAGGACCCAGTTTGTGGGGGCAATAAGCTGACTTTGTATAAATATACAAAAGTATGAAGGATATTGCTTAGCGCATTGTAAGCCGCCCTGAGTCTCCGGAGAAGGGCGGCATATAAATCAAATTAATATATATATATATATATATATATATATATATATATATATATATAGGTGGATACGTTTCTTCCCTTAATACAGAGATGAGGAACATGCACACCTCCAGTCCATTTATAAAGTCCTCTGGCTTTTCCTGATCAAAACTGTCAAAAAGTAGTGATAATATTTTCTGTCATTTGAAGCAGGAAACGCTTAAATCCACAATATGAGCCCACAAAGAACCTTAACAGAACTAAAACCTCCACCCAGAAAAACAAAAGCAAAATAACTGGCCAATTTACATCATCACCTCACCTACTGAATAAAGCTTAAGGCTGAGAAATTTCAGACAAGAAAAGGAACACTGTTTTCCATACACTGAGTCAAACTTCTTATTTTCTAAAACAAAATGTGTTTGTTTTAGAAATGTTTTAGAATCTATGTGGCCACCAACATAGATGACTTTAAGAGAGAGTTAAGCAAATCCATGGAGAATAATACTATGGACAGCTATTAGATACTACTTATATATGTCCCAAAGGTGCTTTTTCAAGAGGCAACTGGACTTTCTGGTTTTTCTTTGAAGACATTTCGCTTCTCATCCAAGAAGTTTCTTCAGCTCTGAGAAGCTAAACATCTTCAAAGAAAAGCCAGAAAGTCCAGTTGCCTCTTGAAAAAGCACCTTTGGGACAACCATAACCTGGACCTGAATCTCCATAGACATTTACCACTTACATAATCAGTGAAATACAGTACCAGTTCCTGGGAAACATACATTATATTGGTGGACCCATTAGCATTTCCCATTCATACCTCACCATGGAGCCAAAATATCTATGCCATTGACACAACCTATGCCATTAATTTCTTATTATTTTCTTATTATTTCTTATTATTATTCTAATTTCTTATTATGTCCATCATTATCTCATGTTCATTATATAAAAATTATATACTCTTACCCAGTACAAAGATAAGCTGATTCTGCATGGTTCCTACTATATAAGGCATGATATCAAGGCACTCAACTAAAGTTTATATTTTTCAGAGAACAGAACATATTTGCATTTATTTATATTTTGCCATTTCCAATTATGTTCTACATTACACTAAGTGTAGTGCAATCTGAATATGCATATATGTGTGCGTGCATACTATTCTGATAACAATTGAGGAGACATTTAATAGAACTCTATCTCTAATTTAAAAAGGTATTATTAAGCTGTTTTTGTACACTTAGATAGACAGATATACACTAATTACAATATAACAATAAATAATATTTTTCTGGAGTTATTAAACTAAAAAAACATTTTTGCACCAAAATTATATCTCAAGGTGGTGTTCTTGGCAGTACATGGCAGTTTTTCCATTCTGAACCCGTAGAGAAGGAAAACTGAAGTAAATTGGAGGCAAGGTCACATGGTTTTCCTTCTCTTTTTTCTTCCATCTGGAAAAGAAAAGCCCAGCTTGCAGTGATAAACAGCCATGCTTTGGTTATCACTTTCCTTAAGTTGAGAAGAGGCAGCGAGTGATAGATGGGCAGGAATTTGGTTATCGGGCAAGGCTGTCAGCCAGAGTTTCAGATAGCACACACACATTTAGCAGAGCATCATTATGCAATGGCATGGAGCTAAAATATGGCCGAGGGTATTGAAAGAATGAAAGAACAGGATTTGGGGGGTGGGAACAAATGGAGCAACAATAAAAGAGCGCAAGGCGAGGATGTTATCGTCCTAGTGACACCTTTTATCTCAGTCTGGTTAGTTAAAGGAGGACACAAATTGGTCCTTCCTCCACCATTGTATCCTCTTGTACAAACACAGGCAGATAAAATGTGTCACCAGTGTGATAGCATATCAATTTAACCCTAATTATCTAGGGGGTCATGCTAAGAAATAAGAGTTTCACATTTCAACAGGTCCCTCCATTTCTTTTATGGAGGTGCCACATTAATAACACGGGGAGGGAAAAGGGGGGGGGGCAACAAGAAAGGGAGGCAGCTTGTAATTGAATTCAGTCACTCAGGTGGTTCTACTATATGAAAAATTAATGTGCAAGTCTCCCAGCTAATCATAAATGGTTATTGTCCATCTGTTAGGTTTGGAATGTCAGAAACCTTTAAAAAAAGTGTTATTTTTTATATTCTTAATCTTTTAGTACCTAGCTGGCATTTTTAGAGAATTTACTCTTTCTAAAACTGGGAGAAAATATTGAATCTTACAAACCTGGTCTCAGATTTAATAGAACTCAGTATGCTCATGTACTAAAAATATTTAGAATGCACTGTTACATTTGCCTTGGTAAATGGAGGAGGAGGAGGAAGAGAGCTGCTTGCCTCCAGACTCTTAAAAAGATTACATCCTGCTTTAATATTTTTATGTTTAAAATATTAATATCTCATCCTGCAATCATCTAATAGCTAAGGAAGCCTTGCAGAAAAGCTTCTAAATTGCATACAAACGGTCTAAAGATACTGTTGCAGAAAAATGAGGAAGTGGAACGACACAATCTCTTCCTGCATCTCAACATCATACAACATTTATGTTTGCATTTTATAAACAAGACAGCAAAATTGTGGCCATGCATGCCTTCAAGGCTACCACATAGCACTCATCTGTCTGGAAAATTTAAAAGACATGACTATGTCAAATATATGTTGTATCTATAAAATACTACTGTTGCTCAAGTGTAATTTACCATCCCAACATACACATGGCGTTGCTGTTAATCTAGAATGAATCTTTGGTACAAAACACCCAATGAGAAAGCTATGCTTTGCTTTGATAATGGAGATACAAGATAACAACAACAACAAAAGACAAGTACTTTAGAAAAAGATAATTATTTACCTGGAAAGATACAGGGTTAATATTCAATGTAGGTGCATTTAGCAACCACCAGTTTATGAATTAAATGCTGAGTTATGAATCTAATTAAAACTACAAAGTATATTATGACATAAATTTTTATAAGCAGTTTGTTTGTTTGTTTGTTTGCTTGTTTTGGTCTTAAAGGTATACTTAAAAGGTGTACTTCACATCACATAACACTGAAAAACCTAAGATGTATACATAGATATAAGGTAGAAATCAGGAGGAGTCTCGTAGCACCTTTTAGACTAACACAAATTAGCGTTATGTGACATCTATTGCCTCTTCATCAAATGCAACAGATGTCAAAATTGATCTGTGGGAGCAAAGGAAACAGAAGGTGTGGTTTATGCAGATATAGGTTACATGTGAGACAGATTACAAGTATTTTATCAATTAACAACTGCAATATGTTAAACATTCATTGTGTTTGCTGGGACTTCCAGAAATACCCTGAAACCTTTTGATGTAGGTGAGTTCAGAAATCTCTCACTCAATTGTGCTGGTAAAATTTCTTTTTATCAAGGCTACTTTGAGATCTATACTGGAGTGTCTATGATATGGCTTTGCCTTTGTTTTGAGTCCTGATGTCAAACTTGGATCCAATAATTACTTTGTGCAGTTTAGCCTGTTACTCCTACGTAGAATCCAGAGAGGCATTGTCACAGACCAACACATCTCTCCTCTTACATGATATAAGGTAAAAATACCTGCAATGCTTACAAATTTTACTGCAAGTTTTAACAATGTACCGATAGTATGGTATCTTTGTGATTGCCTGAAATAGATAAATGAGTTTCTCAGCTCTGCTGGGTCATCAAAAGTCCCTCTGTCAAGACTACTTGCAGCTAGTTTCCATATCTCCACAGCAGACTTAATCACTTTGGGAAATCATCTTAGTAGCATCCAATCAATCAGAGAGAAAGCTTTGGTATACATGTGCAAGTGGTTGCCACAGGAAGCAACATACTTACTGAGAAGTTTTCAAATTAGCGCAGTAGTCAGCTTTCACACTAACACAAGGAGATCTCCCAAATCTCTACCCTCAACATGTTACAGTTTAGTGAGGCTCTAAGTCAGGGCTGTCAAACTCCCAGCCCACAGGCCAGATGCGTCACATGCTGGCCACGCCCATGCCCGGTTTAGCGAAGGGGGGAATGCCGATAGTTCACGTAATGCCACCATGACAATTTGAGTTTGACACCCTTGTTCTAAGTTAGATGTCAGCATCGTGCACAAAACAATGTGACACAAAACATAAATACTCTATTTTTGTTTGTCTGCTGCAAACCAGCAATATCTCAGTGACTGCTTCCCAATGTCTGATTCAAATATGTAAGTCATTTTTGGTGTCATGATACTTATTCTTCTTCTTCAGACACAAAGGACTCTATTGATTGACAAAATATGCTAATGAAGTACTGCTTCTGAAAGACTGTTAGAAACTAAACCTTTCTCACAAACATTTGTAGATTTTGCAGTTTAGCCTGGAGCAAACTTACCCAACAAGTAACCCAGGAATACTGTAGTCCATAACTTCCAACGACAGTCAAAATTCCCTAAACTAAGCAAGAGCAATATCTGGTCTGCAGGACCACAAATGAGTCTACCTCTCACAATTAATCACCAGCCTTCCTGTGGATGAGCCCCTAAGTGACCTTGACTGATCCAAAAATAGTTAAGGAGGTTCAGGTTTGATTAGTATTTGGATAGGAATTCATCAGGAAAGCTGTAATGTAGATTGCAAAATTAAGTTAAAAAAAAAAGAAGTGTTTTTATCAGATACTTGTTTGTCACCCAGAGTCTCCTTCAGTGAGATGGGCAGCTATATAAAATTGATTAATAAATAAAAAATGATTAATAAATAAAAATTCAGGAATGTATCTATGAGTTCACCAGAAATTAAGCTCAAGATCCAACCTGGATCGGTCACTGAGACCTGAGGTTTATTCTTTCGAGCTTTCGGACACATGCTAGGGTCCATCCAGAGGACCAGCACAAGTCCAAAAACTTGGAAGACAAAATACGTGATCCTGGTGACTGATCCAGGTTGGATCCTGCAACATTATCATGGCACATGTATATTTGCCTTCAATTAGGCTCAACTTCAGGAAATCGCTAACTTTTTTTCCACATAAGCAGAATGGCAAACCATAGCTAACACCTCAATATACATTTCCCCCACCCCCAAAATAATAGCTGCCAACTCTAAAAGCCATTCCATTTCACACTCCTCCTCCTTCACTGCTGTTCTACGTTTTACTACAGAGAAGCTGAATATATTTTTTCCTCCCATATTCTTCTCCCAATCCTTTCCAATGGTTAACAACACAATGGACCAACCACTTTCTTCATCCTATATATGTATTTCTGAGACACAAAAAACAAATTCAGTACTTGGCATCATCAGACCAATAAAGACAAACATTGTTGCAAATTTTCACCTACAAATATTACCCTGATGCCTCTAGACCAGTGATGGCTAACCTTTTTGCCATCGTGTGCCAAAAGCGGGGGGAGTGCAGGGGTATCGCGCATGCATGTGCCCACACCCATAGTTCAGTGCACCCCGCCCCACCGTGCATGTGCGTGCGACCCCCCGCGCGCTCCCTGCTATTGGCACGTGATGGCACAGTGAGACTGGAAGGCCTGTTTTTTGCCTTCCCAGGCTCCAGAGCCTTTCTAGGAGCCTGGGGAGGGCAAAAACAGCCTTCCCGAAACCCCCCGGAGGCTGGAAATGGCCCATTTCCTGACTTCCAGTGGGCCCAGAAGGCCCGAAAATCAGTTGTCCTGCTGGAGCTGAGCTAGGGCAACACTCGCGTGCTCACAGATATGGCTCTGTGTGCCACCTGTGGCACGCGTGCCATAGGTTTGCCATCATGGCTCTAGACAGAAGACTCAGTAAAAAGAGCCCCATGTCCCACTAATAACAGGACAATGATCAATTTGGTTGGGCAGCATATATAACACAAGGAAAAGGAAAGGGAGAAGGGAGGCATCACAATAAAGTAAGCACTGATTAAATTTCAGTGCAAAGCTGCTTCTATGGGGTAACCGTTTTCAAAGATGGTCGGATAAAGGTAAATTTTGCTTTTTTTTTAGTTTTTATACTTTTTTTATATTTATGTTAAAAATATTTATATTATATTTACCATATATCATCACATTTTCTAAGAAATTACGACCACCAGGTGACTGATGTACCCAGAGGGTTCCAAAGGGAGTTGGGAATTATTCTGAAAGGTCTGTTAGAAGGTCCAGCCAAAATCTTGATGGCTGAATGGAATGGAAGAGCAACCATGGTTTTGAACCAAATCACATCTGAGTAGCGTCTCCATGCCCAGAGTTCCGTGTCATTCTGTATGGTATTCGGAAGAGTTGGGAAAACTAAAGAGAGCACAAAGATGCCTAGAATGCCACTGGCAAACAACAATCAAACACAAGCTACAGCTGTTATTAGAGTCTACTCCTATTTCTTATCTCCTATTGCATTCACAGATAATCGCTCAGCAGTCCTCTATTGAGTGACCTAGCCCCTCCTGGAAGAGTAATATGGAGATTCACCTTCAGATTCACCTCAGTAATACTAAGATTCACCTACTGTGAAGTATATAGCACTAGCTGGATACCCATGTTTCCGTACGAAACTATGTGATGGGGCTTCATAAATCAACACTTACAGCTTGAAAATTAATGAATAGTTACAATCGCCCTCTCCTCTCCCCTTCTCTCCCTCAGCCTTGCCCCACAGAAACGTCTTCTATCCTATCCCCTTCTGTCCCTCAGCCTTGCCCCACAGAAGCCTCCCCTATCCTATCCCCTTCTGTCCCTCAGCCTTGCCCCACAGAAGCCTCCCCATCCTATCCCCTGGTTGCTACTGTGAAAGTAAAACTGAAAGTGAAACTCCTCTCCTCTGCTTGTGTT
>WNWU01000004.1:19214702-19232867 GCA_012654045.1 Ptyas mucosa
CTGTGAAAGTAAAACTGAAAGTGAAACTCCTCTCCTCTGCTTGTGTTTTGCATTTGGAACAGATTTCTTTTCAGGTGGGGAGGGGGAGTAGAACTCCTTAGCATCAGAGCGTGTTAATAATAATATAAGAAATACTAATGTTCTGATGGTCATTTTGAAAAATCATTTCTTAGTGAGCACCTAGAAGCCAAGAGGAATGTATGTGGCAAATTTCAAGTTTGTAGGCTTTACGGTTCTGGAGATTTCGTGATTATGGCGTGATTGGGTTTTGCTTTTATATATATATAGATTTTTCAGTATATAACTGATAATGTCACTCGTATTCATTCTTTGTTGCACTCCACCTTTAGGGCAGAATCACTAGAGGTTATGGGGGGCTAAATCTTATAGGGTCATTTGGGGGGAGTTCAATCCCACTGAACCTGAGGAAGTGGACAGGGCATTTGCAGCTGCTAGTTCAACCACTGCATCCACAACTATGATGACAACTTTTCTCAATTGCCGTGTATATATAATTATTTTTGTACTATATTGTTATTGTTTTTAATTGATTGTATGATTGTTTGAGATGAGCAGTCATCGAAATTAATTCATTTGCACTATTGTCAATGTTTTAAATATACTTCATAAACCAACCATCACAGCATTCCCATGGTCATGTGATTAAAATTCAGGTACTTCGTAACTCATATATTTACAATGTTTGTGTGTCTGGGTTATATGATCACCATTTGCAACTTTCCCAGAAAATCTGACAGTCAAAGTCAATGGAGGAAGCTGGATTCGCTTAACAATCACATGATTCATTTAACAATTGTGGTGATTCCCTTAACAACCACAGCAAAAATTTCGTAAAATAGGGTAGGACTCACTTAATAGCCACCTTGCTTAGCAATGGAAATCCTAATTCCAACTGTGGTTGTAAGTTGAGGACTGCCTGTATTTAATCTTTTAAAAAGCTGTATATGGCTGCCCATCTATATAACATAACTCTGGTGGTTCCCTACGCACAGAAAAATAAAACTATTTCACACAAACAAAACACTGCAATATTCATATTCCAAAATATATATGCATTGGGCCCAACTTCCATCCTGACCCAATATCTGAGTGAAGAATGAGATCTTCTGAAAGGTCAAGAGATGGGGGGGCCCTTCATTACCTCGGGGGGGGGGATTCCATTTAATAATACTTGAATTTATTTTAAGTAGAAAAGCATAATATAACTGATATGAAATGAGATCAAATGAAAACATTTCCCAATTCTTAGAATACATCAATTATCTCTATATTTTCTCCTTAAAAGTGATCAACTATTCTGTGCTTCGGGAACACAGTCTATGCCATTAAAAAGTGAATTGTGTGATGTTTTTCAAAACAACAAACTATGCATTATATATTCTTAAAAATATATTCTTATTTTGCTAATCATGAAGAATGGATAAGAACTATATAGGGAAATGCTATGTTCATTTCTTACATTAGCAATTAATTTTTTTGAAAAAAAATTATTTATATGCCACCCTTCTCCGGAGACTCAGGGCAGCTTACAATGCATTAAGCAATAGCCTTCAAACTTTTGTATATTTTTATACAAAGTCAGCTTATTGCCCCCACAACCGGGTCCTCCTTTTACCCACCTTAGATAGGATGGAAGGCTGAGTCAACCTTGAGCCTGGTGAGATTTGAACTCGCAGTAATTGCAGGCAGCTGGATATTAAATGCTGCCTTAGTAGGCATTAGCCTCCTACGCCACTCAGGCTCTGGCTCCTAAATTTCAATTTATTAAAATTCAGAGAGCTTTGAGATATTTACCCTTCTTCATAATAGTAAGTCAAGATTTACCTTTTTAAGCAAATGGAACACAAAATTTTAAGGATACCAGATTTCCAACAATGCAACATATATAGAGAAGACATGGTGCTTAATAAATAAATCACATGTCCATATACTCTAAGTAGTAGTAAATTGTCAAGATTACAGGCAAAAAAAAAAATCATCTATCTGTAGAGCATTTCAGTGGAAATAAGAAAGAAGGAACCAGGAACTTCTATATATACCAACCAACTATACTTCTTTAGTATCATTGATATTTAAAAAAGCAATCTTCATCTTTCAGAGCTCATTTCTGGGAAACTAAGCTGAAGAGTTAAAGTATCTTTCACTATTACCTGTCCAAATCTATCAATTCCCTTTCCAGCTAACGCAAGTATGTTGGAAGTCAAGACTTCTACTAAAGATCAGCCTGACTCCCAAAAGTGAATATTGATTTCAATCTCCAAAAGAAGATAGGAGAAAACAGAAAGTCAAGTGGAACAAATATCCATCCAGCGAAGGGTCAAGCAGTTCTTTAAAGACAACTTGGTAACGCAGTGCAATAGAGCTAAGTAAGAAACCTGCACAATATCAGTAACACAGCAGCTGACCCTTTGTCCCATGTTCTCAGCAGCATACAACCAGCTGCTGTCAGCAAAGCTGAAAATCTCTCCCGGGCATTAGAAATCTTAGCAGACATTTTTGGCACTTGGATCCATACAACTAGAGACAGCTTTGCTATTGCTGCGGCAAAAGGAAAGAACATCCCACCCAGCATAATCTTCCATTAGCATGAATGTTGCCAGTGAGAAACCTCCAGAGCCAAAGGACAAGTGCAGCAATTAGAATGCAAGTGGGGTGAGAAGGGGGGGGGACACATGCGGGAGCTGTTTAACTGCAGCACCGCAGAGGTCAGTGCATCTGACTCCTGGCCCCTTGATAAATATTGCATGAGTTTGGCAGAAGGGGAAGTATTTTAAACTACCCTGAATGTTTTTCTTTACTGAACTTGCCCGTGCACAGCTCAACATGCAAGCAGAGTTATCTACACATACAAGAGCCAGGTAATTATTTCCGTAAATGAAAGGGAAATTGGAAAAAAGAAATCCTGCCTGTTAGATTGGACCTGATCTCCCCAAAATAACAATCATCCTGGTGCATAAGGTTTATCACTTGCCAAGCAACTATTTCACAAAACATCAATGAAGCAGAAGGTATCAATAACAATAAAAGAGAACACAATGTTTTCAGCAGAACATACCAAAAGCCATCAGTAATGTTTGTAATTATTACATTTGATCACTATGAACCACAATGATCACTAGTGGCTGTTTTCTACTATATACATTAATACTGTCCATTCTTATCTAGATTCCACAGCCTCCTGTTCATTCTTCCAATCTCCCAAAACTGTTTAGCCTGAACTTGTTACTGCATCTTGTTCCATTCCAAAGCCATTCTTATAGCTGGAAAACACTTATTTTTTTGTTTAATTTATATAACCGTCTATGTCACCAAGTGACTTTGGGTGGTATACAACAAGGTTAAAAAAGCAGTTAAATTAATAAATAAAAAGGTAAGGCACATATGTGTTAGTCAGTCCCGACTCCTGGGGGGGGGGGGCGATGCTCATCTCCGTTTCAAAGCCGAAGAGCCAGTGCTGTCCAAAGACTTCTCCATGGTCATGTGGCCGGCATGACTAAACGTCAAAGGCGCACGGAACACTGTTACCTTCCCACCAAAGGTGGTCCCTATTTTTCTACTTGCATTTTTTATGTGCTTTCGAACTGCTAGGTTGGCTGAAGCTGGGACAAGTAATGGGAGCTCACCCCGTTACACGGCACTAGGGATTCGAACCGCTGAACTGCCGATCTTTTGATCGACAAGCTGAGCGTCTTAGCTACTGAGCCACCATGTCCCTTAATTAATAAATAGTAAAACAATAAAAACATTAAAAAGCTATGAAAAAAGCTAAAAAAAATATAGGCAGAAAGATGTTAATAATAAGGAAGTCACCTCAATAATTCACCAGCCTCCTGTGGTCCCCAGGCCTGATGGCACAACCAAATATTGATATATTGAATATTAAATGTAGCTCCCTAGATGACAGGACCCATAGTAATGCCCTCTCTGCTGGATCTGGTGGGACAGATAAAGGTCATCAGGGAGAGGTGGTCCCTTAAATAAGCCGATTCCAGGCTATGTAAGGCTTTAAAGATCAAAGTCCTAGCCTGGTTTTTTGGGGTAGACCTAATTATAAGCCCTACCCCAAAAATAAGCCCTAGTGAAGGGGGTGGGCATGGCCAGCATAGGAGGCAGCTTTTCCCTTCCCAAGTCACCTCATGGCTGCTCAGCCCCTTAATCACAGCTCCCGGATCAGTTGAGCCAGTGAGGGCCGGGAGCTGACTCTCATTCTGTCTCTCCGGGTGCCTGGCAACCTTGCAGCCTAGGGCCCCTCTCTTCCGCAGGGCCCCTCTCTTCTCACCTTGTAGCTCTGCAGCAGGCAGCAACCATAGTTTGCGCTCCACCAGGCATGGAACTCAGGTCTTGCTCAGGCTGTTGCTACGAAGGGGCAGAAAGCCATGCGCCGCGTCGAAATCCCTCATTTTCCTGCCGATCAACCTTTTCTCAAGCCCAGTACAGATGCACATTCCAGAAATGCTCCATCCAAAGCCTTCAGCATTGCAATCCTATGCAGGGAAGGCAGAGGTTTGCTCTGAAGCTACAGCAGAGTGTTGTACTGGGAGGCCTCCACGGGTTAATATTGGTATTGAATTGCACGTCTTGCTCCAGTGAGAAGGGTTCAGGCAGGATGGCCAGGGAAGACCGGGTTTTGGGATGCAAATAAGGAAGGGGCGATCTCCCCCCTCCTCCGACCTGCTGCAGGGCCACCACGGAGCTCGCACAGAGCAACACAAAGGGGGCCTGGCAGGCCAGTGGCGGGGGAAGTGCTCCAGAAATCTGGGCTGAGTTGCCCAACACCAGACAGGAGCAGCCCAGCTGGGCTGCTGAGAGTAGCACAGCCAGGAGAGCAATGAGGCCCCGCGAAGCCAGGTGCAGCAGGTGCAGCAGGCCCAGCAGCCGGGTAGAGGCGGAGGGAGCCGATTCCGATGCGCCGCATGGCTTTCTGCCTCATTGTAGCAGCTGCCTGAGCAAGACCTGAACTCCAGGCCTGATGGAGCACAAACCGTGGTCACCGCCTGCCCCAGAGGTGAGCTGTGGAAGAGACAGTCCTCAGCTGCAAGGTTGCCTGGCACCGTGGGCAGGGCTAGGACTGGCAAGAGTGCGCCAGAAACATCTCCAGGTGCCCGGAGAGACAACGAAAGGCAGCTCCCAGCCCTCGCTGGCTCAGCTGATCCACGGGCTGCGATTAAGGAGCCAAGCAGCCATGACGTGACCGCGCTCGCAGCCTCCTGCATTTCAAAAAAAATAAGACATCCCCGAAAATAAGGCCGAGTGCTTATTTTCCAGCCTAAAAGAAAATAAGACTGGGTCTTATTTTCAGGGAAATACGGTAATAACCAATGCAGCTTGCAGAGCAGAAGTGTAATGTGTAATTTTCTCCTAGAAACATACACAACTGCCCATGCAGCTGTATTTTGCACCAGCTGAAATTTCTGAATACTTTTCAAGGGCAGTCTCACGTAGAGCACAGTACAGAAGTCCAGCTGGCGATAACCAAGGCAGGAGTATCTGTGAATAAAGCTCCTCAATGTAGGAATGGGCACAACTGGCAGATAATAGGAAGCTGTGCAAAGATCCTCCTAGCTACCACTGCCAGGTGCGCAGGAATTGTGAGTCTAGGAGGTCCTCCAGATTATGCATGAGTCTGTTTGGGGTAGTGTCACCAAAAATGGCATAATCCTAAAAACCCAAAGCCACTCACACCCTGCCACAGTTCAGATGGACCTCTTATTTCCCATCCAAACTTTCATAGCCTCCAGACACTGGGATAAGACACAGAATTGGGGGAGATATGTATAACATATCCAGTGGTCTCATATACATGTTAAATAGGAATGGAAAAAGCAACAAACCCTATGGAACCCTATAATGTAAGGGCCAAGGGAGGGAATTTTCCTCCCCAATCACCACCAATTGGAACTGACCCTGGAGAACCAAACCTGGAAAAATGTGGTGAACCAGCACAACATTGTGTTATCTACCCCCAATCCTCTGAGTCAATCCAGAATGATACCATAGTTGTCATGGTATTGAAAGCTGCCAAGAGATCAATTAGGGCAATGCATAACCCCCATCCCGCCCATGCCAAAGATCATCCAAAATCATAATCAATGCCATTTCATTCCCATTTACTCTGATCAGAATCCTGTCTGAAATGGATCCTGGTAATCCACTTCATGCAAGGTCAGGTGAAGCTGCCACACAACTACCTTGTCACTCACCTTCCCAAAAGAGCTTTTGAACCCAAGTTTATTAATTTTCTTCAGTCATACTAGAGATGCATTTTATTTTCCTCCTTCACAGTACTTTTTTAAATAGTTGACTGCTAATCCAGTCTTCTGAACCTTTCTCTGCAGTTTTCACTCAATTTCACGACTCTTTGATGAACGTACATTATTTTTTCTCCTATTAGTACCTTTCTTAAAATAAAATTGATAGTAACTGAAGAAATGTGATCTCACTTGGACAACCCATTTTGTTTCCACATGATAAAATGCCCATCAAGATATTTGCTACATGTCTTATATGTCTACAAGTTTGATATCAAAGTTCTTGGACAATATATTTCCCATTTTGGGCAGACCAAAGAGGCAAGAAGGTGAGGTCTAATACCCTACAAGTGACAAAGAGAGAACATTGGTTTCTGTGCCCTTCCTATGGTCATGCTTTAACGCTTCCTGACATTCCTCTCAAGACAGTGAGCAATCTGAGTAACCACCATAGTAATTATTTTCACAGTGTCACATTGCTGTCACACTATTAACAAAGAGACAGGCAGCTGCAGGCCACTTGCAAACGACACTCAAGGAAGTAAAAAATGATTGCCAAGCATCCAAAGATTCTTTGCTAAACAAAGATCTCCAACCAGAGCCCTTAGAATATTCTAAGTCAATGGGTAGGAAGCAGGAAATCTGTACCGTTTTGCAGTTTGACCACTATGGCTGAATTGCTGATTTTCTTTCAAATTCCAATCTGTACCAAAGCACATAAATCTTGTAGGTTGCAAATAAGATTTGATCTTTTTAATATGACAAATGATTAAAGCAAAATGTACACACAGACAAACATTCAATAGCTATCTTTCAGGCTATAATTCTAATGTAATTATGATATTTGTTACCCAACAGGAATACAGCAAAATTGTGAAATTTATCATATCTCAATGCCTGCAAATATACTATCTATATATACTGACAACATTCTTATTGTCTCCTTCCAGCCTCATTACCTGTAATTATACCATCCTGAATGTTCTTTTGAATTAGCATTTCCTGGTGACTAGGGACAACAACAACCCACCACAAACACATGCATTTTGAGAACAAAGCCTAACGGATGAATTACCGTGCTCTTATGTTACCAGTCTCTCAGGAATTTCCCATAAACTGGCACTGTCTATCTATCTATCTTGCAGATATGACTTGAGAATCTTCAGATTTATTAATTAAAGCACTTATCTTTCCTTATCTGTTGAACTTGGCCCCCAGACTAATATAGCAATTCTTCTTTATGCTGGAAGGAAGTTCGTAAGAAAAGATTGGATCTCCATTTGTCCAGAATGGAATAAGAATTCCTGTCTTGGGCAGGTTTTGGAATAGAAGACCTCCAACGTCCCTTCCAGCCCTATGATTCTATGATGCTATGATTTTATGTCACAAAGTACATATAAAAGCCATATTAGATTTGCCCGATCAGCTGGTCATTTAGGATGCCTTCATCTGGAACAGTGTTCAAGATGCCGCTTTGAGTTTGTTTAAAACCATATTGCTTAAAACCATATTGCCCCATATAGAAACTAGTGCCATTATTTTACCCAATAATTTGGAAGACATTTAGCCCAATGATAACCAAACAGATCTTCCGTAATCAGTTATTTGAAATAATCATGGCTAGTACTATTTATTCACTGCTTCATTTACCTAACATGAAGCTACAGTTCAAATGGATGTCTTAATCTCAATCATATTTACAAAATAGGTGAAAGATAGATATTGGATCCAAAGTTGCATGCTTTTATGTGGCTCTAAATCAACACCCCAAACATCAATTTTTTATTGTGTTCAGTCATTCAATCACTTCCAACTCTTCCTGACTCAATGGACATCTGTTTACAAGGACTGTCTGTCAGCAATTGCTTCTTTCTCATCAGTGATAGCATCTACCTTATCTTTTCCAAGCCTTTGTTTTTTATTTGAATGTGATTTTTTCCCCTAAACATCAATACATCTCCAGTGACTCTTGCTTTTGCATTATGCCTCCTCAACGTTTAAATTCTACTTTAATTATTGGTGCTTTAATAAGAAAACTGGTTTTATTACCTACAATGTTTGTTGTTCTTGCAAACCAAAGTATTCTCAAATATGTTTTCCAGGATCTCAACTCGAAGATATCATTTCCAATGATCCCACTTTCACAGCAATATGTTACAATGGCAAAACCACAGCACTAAAAATACAGGCATCAGTACTGTGGCAGTCACATATCTCACCAACAGAGATACATTTCAGAAAAGTAATTTGTTTAAAAAAACCCTGATAGGATCATAGGCTTATTTGTAAAGCTATGTTAAACTTGTGGTATAATCTACCACAACTTTCTACACATGACTTCTCAGATTCACTTATATATAAAAAAAAAGATAGATAAATGCCCTCTGCCAATCACTTTGGGAAGCTATCCCACATAGTCAAGTCTAGGTATTATTTCTCTGACTTGCTTATTTCCACACAAGAGCTATTCCTATCACTTGTAATACCCCTGTCTGGCTCCATTCCCATGTTTGGAATTTCCAAACAGCAGATACCACTTCGTTCTTGTGACTCAGACTGTGTCAAAACTCATTATGCTTTCAGCTAACGCACCACCAACCCCTTCAAATACAGACATGAAGCTCTTATCCTTTGTGTGTGAAAGATTAGACAAGCTGAAGTTTGCCGTCCATAGCAAGGTAATCCCTACGTGAATGGCTTAGTTACAAGCATCTCACCCAAAACCAATTCCAACAAACCACATGGGGAGGGCGGGACTGAGGAAGACATTTACTAAATTGCACATATAAATCTCTGATCTCAAATAAAGAAAAAAGAGAAAGCAGAGGAATGCAAAATCATGAAATTTAATATTCACCCCCAAAAATGCAGGATCTGAAAAAGAAAGTGTTTAGTTTGTAAATGAATAAGCATATATTTCTTTGTGACATTTAGAATGAAAAATGTGAGGTAAATTAAGACAGCCAAGGTTTTAGAAATGCAAAACCTATAGTTAAGATCAGCAGAAATTAAACAATGTACAATTTAATAATTTAATGTATTTAATAATTATAGTGAACATATAGCTACAGGTAGTCCTTGACAGATGACCACAATTGAGTCCAAAATTTCCATTGCTAAGGAAGGCAGTGTTAAGTGAGTCACACTCCATTTTATGACGTTGTCATGGTTGTTAAGCAAATCACTGCAGTTGTTAAGTAAGTCATGCAATCATTAAGCAAATCTGACTTCCCACAGTGACTCTGTTTGTCAGAATCTTCCTAGGAATACTGCAAATGACAATCCTAGGGTCATGGACCGCTGCACATCATAAATACATGCCATTTGTCAAGCACCCAAATTTTGATCATATGATTGTGGGGATGTTGCAACAGTCATAATTGTGAGAACCAGTCATAAGTCATTTTTTCAGTGCTCTTGTAATTTAAAACAGTTTCTAAATGAATTATTGTTTTTAAATTAAAATGCTTTAAGATTTTTTTTTCTCTTTTTAATTCCAAAAAGAAGGCAACTCACCGTTTGTCTTTGTTCTTTCCTGTTATGCAGAAAATCTCTTCTAAGTTATAAATTGCTAAGTTTTGAATTGCAATTCAAAAATGTTTCAGAAAGTGACGTTTTTGTGGTCTATATGTCCATAAAGGCTGGGTGGGGACCTTTAGCAGATGAGATGTCGCTGCAAGCGTCTCCACAAACAGCAACAATGCAATTGTGAAATCTGTGACCAGCAGCAGGTTCTGGCTTATGAATTCCCTTTGGAAAAGGAGACATTGAGATATTGCTCAAATGCTCACTTGCATTTTGGACACAAAATGCTCCTCACAAGAAAACCATAGGAATTGAGTTTCTTATGGTCAATAGTGAGTTGAGCAGCTTGGGGGCCAAGGGAATATCAATGCACCCAAATCCACTGTGTAGTCTTTACGGACATATTCTAGTGATGGGCTACTATGAGATACCTTGTTCAGAGAGCATGCTCTCCAAACGATCACCTTGATAAGGACATCAAAGACAAGTGATCAGACTTTGGAGAAAGAAATGGTAATCTACAGCATTCTCCCCAAACACTTACATGGATATTACTCACATTCAGCACAATGTGAGTAACATACTAGGAGATTATCCTGTAAATCAGAGGGTACCAAGAAGTTACTGGGAAATGGCTGAGGGTGAATATGAGTAACACTGATACTTAGGATGTGGCTGGATTAAATCTGAAAGAATGTCCAGATGCTAATATGCCCTGATGCAAAAGAAAAATTTGATGCTTCAAAGAAAGATATACTACTTGTATATGGAATGTCAGAATCATGAACCAAGGCAGACTTGATGTTTTCAGAGTAGAAATGTCAAGACTGAATACTGACATTCCTGGAATCAGTGAACTGTAATGGACTAGAATGGGTCACTTCACATCAAAGGAGCACCACCCTGTACTGGGGAGAGAAAAACCATAGAGGAAATCAAGTAAGCCATCATTATTAACAAGAAAGTGTTAAACTCAGCGCTCTGACACCCCCTCCCCAAATGACAGGTTGATCTCAATTTCAGTCCAAGGCAAGCTTTTTAATAATACAGTGATCCAAGTCTCTGCTTCAACCACAGGTACAGAGGAAGCAGATACTGAACAATTATTTGTAATACCAAATTGATATTAATATTACAGGCCATGAAATGATAACACTGGAAGAGAAATTCTGAAATAATGGGAGAATCTGCCCTTGGTATACAAGACAAAACAGAAAGTACTGTAGATTATTAACTCTGCCAAGGAAATTCACTATGCACAATTTCACAGAAATTTCAATGGCACAGGATATATACTATAGTTATCTTGGATAACCCCCTTGTCCCTGCCCTTCCCCCCTCCAGCATGAGAACCTATAATATTTATTAAGTTGGATCTAGGGATTGAATAGAACTGTTACTGATATGCCAGAATCTCTGCTGCCAAGCAACCTCCCTACTTCAGCTCAATTCAATGGCTGGGGCTTGGGGGATTTTAATCCACCTTTTCCAGGCAGAATCAGAGGTAGCTCAAGAGTTGATTACCACAATGGGAGCTGAGGACCTAACACATAAAGATGGTCACACTTCAGACCTGTCCTTTCCTATTGCCACAATAGCAATATAATTTGGGGCTGGGAAAAATATCATCCCTTCTCTGTCTTGGTCAAACCATTGTTAAATCTAATAGTGTATTGCTTACCACCACAGGAAGGTTGGACCTGTTTAACTGGCCCAGACACATTCCTGATGTACAATCCCTAATAGCACAATGAATGGACCAGACAAAACTTTCATTGTTGCTTGGTATGAGAAGGAGTTGTACCAGATCACTCCTATGCAGCCTCTGGGCCTCCAGGGATCTAGAGCTTTCCTTGATTTACAAAGGAAGATGA
The DNA here is from genome assembly GCA_012654045.1 of Ptyas mucosa. NCBI lineage: Eukaryota > Metazoa > Chordata > Lepidosauria > Squamata > Colubridae > Ptyas > Ptyas mucosa. The sequence continues at coordinate 19,226,371 of WNWU01000004.1, forward strand.
AACAGAAGGAATGCCTAGAGCAGGGGTTCCCAAACTTGGCAGCTTTAAGACTTGTGGACTTCGACTCCCAGAATTCTGGCTATGCTGGCTGGAGAATTCTGGGAGTCGAAGTCCACAAGTCTTAAAGCTGCCAAGTTTGGGAACCCCTGGCCTAGAGTATTGCTGGAGGACTACAAAGAATAAACCCAATTTAGCATGAATTAGAGCCAACTTTAGGACTTGCCATTGTTGTGGTCAAGGGGGGCAAAGGGTCAGCATTTTTCCTCCCTTTCTGCAACAGTAATCAGCAGCTCTGTTTTGGGTCCATTTTGAAGAGGAAGCAGCCCGAGACTTGGGCTGAAACTTTTGCAGGGCTGATGTGACAAATATGCTAGGTATTTGTCAGGTTGGGTTTACTCCAAGTTGTACTCTAGTGTTGATAATGTGTCCTGTGGCCTTAAATGAAGCTTGGTCTTACAATATTATCTGAGCTGAGTTTGACATTGTAATTCTTGAAAAAAATTAACAGGGTTCTCAGAACTTTAATCTCAGTCCTAATGTGTATATTATCTTTGTCCCTCCTGGTTGGCAAGGCTTCCCAGGAGGTGATATGTACCAGTAGGTAGGTTCCAAAACTGATTAATGTATCCTTGAGATAAGGACAGAGTAGTTTTCTTCATTAAGAAGCCATTGTTAGATCCTACTGGTCTAGACAATTTTAACCTGTCTCCAACATTTCCTTCTTAGGAAAATTGTTGATGGTGGACACACTGCTGCTGCAGAGAATCATGGATGAAAACATACCCAATATTATACATTAATATTACAAATTCATACCCAGACTAATGTTGTGAATGGATCACTGCTAGATGTTGATATTGATGAGTTGAAACATAAATATGGCTTGGAGTGGATTTTACTTTTAGGCCATAAACAATAGCTTTTGATTGCCTAGTTATTCTTGAGCTACTCTTACTATGGCACAATCAACTCTTCTTATAAAACTTGAGTAAGGAAACATTAAGAACAGTAAAATAAAATTAAGCAATAGAATAATTTATTACTAAAGATTCACTAATGTGAATCCCAAGAAATGCAATAAGAGCAATAAACAATTCAAGCCATTCCAGTATGTTTTATCACTGTATTAAGACTTGCTTTTTACAACTTATCAAAGTAAAGCATTGGAACAATTAGTATTTTAAAAAGAAATGGGTTAGAACTTTTCTGCATGAAAAATATCAGGTAAACAGTTTTTTTTCCCTGCAGATAGCCGATCCCCTTGTCTGTGTTCTTTTTAAACTATACACAAGAGGTTTTCTTTATCAAATCAGAAGTTCATCTAAGCCAGCAAGGAAACAAGCAGTGAATGAAAGTAGCTCACGCCAACTACTGCTCCAAATATATATTCATAAGTATATTGTCCCCAGAGTAGATTATATTTATTTCTCATTGGCTAACAACCCTAGCTCCCACAATTCTATCTTGTTATTGGTTTCACGAAAGCCAGTGCCCATCTTTTATGATAAAGTACATTTTTTTAAAAAAAGACGACCACCTAAAATATTTTTTGATATCACATCAATAAAAATTGCATAGAGATTGCATAGTGACCTGGATTCGATGAGAAAGTTACTTAACTGCATGGCCATGCACATAGCTCATTAAGAAAGATGGGGGTTTTTCTAGAGACTAGAAAAAATATGTTTGTTTTAAGGTAATGACAATGGATATAATATGTATGTGCCCACAAATACTCAGAATCTTTTTCCTTTCAGGTTTGCTTCATTGCACAGTTCTATTGGACATCAAACTTCAAGGTCTTGATAATTTTTAATCAATGGAGATAGACTAAACTCCAAGTAGAATCTGTTTTACCTCCAAGTATTTTCTAAGAAATACAAGACTAATTTGCCACAATCAAGCATAGAAACTATAGAAAGGATGTTAGTCTTACCTGACACATTCCTTCTCGATGGGCTGACTGAGAATCCAAAGTATGGGTGTTGACTCTGCCTTCTTCCTTTTAGAGACGGAATCCTTTTAACATTCTGCCACGCCTCTCCTGGCTGACCCCCAGTTTGATGAAGATGTAGCAGATGTCTTGACGTATCACTGATTATGTTGGCCGCTCCTGGACTCTGGACCAGATGGTTGCCAGGGTGGGGTTGGATTCTCAATCAGCGCATCGAGAAAGAATGTGTCAGGTAAGACCAACGCCCTTTCTCTGATGGGCTGATGTGAGAATCCAAAGTATGGGACATACCAAAGCTGACTTGTCCTAAGGGTGGGCCATGTTCTGGTTCCGAGTCCCCAGGTTTGTATGTACTTTCTGAAGGACCCTTCTGCCAAAGGCCGCCTCAGCTGAGGTGAATGCGTCCAGCTTATAGTGTCTGATGAACGGGGACAGTAAGGACCAGGTCGCTGCCCTACAGACTTCCTCTACAGAGACCTGTGTTGCCCAAGCAGCTGTTGTGGCCCCTCTTCCGGTAGAATGGGCGGTCACTTGCTGAGGTAATGGAAGAGCTTGAATCTCATAGGCCTTGGCAATGCATGTCTGTATCCACCATCCCACTGTCGATGCAGTAACCTTGCTACCTAGCGTAGAAGGTTGGAATGACACAAACAGTGACTCCATTTTTCTCAGGGGAGCTGTTCTTTTTATGTAAATGTGAAGTGCCCTCCTGACATCCAAGGTGTGCCACCTCCTTTCTAGTTCATGGTTTGGACTTGGACAGAAGTCCAACAATATGATTTCCTGCGCTCTGTGGAACCTGGAATTAACCTTGGGTAAAAATGAAGGGTCTAGACCCAGTACTACTGTGTCTGGATGAACTATACACAGGTCCTCCCTTACGGAGAGGGCTGCCAGCTCCAAAATTCATCTGGCCGAAGTAATAGCCACAAGGAAGGCTACCTTGCACGTGAGGTATCGCAGGCTATCTTCTTGTAATGGTTCAAGGGATTCAAGGAGATTGCCTGCAGAACCTTGGATAGGTCCCAGGTGGGATAACTGCACCACCAGAGGCTTTAAATTGGTTGCTCCCTTAATGAAGCTGTGCACCATAGGATGATGAGTGAGGGATTCTATGTCCCCGCATGACAACACTGATGCTAGTGCTGCGACCTGCCTGCATATGGTGTTTGAGGATAGCCCTCTGTCCAGCCCATCCTGAAGGAATTCCAGGATTTGGGCCACCGTTACTAAGATGAGATCGATGCTACCCTTGGCGCACCAGTTACAAAATGTCTTCCAAGTCAAATCATAGATCTGACCAGATCCTCTAGATCCTTGATGGCCTCCTGGAGGCTTAGATTGTTGTGATTACTCTGATAGACAACTTGCCCTGGCTCAAATGCCAGACAGTCAGTTTTAACCATTGTGGCTCTGGATGCACTAGAGCCCCTGGCTGAGGGATATCTTTTCTTACAGGATCCTCCAGGGACTAGTTACCAATAGACTGACCAGATCTGTGAACCACAGCCTCCTGGGCCAGTGGGGGGCGAGAAGTAATACTTCCGCCTTATCCTCCAGTACTTTCCTGATTATCCTCGGGATCGGGAAGAGGGGGAAAAGCGTAGAGGAGTCCTCTCAGCCATGGAGTGTGGAGTGCAGTGGCCCCCTCCACCACCTGTGTTATGAACCTGAAGTAAAATCTCGATCGTGGGAGGTGGACTGGATTAAAATGTTGTCCAGGTAACACTGGACTTGGATCGGTAGTGCCCTGATGTGGGCCAAGAATACTGCCAGGACTTTGGTGAACACCCTGGGAGTTCAAGACAGACCGAATGGTAAGGCTCTATATTGGTAATGTTGACCCACGTAGTAGAATCGGAGGAACTGTCAGTATGATGGTAGTATGGGATCATGGAGGTATGGCTCCGTCAGGTCTATGGATGTTAAGAAGTCACCCTCCCGGACGCTCTCCAAGATGGACTGGAGAGATTGCATTTTGAACCTCTTGTAAGTGAGGTACTTGTTCAATCTTTTTAGGTCTAGAATTGCTTTTCATACCCCCCCCCCAAGGCCTTGGGAATCACAAATAGTATTGAGTAGAAACCTTGCTCCTGTTGGCCCGCCGGGACCAGTTGGATAGCTTGAATATCCAACAGGTATTGGATTGTGGTCCCTATGAGGCACCTCTTTGCGTTGTCTCTCAGTACAGAGCAACAATTGAAAAATCTCGGGGGTGTGGAGAAAAATTCTAGCCTGAGGCCTAGTCTCATTGTGTTTAGAACCCAGGTGTCTGACGTGGTTGCCTCCCATTGGTTCACGAATAGCGCTAGGCAGCCGCCAATGGGAAGATCTGACCTGGGGTCATTTGTAGCGCCAGAAGGGACAGCTTCCAGAGCCATGAAATGGTTTCTTGGCCTGGAACTGCTGTTGGTTCTATCTCGGAATCCTGCTCTATCTGTTTGTTGATCAGTTCCCTGTGGGAATCTCCTTTGGAAGTAGCCTGGACCAGTCTCTGCTGGTTGAAAGGAGGAACTACGCACATAAGGTGAGGGTTGTCGGTCCACTCGTCTGTATAAGGATGGCAGGATTTTCCTCCTGTCCTTGGTTTCTACCAAGATGGGCTTCATGGCCTCCTCAAATAGTTTGCCACCCATGAAGGGTGCAGAGACTAGTTTCCATCTGGATTTGGCATCCGCCTGCCAGTTATGGAGCCACAGCATGCATCGGGTCATCACTGCTGATGCCATAGCCCTGGAAGTGAATTTGGCTGCATCCAAGGTGGCATCCGCTGAGAATTCCGTCACTACTATCATTTTGGTGACGTCTTGCTGAAGGTGTTGGTCGTCAGCTGGAATTCTGCTTTGCATCTAACACAGGCAGACTAATGAGGCCTTGTTGAAAAGTGAGGCAGTCGTGGATGTACTGATCGCCCAGGCCTGATGAACCCTGAGAAGGGCCAATTCTGTCATCCTAGCCTCTGATTTCAGAGAGTCTGCTGTGTCTTGGGACACAAGGTTAGGTGAAGCTAAGGCTGCTACTGGCCCGTCTACTGCTGGTAATTGCAGTTCCTCTGCAAAGTCTGTGGCTATATTTTAAAATTCCCTGTCGTTCCCATTTGGGTTGGGATATGTTCCTGGTTGGGTCCATTGTTTTGGATGTCACAGAAAATTGTGATGAGAGAACCTCCTCATTCTGCACTACTGGTTGTGAAAATAGGAGGGCATTTGGGTCCGGTAGACCCAGGGGTGCCTTTGAAGTACTAGGTTCCTCCCCCATGTTGGTTGTGGCCTTGACCTTCAACAGGAGAGGCTTGAAGAGGGGGGGGTTGAAACAGCCCCATGAAAGCTGGGGGCTCAGGAGCCAATCCCTCATTTTCTGAGAGACTCCATTCTCTCTAGTCCTCCTCTCCTGAAATCCAATCTCTGCTCTAAAAATGGGGTAGGAGAGTTAGGCTCCCTAAAATTTCTCAAATCTTCTTGACCTGTTATACAATCCTTCTGGTTCCCCTGTTGCAGGGATGTAACCAATCCTTGTGTTAAGGATATCAAAAGGTTCATTTGCTCAGAAATTCCTGAGCTAAGACTCTCCTCTGGGCAGGTACCCGCTGCTGTGGGGGTGAAAGTGGCCTCTGTGCATCCTCTTTTAGTCAGGTTCCCCTTCATTCTCTGGTGATAGGCTATTTGCCTGTGAGGATTGCTCTATAGTGCCCTCTGGTGACCAATTTGGAAGGCTTAGATTGCTTTCATCCCTGGCTGCCTCCAAGTGCCCTAAGGAATGGATGCTCTATTTGCCCCAGAGAACTCTGCTAGTACTCTTCGTTCTGCCTGTCTTTTTGCCTTTGAAATCTCTTTTTCCAAGGCTCTTTTCCTCCTCAGGGCATCCCTTTCCTCAGCTTTAGAAATTTTCCTCTTTGATGCCACAGGGCTTCTTTGTTCTATCTGGGGATGAACTGAAACCCTCCCTTTTTCCCCACTCACGTGAGCCACCTCATGACTTTCTAATGTAGCAGTATTCTCCATCCTTTGATGTGCTAGGGATTTTCCGGATCCCTGCTGGGGAGGCGCCAGGACGTCTGCTGAGGAAAACGTGCCAAAATTCGGCTCTTCTGGGAAGGAGCCGGAAATGGCAGCTGGGCTGAATGACTTAGATCTCAAACCATTTGATTTGGCAGCTGCCAGTCAAGCCGGTTAGCCAGCACTCTCTTTTCAGCAGATGTGCCCTGAAAGATCCGCTTTTTCTTTGTAGCAGCACCAATCAGACCGGGTAGCCTGCTAACTAGTTGCAGCAGCTGCCGGCAGACCGGGTAGCCAGCTGGTTCCTCCTGACGGTGTCCTTCCCCTCCTGGGTAGCAGCGTCCTTTGAGGTCCTCTCTAGCTCTACAGCTGACTTCCAAAAAACAACTAAAAGACCTTCCTTCTAGCCAGGCACCCCAGAAGCGCCGCTTCCGAAGTTCCGGTTTTCTGTTCACCTCAGCTGCTCTTAAAGTGGCATCCAGAAGGCAACTGCATAGATAGATAGATAGATAGATAGATAGATAGATAGATAGATAGATAGATAGATA
>WNWU01000004.1:19232877-19302927 GCA_012654045.1 Ptyas mucosa
ATAGATAGATAGATAGATAGATAGATAGATAGATAGATAGATAGATAATATTGGAAATATTAAAGGAGATCTTTGAAGAATGGAGCTAGTAATGAGTAACTAGCAGTGTCAGTAATGACCTCTGATTCTATGGACAAATTATGTCCAAAAGATGAAAGTAAGGGAATGACAGATATTAAGAAAATTTTGTCTGACAAGACAGAGAAAGTACTGAAAGTACTTTCTATACATGACAAGCCAAGTTTTTAAAAATTAAAGGGAAATACAAATGATAAACCAAGAGAATGATCTGGAAAATATTTGTTTGCTTTTTACTGGATTTACAAAAGACGTTTTTTAATCCCCTGAAGAAGTTTGTGTGATTGGATGAAGAAGAACTGAAGAGAAAGTCCTATGATAATTTTTGGATGAACTAAAGATTAAGACTGTTAGAAGTAAAAAGAAGGAATATAAAGTTGGTTTATTTGATCAAAGGTAACACATTCATTTGCAAAGTTCTAGTGATTCTTTAAAGACTTTGTTCTGAAAGGATTAAAAAGTTGATGTTTTGCTTATAGATAAGGGATGGGATATGAAATGAAGAGATATCTGTTTGTAATTTTATACGGTGTGAAGAGTTACTAAACATGTCTATATTTGTAATGAAATTTGGAACTCACATCTTTATGTATTTTTCTTTTTCTTCATCATATTCTTTTTTCATGCACTCTTTCTTACTATTTTTACTTAAGGTTTAATTTGTATTAGCTTTTACTATTGTAATCAAAATACATAATAAGCAATTATGTACAAAGAAAACTACAAAATGACCTGGTTCAGAAAGAAATGCTTGGTTTAATAGACAATACATTAATTTAAAAAAAAAGAACTTCAATATAATGCATAATTGGAACAACCATCTTGAAAGCCAGCTGGGTGACTTTGGCCCAGTCACTCTCTCTCAGTCCAACCCACTCCACAGGGTTGTGGGGAAAAGAAAAGAAGGTGGTGTGCTGGATATATTTGCTACCTTGAGATATTTGTAAAAAATAATAAAGGCAGAATACAAATACTTACATAAATAAATAACAACTATAACTCATTTTTTAAAAAATATACGTAAAATAGTAACAGGCCTATTTGATATTTACAAAACTATAATTATTTTCAGAGGAGACGAGATGGAGACAAAGAAAAAAACACTGCCATCATATTCTGCTTAAAATACACCAACCGCATGCTTCTGGCCATTAGATATATACAAAATATGAAGGTGGTGGTCTCATTGATCTTCATAACTGTCTTATTAAATTATCTTGGGTTCTTATTCTGAACTGACGCATGAAGAAATCCCCATGTGGGGATTTGCTGCAAGTTGCAGCATCACAACCAATTTCTTGTTATGCATACCCTTTTATGAAAATGTACATGTTGTGATAATAGGAAGAATGAACAAAATATGGAATGAAACAATTATTTAAATAGGTAAAATTTGAACTTCAGTGGGAGAGTCTGGACTATAACATATAATAAAATTCATACAACCTGGAGAATAAGCTGTTGAAGTTCTAAAATCATAGCTTCCTCAGCCTATTCAAAATAATTAATTACTGGCTTGCCTGCTGACTCACATAAAATGCCTGAAGCAAAAGACTAATCCATACTTGGATTTAAGACAAGATATGATCCTTGGGATGCCATTTGTGTCAGTTTCCATAAAATTCAATGTAAAAGCTATATTTTAGGTCTGATTCTTCTGGACCACAGTTTGGTCTTCTTCAATTAGGACAATCTCCTGGAAGTAACACAATGCAGCAAATGCAACAATCAGAAAAGAAAACTCAAACCCTTTTCTCAGAGGATGCCCGTCTTTCAGAAAACAATACTACATATCTCTTCCCAATCGCACTGTTTGAAAAAGGCAGAATTTGCCAAAAAATACAGGGGGTAACACTGAGCCATGTTTTTGTGCTGCAATTCTTTCATCTCACCCTACAAGGAAGCATGGTGCAGTGCTTGTTACAAGGGCTATATAACTGATTGCTTATAGCAATGAGTAAACTTACGACTTTGCTGTAAATCCCTCACTAAATTGGCTTCCAAGATATGCTTCTTATACAACCTCTAAAGCATGGCCTACCAGCTTTCCATTCTCAAATAGTTCCCACCAAAACAAGTCCTTTTCCATTTGTTCTTAGGCTTAAGGTTCCATAAGCTTAACAAGACTGAATCCCAAATCATATATTTCAACCTGGCAGCTGTAGTGTCTCTTATCTGTAGCTTCAGGTAGTTTTTCTTTAATTAAGAGTATTTCTTTGCCAATGGAAATGGAGGACATTTTATATCCAGAATGAATGGACCTCTCTCATTAGATCCACTGCTGTCATGAAGTATTCAAGCTGTGAGATATGGTTCATTCTCTTTTCTGTTCAAGGACTTCTTTCTTTCTTTAGTAGAGAAAGGTTTTAGAATGAGTGACTCATATTTGCCAAATTTGACATGAGATATATTGATGTGAAATGCCTTTATCAGGACAAGCCTTCAGAAAGGTGATGTTCCACTCAGGAACTTTTTCCTCGTTAAAGATACTGCATCTCAATAAGGAAAGAAGGCTGGTGAATAGGAAAGGAAGAGCTGTCTCCCCTTTGCCAGTCCAATCGATGTTGATCAGGGGAAGCCAAAAATGTTGATCCACCAATGCAAAGAGTGAATACAAAATCAGCACCTCGTTATTGATTCTAGTTTTATAGTCATGGTGAGAAGGGAGGTGTAATTTGTACACCCAGCAATACACTTCCAATTTCAGATAAGCTCATGACACCACCTGGAAAAAGCAAAGCCTGAGCTTTTTAATGCCTCGATACTTATAGCTGCCATCAACCCCTAACAAAGAAGGATGTCTCTAAAGTGTTTCAAAATAATGTAACAGTAAGTAAACTATATTATTTCTGGGCAGAATTGCATCCCATGCTTTAGTAGTCTCCCACGGGGATCGCAGCCTTGCACTGTATCCAGGCCTGCCTTCAAAACTATTTCCAAGTTTCTGTTAGTTCAGAATATGTCTGCAGGAAAACCGAATTTACTGAACCACTACTTCTTGATATGTTTTGGAGACCAGCACAAAGTCCTGATTTTGCCCTTCCAGATTCTTCCCTCACCAGAACTAGAATATATTTTCTCTTCATTGGGTACAATGAGATTCATTTTGCCTGTCCTGTTCTTTCTGTATAGCATATATCAACATTGCCCAAAACCTTCCACATCTTTTACCTTGAAATAATGATTTTGTTCCCTGGGTAATGAGGTTATTATTAGAGCGCCAGTCTGGTGTAGAGAATAAGGTGCTAGACTAGAAACCAGGAGATTGTGAGATCTAGCTTCCCTTAAGTATGAGAAACAGATGGGCAATTTTGGACCAGTGACTCTCTCTCTCCTCCTAACCCAACTCGTAGAGTTGTTACGGGGAAAACAGAAGACAGGAACTTTAAGTATGTATTCTGCCTTGAGTTTACCAAAAAATAAAGAGAAGCTAAAAAGTTCCAATAAATAAATAATATTATATCATGGCAGAGTTCAACTGTTAGTTATTCCATCCTGACAATCTTTCCACCAGTGTTACTACAAATGATAGCAGGGCAGCTATGTGTTTTATTTGTATGTGTTTAAGCTTAAACCAAAAGGTGTATATAAATTGTTTTCCTATTGAAAAAGAGCTGTACAATTTTGGTGACTCTAGTGAATATCTGAAAAAAATACATCAGTGGCTAAAGAGAAACTATGACCACAGGTTGTCTACACTCCTGCCTTAACAGGCACTACTGAAAGTACAGACAACCATTTTCCTCCCTTCTTACATATATTGCAATTTGTTTCAAATGCTAATGATAAGTAAACAAAATACTATAAAACATGTATTTTCAAAAGCACACAATTTTATTCCTCTGCAATTGTTTGAAAAATGTGTTTTAATAGCTGTTATCTACACCAAAGTATTCTTGCAATTTATTTAATAACTGGTCTTTGTCTTTATTTTACCACACCATCATGCTATCCCACTCTCAAATATGGATTTTAATTCATAGTTCTGAAATAGGATTTAATAATTTGTGTAGTAAATGTGCAATGGCTGCTTCCTCTGCAGGTTACCTTTAGACACAATTAAAGTTCACTGAGAAGTATAAGTGATGTATCCTGTAGATCCAACCCTCTATGTTTCTTTGATCTCAGAGGCAGTCTGCGAGCTCTACATCAATCCCATTTGCAAAGAGATGTAGCTCAGTTCTGCTTTGCTAAATCTTATTTGGCAATGTGTCTAAACACATGCAAACTTAATTAGTTAAGGGGGAACCTCAGCATTGTAGTGATGGATAAAAGTAAATGGGGAAATGAGACAAGTCAGGATTGGCAACAAACCCTCTCTAATTCAAGCCAAGGCATAGTCTCTGACATATAGCTAATCGGATGTGATACCACTAAGGCTGCTACAGCCAATCTGAAATAAAGTGACAAGCTGATCACTAACAGGTAGCTGAATTTCTTACTTCTGAGAAGCTGGAATCACAAGATCATGAATTTTCTACTTGGCACCAGCAATGCTCAGGAATCAGCCTAATCATCAGCCTCTGAAGCTGTTGTATAAAAAGATAAATGGAAAGAAGGAATAAATGAGCCATTTTCATAGCATTTTCTGAATCTGGAATCAAGACTTTTGTGCCATTTAAATGAAAATGCATGTAGAAAACAAAGATGGATCTTAACATTCCTCAAACTGCTCTATCCCATCTCTTGTGGGCCACAAAGCTACTTATCCTGCCTGAAGACATAAGCTTCTCTTGTTTTCTGTTTTTTTTTCTTTTTCCATGTCTATTTCATCATATTACTGAAAAAAATAAATTAAGCAAACAAGCCTATAATTTCCCAAATCTTGATAGCCTAATAGTAATAATAGTTGTTTCTAGTCCTCTAATCCAAATCCTGACCATGGGAACAATCAAACATTTGGTTTAAGTTGTGAAATAATTTTTTTTATTGATATTAAAGATCAGACCCTCTTAATCTGAAATGTGCTCAAAAGAAATAGTTTTGTGTACATCACGCATCCTGAATAGTTAGAGAGAATATTCTCAAAAGTAGAAAAGCCTGGAATAAAAATGTGTCAAACCGAAGGGTGTGGAAGAAATAGGACTTTTATGCCATTTATATATTTATACAAGCAAAAAGTAAGCTCCAAGGTCCTTCATTATTGTGCTTCTAATATATTTACATATTGGTACATAGAGGAGTAATGCAGAAAAGTCAGAACTGACCATTCAAGAGGCTGCATGCATTAGTAATACTGTGTATCATTCAGACACAGCCCCAAATTAAGAGATGCACGGATGTTCCAGTGAGGAAGAAAAGCTGGCAGGGAGCAAGAATCACCAGAATATGAATACCTCTGTCCCATACTTACATTACTTTCAAGTCCCAATCTCCACAGGTAACAAAAATAGACTTGACCGTGGGATCCAAAAGGCCTTCCTTTGCCATCCACTCATCAACTCTCTGAAAGAAACAGACAGAAAGGAGATGAACTTTTAGAGACATGGAAAAGAGATGCATCAGTTAAACACTGATAAGCCTCGCAATCACAAGAGAAGAAAATTGTGATCTTATCCAGGACAGCCGCCTCCTTACTTCCATCTCATCCTGTTCCCCTTCTCATTTCTATGAAGGTAAGTTTGGATCTTTGAAGATTTCCAATAGGAGACATCAAGCAGCCAGTGAAGTGTTGATTTTATCAGGCATCACATTTCTGCTTACAGAACGACTTCTGAAAATTAATATTGCTTGGCCATTTCCTGCATGCCCTGACCCTGCTTCAACATCTTAACAAGTAATTATTTATAAAATCATGTTCAGATTCTAAACGAGCAGGCTTAATCAGCCACACAGCAGCAGCAGCAGCAGCAGCAACAAAGCAATCCAAATAAATACTTCCTAACAATTCTTCCTTTATTATTCATTTCTGTACTTAAGTCTTTCTATCACTAATGAACTATGGGCATAGTGGCTAACAATAAGCTAAAACCAAGTTACTAATCATCATCATCATTTTAGCCAGTCTATCTACTGCAGGATGAAGGTCTCTTCCACGTTTCCAACCAATACGGTTGGAAGTTACTAATAAAATACTAAAAAAGAAGACAGCAACTTGTTCACCATACTTCTGCCTAACTGAAAACATGTTTTTAAGATAGCAAAAGGGATTAATATGACCTCCCTTAGTGCAGCCCAAGAAGGTTCATTCTCACATCTTCAGAAGTTGTTCCTCCAATGATTTTAGAATCCAGACAGATTTCTTTTTTTTTTTTAATTTGATTTATATGCCGCCCTTTTCCTGAGACTCAGGGCGGCTTACAACGTGTTAAGCAATAGCCTTCATACTTTTGTATATTTATACAAAGTCAGCTTATTGCCCCCACAAACTGGGTCCTCATTTAACCTACCTTAGAAAGGATGGAAGGCTGAGTCAACCTTGAGCCTGGTGAGATTCAAACTTACAGTAATTGCAGACAGCTGGTGTTGATCACTATGCTTTTAGTCTGCTGAGCTAAACCAGGCTCCTTAAGTTTAGGAAGAACAGTAAGGTTTCTCATATGACCAAGTCCAAAAATGCATAGGACCTTGAACTTTGTCTATAGACAGACCAGTAACCAAGGCATCTATATTAATAATATGGTCATGTGCTTCATAGGCTCAGCCAATAGTCAGATTTGCAAATATATTAGATACAGTATATCTGCAATACAGATAGTCCTTGACTTTTTTTTTTAAAAAAAATTGATTTATATGCCACCCTTCTCCAGAGACTCAGGGCGGCTTACAATGCGTTAAGCAATAGCCTTCATACTTTTGTATATTTATACAAAATCAGCTTATTGCCCCCACAACCGGGTCCTCATTTTAACTACCTTAGAAAGGATGGAAGGCTGAGTCAACCTTGAGCCTGGTGAGATTCGAACTTGCAGTAATTGCAGGCAGCTGAATGTTAATCACACTACTTTAGTCTGCTGCGTCACTAGGCTCTTCTCCTTACAACCACAATTGAGCCCAAAATTTTTGTTGCTAAGTGAAACATTTGTTAAGTGAATGTTGCTCCATTTTACGACTTTTTGTGCCACTGATGTTAAGTGAGTCATTGCAGTTGTTAAGTTAGTTACATAGTTGTAGAGTGAATCTGGCTTCCCCATTGACAATGCTTGTCAGAAGATCACAAAAGGTGATCACATGACCCCAGAACTCTGCAACTGTCATAATGTGAATCAGTTGCCAAGCAATTTGTCACTGACTCAAATATTGGAACATGATTACAGGGATGCTGCTATGGCTCTAAGTGTGAAAAATGGTCGTAAATCATTTTTTTCAGTGCCATTGTAACTTTGAACTGTCACTAAATGAACTATTATAAGTCGAGGACTACCTCTTTATGTTACATTTCTAAACATTTTGAAAGGCAACCTAAGGTATAGAATTGAATAAAACTTAATAGTCCAGAGTTAGACAAAATTATTACCATAATAGTTTTCCAGAGTTCTTAATTTGAAAAAAATATTAATAATAATAAAACAGGAAGCTGCATGCTGAAAAGAAATGTGCCAATCTCTAGCATCATATTCATTTATATCTGAGCATAATGTAATTCCTATAGGCATTTAGAAAATAAAAATAATGAAAATAATGGATGATTGCAGCCTTGTGATTTGTTTGAACTTGGCCCAAAAAAACAACCTAGGGAAGCTGGTGGCAGCATCCTCAGGTACTAGAGAGGCAAGGGAAGGAATCTTATCAGTTTATTTTATGCCAAATATCTATGTTGTGTAGCCATCATAGCAACTATTTCATAAATAGTCAATCCTTCCCTACCAATCATTTAGTTATAATACTCATATTTTCTCAGAATTCCAAGCACACCATAACACCTTGCTTAATACCTCCAGAAACAATATAATTATTGCTAGTCTTAAATGTGAAAATGTACTCCTTAGCATCATGAAAACATGGATACTCATCCTCAAGATCAAATCCACAAATAATGCAAACTTTAATTCTATATATTCAGGGGAAGCATAGCTCCATCCTCACATCCTAAAATATGATAAAATACAAGCAATAACTACAGCTTTACAGGACAGTTAAATCTCTTAAAATTGCATTGAGTTGAATGGTATTATTTAGACCATGAAGTTCAACCCTTTCCTCAGGGCAGAAATAGAAATGAAAGCAACCCTATAAATATTTTTCCAGACTTTGCTAAGATAGCTAGCAAATGAAAGAGAATCTAATGGTTATAGCTGGTATGAGGCCCTAGGAGATATTGAAAAGTTTTCTCTAGCATTTAGTCTGAATCTAGAAACAATGGGCTGGTTTACTATGAATTCCATATGATGATACTGAAAAAGATTAATGGAACCAGTGGTGAAATGTAAAATTTGTTACTACTGGTTCTGTGGGCGTGGCTTGGTGGTGGTGGGGTAATATGACTGAGTGGGCGCGGCCAACTTTTTTTTTTACTTTTAAAACCGTTTTTTCTACAACCTCTTCGGCTGAAGAGATTGTTTAAAAAAATGCTTTTAAAGCCTCTGACGATCCCAGATGACTTGCCTGATCGGCAGAGGCTTTTTTTCCCTTTAAAAACATTTTTTCTATAACCTCTTCGGCCAAAGAGATTGTAGAAAAAATGTTTTTAAAAGCCTCTGATGATCCCAGCTGAGCCGCGCAATCATCAGAGGCTTTTTCTTTTTTTACTTTTAAAAGCATTTTTTTGGCCAAAGAGGTTGTAGAAAAAATGCTTTAAAAAAAAAAAGCAAAAGCCTCTGATGATTGCGCAGCTCAGCTGGGCAATGAGGGGGGGCAGGGATTTTTGCTACCGATTCTCCGAACCACCCGCCTCCATCGCTACTGAATCGGGCAATCCGGTCCGAACCGGGAGCATTTCACCCCTGAATGGAACCCAAAGTTTGTAACAGAAGTCCACACATCTTAAAAGTAAGCAAGGAAAATCCCAAACTTCATCAGACAGAACCCTCAAGATCACAGATAACATTTGGAGTCTCTTGCTGTTGTTGTTGTTGTTGTTATTGTTAATTGCAAAGTTGTGTCCGACCCATCGCGACCCCATGGACAACGTTTCTCCAGGCCTTCCTGTCCTCTACCATCCTTTGGAGTCCATTTAAGCTCATGCCTACTGCTTCAGTGACTCCATCCAGCCACCTCATTCTCTGTCGTCCTGTTCTTCTTTTGCCCTCAATCTTTTCCAGCATTAGGTTCTTCTCCAGTGAGTCCTTCCTTCTCATTAGGTGGCCAAAGTATTTGAGTTTCATCTTCAGGATCTGGCCTTCTAAAGAGCAATCAGGGTTGATCTCCTCTAAGACTGACCAGTTTGATCACCTTGAAGTCCAAGGGACTCGCAGGAGTCTTCTCCAGCACCATAGTTCAAAGGCCTCAATTCTTTAGTGCTCAGCCTTTCTTATGGTCCAACTTTCACAGACATACATTGCAACTGGGAAAAACATAGCCTTGACTATATGCACTTTCATTGGCAGGGTGATATCTCTGCTTTTTAGAATGCTGTCTAGATTTGCCATCGCTTTCCTCCCCAGGAGCAAGCGTCTTTTAACTTCTTGGCTGCAGTCCCCATCTGCAGTGATCTTGGAGCCCAGGAAAATAAAAGCTGTCACTGCCTCTATTTCTTCCCCATCTATTTGCCAGGAATTGAGAGGGCCGGATGCCATGGTCTTACTTTTCTTAATGTTGGGTTTCAAGCC
Source organism: Ptyas mucosa (assembly GCA_012654045.1). Lineage (NCBI taxonomy): Eukaryota > Metazoa > Chordata > Lepidosauria > Squamata > Colubridae > Ptyas > Ptyas mucosa. Next base: position 19,242,663 of record WNWU01000004.1, read on the forward strand.
AACTTTTGCATTCTCCTTGTTCATCCACATCAAGAGGCTCTTTAGTTCCTCTTCGCTTTCTGTCAGAGGTGGGTTTCAGCAGGTTCTGACCAGTTCTGGAGAACCGGTAGCGGAAAATTTGAGTAGTTCGGAGAACCGGTAGTAAAAATTCTGACTGGCCCCACCCCTATCTATTCTCTGTCTTCCAAGTTCCAGCTGATTGGGAGGAAATGCGGATTTTGCAGTAACCTTCCCCTGGAGTGGGGTGGGAATGGAGATTTTACGGTATCCTTCCCCTGCCACGCCCACCAAGCATACCCACCAAGCCATGCCGCACCCACCAAGCCACACTCACAGAACCGGTAGTAAAAAATTTTGAAACCCACCACTGATTAGAGTGGTGTCATCTGCATATCTGAGGTTGTTGATATTTCTCCTGGCAATCTTAATTCCAACTTTTGATTCATCCAGCCTCACCTTTCTCATGATGTGCTCTGCATATAAGTTAAATAGGCAGGGTGACAGTATACAGCCTTGCCAGACTCCTTTCTCAATTTTGAACCAATCAGTGGTTCCAGATCCAGTTCTCACTGTTGCTTCTTGACCCGCATATAGGTTTCTTAAGAGACAAATAAGATGGTCTGGTACTTCCATATCTTTAAGAACTTGCCACAATTTATTGTGATCCACACAATCAAAGGCTTTAGCATAGTCAATGAAGCAGAAGTAGATGTTTTTCTGGAATTCCCTAGCTTTCTCCATGATCCAGCTTATGTTGGCAATTTGATCTCTAGTTCCTCTGCCTCTTCGAAATCCTCCCTGTACTTCTGGTAGTTCTCGATCCACATACTGCTGGAGCCTAGCTTGTAGGATTTTAAACATAACTTTACTAGCATGTGAAATGAGTGCAATGGTGCAATACATTCTTTGGCATTGCCTTTCTTTGGAATTGGAATGTAAACTGACCAATCCTGTGGCCACTGTTGAGTTTTCCAAATTTGCTAGCAAATTGAGCGTAGCACTTTTACTGCATCGTCTTTAAGATTTTGAATAGCTCAGCTGGAATACTGTCACCTCCACTAGCTTTGTTGTTGCTCAGATTTCCTAACACCCATTTAACCTCACATTCTAAGATGTCTGGCTCGGGGTCAGTGACCACCCCATCGTGGTTATCAGGGATGTTAAACTCGTTCTTGTATAGTTCTTCTGTGTAATTTTGCCATCTCTTCTTAATCTCTTCTGCCTCTGTTAGGTCTCTGCCATTTTGGTCCTTTATCATCTTTGATGGGCATCTTTGCATGAAACGTTCCCTTCATATCTCCAATTTTCTTGAAGAGATCTCTGGTTCTCCCTATTCTATTGTTTTCTTCTATTTCTTTGCACTGTTCATTTAAGAAGATATTCTTATCTCTTCTAGCTATTCTCTGAAATTCTGCATTCAATTGGGTGTATCTTTCTCTTTCTCCCTTGCCTTTCGCTTCCCTTCTTTCCTCAGCTATTTGCAAAGCTTCCTCAGACAGCCATTTTGCTTTCTTGCATTTCCTTTTCTTTGGGATGGTTTTAGTTGCTACCTCTTGTACAATGTTGCGAACCTCAGTCCATAGTTCTTTAGGCACTCTATCAGATCTAATTCCTTAAATCTATTTGTTACCTCTACTGTATATTCATCAGGGATATGATTTAGTTCATACTTGAGTGGCCTAGTGCTTTTCCCTACTTTCTTCAATTTAAGTCTCAATTTTGCAACGAGAAGCTCAGATCATGATCTTGACCAGTCAGCTCCTGGTCTTGTTTTTACTGACTGTATAGAGCTTCTCCATCTTTGGCTGCAAAGCACATAGTCAATCTGATTTCTGTGTTGACCATCTGGTGATGTCCATGTGTAGAGTTGTCTCTTGGGTTGTTGGAAAAGAGTGTTTGCCATGACCACCGTATTCTCTTGACAGAATTCTATCAGCCTGTGCCCTGCTTCATTTTGTACTCCAAGGCCAAACTTGCCTGTTATTCCGGTTATCTTTTGGCTTCCTACTTTAGCATTCCAATCCCCCATGATGATAAGGACATCATTTTTGGTGTTAATTCTATAAGGTGCTGTAGGGCTTCATAGAACTGGTCAATTTCATCCTCTTCAGCACCAGTGGTTGGGGCACAGACTTGGATTACTGTGATATTGAATGGTTTGCTTTGGATTCGAACTGAGATTATTCTGTTCTGACCTAGGCTTCCTGATACAATAAAAACACACAATGAGTCCCCCAAACCCTCTTTTTATTTCCACGGCTGTGAATTCTGCTCATTCAGAGCCTGTTCATTCCCAATCTGTTCATTCACAGGGGAGTCCCAAATAATTGTAAGAGTCCGACAGAAATCAGCCACAGTTCTTCGGGATAATGGTGATAAACACCCACCTTTATCTCCCTTGACACGCTGCCAATACCTAATTGGCAATTAACTTTGCAAAGTTAATTGAGTCAACACAGAGCTGCAGTCTTGAAACCGGCCAGCACGAACAACAGTTGCTTCCTACAAAGGGCTCACGTGCCTTTGCTCTTCCTTTATGTCTTATGGGAGGGGGCAATCATCTCCAAGCCCTACTCCTGAGTCGTCCCTTTTGTTTTAACTGTTCTTGCTTTCTGCTAGCTCTGCACATGCACGCACTGGGAACAGGCTCCCCCTGTTACTCTGCCTCACTGATGTCCGAATCTGGAGGTTCCAGAGTCCACACATAACTCCCAGATGGCCCTAGCCCCATCTCTGCCTCCGATGCAGAGCCCTCATCCGAGCCTTCTCCAGACTCCAGGATTGGCCCATGTTCCTCCCCAGCCTCCTCACTGTCCAACTCTCCTGCCAGCTCTGCAGGCCACCAGCGGACCACAACACATTCTGTCATTTTGGGGATTGTATCCCAGTATTGCTTTTCCTACTCTTTTATTGATTATGAAGGCTACTTCATTTCTTCTGAGGGATTCTTGCCCGGAGTAGTATACCTAATGGTTATCTGAATTAAATTCACCCATTCCTGTTCACTTTAGTTTGCTGATTCCTAAGATGTCGATGTTCAGTCTTGTCATCTCTTGTTTGACCATGTCCAGCTTGCCTTGATTCATGGATCTTATGGAGAAAAAAATCTTTACAGCATGGGACTTTCCTTTCACCACCAGATGCATCCACAGCTGAACGTCCTTTCCGCTTTGGCCCAGTCGCTTCACTCTTTCTGGCGCTACTAGTACTAGTCCTCTGCTCTTCCCCAATAGCATATTGGACACTTTCCAACCTGAGGGGCTCATCTTCTGGCGTCATAGCTTTTTTCCTTTTGGTACCATCCATGGGGTTTTCATGGCAAAGATACTGGAGTGGGTTGCCATTTCCTTCTCCAGTGTATCACGTTTTGTCAGAACTCTCTGCTATGACCTGTTTGTCTCGGGTGGCCCTGCACGGCATAACTCATAGCTTCATTGAGCTATGCAAGCCCTTTCACCACAACAAGGCAGTAATCCATGAAGCGGTTGGAGTCTCTAGGCTTATACATATGCGCTATGCTGTATTTTAGGCACTCCCAATAACCAGCAGAAATCCCCGAGGATGAAATGGTATACTATATTTGAAAGATTGAGTAGACTTTGGTTAGTACATGAGCAGAACTGTGGACAATAGCTGTATGGGACAAAGCAGTTTTAGTGCAGTCCCAATTTGCATATGGTTTTACAAAGCACCTTAACCATGTCCCAGTTGTCAACGGTTTTTACTGCAGAATAATCCATCCTCATCAAATGGAAGATTTTCAATTCTGGATTTGGCCTCTAATGTCATTCCAGTGCAGCAGAGCTAGGCATGGTAATGCAAGGCAACAGAAGATGTTGTAACTTTGCCTGCCAAGTCAGTTGCATGACGAACCATATTTAATTCCTACTTGGCAAAACCCACTGCTTCTATTTGAAAAACGTGGACTATTTGTCTTTTGTTCTCTGAAAAATTAGAAGGAATGGAAATATCTTCTCTCACAAAAGAAACTATTTTGCTTGAGAGTTGGCAATACAATACAGTATACGGAGAGAATTTCTGAAGAGTATAAGCTGCATGTGAGACTATCCGATTTTCTGCCTTCTTTGTCCAAAGATGCAAAAGGTTGTTATAGTAGAAATCCGTGATATCTCCACTATAATGAAGATAAAAGTATCTTTTTTATTTTACATTATAAAGATTCTCATCGATTTACAAGGAATTAATTTATATAAGTTAGTGTCTTCCAAAAGGATGTTATTTCTTTAGCAAGGCTGGAGGTTTTTTATTTTAGGACTGGTGAAATGCTAGTATCTTGAAATAACTGGTATATTAAGGATAAGTTTGACAAGTTTATTAAACCTCTAGACCAAAAGTCTGTTCCGTCCTATCAATTCATTCACAGTAGAAATTAAGGACTTCTGAAAAAAGAAATGGGTTCTTGTCTTCAACTTGAGTATCAAGCAATGATAATGAAGAAATCAAGTAAAATCAAGAAAGTGCAATAATTTAAAAATAGTCTGAGCACACTGATTGGGGGTGGGGGGGTGTCCCTTGGTTCAATTTCAAGGCAAATAAGACCACACTTAGAATATTGCATCCAGTTTTTGCCACCATTTTATAAAAAAGAAGTTGTGACTCTAGAAAGAGTACAGAAAAGAGCACCAAAGATGGCTAGGGTCCTGGAAGCTAAAATATATGAAGAATGGTTGCTGGAATTGGGCATGTCTAATCTAGTGAAAAGAAGGAGTAGAGTAACATAACAGCAGTGTTCCAATACTTGAGGGGCTGCCACAAAGAAGAGAGGGTCAACCTATATTCCAAAGCACTGGAAGGCAAGACAAGAAACAATGGATGGAAATTAATCAAGGAACGAAGCAACCTGGAACTAAGGAGAAATTTCCCAAGAATGAGGACAGTTAACCAGTGGAACAGCTTGCCTTCAGACGTTGTGGGTTGCTTCATCACTGGAGGATTTTAAGAAGAGACTGGACAGCCACCTATCTGAAACTGTGCAAGGTATCCTGCTTGAGCAGGAGTTTGGACTAGAAGATCTCGAAGGTCCCTTTCAACTCTTATTTTGTTAATAGGCCATTTTACCAATTTGTTCACTATAGGAACTGAGACCTTTGGAAAAAGAGTTGGATGCTCGATTCCGATCTTAACCGTTGATGAGCACTCTTTGACTATTGCTTTCAAGGCAATTTGAGCTCATCTAACTACTGCCATCCAGTGGTATTTGCTCACTAATCGCAGTGTCATGGGGTATTTTGATCAAGATATATTGTGTTCACAACATTCTCACAACATAAGGAACTAATTAAAGAAATTACTTTTAATAAAGTAAGATTAGTTTGAAAAGATGTGTACTTGACATTCCATACTGATTTTTAGTAAAGTACATTTTGTCAAGGTACAGATCAATTACTTTATTATAATGCTATGATTTTATTCATGTATGAATACTGGCCTGTCTGTAACACTCTGAATCCTGTTTCTCTTTCTAGTACCCTACAGCATGTACATTATGTATCTATCAAGCCAAAGCTGCAATCCTGCTCTTTCAACAAGTTCTTCACAATTGCCTAGTATAATACATCTTTTTATCTTAGAGAAGACTAAGCAAAAATAAGAGTTAAGTATTCCAGCTAATTATCTGCTAACCTTTTGTCCATCTCCATTAAGCAATCGGCATGCTGTTTCTCTCCAGTTCCTTTTATTTTAAGCACAACTGAAGAGTATCTTTTTGCTAACCTCTACTCATTACCAATCAGGGCTGTCTGTATTTCCTTTTTATACATGACCTGTCTCACTTTCCACCTCTTATATACATCCATTTATATTTTCAGATCTTCATTAAGTGTTCTATGTGGTTATCTTCTGGTGTCCTGTATTTTTTTCCTCTTTGAAAATATTTGTGATTGTGTTTTAGAGCCACTTTTAGTGTCTCCCATCCACCTTGAGCAACCTTTTCCCATTAGTTTCTGCTGCCATGGAATCCTACTCTATATACTCTGAGTGTATTAAAATCTGCTTTCTTGAACTCTTGAATTATATTGATTATTCTCAGCTTTATTTTTCCTTCAGTTAATAACTCCAGAATTGTAGAACCATTTTCCTCCAAAGTTCCTACTATTCTCACTTTATCTATTAAATCTTCCCTATTGGTTAGGATCAAGTCTAGGATAGCTAGTTTACCTTAGAGCCATGATGGCAAACCTATGGCACGCGTGCCATAGGTGCCACGCAGAGCCCTCTCTGGTGGCATGTGCACCGTCGCCCCAGTTCAGCCAGATGGCCGTCGGGTTTACAGCGCTATTGGTGCTATTTAGATCAAGTTGCTGGCCCATTAAGAAACAACAGCTTCTTCAAACAACCTTCTTTCTACTCCCTGACTTTCTACTCTCTCTGGTGTTCAGCTTGGAAAGTTGTGCTCTCATAGGTTTGGGTCCTGTATCCATGCTTTCAAAGTCAATTCCAGTGTTGCAGAATCACAGGAGTAGAAAGCAATTCTATCAGGACTTTAGTCATCCAACCTTTTATTCTTATCAGCTTCTGCTTTTCATAGGAAGAATTATTGGGGGAGGAGGATGGGGGGATGTTCCTGCTTCTGCTTATTGTAATACAGATACTTTCAAAAGCATTAATAGTATCTACTGTAATTCCAATAGCATAGAACATCATTCTTGCTTGATATAGAACAATTTCCAGGAAGTTCATGCACTTGGATTTCTGCGTAGGTGTGGCTATTTTAGCATATTGTATAATATCTCTCTTTTTATTGCTTCTGAACTCTGTGAACAAGTTGTATTCTTAAATTATGTATTTCAATCATGAGAATTATCCTACTAGGACTTAGTTATATCTTTCATCACATTTGTCTTCCTCTATTAAAAGTTCAAATTCATCTTGTTTGTCATGTACTCTCAGTATGAAAGAAAAGATATTTACAAATTACCGTAATTGTTCTTCCAGATTTTTCATTGAGTGGTTTAAAAGATCCCACTACAGTTACTCTCTTGCTTCCTTCCACAGTACACAAATCCTTATTATAAGTGTTTCTTGTATAAAAGCTTGAATCCTGTTTCAAAACTCCAGAAATGTAAGGTCAGCAGCCTCAAGAAGTGAGTAGAAGTAACAATTGAAGATATGGGGGAGTTTTATTTCTATCAACTTTTATTAAAATAAAAATCAGGCCAAGTTTTTGGAAGGAAGGGATTAAGAAGCAAAATAGATGTTTTAAGCCTCTGGCATTAAGTAGGTCCCTTAACCCACCCATCCCCACCTTCCTAGCATATATACACAGAGATTTACATTTAAATCTTTGCCACTATGGTATCATTAGCAAGATATATAAAACCAAATTCTGGGTTCCAAACCAAAATCAGTTGTCCACTTATGATCTAAAGCTCTTGCATTTCTTTTCTATTTCTTGTGGTGAGTAGGTTCCCATACTCTAGCTCTTCCTAAATTTTCTCCAATAAATCTTAATGAGCTGACCACTTACTATCCCAGTCTTCTTACTGCTTTCCCAAGCACCAAGAATCTACGTTTGTTACAAGCATTGTTTTCTAGTAGGAAACAAACTCTACAGAGATGGCAACAAAGAATATAAAGCAACCATTAGTAAAATATGAGGTTAGCCTGAGAAAACAAAAAAAGTACAAGAAAGAAATTTCAGATTGATTCACCTCGATTTCTTTATATAAGGAGAGGGAGGACTATCAGTCTTCAAAGAGTCTGCTATCAGTGTATCTGTATCTCTGTATCTCAGTGTCAGTGAACAGAATTCTTGTGTTGCCTATTTCCTGACAACCTACCTCAAATGGATGATAAATATACCAACTCACAAATTTCTTCATATATTTTCTATATTCATATATTATCATAAAATTTCTACCAATTATGGATCCCTGCATATTATTTATGACAGTTGCATTGTTCTGGGATCATGTGATCATATTTTGAAATCTTCTGATATCTCACAAGCAAACTTAACAGGGAAGCCAGATTCACTTACCGTAATAAACGTATTATTAAGTTTAAAACTGTAGTGATTCACTTAACAACTGTGGCAGAAAAAGTCAAAACTCCGTTAACTAATGGGACAAAATTTCCTTAACTAATGTCTTGCTTAGCAACAGAAGTTTTGGGCTCAAATGTGGTCATAAGTCGAGGAATACCTGTACAATTTTTTGTTCTGTATTCTGGAAGGGACATCAACCTTTCGCTTCAATTTCAAATTTTCAATTGCCACCATAATAAAGTGGTGTTTTGGCCTGCCATATAACAGTAAATATATATATTCATTCCATATTGGCCAAAATACATAAGTCCTGTCTCTGTCCTGTATTGAACTGTATTACAGCATCAGTACTAACTAAATTAACAGGAGGTAGGGTCCTCTCAGGCTTTGTTCATGGCTCTAACCAAGGAATGAGATCCCTTGGGTTGTGAATAAACTATTAAGGTTAGTTCCCCTATTAATGAGAAGATAAAAGATAGGCCTTCTCCCAGGATTAGTTGAAACAGTTCTCAATGGAGTAGCATGGAAGGCTCACTACTGAATGTCATTCAGGATACCCAGCTGTCTCTTTTTCTTTCACCAAGCAATCCCATATTATCACTGAAGCAAGGGAATGCAACTTCACCCTTTAATCAGATTTCCTCACGCAGCTGTGGTTGCAATTATTTTGATCAAGAACTATTAGGCCCAAATCCTGAAGGGAGCAAAGCATCACACCATAATCAAGTAGGATTCACTTCTTGAAATTCCATTCACAGACACCAAACACCAAAAGCTATTGATTGTGAAAATACTTTCAGCTAATTAAGCTTTAAATGCTATGAGTGCCACATAAAGCAAATGGCATTATTAAGATTATGTCCCATATTCAGATACCTTATATAAAATGGTTTATTACTAAATATTTAATATTATCCATTATCTTCCATGCAGTATTCTTAATGTAACACTGAAGACCGTCGCCAGTAAAAGAATTCCCCCTACATATACCTCCTCATGGCTTTTGGCAAGAGTCAAACACCTTTGACACAAACAGCTGGAAATGACAGATCAATGGTTCAATATTCACAACAGCATGTCACTGATGTGACAGCAAATGTTATTCTAATGAAGCTGTAATCATAGTCAAATTATGTGGTTCAATACACAAGAAGAAGAAGGGGGAAGGGAGAAATAGGATCAGGGGTCAGGAACGAAAGGTTATTCTGCTTACCTCAAGCACTTGCTGGAGACTAGGCTGTCCATCCACCATGGCCTGAATAATTCCAGTCAGCTAAAACAAAAGAAACACAGAAAATACATATTAATTGAAAACTAAATAGCCATAGAAAAAGAAAAGCTCACTTCCATCCCACCTCCCTTTTTTGTTACTGTTGAGGTGTTCATTGCTTTTTTAAAATACTAAATATTAATGCTAAAACACTCTACAGAAAACATCAAAGGGCAAACAACACAAACAAGGAAGAATACACAAAAGTAAATAAATGCCATCTTTCATTTTGTCTACAGAATTCTTAAACACAAACAAAATATAATTAATCATTGTGGCTGATGAGAATAGAACTTTGCAAGTCAGATGGATGAGCAATTTCTTTCACTTAAAGCTTACATTTAAGATCAGGGCTGTCAAACTCCTGGCCTGTGGGTCAAATGGGTAACACAGTGGCCACGCCCACACCTGGTTTAGCGAAGGGAGGGAAAAGTCCCGATATATCACATGACGCCATCGTGACGACATGAGTTTGACGCCCCTGATTTAAATCATTGGCTAGAACCATTATATTTCTATTAATTACTTTATTCTTTATCACTACAGTTATTTCTTTTCATCTTGTTGTACACATAATCTTAAAACAAATCAACTGTTTGCATGCTTAAACTGGGAGAATCCATTTTCTTTCATGCTAGGAGTTAAGCTAAATGCCTACTATGCTCCTTTCCAGAGCTACAGAGATCATCCGATAAAATATGTTGGGTTCCTCTCCCGGTATTTCTTTGTCGTAGAACTACTGCGTCTAATTGCTGATAATTTATGGACAATTTGAGTTTTATTCCAAAATCTAAGAATTCTAAAAATATCACTATAAACATGTTGTTGTTTTTTTGTAAATTATTGTGAGGGCAAAACATTCTATTTTTTTCAACAATTTTGACAATTCTGCTGCTATAGGTAAACTTTTGATGCATTATTTCATAATATATGTATTTTACTGGGTAAGTTTAAATAATTCACAATATTTTCCAGTTTCTTTTGAGCCACTTTGCCATCATTTGGCATTACTACATCTTTAGGTAAAGCCTACTTTTCTTCAACTATTGTGATGTCAAACATATTGCATTGTATATGTCACTCTGAATTTGGAAGTTCCATAACATTTTTACATGTTAATTCTGAAACACTCTTTCAATATGAAGGCCCAGATTGTTGGGGGCAACATGCTGAATCTATAAGCTACTTAGAGAGAACTATAAAGCACTGTGAGGTGGCATATAAGTCTAAGTGCTATTATGGTCATACTATTATTCTGGGGCATCAATTCCAACATATCATTTTGCCATGCAACATGTCTGGACAATATTGCTGCCACTACTTTTTAGATAGTTAAGAGTCTGTCTTTCTCCTTGTATAATCTATATTTGCTGTTACCTGTTTTTTAAATGTTGTTTTATGGTACTTGCTGCTTATGCTTTTTTTATGCTATAAATGTTCATTCTTGATGAATCCAATTTGAAGTCATTACCAAGTTTATTACTATTTTTTTTAGGTATTGACAGGTTTATCTTTCCATTTTTTCATTCATTGTTATAAATAATTAGTTCTGTGTGCTCCTTCTGATTCCATCAAATTCAAGAGTTTGCCTTGCAGACCTTAATATTCTCCTTCTGCTTGCTTTTATATAATCATTTACACCTCTGATTTCATCTTCGACTGTCTATTTCACATGCAATTAAAGACCATCAATTTTCCTTGGTAAATACAATTTATGTTTGCTTATTGGGTGAAGTGATGTATTGTCAGAAGTTTGGAGTCTTGTGATCTAAAGCATCTAGTTCAGTTTTTGTACAGTCAACAATACCTGTTGTGTAGTATATTACAAGACAGCCTAAGTACAATATTAATAGATTTGATTTATTGCATCAATTAAGCTTCAATACTTTTCTAAATTTTACCAGATATTCCAAGTTTTATTTTTCACTTGAACATGTAAAATATTTATATTTTTCACTTAAGCATGCAAAATATTGTTTGCTTCTAAAACACCTAGATACACACAAAGACATTTTGTCTGCCCCACTCTCTGAGTAAAGTTAAAAAAATAATTTTAAAAATAGCAAGTTAGTATAACATCAGGATTGAATGGATTGCCTATGGAACAAAGCATTTATAGATCTTTTGGTACCAAAATTGTATAATGGGATACTTGATAAGGGAATATTAGGCATTTAATCAAACTTGTATTACAATTCTACCAAACTCAGGTAAAGATCATATCCAATGGGCTAATTATCATCTAATCTCATCTATTAATGTTGATAGAAAGATTTTAACAATAGCGCTAGCAAATAGATTATAGCAAATGTTACTGCTTGTTATTAAAAATGATCAAGCAGCAAACAATATTAGATTGGTTGTCGCTTTAATAGACTTGAATAAAAATGACGACCAATTTATAAGCTTATTGTTGGATACTGAAAAAGCTTTTGACAAAATATATAAACAGTCATATTTGCTGTATTAAGTAGGTTCGGATTTTGTTTGAAATTCATAAAATGGATCAAGATATTATTCGAGTTGTCCATATCTAAAGTAAAGGTTAATGGTATATTTTCTTCTATTTTCCCATTATTTAGAGAAACCAGACAAGGTTTTTTTCTTTCACCTTTGCTTTTTGATATTTGCGTGAAATTAGGGAGATTTACAGAATAGTACATAATTTAATTGAACATAAACTAAATAAAATTTAGTTGCATGTAATATTCTTCTGTTATTTCTAAACCTTATACCAGCGGTCCCCAATCTTTCCGGCTTGGTGGACAGGCGGGGGAGAAAAGGGATGGTTCTATGTGAGCAGCAGACATGCACGCAGAGCTCCATTTGTACAAGTGGAACTGTGTGTGTGCTAACCCACCGCTTGTGCGGCCCAGTTCTGAACAAGCCACAGCCTGGTAAGGGGAAACAAGGTATCGAGGTGATCGCGAGGGACCAGTCTGGCCGGGTGCCCCATACCCCAGCGTGCGCACAAGAGGCAGCAAGAGCACGGGGGCCGATGGTGTCTGGCAGCAGCTGCAGCTCTCCAGCCTATTCTGGGGCTGCACAGCCCAAGCAGCACAGATGAGTCCACCAGGTCGGCCTCCGCATACTCGTTGCCTCTTCTGCTGGCCATGCCCATCCACCCCGCAAGGGCTGACGATCTTAAATGAGGCTTATTTTGGGGATAGGGCTTATATTACAAGCATCCTGAAAAATCATGCTAGGGCTTATTTTCTGGGAAACATGATACATACCATTCTAATGAGACAACCAAAAAGCCAAAAAGAAAACAAAAAGACCAAAACACTTCCTCATCATCAATCAATACCCAGATGAGAAGAGATTAACACCAAGATTAACATTAGACCAATAATCAAACAATACCCCATCAATCCAATCAAGGAACTACCAACTCAGGCAAATAAGCTCAAAGCAGGGGTGAAATGCTCCCCGATCCGGTAGCAATGGAGGCGGGTGGTTCGGAGAACCGGTAGCAAAAATCCCTGCCCCCTCCCCCATGCCCATCTGAGCCGAACAATCATCAGAGGCTTTTTCTTTTAATTTTTAAAAGCATTTTTTCTACAACTTCTTCGGCCGAAAAAATGCTTTTAAAAGTAAAAAAAAAAAAAGACTCTGCTAATTGTGCGGCTCAGCTGGGATCATCAAAGCGATCGTCAGCTGATGATCCCAGCTGAGTTGCCTGATCGGCAAAGGCTTTTTTTCTTTTAAAAGCCTCTGACGATCCAAGATGAGTTGCCTGATGAGCAGAGGCTTTTAAAAGAAAAAAAGCCTCTGCCGATCAGGCAACTCAGCTGGGATCATCAGAGCCTTTTGTAAGCATTTTTTTTACAACCTCTTCACTGAAGAGGTTGTAGAAAAAATGGTTTTAAAAGGGAAAAAAAATTGGCCACACCCACTCAGTCACATTATGCCCCCAAGCCACGCCCACAGAACTGGTAGTAACAAATTTTAGATTTCACTACTGGCTCAAAGTAAATAACAGCCCAATCGTTGCCAAGTACTTGCTGGCTTCCTGTTCTGAGCCATATAGCACCTCCAGCTTTATGAAGGCAAGATGCATTATGGTGAGAGAATACAGAAAAATTTTGAACAACTCACTCCTACCAATGCATACTGATCTTCCTCAATTATCAGCTAGAAGACTCAAATTTAGAAAGCATCTTCCCAACATCTTTAACATCAATTCCCACTGGAAAGCCAAATGGGTTGCTGAATTCCCAGTTATAGGAAGATAAATAAATGACCCCACAAAAACGGTGCCAAACTTTGAATTACCACATCAGCAATGGACAATCCTGAATAGGATTCGCACCTCACATAGTGTCTCCCAGGAGTCTGTGCATAAATGGGAGTATCATCGCCACAGTATGATTGCATGGTACCACGTCAAACTGTAGATCACATTGTGACTGGCTGTAAACTGAGGGTATATAACCAGTCTAGTATGCGATTTTTTTAAAATATAAACAAAGCTATGCTTCAATGGTTAGATGACCTAGACATAGATATTTGATATAGATCTTTTTAACATTTATATTTTATTTATTCCCTAATCAAGTTGAAATGTTAATTTATACTGCTAGTTAGTCCATGTATGATATGCCATATGCTAGATAGATAGAACTAGCTGAATACCCGTGCTCCACTACAAAACTATGTGATCGGGCTTCATAAATCGAAACTTACACCTTGAAAATTAATGAGTAGTTATGATCGGCCTCTCCTATCCCCTTCTCTCCCTCAGCCTTGCCCCACAGAAGCCTCCCCTATCCTATCCCTTTTTCTCCCTCAGCCTTGCCGCACAGAAGCCTCCCCTATCCTATCCCCTGCTTGCTGCTGTGAAAGTAAAACTGAAACTGAAACTTCTCTCCTCTGCTTGTGTTTTGCATTTGGAACAGATTTCTTTTCAGGTGGGGAGGGGAAGTAGAACACACTCCATCAGAGTGTGTTAAAAATAATATAGGAAATACTAATGCTCTGATGGTCATTTCGAAAAATCCTTTCTTGGTGAGCACCTAGAAGCCAAGAGGAACATACGTGGCAAATTTCAAGTTTGTAGGCTTTACAGTTCTGGAGATTTTGTGATGATGCAGGAGTGGCATTTCACTTTTATATATATAGATTGCAACTGTTTATTGTTCTAACAGAGAAGTGGGTAATTAATTTTCCCACAGGGTCACGTGAGAAACTGTGACTGTTGTGGAGGGCCAAACCAATAGGTTGAACTGCTCAGTGTTAATTTCATCGTGTTATAAAAAGCATTAAAATATATGGTTTTGATTAGCTGTTACTGGTAAGAATACATGTTACATTTTATTTACATTTGATTTCTAATTTAGATTGACCTCTCCTCTGGTTTAATATATCCATTAGATTGGGGATAGGAACTATTTTATCTGAACCCTAGTGTAACATGTTTTTGAAATAAACAATAATTGTTATTCCTTTCAGCCTGTGCTACACTGAAAATATAGATTAATACTATATGTTCACATTTATGTTTCTCTGGTTCCATGCAAAGACAGAAGTTCTTCTCACTTAGCTTTGAGAGCAGTTAAGAAAGCTAGTTTGACATTCTTTCATGCATGGATATACAATGGAAAAAAAGATACTATGCCTTCCTGCTCCCCCTGTTGGAATAGTATTTCTAGCCTCATGTGTGATAAAAGAAACAACATTACAAAACATAGATTCACCTTCTAGTTCAAGTACACTCCAGAAAAATACATTGCTTAATCCTGCGGGGATGAGGCTATACTTTTTCAAATAATTGAAGAAAGTTAGACAATAGAGTACAATTGCTAAATTTGCCATAGCAGTTATGCCTAATGGAAAAAGAAACGAAAGAGAAGAGCAGAGAACCAAGCAATCTCCAAGACAATGCCAACAAAATGGATTTTCCTATGGTGTTTATCTAATACACCCTCGTATTTCTAATCCAAGACAGTTTCCTGATTACAATAAGCACTTGTCTCTGGCATGCCATCAGATAATCAGACCTGGTCTTTCTGTGCAAACAAAGAGATCTATAAAGCTGACTTCTATAAGTAAAAGGGCAGAGACAAAACCTTTTCCTAGCATTTAGTAAGTAACTATCCTGTTGAAGAAACATATGCAGAGCAAGGAGAGAAAGGGAGGTTACTGTAAACAGCTATTTACACAGGAATCTAAAATCTTACCAAAACAGAAGAAAATATGTACAAGAAAGAGGAAAGCAAAATATTGTGTTTTTGCTTTGGAACTAAACTAATTGCACCTGCAGGTAGTCCTTGACTTTCAACTGTTTGTTTAGTGACCATTCAAAGTTACAATGGCATTCAAAAAACTGACTTATGACCATTTTTCACACGACCATTGAAGCATCCCTATGGTCACGTGATCAAAATTCAAATCCTTGGCAATTGGTTCATATTTATGACCGTTCCACTGTCCTGGAGATGTGGTCCCCTTTTTTGATCTTCTGACAAACGAAGTCAGTGGGGAAGCCAGATATGATGGCCCCATTTTTCACATATACAGCTTCCGTAATAAATGTAGGTTGTTTCAATTTCTATTCTTTCTTCCCTCCTTTACAACATGGTTTTGGAATATGCGATGTATGTCCCCCTTATCAAATTATTCATAGATGATCGTGAAAAATAGACCGATCTATCGTTTCAATTTTGCCTTGTTCACAGAAGTAAGCCGCATCAGGAAAATAACTGAAAAAATTGGAATAATATGTTAAATGCAGATAATGGGGCATGATAAATTGAATTTGACTGTGTAACATATAATTTCAGTCTTGCAAAGACTGCAAGTTCAGTCTTGTAATTCCTTACTTTCAACTTTGTTAAAATCATAGTTGTTTAAACCAGTGGTGGGATTCAGCCAGTTCGCACCACTTCGGGAGAACTGGTTGTTAACTTTCTGAGCAGTTTGGCAAACTGGTTGTTGGAAGAAATTATTAGGGCAGAGAACCTGTTGTTAAATTACTTGAATCCCACCACTGGTTTAAACCATTGAAAATATACTGGTGTCTGGATACTCAATTACCTATTTTTACTATAACCAAAACAATGAAGACCTTTAGAGACTTAATCAATTTTTTATGAGCAGATAGAAGAACTGCCAGCATCTCAGATCCTCCTAGAGAAACTGCAAGGCAACATTAAGCTTTCAGAAGAAAAAGAGCTTTACCTCAGTGCAGAAAGGTGTGAGCTGAGGATGCACCACTGGCTGCACATACATGTGGAAAGTGGATTCAATCTCCATTGTCCTGCCATTCAGCTTCAGGATGGGGAATTCAATTATCTCCTACAAAAAATAATAACATATTAGCTTAATTTAAATAAATAACTAGGCAAAACATTAACAAGTTAAACCACAATTTATGGAAACCCTATACAATATGTGATACCAATCAAGATAAGAATAATGGCTTAGATTCTAAAACTTCACTCAATAAACAGAACATTTTGCCTTCTTCATACCGTGAAATATTTTAGTACTTCTTTAAAAAAAACCTCACGATACATTCAGTAGAATTGAAGACTGCAGTTGGAAAGCTATACAGTAATAGTGACACTACATATAAGTTAAATTGCCTTCCTATAGTCTCAGCATGAATCTCATACTGTATTCAACTATATTAATTTACTAGCAGAAGATATAAGACTGGAGAAACCTAGAGAGGAAGAAAATAAAACTCTCATACAATCTCACTCAATATTCATCCTACGAAGATGGACAAGTGTTAATTCTAAAATGAACAAATTTAAGAAGGTATCAAAATCATCCACCAGTCCAAAGTATGTATTTCTGCCATAACATTCATTAGAGTTCTGGGTTGCAAAGGTACCAACATATTGCTTCAGTATATGCAGATATCAAAAAAAAAAAATTAAGCATGCAAATTAATTTTTTCTTAGCTATAGCAAATAAACTTACTGTAATTATTAATTGATCTAGCATCATCCAATACATAAAGCTGTAAACATCTGAGAGGCCCCAGCTCTTACAATCTAATACAAATGTTTCTGTCTCAGGATCCCTTCCTGCTTTTAAAAATTATGGAAGACCTCAAAACAGCTTTTGCTTGCATGGATGATATTTATCAATATGCACCATACAAGTAGTCCTCAATTAAAAAACACAATTTGAATCGATAGCTTGGTTGCTAAGCGGAAAATCACACTATCACGAGATATTTACGAACTTACTTCCCTTCGATCCTTAAGTAAAAGTCATGGTCGCTAAGTGAAACATTTTGTGACCACAACTTATGATTTTACTTCTCTATTAACTCTTGTTGCAAGATAATTATGAAGCATGCAAATTGCAATTATGTCACCACAGGACATTGCAAAGATTGCAAAAGTAAGAATAATAGTGACTTTTTTTTTACACCATCAAAACTTCAAAAGATGATTAAATGAGGCAATTGGTAAGCAATGATTACCTTATTGTAAATTAAAACTGACACATTCATTGCCACTCTGTTTTTCAGAATTCTTCCATAGGATTTTAATACTTTTATTTTTCAACACAGGGTGAAAATGATTTTGATTTTGTGGACATCTGAAAGGGTCTTGGAGACCACAGGCATCCTCAGATCACAATTTCAAAAACATTGTACTAAGAATGACGAAGAGAGACATACGCACATATTTAAAACTTAAAATATGCTGATATCGTGTTCATTCTGCAACTCTTGAAGAGAAACTCAGAATAAACTTGAGTGTAATGTTCTTCCTACCATTCTTTCCATACATTACTTTGAACATACTGGTAACTATTTTGGAGACAAAGTTACCCTGACACAGGAAAAGAGAAATATCAAAAATTCAAGTAGTTGAATCATCAAAAACATTTTTTAAAATTATATGGGCTTGTTAATAAGAAGTTTAAACAAATCCAGTTATGATGGGTCTGGCCATTATTAAAATATACACATGAAATTAGAATGGAAAAAACCACCCAAGGAATAAAAACAATAAAATCCTTTGTCTCTTTCTCCCCACTCCACCCCCTCCCGAGTTTAATGTAAGAGGAGTGACAATTTGCTTGGTGTCTTTAAAGGATAATTTGTCTGTGTTATTTAATAGAGAAACATGATGCTGGGGCTCTAGAGTGCAAATGAGCTTATTGAGTGATAGCCAAGCATCCGGCCTCTCAAATCACTTGTGGAGGGAAGAGAGAATAAAAAAAATTGCTTTTTAATATTCAAAAACAGTTTGCAAAATTTAATCAAAGCAGAGCAAAAGCTAACATTTTTACCACTTTGACATTTTTATTAGTGCTTTCATAAATTTTTAAAACATGAATAGAATTAGTTTAAAAACAACAACAAAACTGCCTGAAAACATCTGGAAGAGGAGAAAAAAATAAGCTTTAAAAAAGAAACTCCTCTGCCAAGCAACATTTGCATTTTAAGAATCCAATCCTACAGCAGAAAGGAATGGATTAATGTTTTGGGTTCTGTCTATATAAGGGTCTAAACTGTAGACCACTACTATATAACATATATGTACAGACACCATCCTTTTTAAAAGCACAGTTTGTTGCCTATAGTCAGGTTCACATAAACTAAATTATAATGGCTGAATTCCCACTATGAACTATGGACTAAACTATAAACAAACCACATACAACTTATTGTGGTACATTCCTTTAGCTGTAAGTTGACCATTAGAACTATGTGGGATAGATGGTCCCACTATCAGATAGATTCACAGTAGGTTGAACAAGCATACCTAAATCATGAAACTTAAGGTATTTATGGCTATATACAATGAGGCATGAAGTGGGATACATCAGTTTTGTCCTGAGCCCAGAACTCAGGCAAGTGGATAAATGACTCAGACAAGGGGATAAAGAGATGGTCAGCAAATCTACACTCAACACAAACCAGGGAGGAATTGATAATTCCTCAGATAACTGGCTCAAGGTTCAAAAGGATGTTGATACACTTGAATATTATGTCTTCTCCAATAAAGAGAAATATAGGGTTCTATACTTAGGGAGGAAAAAAATAGGTGCACAAGTACAAGGCAGGCATTTCCTGTCTCATCAGTAATAACTTGTAAAAAGGATCTGGGTACTTGGGTGGAACAGATTAAGCATGAGCCAGCAGTGTACTACAGCTGCCAAAAAAACCCAGTTCCATTTGGGGCAACATCAACAGAACGCCTAAAAAAGGGGAGGGGTTTTGATAGAAATAAAATATTGTTTGGGAAGTAGGGGGGGGAAAGGCTAGATAAGAAGCCGCTAATAAAGTGAACAGAATTAAGAATAAACATGATGAAAACATTTTGGAAAACTAACGAGTATGGGAAAGGATTTGTTAGACATTTATATGAGAATACCAGTGATATGTCAGAGTGAAATTGAAATAAACATTATACAGATTTAGTGTCCAAGGAAAACCACTGACAAAAGGAAAACTATAAATGCTCTAATTGTGTTTCAAAATGCTATTATTTCATTATATATGGGGAAACTTTTAAAATTGCAAAATTTATTAAATCTGCCTGGGGAGGTACTTGGTGGAATTCTAACAGAAAGGGTACAAGAACTGACAATGAACAAAATTTGGGAACTGCAGAGTTGCTTTATGCCTGGCAGGTGTGGTTTAGGCATTTTTTTTTGTTTTTCAGCATAACACTAGGAATGTATGATTACAGTAAAGAAACTTTACTGTATACAGTACTTCTTAAATTAAAGCAATTGCATGATAAACTTAATAGATGTAAACTGTAGGAATATGAAAGTGAAGGTCACATACTAATTGCTATACAAATAGTGGGAAAGACAACCATGATTTAAGAACTTCCATTTACCAATCTTCAAATGTAATGGGCAAAATTCCATTCAGATATGCTTATTTTCTGAAATAGTCTAGAACAGGCATGTCAAAGTTGCATCATCACAATGGCATCACGTGACGTATTCCCCCCCTTTGCTAAACCAGGCATGGGCGTGGCCAGCACATGATGCATCTGGCCCACAGGTTGCGAGTTTGACAGCCTTGGTCTAGACGATTCATTAAAAAAAATCCATCAATGAATGTCTTTACATACCATTGAAAGTATTGAAATGTACAGTAGCTAACATGTTGGGCTGGCATTATGGACACTCAGATTAGTTCACTCTTAGCTATAGATATTCACTGGGTGAGGTGGACCTCCCACACTTTATATACCTGTTGTGGTCCGTCAGTGGCCTGTGCAGTTAGTAGCTGATTCCGACAGCGAGAAGGCTGGTGTAGTGCTGCGCCAGCAGCCTGTGCAGCTGGCGTTCGAGTCAGACAATGAGGAGGCTGGAGAAGATGTGTTGCCAGAGGCGGGGATTCAGCCAGGGTCTTCAGAACCTCCAGAAGCTCCCATAAGTGAAGAGGAAGAAGAGGAGGAGCCTCTTCTCGATGCACGAGCATGCAGAGCTGTTAAAAGGCAGGAGTAGTTCCTCAGGAGGAGGTCTCCTCGAGAGTAAGGCTTGGGGCTAATTGGCCACTCCCCTAGCCTATTTAAGGAAGGACGACAACTGATGCAATTTGCAGGAAACAACTTCGTTCATATTCCTTCGCATCTTGATTCCAGAAATGTTTGATTTGGCTCATTTCTCTCTTGTCAGTGTTCCTGCAAATTGCTTCTGGGCATTCTGCCAACCACAGTAAGATTATGGTTATCTGAAAATACTGTGCCTCAGAATTGAGTTATCATTCTTTGGATTCTTGTCAGCTGTTAGTGAAGTAAAATTAACAGCCCTTGTTCAGAAAAGACTGATTTAAACTGTACTTGTATTCGAACAACTACTAAGAAAGCTCATTAGTAGTCTTTAATTAGTAAACTAAGGTTTGTACGGACTTCATGTGTGCTGCGTTCTTTGGGGTCCGTAGCTGGGGCAGAACAATACCCTACCTATTTCATGGGAGGATGAATAACATAAATTCAGGTTTGAGAGAAATATCACCTTCTCCCACAAATCAAAATTTTATTGTTCAATGATTATACTCTATGCCAGTGATGGCAAACAATTTTGCTGTTGCATGCCGAAAGTGGGGGGAGTGAGAAGGGGTCAGGTGCGCACGTGCCCACACCCATAATGCAATGCCCATGTGCCATGGCTCCCGCTCATGCACACTTGACCCCCATGCTGCCTCCACTCAGGCACGTATGACCCCCCCACGCTCCACCACTTCCCACGTATGTCCACACGACTCCACCGCCCATGCACACCACACACATCCCCAAGGCCCATTTTGGGCCTGGGGGTCGCTCACATACACAGGAGGCAGGGGGAGCGTGGAGGGAGCGGAGCGGGTCCCCCACGCCAAAGGGGAAAGTGAGGGGCGTCCACAGCATTCCATCCCACTGTCTCTCAGCTTGCCTGTGGCCATAGCTAACAAGCACCAGCACAGGCATCAGGATTGCCTGCTTTTGCTTGATGCCTGCTGCTGGTGCCTACTAGCAGAAGCCCCACGAAAAAGACGAGCGAAAGTCATGCTGCCAGCTGCGCGTGGTTTGCTCCATTACCCGGCTAGGAAAGCAGAGGGCGGAGCTGCACCTAATGGCCACAAAACCTTTCCCACTCCTACTGGATTAACGCACAGTTCCTTGCCTTCATTCCCGCTCCCCCCCCACTCAGAGCCCTCACCACCACCCCACCTGGCCCTCTTTTGACTCAGAGGGGCGTAGCAGGCAGCACTTTTCCCAATCAACTTGAGTGCCAGGCAAGCTGACCCTCTAACTCACAGAGCTGGCAGAAGCAGCACATTTCAATTCCTCAGAAGCGGCATTTTTGACACATGGCAGGATTCTGAGGAGCTTTCTCCTCTTCTGCACAGAGAGCATATTACTGGTAATGAGGGTTTACAGAGGGCGGAGGAACGTGCGCCGGTTTCCTTTTCATGGCAACTGGCTTAAGAGCGCTAGGTGTGGGAGAAGAGAAGGAGAAAACCTCTTGATTCCTAGGCATGTCTTTTCACTTTTCACTAAGTTTAAATGTCTCTGTGTGTGGTGGGGAGCGGAGCTCTTTCCGAGAAGAGATACGGCAACCGCTGTGTATTTTCAGGACACTGAGAAGACTCAGGAAGAGCTCTCCTACACACATACACACACTCATACATTTAATCTTACTGAAAAGTGAAAAGATATGCACAGGAGTCAAGAGGCTTTCTCTTTTCTCCCACACCCTCGCTCTCCCCTTTGGCGTGGGGGGTGCACCGCTCCCCACGTGCCCCACCAACCCCCGTGCATGCGCGTGACCCCCGCTGCATGTCTTCCACATGTGCCCTGCCCCCCCCCACTGCAGAGACCTGAAAATCAGCTGGCCGGCGAAAGGCACACGCGTATGCGCAGGTGAAAGGACAAGAGCAACTGGTGCACAGGGCAGCATTTGTGGCTGGGCAGCCGGATGCTCCGCTGGATGCTCCTTCCCAAGCATGGGCTATGGCCGTTGATGCCTCCCACTGCGGCGGCCGGAGAGCCCAGATCAGATCGGCTGGTGGCGCAGCGGCAGGGGTCAGGTGGGGTGCCGCGCCGCCTGCAGTTGGACCTGTCACCCAACCTCCACCACGCCCGCTGCTGCACCACCAGCTGAGCCAATGCTGGGGAAGGAGCAGCAGGTGGGACATCCAGCCACCCAAATGCTGCCCTGTGTGCCTGAGCCAGCCGGTTGCTCTTGCCCTTCCCCCCGCAGCTGCCGCTGCTGCTTCTCTTCTGGGGCAGTGGGGCTGCACAGGAGGAACACTGGAGATAGCGCAGTGACACCCACAGCTTAGGGGACCCGCACGGCTGGTGGAGCGAGTCAAGAGCATCTCAGCCCAGCTTTGATGGTGGCCACGGAGTCATCTGTGCAGGCAGCCCACCACCACCACCACACCGCCCTCACCAGCTGCTGGTCCACCAAAGTCCCATCAGCTTGGCCTGTGGCTCCCAGTGGGGAGGAGCCCAGGCAAGGCCACACATTTGGAGCTTCCCCAGCCGGCGCATGGCGCTGCCGAGGTGGCAGGGCCAAGAACGCTGCCGCCAGCCAAGGAACAGCAGCTCCCAATGGGGAGGAGCCCAAGCCACAGGGTCATCTGTGCAGGCAGCCCACCACCACCAACCCACCCTCACCGGCTGCTGGTCCACTGGTACTCCAGACTGCCTGTGGCTCCGCAAGAAGCCTGCGCAGTCAGGGAGAGAGGGAAGCCCCGTCTTACCTCGCTCTGCTCCCTTAGGAAGCGACCGTCAGGATCTCCTCTCCGAGTCTTTTGGCACACATGCCTGTTGCTGGTCTTCACATGTGCATGTGCACAGAAACCAAGTCAGCTGGCAGGTGCGCATGCCCACTCTGGAAAGGGGCATTGATCTTACCTGAAACGCACCTTCTTGTTGGGTGGAGACAGTAGCCAGGCATAGATTGTACTCGTCTGTTCAGATTGATGGACTGAGTCTGTCATAGTTGTTAAGTCCCACCCCTGTTGCTAGGGGCTTCCAGCTTTTGGCGAAGACGGAAACAGACTCGACGTGTGGGAGAAAAAAGAATTAGTAAAGAAGACCAGACTGACAAAGGGTTGGGGCTGGCTGCTTTCTCCAACCAACAAGAAGGTGTGTCTCAGGTAGGACCAATGCCCCTTCTCCATTGTGGGTGGAGCCAACAGCCAGGCATGGGACATACCCAAGTTCACTATCCCTAGGTACAGGCAGGACCAGTCTGGTCCGAAGACTCCCCCCAAGTATGAACCCTTTGCAGCACTCTACGTCCAAATGCAGCCTCAGCTTAGGCAAACTTGTCCAACTTGTAGTACTGAATAAAGGGGGAAGAGGAAATCCAAGTCGCCGCCCTGCAGATATCCAGCAAAGACGCTTGCATGGCCCAAGCCACCAATGTAGCTGCACTGTGGGTAGAATGCACCGTCAGGTTAGTAGGCCTGGATAAGGAACGTAGTTCATATGCTTTAGTGATCGTCTGTCATATCAACCGTCTGATAGTCGAGGAAGTCACCCTGCCACCTAAAGAGACTGGGAGAAATGACACAAACAAAGATTCCATCCTACGGAAGTCAGCAGTTCTCTTAAGGTATACCCGGAGAGTCCTCTGGACATCCAACGTATGCCATTGCCGTTCTAGGGGATGTGCCAGGCGAGGGCAGAAGTCAGGAAGGATGAGTTCCTGCATACAATGAAAAGATGTATTGATCTTACGGAGAAAGGTAGGGTCTAGGCGCAGAACCATGCGATCCGCGTGAAACACGCAGAGGTCACTGTGTGTAGACAGTGCGGCAATCTCCGAAATTCGCCTTGCAGAGGTGATAGCCACCAAAAAGGTGACTTTACATGATAGAAGTTGGAGGCTAGCTGTCTGTAAGGGCTCGTATGGGGCACCTGTCAGGGAGTTCAGAATAATCAACAGGCCCCAGGTAGGTACCTGTGCACCACAGGGGGACACAAGGCCATGGCTCCCCACAGGAATCTATGTATAAGAGGGTGTTGAGACAAGGAAGTAAGAGACCCACAAGTCAGGACCGTGAAGATAGCCGCCACCTGCCTCCAAAGTGTATTGGGCGAAAGGCAGTTGTCGAGCCCGTCCTAGGAAAAAACAAGGACATGGACAATTGAAGCTTGAAGGGTCGAAACCCCTTTATGGTCACACCAATCACAAAAAGCCCGCCAAGTGGCCGAATAAATGTGGTCCGTGGAAGGCCTCCATGACGCTTGGATGGTTCGGATTACTTCGGAGGGAATGTTATCCCTACTCAGGGCGCGCCACTGAAGCACCAGGCAGTCAGTTGGAGCCACTGAGAGTCCTGGTGGACCACTGCCCCCTGGCTGACAGAGGCAATGTCCTGGGAAATCCGCCAGGGTGGGGCCACAGACAATGAAATGAGATTCGCAAACCATGGCCTCTGGGGCCAGTCTAAGCATCTAAGATGGCGCGCAGAGACTGCATTTTGAACCGGCGATACACCACATAACGTTCAGACGTTGAAGGTCCAGAATAGGTCTCCACCCCACCCGATGACTTTGGGACAAGGAAGACACAGGAATAAAAGCCATGCCCCGCTTGATCCGCAGGCACCCTTTGGGTAGCCTTGATTGATAGAAGATGCTGTACTACTGAATCGCTGAAACGATCTCCTCCCCCACAAAAGGGCCGCTTGTTTAAAAAGGGTCTACCTCTGGAAGACCTGTCCTGAGGTCCCCGCTGCCTGGGAGAAAAAGTCCCAGTAAAACGAGATGAACCACCCCCGCCGTCCATTCCTTGAGACTGGGGACAATAGGAATACGGGAGAAAATGGAATTCCCCCCTACACCGAGCAGTAGGTAAGACCTTCCACTTATCCTTGGTCTCAGTAAGGAAAGACTCCAATAAATGCCCAAACAATTTAGCTCCGGTAAAGGGTGCAGACACTAAACGCCACTTATGCCTAGCGTCTGCTTGCCAATGACGGAGCCAGACCAAACGGCGTGCCGTAACAAAGAAGGCAAGGGACTTGGAGGCAAAGCAGGCAGTGTTGAGAATAGCATCTGCAGAGAATTGGACCACCATAATAATCTTGTTCAAATCCTGTTGTACTCTCATATCATCAGGTGAAAGCTTTGCTTGCAACTGACGCAACCACAATAAAGTCGCTCGGTTGAAGAAAGAAGCGGTGATTGCTGACCGAATCGCCCAGGCCACTCCCTGATGAGCTCACTGCAAGACCTGGTCCGACCGACGCTCCTCAGGATGTAGTCCTTCATCCGGATCACCGGGGACAGAAGCATTAGGCAGCAAAGCATCCACAGGAGGTCCACAGGAGGTCCACAGTCGGTACTTGAAGGACAGAAGCCAGGTCGAATGCCACATTGAAATTTTTCCAGTCGGTAGACGATGGAATCAAGCAGATCCAGGAGAGGCCCACTGTTTCCGAATGACGTCGAGGAAAAGAGGAGGAGTGGGGATGGCATCTACCATTTGGAAGGTTCCGCAAAGAGAGGATTCAGCGTAGTTTGCGGAGGAGGGGGGGCCGCCTTCAATGAATCGAAACTGAGTTGAGCCGTATTGACAGCCTTGAACAACAAGGACTTAAATAAAGCCTAAGGAAAAAGTCTAGTGAAGGCGGGCTGATCCGGAGGAAGATCCTCATCCTCAGACAGATCCAGTTCTGGAGGCTCAACCTCACCCAGAAATGATGGATGAGTCATTTGGGAGGGAGCCAGGGAATCGGGGTCTCCATCGGAAATGGAATCTTCCAGGTATTCCGTCTCCGGAGAAATAGATGCGAAGGACCGCACGGAAGCTCCTCTGCTTGAAGGCTGGAAGCGAGCAGACAGTGACTGCTGAACCGCGGCATCAACCATGTGCTGAAAGTTGTCAGGCAGCGAAAAACTGCAACCATGGTCATGAACAGGACCGACTTCCTTGGATGCCAGGGCAGCAGAAGAAGAAGAAGGTGCCAGGCCCAAGTTGGAAGGAGGAACTGCCTCCACAATCACCAAGGGCGTAGGAGTCATGGATGTTCCCTACAAACCGGAAGTTTGAATGGATATTGGGCAGTCCTGAAGAGACACTTGGTCTGGTGTTAAGGCCGAAGTGTTCGTCCCAGCCACCTCCATGACTGAGACAACGTTACCCCTGGAAGCAGCCGATCATTTTAGGTGGCGGCGGCTGGTCTTGTCACAAAGTTTATTCAAAACATTATCACAGCATTCCTCAGCCCTCAAAGAGGCAGAAGAATGTGTTTTGGCTTTGTGGTGAGGACGTGAGTCCTTGATGCCAGCGACTTTAGCTGAATGGCCACTACCCTGAACGGTTTTTGAAACAGTATTCCCAGAATTGGGGAGTAATTGTTCAACAGTCCCATGGGGAAGCTGGGATTGATGAGAGAAGCCAGCCAAAGCTAGCTATGGAGACAAAAAAAGGAGCCCAATCCACTGAGGTGGATGAGCCCAACTTACGAAGAAGGCAAACAAGTCTAAAGTCCAACATCCAAGTCAAATCCAAAGTTCAAGTCCAAGATCAAGCCGAGAAAAAACCAAATGTCAAAGTGATAAAGCCAGAGAACAGTCCCACACGTCTGTCCAGACTGACAGACTGAGTCAAAAGCTGGAAGCCCCTAGCAACAGAGGTGGGACTTAACAACTATGATAGACTCAGTACATCAAACTGAACAGATGAGTACAACCCATGCCTGGCTGCTGGCTCCACCCACAATGGAGAACAGGAAAATCATCTTTCTGAAGCACACATGCGCAATGGGCGGCTGCTCTTCCGGTTTCCGGCGCACCTGTGCACATGAAAACCAGCTGGCCAGCACACCGGAACCCAGAAGAGCAACGCGCGATGGCTCAGTGTACCCAGAGAAATTGCTCTGTGTGCCACTTCCAGCACATGTGCCATAGGTTCACCATCATGGCTCTATGCTATCATATAGATAGAATGAATGAATGATGACTGAATAAAAAAATATATACAGGTTATCCTCAACTTACGACCACAGTTGAGCCCAAAATTTCTGTTGCTATGCAAGACAGTTTTTAAGTTACCTTTGCTCCATTTTATGATCTTTCTTGCCACAGTTGTTAAGTGAATCACTCCAGTTGTTAAGTTAGTAACATGGTTGTAAAATGAATTGGGCTTCCCCATTGATTTTGCTGCTGGTCTCAAAAGATTATCACATGATCCCAGGACACTTGAATTGTCATAAATATGAGTCAGTTGCTAAGCGTCTGAAATTTGATCACGTGAACATGGGATGCTGCAATGACCATACGTGTGAAAAACAGTGATAAGTCATTTTTTCAGTGTCATCGTAACTTCGAATGGTCATTAAATGAACTGTTGTAAGTTGAGGACTACCTGAATAAAGATGAATGGACTCATCAAGAGAAAGGAAAAGGCAGAAAACAGGAGTACTGAAAAGTTTTAAAACAAAATATAAATTAATGGGTGTCAAACTCAATCGCATCACAGGCTGGATTGTGATTTATCATGA
This sequence comes from Ptyas mucosa, assembly GCA_012654045.1. Lineage (NCBI taxonomy): Eukaryota > Metazoa > Chordata > Lepidosauria > Squamata > Colubridae > Ptyas > Ptyas mucosa. The sequence continues at coordinate 19,270,881 of WNWU01000004.1, forward strand.
CGTTTTTTGCCTTTGCAGAACCAGGGTGGGTGTGGCCTGCGCATGACGTATCCATCCTATAGGTCGCCAGTTTCACAGACCTGTTATAATGGAAGAAAAGTGGTTTGCAAAGATAGAAAAGTATGAAGGTGTTTCCTTTGTCTTTTCTCTTACCTTTTACTATTAATTTTTACTAACTCCTGCTTACTCTTTTCTTCCTCTTTGCATTACACTGTATATCCCATAAGGCTATGTAATGGGGATGGATGGATGGATGGACTGACTGAATTCAAAAGCAACCCAATCCTGATCACAAGATACTGACATAATACGATCATATCAAGTAGTTCCTGTTAATTTTACTATCTTTTAAAAAATTAGCTGCAGGTTTTGAATTGTTCACTTCTGAATACTTTTAGGTCAATACGCACAATTAACATATCGCTTATCAAAATTAAAACGGTAGACATTAAGTGGAGCATTACATCATATAATTATCAGCATTACCACTAATTTACAGAAAAAGTAGCCATTCAAGCATTCAGCACTAATTATATGAATGAGAAGGCAAGACCCAAATTTCACAAGGCCAAGATATCAGTTATGTCAATAGCCAACAACTGCTTACTTTGAAAGGTCACAAAACATGGATCAGAGAATCCACTAAAACATGGGAAATACAGGAAAACAAAACAATAGATTTAAACTGCTATAGGGAGGTTTGGATAAGAGAGAATGGACGTTGGCCTTACCTGATACGTCCCTTCTCAGCTCAGGAAGAAACGGCAGTCAGAGTGGGATTCGCTCAGTCCAGCATGTGACCGAGTCTGCTTGTTAAAAGACTCCGCCCTCCAGGGAAGCCCCAGTTCTTCGGCGAGGGAGAGCAGCAGACTCATGTGACGTGTTTCCCTGTAACGAGAGAGAGTGAGAAGGCCACCACCCCAACCAACCACCGGACCGATGGAAAAGGGTGGGGCTGACTGCCGTTTCTTCCTGAGCTGAGAAGGGACGTATCAGGTAAGGCCAACGTCCATTCTCCAGCAAGGCAAGAAACGGCAGTCAGAGTGGGGACATACCAAAGCTTGTTGTCCCTGGGCGGGAAGTCAGGTCCGGTGAACCTCAAGAAGAGTGGACCGACTGCAGAACTCTCCTGCCAAAGGCAGCGTCGGAGGAAGCGAAGGCATCGACTCTATAATGTCTGATGAAAGGACTCAGGCTAGTCCATGTGGCGGCCCGGCAGACTTCCTCAAGAGAGGCCTGAGTGGACCAGGCGGCCGAAGTGGAGGCACTCCTCGTCGAATGGGCCGTGATATGACGAGGCAGTGGAAGTTCCGAATGGTGGTAAGCGAGAGCAATCGTAGCCCTGAGCCAGCGACCCAGGGTGGAACCAGACACCCTGGACCCAATGGAGGCCGGGTGAAATGCGACGAACAGAGCCTCAGTCTTACGAGTAGCAGCGGTCCGCGCAATGTATATCTTTAAGGTGCGCCAGACGTCCAGGGTGTGCCAAGAGAACTCCAGGCGATGAGTCGGCCGAGGACAAAAGTCCGGGAGGACCAGCTCCTGAGCTCGATGGAAGGGCGAATTAACCTTGGTCATGAAGGCCGGATCAAGGCAGAGGACCACCCTGTCTGTATGGAAGACGCATAGACCCGCTCTGATGGATAGAGCCGCAAGCTCGGAAATGCGACGAGCGGAGGTGATTGCCACCAAAAAGGAAACCTTCGGGGAGAGGAAACGGAGAGAAACCTGTACCAAGGGCTCGAATGGCGGGGACATGAGCGCTGAGAGAACCTTATTGAGACGCCAGGTTGGGAACCGGTGGATCACAGGTGGGCGTAGGTTAGCAGCGCCCCGGAGGAAGTTCTTGATGATGGGATCTCGGGAAAGAGGTTCAGAGGATCCGCAGGACAGGATGGAGGAGACAGCCGCGACCTGGCGGCGGAGGGTGTTTGGAGCCAGTCCCCGGTCAAGTCCATCTTGAAGAAAGGAAAGGACATCGAGGATAGACGCTGAGGTAGGAGCCACTGGGACAGAAGAGCACCAAGAAGAGAAGGCCCTCCAGGTGGCCTCGTATATGCGGACCGTGGAGGGGCGACGGGCGGCTTGGACGGTGGAAGCGACACGGGGAGGGACCTTGGCCGCTGTCAGGATGCGCCGCTCAATCTCCAGACGGTCAAGTGGAGCCAGGCTGGATCCGGGTGGAGAAGTGGGCCCTGAGACAGGCAGATTCTGGAGGCAGGGATCTGCCAGGGATCTGCGACGGACAGGGACCTCAAGTCTGCAAACCACGGCCACTTGGGCCAGTGAGGGGCCAGAAGGAGGAGCTCCACCCTCTCGGAGAGCATCTTGCGGATCACCCGAGGGATAATGGGGAGAGGGGGAAAGGCATAAAGAAGGCCGGGCGGCCAGGGGTTGCGAAGAGCATCCACGGCTTCCGCTTGGGGATCCTGATACCGGGAAAAGTAGCGCCTCACCTGATGGTTGTCTCGTGACGCAAACAAGTCCAGAACTGGGCTCCCGAACCTGTGTACAATCTCCCGGAAGAGGGAGGGAGAGATGGCCCACTCGCCCTGGTCAATCAGGTGTCGACTGAGGGAGTCCGCCTGGATGTTCGTTGAGCCCGAGATGTGGGCCGCCGTGATGGAAGTTAGGTGTTTCTCGGACCATAGGCCCAGCAGGAGAGCTTCGTCCAGCAGGGCCCGGGATCTGGTGCCCCCGAGTTTGTTTATGTGGGCTTTGGCGGTGGTATTGTCCGTCAGAACCAGCAGATCCTTCCCCTCCACTAGGCTCTGGAAGTGCAGGAGGGCGAGACGGACTGCCCGAAGCTCCAGCAGATTGATGTTGAGCAGGGATTCCTGGGTCGACCAGCAACCCTGCGCCATGTGATGCAGAATGTGGGCCCCCCATCCCGACAGACTTGCGTCCGTGGTCAGGATGATGCGGTGAGGATCCCTGAAGCAGGAGCCGAGAGATAAAGACTCTGAGGTCCACCAATGAAGTGAACGGAGTACCGGAGGAGGAAGACGAATGACTCGGGAGGAGGTGTCCAGGTGGGCCCGTTGGAAGGGCAGCATGAGCCACTGCAGTTCCCTGCTGTGCAACCTAGACCAGGGGGTGACACCAAAGGTTGACACCATTTTACCCAAAAGGCGGGAAAGGGAGAAAATTGAGGCTGAGCCGGACGAAAGGACCTCACGAACCAAGGTTCGCAAGCTGGCCTGACGGTCCGGGGACAAGGAGACTAAGGAGTTAGCCGAGTCAATGATGGCCCCCAAATGAATGATGGTCCTGGAGGGTGTCAGGTGGCTCTTAGTCCAATTAATCGAAAAACCATGCGACTGCAGGGAAGACAGGACCGTGGAAAGATCAGTTTGAGCCTCAGGGAGGGATGACGAGAGAACCAAAATATCGTCTAAATAAAATTGGAGCCTAACCGGTATGGAACGAAGGTGACCCACGAGGGAGGCTATAATCTTTGTAAAAACCCTTGGGGCAGAGGAAAGGCCAAATGGAAGGGCTCTATATTGGTAATGGTTCCCTTTAAAGGAGAAGCGAAGAAATTGACGATGGGAGGGCAAAATAGGGACATGGAGGTAGGCCTCCGTTAAATCAATGGAGGAAAGGAAATCGTTGGGCCGAATGGACTCCAAAATAGAAAGGAGGGATTGCATCTTGAACCGGCGATATTTAATATGCCAGTTCAATGCTTTTAAGTCTAAGATAGCTCGCCAGCCACCAGAGGATTTTTTGACCAGGAAAAGATGGGAATAGAAACCCCTACCCACCTCGGAGGGAGGAACCCTCTCAATGGCAGCAATTTGAAGGAGATGGACAATGGCCGCCGAAACTAGATGGCGTTTATTAGGGTCCCGGGAAACAGGGCAAGAAAGAAAACGGGGGGGAGGGGGGGGAAGTAAACTCCAAGGAGAGCCCCTGGGCGAGGGTGTTAAGAACCCAAGGGTCATCAATCGAACTTTCCCACTCCGGGAGGAAAAGGGAAAGGCGACCACCTATAGGGGGGGAGGGAGAACTAGCGGAATCTGCGGAAGGAACGTCCGCGGCCACCGCGAGGGGAGCGGCGGGAGGGGAATCTCGATCCCTGTCTGACCTGTGGCTCCTGTTGAGGCCTGGAAGGAAAGGACCATTGGAAACGAGGCTGGTACGAGGAAGGACCTGAGGCCCGAAAGGACTGATAACGAGGAGAGGAAGAGAAACGAGAGTCACCCCGGCGAGAAGAATGAGGAAGGATTCGACGGTGATCTCACGTCTCGACGAGGAGAGGGTCTAAGGAAGAGCCAAATAGACTCCCCGAAGCGTAAGGGGCCGATGCTAGCTGCCATTTACTACGTAGATCGGCTTGCCAATTGCGCAGCCAGAGAAGGCGAAGGGAGGCTATGTTGGAGCCCAAGGCTCTGGCCGAAAACCTAGTCGAGCTGAGGGTGGCATCGGCAGAGTATTCGAGGGCGGCAGCTATCTTGTTCAGATCTTGCTGGGATCTGGAATCTGTCAAGGGTAAGCAAGCCTGAAGTTGTTTGATCCAAAGCAAGGCAGCCCGGTTAAAAAATGAGGCCGATGTGGAGGCACGAATGGCCCAAGCTGTGGAAAGGTGACCTTTGAGGAGAGTCTTCTCCGCTCTTTTATCCTCCGGCCGGAGGGCATCTTCGGGAGGTCCCATAGGATGTGAGCTGTCCGCCAGGGCCACAATTGGATGATCCACTTTGGGAAGCTGTAGGAGATCAGCGAGGGGAGCTGCGGAATTGTAAAGTCGCTTATCTAACCCATTAGGACTAGGGCCCGCGCCCGGGAGGGTCCATTGCCGTTGTAGAATATCCGTGAATAGTTTGGGAGCTGGGATGGTCTCTGGTTCGATGGTGGGTTCTTGGAATACGGCAACAGCTGGGTCTGAGTCAGAGGAAGAAGCAGCAGCCGAGGAAGGAGAACCTAGGCGAGTGGTGGTAATAGCTTTGTATAACAAGGAGCGGAACAGCTGAGGTTTGAAGAGACCAATGAATGTGGGCTGATCAGGCCCAAGCCCCTCATCATCTGACCAAGCAGGGTCCAAGCCCTCATCAGCATCCAAAGGAGAAGCGTTATCAGGAGCAGAAGGATCTTCCAAGAGGTCATGGTGCGATTGAACGACCTCAGGGTCTCTGGCCATGGGCTGGCCGTGGTGAGAAGATAAAGGGGAACTCGCAGGCTGATTCATACATTCGGCCAAGCTTTTCTTTATGGCTCGCGCAATGAGAGCCTCCAAGGTATCAGTCATGGCGGGCGGAGGTGGAGCCCTAGATGGGGAAATGGCCCTGGGGTTTTGCAGAGGCTGGGCAGGAGCCGGGAGGGTCTGGAACAACCTCTGAGATTCCGAGGGAGAAGACCCCGAGGAGATCCTAGGGGCATCTGGAGAGAGATCCCTCATTGAAGAAGGGGATCTGGAGCCCCTAGGAGAGGGAGGAGCCTCCAAGGCAACAGCCTGAGCCTGAGCCTTGAGAAAGGCTTTTTCCATGGCCTTGTGCCTGCGCAGCTCCTCTCTAGATGGAGCTGGAGGAATCGTGGTGGCTGCGCCGGTCTTGGCCTTGGGCCTTTTGGGAGGAGGTGGCAGGGAGGCAGTAGAACCCTCAAGAGGGTCGCTGGCATGGCGGCGTCTGAGGGATGAACCGCTGGGCACAATAGCGCCAGACCGCATGGCGGCCATTTTGTTTTCTGCCAAAGGAGCCTCTGAGACGCGGCAACGCTGAGAAGGGAAGCGGGGCGAGTACTCATGACCACCAGGCACTAGGAAGCACCCGCAGGGCCAAACAAGCGCCGAACAGCTGACAGGCGCTGATGCGAAGTCGCTAGCCTTCAGGCTTTAGGCGCGACGAGATCGATCGGCGAGCGGCCGCTCCCGCCGAGATCTGGCTGCTAGGCAAAGGCCTTTGAATCGCAGCCTCCTCACCCGAAACGGGGAGCTTCTGACAGCAGGCGATGGCAAGCCTGCTGCAGGAATATGCCAGCCGGCAAAAGGAAGGCGAAATTGCGTGAGGAAGCAGAAGGCAGATTTAGAGCTGGGAAACACGTTAGTTCAGCGAGGACCGAGTCAAAGAACTGGGGCTTCCCTGGAGGGCGGAGTCTTTTAACAAGCAGACTCGGTCACATGCTGGACTGAGCGAATCCCACTCTGACTGCCATTTCTTGCCTCGCTGGAGAACTGCATTTCTCAAATGAGATAAGGCAAAAAAACCTGTTTAATATGGCTTCATTCTAGTTGGCAATACATGTATCCTTATTCTTATCTATCTGCATCATGTTGCATATATATGAGAATTCAGGCCAATTCGAGCCTAGCAGGTTAGTAAAATGGAAAATCAGGGAACAGAGATTTATTGCTTAGTCCCGATTTGGGATCCCAACTGAAAGCCTCTTTTTATTGACAGCTTTGCTATGAAATATTATTCATGATATTGAGATCAAAAAAATATTTTGTCCCTCATATGATGACATTTAGTAGCATCTGAATGAAACATGTGATATAACTCAAGAAACTTTCCACAAGGGGGAAAATTCTCTATGACACAGTCTTTAACACTCTTGCTATAAATCCATTGTGTGCAATCAGTTCTCATATAATATACATCAGATTATGCAAAAGATTTACCAGTTTTGAAGTTTCTGTTTAAACTATTACCAGCATACTTTCAACTCTTTCTCCTCCTTACCACATCAACTCTGTATCATACTTGCCAAGCAGCTTTGCATTAGGAAAACAAATGAATCCATACATGAAAGAAGACAAAGAATGAAACATGCAAACACTCTCAATAGGGCTAGAATAAATCAGTAGATACTGTAAAACAAAGTAGTGAAATGAGAAATTCTGAGCATTTTATGACTGCCCAAATTATGAAAGCTACAGGACTAAAAAAGGCCTCTGTTCTAACAAATCCAGTATCTTGGGGGAAAAGATCAACTGCTTTATTTTCTATCACCCTCATTATTTCTTGGTTTTCCTGTTCAGTTTTTCAAAATGAGAAGAAAAAGCCTTTCCAAAAGGTTGATGTCCCAGGACTCCCATGGGAAGGGAATGGAAGACAATTCTTTTTCTTCCATCTCCAGCAATGTTTGCAACAGATACAAGCCCTATGAAATCAGAATCATTGCTCACTAACAATGTTAACTAGCCTTGCAATGAAATGTAACCTACAACACTCTGTGGTATTTTCCATTTAAGCTTCCATTTGGAGAGCAGGAGCATTTGGGCAGCCCGCCGTCCATCCAGCTAATAAAGACAAGTGTTGGGACCTTTAAAGCTGCCATTCATCTTATGCCTTTATTAAATTCAATTTTCTAAAACCCGTGATACATCATGAAATTAGGAGCTGACATTCCTGCAGAAACAAAAATATCTATCAAACATAAAGAGGAAAAAAGCGTTCCATTACCCAGAATTTATGGCTTAAAGCCAATGTGTTCCCACTTTTTTACAAGCATATGGTTTGTTTTAGATATTCCAAATGTTATTACAGACCTACAATTTCATTAGAAGCTATTATAAAATGCTAAGCACTTACATACACAGCCAAACAAGCTGAATTTTGGAGCACATGGATGCAAACTGACAATCTACCCATTTTAAAGTACTACAATGAATTTATACTGTCAATCAAATACAAGAAATGGATGGAAGAGAGGACTTTCTAATAAGGGAGAGAGCCTGAATGTCCACATATAGACATTCTGATGAGTGAAAATACTCATGAGGAGGGTGTTGTGAAAATTCTAGTTAAAAGCATTTGATGCAAATACAGCAAAAAAAGAATTTGAGACAATTTAAAAATTGAAATCATAGACGTGAAAAGGTGAAAGGGGCCAGTGAAATTACATTTTCCCCAGACAAGCCAAAATATGTGTGTTTTTCCATCAACCCAAATTTCAGGTTTTTTAACCATTTTTTAAAATTTGCCCTTCAGGTATACAGTAGTTCATTTCATGCTTTTGTCAGATAATCCATCAGAAAAATATTAATATGTTTTCTGCCCACACCATCAAGTGTGAATAATATATTTTCTTGGATTAATTTAGCAAGTCACCCTTCTGCAATCCTTGATTTAAGAAACTCTATGTACTTTTCAACACTATATCCTAAAAAATAAATTCAGCACATTTTATTTTGCACAGAATCCTCTATACTAATATGCTGTTACTTTGTTAGGGTACTTTTTCTTTCCTTTAAACAAAGTAAAGTAAGTTCACTACAAAATGAATAGAAGTTCTTCTCTAAGTTTCTAGAAACAGATTTAATGGTGTCTATCACCAGTATGCACTGCTATAACTAACTTTTTTAAAAAAATAATAAAATTGTCTCTGCTGGCCTTGAAGAGCATTTGGAAACTCACTGGTACAGAATGCAGTTGAGCCGGTAGTAAATGGTGTCAAATATATGGCATATGTAACACCACCAGTGATGGGTTTCAAAAATTTTCGCTACTGGTTCGGTGGGCGTGGCTGGGTGGGGGTGGGCCCATGTGACTGAGTGGCGTGGGCAACTTGACATCACTCACATCCACGCCCACTCAAGTCACATTACCCCCACACACACACACACATCTAGCCACGCCCACAGGAAAAGGTAGGAAAATGTTTGGAATTTCCACCTATCTACCCCCAGCCTCCCTTCACCAGTTGCCCCCATTTCCACTCCTTTAGCGGCCCCGGCCCTAGCCCCGCTTTTTCCCCCACCACTGCCACTTTGTTCGGGCTGCTTACCTTCCATGGCGGCTGGTCCAGAGTCTAGAAGGCAAGCTGACCGGAGTTTTCGGCGGCCCCCAGCCAGCCGCTGCTGCTGGAAAGCAGCTGGCAAAGAAGCCTCCCAGCCACCACAGGCTGCCAAAAAGTACCGGAGGTTGCAGAAAAAGCTGCTTTGCACATGCGCATCCCATTGGACTTGAAGGGCAATGGGATGCACGTGTGCGAAGAACATGGTAGTGACAAACATTGCGGGCGGGGCGAGCGGGCGGGGCAAGCAGGCGGCAAGTGGTTCAGGGGCGTGGCCAGCCGGTGGCTATCGCTACCCATTTGGCGACCTTGGCCAAATTTTCACCAACAGTACGCATGAACCAGTGCAAACCAACTGAATACCACTTCTGAACACCATTAGCTGCATTGACTATCAATGTGGTTCTGAGGGGAAATTCAAAGTGCTGGTTGTCACCTTTAAAGCCCTTCATAGCTTCGGACCCAATTATCTGAGGACTGTCTTTTTCCAAGAGTCTCTACCCCGTCCAATTTGATTCAATAGATTGGGCATGCTGCAGATCCCTTCAAAGAGTGTAAAACGGCAGAAACTAGAAGAAGGGGCCATCTCTGCTGCAGCCCCTGCTTTGTGTAATATTCTCCCCTCAGAGATTAGCATAACCCCATCCTGTTGTCCTTTTGTAAGGCTTTAAAAACGTGGCTGTGTACCTAGGCCTCGGGCGCAGAATGTGTTAAGGGTTGCTGCCTATGGAGATTCTCAATCATCCAGGTCATAGTTAATAGGAATATAAATCCTTCCATTCCCCAGCATTCAGTCAGAATTGAGGATGCTTCTTGGATGAGAAACGAAACATCTTCAAGAAAGAAAGAAAAAAAAGTTGTTGCCTTTGTTTAAGGGTTGTGTTTCTTGGATTTACTGTTAGTTTTGTTTTTGTTTTTTGTTTTTATTAAATTTGTATACCGCCCTCCTCCCGAAGGACTTAGGGTGGTGAATAGCCACAGAATAAAACACATGGATACAAAAATTTAAAAATAGAATAAAAGCGAATTAAATAATTTGGCTAAGACAAATTTAAAATATCCAATAATTTAAGAAACAAATTAAAATTTACATTAAACAGGGGAAAAGATTTAGGCCAGGCCAGCTTGATGAAATAAAAAATTCTTAAGCGCACGACGGAAGGTGCGCAGATCCGGGATCGTCTGTATCTCCGGGGGGAGCTCGTTCCAGATCGTAGATGCCCCCACAAAGAAGGCTCTCCCCCTGGGGGCCGCCAGTCGACATTGTTTGGCCGACGGCACCCAGAGGAGCCCCTCTCTATGGGAGCATACTGGCCGGTGGGAGGCTATTGGTGGTAGTAGGCGGTCCCGTAGATAGCCAGGTCCTAAGCCATGGAGTGCTCTAAATGTGATAACCAAGACCTTGAAGCGCACCTGGAAGACCACCGGGAGCCAGTGCAGCTCGCGCAGGAGAGGTGTTACATGGGAACGCCACGTCGTTCCCATAACCACCCGTGTGGCCGCACTCTGCACCAGTTGGAGCCTCCGAGTGCTCCTCAAGGGGAGCCCCATGTAGAGAGCATTACAATAGTCCAGACGAGAGGTGACGAGGGCATGAGTGACTGTACATAGGGAGTCCCAATCTAGAAACTATTTAACTACTTAGGGAGGGAGAGTTCCTGAAGTGATTTCACAGTAATGAGGAAAAGTGGAAACATGAATGAAGGGAACAAAATTGAGGCTAAGAGTTTCTTACTGAAAGGAAAAACTACAACCTTCAATATGTGAACCACTTTGGGAGAAATCTCCATTTCGAAATAAAAAAAAAATTATACCAATATTCACAGAGGAACACTTTGTTTACAGCATTGTCTATAATATGAGATTCCAGAAAATAAAAACATTCCAAATTTCAAATGTCTATTTGAATAAGAGGCAATGGATAGCAATGCCCCACTTGAGTAAGGAAAAAAAGTGACTGAGAATATTTATTCTCCCCCTTACCAGCAAAATAAGGGCACGTGTGTGCATGTGTATCCACCCTCCACACATACAAGCACATACAGACATAGTTATAGAATAAAAATATACCAGAAAATTGAAATGTTCCCAATGCACTATAAAGCAGAATTCTATTGAAAGTGGTATGTTCTTAAAAAGAAAAAAGACAATGTAATCTGCTTTAAAGACAACTTTTTACACCTTCAACGGAAGAATTTAAGGTATCACATCTAACAGTTTTTGTCTCCTCTTTGTGAAACACACAAAAAAAGAGAGTCATTTTATGCACAAGGAGCTTGTTTCTTAAACAAACACTTGTGTTTTTGATTTACACCACAGGCTGCTCCTAAATAATTTATGGCGAGTTAAATTTATTGCACAGCCCTGGCTGGCTGCAAATTCGAATTGCCAAATAATTAGATTTTAGGGCAATGCTTATAAATTATCCGCCGATTTGTCCGGACTTGTTTGTCAGTCGCTTTGTGCTCCAGGTCATCTTTGGCATTTCGCTGTTTGTGTTTTAATTGCTGATTTACACTTTGACAGATGAGAGTTGATGCCTCCAAGTTGGTAGGGGGGAGGAAATAGAAGAATCAGAAATTGTGGAATGCTTCAGTTCTATCCCTCCCCCCCCCCCCCCCCCCCAAAATATTATTTCCAAGGCAATTAAAAGAAGGGACAGCTTGTAAACAGTACTGGCATAGTGAGTTTTAATTATTATTTTAATGAGAACTGGCTGAATTCAGTGGTCCTTCACTGGCCTCCATCGGTAATGGACAACATGTTTTAGCAGCCATCTACCCATTCTCAAATCCAACTTCAAATATTCTGCAAAATTGACCAGCCTGGTTATAGAAAAAAGAAGAAATCACTGCTGCAGTAGCATGGTGAAATATGGTCAACTATACCAACAAACATCTGTCTTGAAATACGCAAGCCATCACATTATTCAGGTGTACTGAAAATGTATTCAGAATGCTATTGCAGTACAAACATATATTTGTCCTAGTTATCTAAAGAAAAAAAATACATACATCCATTTTAATTCATGAAGGACTCAATTAATTAAAGCCATGATAAGTAGCAGAAGTCAATATCTATGGCATTGAATATGTCCTGGGAATCATAAAAACGATGTGAATGTGCTGGGGTTAGGATACTTAAGACATATATATGATAAAACCAGAAAGGAATCACAGGGACTTTAGAAATCATCTAATCCAACCCTCTCTTAGTACAAGAACCACTAGACCATCTCTGACAGATAATCAACCAGCCTCTGCTTGAAGACGCCTAATGAAAGAGAAGCTACCACTTCATGTGGCAGCTTGAACTAATGTGGACTGAATTTAAGTGAGTGACAAGTATGAAAGAATTACACTGTCGGAGAAAATGAATGAGAATTGAATCACAAAACAATTACATGAAGAAAGAATAAGTGCATCAAGAAGACCAAGACCAAGGAAGTCATGGTTGCAGTTGGTGATCCTGAAAAAAAAAATGCTTAAAGGAAAAAAGGCAATATATGTAACTGTGTCTAGATATCGTTAAACCAAAAAAAGGTTGCAAGGATAAATAATATTGTATGGAGAAATACAAAAAAGATAGAAACTGTTCTAGCTATATGACTTTTTCTTCTCATTTCTTTAGTTTGTATGGCATACTATTTCTCATTCTTTTTCTTCTTTTACATCAAAAAGAAATAACTTTATGGGTAAGTATGTACATAAGCATATTATATACCTCTGAGGAAATTTATATAAAATTTTGGCAGTATATTGGCTGACTGAAATGCCGTTATATGGATAATTTTCATTAGACTAAAAACATGCAAACAAACCTCTGTGTGTGTGCAGGGCATAATGAAGTATCTGGAATCAATTCTATAGCCACAGGCAAAAGGCCTGCCAGCAAGAATTTCAAGAGACATATATGCACAATAATAAAGGAATGGCATGTGTGAATTACCTTGGGGGACAAGATATTGCCTAGGAAATATTTAGACAAGAGAGGCAGGAGTATCAATAGGATTAACTGAGGAAAAAAATTAGGAAGGATGCCCTCAATTGTTCAGGCAGTTAAAGAAGATGGTAGCAAGTCTGTATCTTCAGACTTGCAAGATTCTGTTAATGTAGCCTTACAATAAAGTAGAATTAGTTCATCATGTTGTGTTTCCTATCTGGTTTATCTGAGACATAATATGATGGTGCTTTCAAAGTGGCCTTTGTAATTGAAGGATCTGCAAGAAAATACGATTTGCCTGCAAGCAAAAACTGGTGGGATCACAAAATAGAAAAAGTAATAGAAAACGAAGAAGCTAAAATGTTCTGGGACTTTAGAATTCAAGCAGACAGGTACCTGCCACATAAGATCCAAGACTTAACAACTATAGGTAAGAAAGTCAAAACAAGGCTGGATAGAGGAGGTGACAGTACCTGAAGAGATTAGAAGAGAAAAGAAATAACTAGGAAAGATAACAAAATACAGATCTGCAAATCGAAATGCAATGATTAAAGAACTGGGGCAGTGGTAGATTGCTCCCGGTTCTGTCTGGTTCTATAGAACCGGTAGTAAAACCGGCGGGAGGTTCCACCCACCTGCCACGACGTCATCATGGGTCATCTGCACATGTGCAGAAGCACGCGCACATTGCGGACTGGTAGTAAAGGTAAGTAGAACCCACCCCTGAACTGGGGAAGATAACAAAACACAGAACTGCAAATAGAAACACAATGATTGTGGCAAAAGAAAACAAAGCAAGTACCAAAAGTAATAAGTGCCTTGTGTACAATCTCCAAACAACTGGAGCACCACTTGAACACCCACTGTTAATGACAAAATCATCATTAGTCAACTGCAAAAGGCAACTTTACTTGGAACAGCTTACAAACTGAGATGATACCTTTAACATCATCAAACATCAACTTTTATCTAGCTCAAATCCGTGGAGAGGACTCAATAGGTGGATAAAAATGCCAAATCCAGTCTAAACATCTGGCTTCCAATGTCTAAATGAAAGATTAAAAGTTGGCTCTTTCGTCAACTTAACTGATCCGTTATGGGTGTACATTGTTATAATTTTAAATTGTTTTAATCGGGTTGTTGATTTTAATTTTTATTGTGATTTGTATTGGATATTGTTTTTGGAAGCCGCCCTGAGTCCCTCGGGAGAATAGCGGCATATAAATCGCAGGCAGGCAGGCAGGCAGGCAGGCAGGCAGGAATGAGTGAATGAATGAATGAATGAATACATACATACATACATACATACATACATACATACCAAACTACACAAAGCTACCAATAGAAAAGAAGTGCTTTTGAATCAAGACAACTGCTGCTAGTAGTAATACATAGATAAATCTATGTACCTTCTGAGCATAAAAGAATTCTCCCTTTTGATGAACCTGTAATCACCTAATTCAGAGTAGTCAGGGCTACTGGATGCCTTCTGAACATATGGCTCTAAAATTCTTGAAGCACCGCATATCAGCTAGCACCTTTCTGTGTTTTATTCTCTTACCCTGTTTCCCCGAAAACAAGACCTCCCTGGATAATAAGCTCAATTGGGTTTTTGAGCACATGTGCTAAAAAAAGCCCTCCCCAAAAATAAGCCCTCTCTGAAAATATTTAAGCACATGCGCAGCCAGTCCCCACCATTTCCTTGGGTTAGGATTAGGGAGACAGAGTTGGAAATCAGGTAAGACAGCAAGAGGACCAAGATGGGGATCTTGCTCCATACGCCCCAGGATAATAAGATATCCCCCGAAAATAAGGCCAAGCATTTATTTCAGGGTTCAAAAAAATATAAGACAGGGTCTTATTTTTGAGGAAACACAGTATTATTAAACTGTTCCAAGCTTGTTTTATGTAACAATTAGTCATAATACTACTAAATATTAATTCAACTAGCACTGCCACGAGAAAAAAAATCTCTATGGAAAAATGCATTTTTCTGCTTTTTCACTTAACATTTTCTATTATTTCAGATTTCAAGCTATTAAATGAATCTGTAAGGAAAATTAGTCATGGTGTGAAAGGTTTTTTACAAACTCGTAGCACTTTTGATGAAGCTGATTTTTTTAAATAAATGAAACTATTAACTAGATCATTTCCATCTGCACTTTTGAGCATAACTTAATATTTTGCGGGGTAGAGGGAATCTAGTTTTCCAGAAAATAGGATCAAATGCGTCAATGTAAGGCTTTTAAGAAAATTAAGAGATGTATTTATCAAGAAGAGATCATGTTTTGAAAGACTCTTACGATGATGTATGAATCAAAACTCCCCAAGAACTGAAACAATTAACTAAGAGAAAGAATCAAAGAATGTTTGATTTTTTTTCTTTTTGGAATTAATTTTATTAAATATGCAATTTAAAAACATTAGACTTGGTGCGACTTGTCTGGTACATACTTTTCTAGCACTTTTTCTTTCGTGTATATTACAATATAATATCATGCATATTCCATATATACTTTTTGTACATTCAATCACACTTCAGAATGTCTGATTTTTGAGCTCACATGTTAAATGTATTATGTGAGAATCTAAAAATAAATACAAGCAACATAGAAACATGTTTAGAAACATATGTAGTAGCAAAATGCACTAATATGGGAGCCAGGAATAATGGTCACTACCTGCTACACATACAAATAAGCAATCAAGCACATAATAAATAAATAAAAAGTGCAAAGCAATCTTCAGCCTCAAAGGAAAACAGAAAATGTCAGCAATACACAAGCACTATGGAGTATATCAGCGGCTTTTGATACCATCGACCATGGTATCCTACTGCGTCGGCTTTGGGGGTTAGGGGTGGGAGGCACTGTTTTACAGTGGTTCTCCTCCTACCTTTTGGGCCGTACAGTTTGTTTGGGCGGGGGGGCAGAGATTCTCCCCGAGGCCCCTCACTTGTGGGGTGCCACGGGGTCAGTTCTCTCCCCCCCTGCTCTTTAACATCTATATGCAGCTGCTGGGTGAGATCATTTGGAGTTTCAGGGTGGGATATCATCAGTACGCTGATGATACTCAGCTTTACATCTCCACCCCAAACCAATCCAGGGATGCCCTTTCCGTGATGTCCCAGTGCCTGGAGGCGGTACGGGTCTGGATGGGTAGGAACAGGCTCAGACTCAACCCCTCCAAGACTGAGTGGCTGTGGATGCCGGCATCCCCTGATCTAGTATCCCCATCTCTGCAGATGGGAGGGGAGTTGCTGACTCCCACTGAAAGGGTTCGCAATCTTGGCGTCCTCCTTGATTCCCGGCTATCCTTGGTAGATCATCTGATGGCCGTGACAAGGGGGGCTTTTGCACAGGTTCTCCTGGTGTGCCAGTTGCGCCCTCGTTTGGATTACTATAATGCCCTCTACATGGTGCTGCCCTTGGGGTAGATTCGGAAGCTCCAGCTGGTCCAGAATGCGGCTGCACGAGTTGTTACGGGAGCTTCTCGTTACTCCTGTGTAACACCTCTCCTGCACAAACTGCACTGGTTGCCGATGGCCTTTCGGATCTACTTCAAGATGCTGGCTCTTACCTATAAAGCCCTACATGGCATGGGCACAGGGTACTTGCGGAACTACCTTCTACCAGCCTCCCACCACCCAGTGCGGTCACATAGGGCTGCCCTCCTCCGGATGCCATCGGCCAGACAATGTCGGCTGGTGGCCCCCAGATTGAGGGCGTTCTCGGTAGCCGCACCAACCCTCTGGAATGAATTACCCACCGAGCTCCGGACAGCCCCTGATCTCCATTTCTTCCACAAAGATCTTAAGACCTGGCTTTTTACTCAAATCGCCTGAGCTGGTTGGCTTTTTTAGTTAACTGTGGGATTTTAATTTGGATTTTTAATGCTATTTATTGATATTGTTTTATTGTCATTTTATTCTTGTGAGCCACCCCAAGTCCTTCAGAAGAAGGGCGGCATGTACATTTTAATAAAATAAATAAATAAATATCAAATGGCAAATGGGCCGTTTCCAGCCTCCAGAGGACCTCTGGGGGGGATGGGGAAGGCCGTTTTCGCCCTCCCCAAGCTCTTAGAAAGGCTCTGGAGGCTGGGGCTAGGGAGAGCGAAAAACCGCCTTCCCCACCCCCCCCAAGGCCCTCCAGAGGCAGGAAACAGCCTGTTTCCCTACTTCAGTGGGCCCACAAGGCCCGAAAATCAGCTGGCACACTGGAGCTGAGCCCATCTGTGACACGTGTGCCATAGGTTTGCCATCACGGGCCTAGCAGGACATTATATTATATTTACATTCAACCTCAATCTATTTAAATTTTCTCCAACATAGATAGGCCTACAGATAGTTCCCAGAATTCCCTGCCAGCATGGCTATTGCTGGTCTGCATGATGCTAAACTGAATATTTGAGATGCCATAAACACTGTATTCAATCTTCATTTTTATATTCAAACTCTGGCCTTGATCTCATATTTCTTAAGTAGAACTTCTGATTTTTATTCTCAAAGACATCAGGACTTTTTAGGATTCTGATTTTTCTACAGACAAGTGTTTTTGAACTTCTATGTGGACATTTACGGGTCAGAACCTAGCTAGTTCAGATGTTTTTGCTCTTCAAACAGAGTTTGATCCAGTGCTCTAAAACCTTGCTCTCTATTTCTTACATCATTTAAATCACAAGCTAGTTTAGCCCTGAGTCATTCACCTATCAGCTGCTTTCTCTAAATGTGCTCTCAAGGTTCACACTAAAAAAGACAGTAAAGGAAAAAAAAACTTTTAACGAGTTCTTATTTTTAGCAACATATTGAAAATAAAGTATTTTTAGTGCCTCTACACATTTTTATACAAATATTGTCCTGATTGTCCTGGATAGAGAATTGCATGATAAGACAAGGACATGGATACAGTTCCTGAAGAAATCTGAATGACTAATTTCCAGCTTTCATGAGCAACCTTAGCCTCAAAATATATAGCAAAGCTACAATAGCACATCTTGTTAATGCTACAGAAAGGATTTGAGGGACTATCTCTTCAAAACTACAGTAATTGTATTCTACTCATGCTCCATTTTTACTGCCAGCTGTAAACCAGCTCTACATGTATCAGGGTTTGCATCAAAATGATACAGACCAAGCCCATATCCAACAATATTGTAGTAATATCAATTTATAAGTTTGACAGGTTTTTGCATATAGAAACAAGTGAAAGAAACATTAAACTATTTCTGTAAAATTAGTTTTAAGCAATCAACAGCACTTCCTCCAAAATTCCAAGGACTACGGAAGAGTTTGAAAAACTAAAGTAAAATTTCATTTTCTTTTGGGTAAACTGCTTTCAATAAAATGACTACTGCAGACAGACAGCCATATCTTCAAAGTAATTTATCTAGCTTTTGATCCAAATGTAATAATGGAGAGTACAAGATTATTGATACTCTTCAAACTGAACTAGAAAGAGGAGCTGAAATTAGCAGCAAAAATAGTAAGAAATATCTTTCAATTTTTCTGCAGTTACTGGAAATAAGTTAATGAAAACCATAAGCCTCCTATCTCTTGTTCCCTCCAATTGTAACACTGTTATGGCCATGAATGACTTCTAAAACTGGGTGGATCTGTCACAAAATGAAAGAACATCTGAGCTCCTTCCTTACTTTGTAATTCAGACACTATTGTCCCATTAGAACAGGGGTCCTCAAACTACGGCCTGCGGGCCAGGTACGGCCAGCTGACACAATGTATCCGGCCCGTGCAATGGTGGGATTCAGCCCTGCCCCCCGCCCCACCACTCCCACCCAATCCTCGCATGGCTGGCTTTTCCTGGCTGACAGGGGCCCGGGGAAGAGGTGCCTCCCTTCTGCGGCTGCCAGAGGGCCTGGGGGACAGCCAGGGACTGCAAGGTCCCTATCTGGCAGCAGGGACTCCGCAGCTGGCCCTCCAAGAAAAAGGCAAGGTGACGGTAGCACTTGCATCAGCAACAGGCAGAGGGGCGGGGGCAGGTGAGGCACGTGATATGGATCACACGCCTGCTCCATCCCATATGGCTGGGACAAGGCCAGGGGTGAAATGCTCCCGGTTCGGACCGGATCACCCAATCCGTTAGCGATGACAGCGGGTGGTTTGGAGAACCTGTAGCAAAAATCCATGCCCCCCCACCGCCCAGCTAAGCCGTGCGATCATCAGAGGCTTTTTTTTTTCTCTTTTAAAAGCATTTTTTCTACAACCTCTTCAGTCGAAAAAATGCTTTTAAAAGTAAAAAAAAAGCCTCTGATGATCGCGCGGCTCAGCTGGGATTGCCAGAGGCTTCTGAAAGCATTTTTTTCTGCAAATGCTTTCGGCTGAAGAGGTTGTAGGGAAAAAAATGCCTTTAAAAGCCTCTGGTGATCCCAGCTGCCTGATCGGCAGAGGCTTTTAAAAGCATTTTTTTTTCTGCAACTTCTTAAGGCTGCGCAGGTCCAATAGGCTGCGGCCACGCGAGTGGGGAAAACCGGGATTGCATTCCTCCTCCCCCACCATCTCTGCTGGGTCTGGGCAGCCAGGGCTCCGATGGGGATCTGGCTTTCCCCACTCATGGTGGCCGCAGCCTAATGGACCTGAGCAAGCTGCTGACAGCCTCGGTGGTACGCGAGAGGAACATGCCTTTCTAACTGGCCTCTTCGCCTCCTTCAGGCTGCATGGGTCTGCCGAATGACGGCGGAGTTGCCACCTAAGGGCTACCAGGGGTAGAGACCCCCAATGATGTGCCTCCTTCACTGGGGCTGTTCAGCAGGGAGAGCAACACCCCACCCTATCCTGCGAGGCAGCAGCTCCACAGTGTTTTCAGGACGCTGCCCAAGTGATGCAGCTCCTTCAGACGAAGCCCCGAAGCTCCAGTCCCTTCCTTGGACTTAAGGCAGTCTTCTGCCTTGCAGCCCCACCCCCACCCCACTGAATCTCCATTCCGAGCTCGTGCACCTGTTGACAAAATGGGACTGATGAGACGCGAGCGAGCTAGGAAGTGGACGCAGCAACAGCCGCCACCTTCTCTCCCCCCGCCACTTGGCTGCTCGTCTTTCTCCTGCTCGGCTGCCTGAAGGAGGACAGCCATCTCTGCCACTGGACAGGGAGGCGGGAAGGGCTGGCTGGCCAGCAGATCAGCACTGCTGAGCCCCCGTCTTGGGGCTTGATCGCTACATCCACTCCAAGCGATCCCTGCCTGGTCCGATTCTGCCTGCCAGATGTGCACAGCCCTTGCCCGAGCCTGTTGCGCAGGTTTGACAGGTGCAGAGGAAGCTTCGGCCAGCAAGATTCCAAAAGCAGATTGAGACTGCCGCAATGCGAATGGAATGGGATTCAGCAAAGTTTCTCTTCCTCACCCCCATTTGATCTTGTAGGAGCCATCTCTTTCCTGACAGAGGGATGGGAGGGAATGGAATGGAATGGAATGGAATGGAATGGAATGGAATGGAATGGAATGGAATGGAATGGAATGGAGCTAAGTTTCTCTTCCTCACTCCCATTTGTTCTTGTAGGAGCTGTCTTTTGATGGGAGGGAGAGAGCGAATGGAATGGAATGGAATGGAATGGGATTCAGCAAGGTTTGTCTTCCCCATCCCCATTTGTTCTTCTAGGAGAGAGAGGGAGGGACGGAGGGAGAGGGAGAGGGAAAGGGAAAGGGAGAGATGGGTGAATGTCAATTGTAACCTCCTTGGGGCTGAGAAGAATTGCTGCAAAACTGAGTTTTCTGAAGTGGACCACTAGACTCGTAAACAACTTAAAAAATGATCTAGTAAAAAGAAAAGTCAAACAAAACCAAATAAAGCACTCCCAGAAGGAAAACAAATTAAAGTTTCATTTGTGTGTATTACTTAATGGACTGCTAAATTGGCTGCGCCCAGCCAGCCACACCCACCCAGTCACATGACCACCTAGCAATGCCCACCCAGTCACATGACCACCTAGCCATACCCACCCAGTCACATGGGGGCCCCAACCACACCCACCTAGCCAGTCTGGCCCCCCCAACAGTCTGAGGGATCCTGAAGTGGCCCTCCGTTCAAAAAGTTTGAGGACCCCTGCATTAGAACATAGCAATGTTTCAGGATTTCATGAAGCTTAAAAATACTTCGAAAATGCTTCAATTTTTTTATGCACGCTAAAAGAAAAAAAAATTTCAGTCAAAAGTGACACATTGACTGATAATATTGCCTCAAGGTGGTAAAATGCAAGTCTCCGGTAAAATCAATGCACAAAACACAGCTCCACTTAAACCCAGAACTGCAAGCAGTTATCACCTGAAAGACTAATTTTATTTAACAATGTTTTCCAATTCAAAATCTTTACAGGTGAAACTAGAAGTGTTCATAAAGATTACAAATAATACTAAAGCAGGTCCAATGCAAGATACAAAAAAAAATGCACTCTCTGATTTTTAAAAAATAATACTCATTTGCTTTTCTGTGGAAAAACTGGAAGATGCATAAGCATTATTCACTTTTATTTTTAGTTATTTTATATATGAAATTTATATGGTGGCCATCTCACTGTTCCGACTGATTCTGGATGGTTTACAATAGTATAAAAGCATAAATATAAAAACACTAAAAGTACTAAAATTAAGGTTAAAATCAACAATTACAGGTTAAGAACAAGAACATGGATGGTACAGGGCTGGACTTTCGTCTCTCACTTTTACAGTAATCAATAGGAAAAGTTATGATATTTCTTTAGGCCCTCCAAATACAATAGGAAATATTCCTTCCCGTCCCACCTCCCTATACACTTGCCAAAATCCGTATCTCAAGCTCAGTAAATAAAACATGTTTAATGAGAACAGATTAGGGAAATCAGTTAAACAATGTACATTGTATATGAAGAATCATTATTTTTAGGTGTAGAATACTGAAAACTTGCAGTAGAGGAAAGTGGATCAAATTATGTAGTTTCTAACAGATTGTTTTCAAAAAGGCATGCACTGCCCATTTGAGTGTGAGGTTTGGGAGAAACAGTAGTACAATCTTAGTTTATCCTGCAAGTGTGAACATCTGGAATTTATTTTTAAAGCAATACAAAAATATTTAGGCTTGTAATTTAACATCAAAGTGCAACTAACGAAAACAAGGGAATACTTAGGGGTGTTATTATTCTAGCTGTTCTGCAGAATCCAGCAAATAAGGATGCATGGTCACACCACGTATTATGTCATTGGCAAACTTTGTACCACTGAAAATTAGACAGAAAACGGAAAGAGCTTCAAATATATTTTCAGAAATTCACAGCATGTAAGGCACAAAAGCGGAAACCCTTCAGGTTGCCCTGGGTATTCCTCACACAACTGGAAATTACAAAGTGGATCATCAATTGGCAAGAGAAAACACAAGGGGGTGCTGTAAGAAATAAAAGGCAGCACTTTCTCTGGAATCATGTTGGTCTCTCAAATACTGTATCCATTTATAAAACGGGAATGAACTCCATCCTTCAGAAGATATATGAGGTAACACAGAACAGAATGCAAAAGTTTTTCTATCCTACCACTTCCTTTATGAAAAGAACAAAACAAGTTCTAGCCAAATAATTACCTGAGGGTGGATCTGGGGCTTGTCACACGTGGCCTCAAAATCCAACACTAGGAAGTAATGATACCTCTGTGGGGGAAAGGATGACATTGCTGCCATGGAAGCAAAGCCGTGAGAAGCCAGTTTCCCGGTTTTAGTGGAGCTGTACCTCTGGAAAACTAACAGAAAGGAGAGCAGAGGAGTCCTCAATCTTGGGAACAATCTGAGGTGAAGCCTTGCTGCTGTTGAACTGAGACGTGTGATCATTGAACACCTAGCAGCATCTGGAACTTCAAAAGAAAAAGAAACAGGAATCACTCTACACATACAGACTTCTTCATTTTAATGTCATTCAGGTAATACAACTTCCATTTATTTATTTGAACGGAAGCGGGAAATTAGTTTCTATTAATCACATCACTTATTTAAAGCACTTCTACCATATTTTGCATAAAATAGGATCCAAAGCAGCTACATGTAGTCTTCATTTAATGACCAGTCACTTAGCAGCCATTTAAAGTTACAGTAGACTCCCCAACTTTGACCTGGTCTCAAAGTTACAGCTGCTGCAGCGGCCCACAGTTGTTCACACTTACAACCAATCACAGGGACACTGCCAATCCCCACTGCATATCTCCCCCACCATCTTACTCTACCGGATCCCTGCAGGCCTTGAGCCTGCTTCCCAGACCACCAGACTCCATACCCTTCTCCTCATTTATCTTTTGACGATCTCCAGAGCTTGGATTAGGGACGCAGAATGGATCATTTCATCATGTGGCTGTGTGACATGATTCCAGAAGTGACCACCAGTTACCTTGAATTGTGGTCCCTTGGAAAATGGCAGCCATTTTCACAACTGCACCACACAACCGTATGACAAAGCAATCCATTCTACTTATTTAACATACTCAGTTCAGCAGTCTAGAGCTTTGGAGATCTTCAAAAAGTAAGTAAATGATATGTGATCGGTGAGGGGGAGGTCTAAGAATTGTGGGGATGGTGATGGGGGCTGAGGCCTGCAGGGATCCAGGCGGGGTGGAGGAGCAGACTCAAGGGCTATGGGGACAGTTGGGAAACAGAGCATGGGGTGTCTCAGGGTTGGGGAGGCCTTGAGACGTAAGAGTCCGATGGGTCTGA
Organism: Ptyas mucosa; assembly: GCA_012654045.1. NCBI lineage: Eukaryota > Metazoa > Chordata > Lepidosauria > Squamata > Colubridae > Ptyas > Ptyas mucosa. Next base: position 19,294,227 of record WNWU01000004.1, read on the forward strand.
GCCCGCACTAAGCCACCCAGGGCCTCCCCCAACCTGAGGCACCAAATGCTCTGCTTAACAACATGCACGACATGTTTTAACAACTGCAACAGGGAGATCAGGCGGTAGGCGTCATTAAGAAAAGCAATGTTGTTTAATGGCCATCACCATTTGGGTGGATGGGGAGACTCCAATATGGTCATACATTGAGGGTATCTGTGCACTAATCAAATTACTAAGAGACCTGAGAGCCAGTTTAGTGTACTGGTTAAGGTACCAGACTAGAAGCTAGAAATGTTCTAGTCCATCTTAGGCATGAGGCCAGTTGGGTAACCTTGCACTACTCCCTCAACCTCTCACCCTGGTCATCACTTCTTTACCCTCCTACCATTGGGAAGGAGAGATAGAAGTATAGCCAGTTGCACAAACAGGCTGAAAAAAAGTTTTTATCCATGGGCTGTCAGACTCCTGAATGAGAAATAATGTATTATGTATTATGTATTATGATGGACTGCAGGGCCGGCGCAATCTGTAACATGTTCACACTGGTACAATAGGACTGGGGTGTTTTGTTAATATGATTTATTGGGTTCGGGATTTTCTGTCTTCATTGTGTTGGGGGGGTGCAATGAGGGAGCTCAACCAATCTCATTGTACATATGTTGTGCACTGACAATAAGGATTTGAAATTAACCTAGGCAGGAGACAATAATGAACCACTTCCAAAATTTTGCCAAGAAAACTGCAGAACTGCTCCAGGCGGCTGCCAGGAGTCAACACTAAGTGAAGGGCACTCCTGAGAGGGAGAGGGAGGGAGGGAAAGAGAGAGAAAATGGAAACAAAATGATGGTGGATTGTATGTCCTCCCCAAATGCATGCTGGAAAGACTCTCCTTTAAAGCCAGTGTTAATCTCCCCCGCAACAATAATATAGTGGGTATCAGGAGGACATCCATTGAGATTGGTAAATATCAGTAAACCTGGCTACTAAATACTATGGTAATACAATGGTTGATAATGTTCAGGATTAATGATAAGGATTAATATGTTATAATGGAGGGAGCATTGTACATAAACCAGGGAAATGCAAATTTAAAACCCCATTCGGATAGGAAATCACTTTCTCCATCTAATCTTCCCAAGAGGATACAACATAGAATGGCTCAAGAATGCCACACTGAACTCTTTAGGGAGACAATCCAATTGGAGAGAAAAAGAAACCTGATCACTGCTCATGTCATTTTGAACATTTGAAAATAGTAGTTCCAATATAAATGTGATTTATAAAATCCTTAAATCATACAAATCAGTCTAGTAAATAGTAGCACACATGTACTGCCTCCACAGCAATGATTTATAAAATAGGAACTGAGAACTAGAACATTTACCTTATGGCTTTGTGTGCTTAGCACTGCTCAAGCCATCCATGACAAATTGCATGAGCAAGCTTAAGACAATGATTTTTCAGTTTTAGATACTATTGGAGCCCTCCCCCCAAGTTTCGGGACAAATCATATCCTCTTCAACTGGCTAGGAGATTATGGAAATTATAATACTGTGTTTCCCCGAAAATAAGACCCTGTCTTATATTTTTTTTGAACCCTGAAATAAGTGCTTGGCCTTACTGCCATGCGCTCAAAAGCCCGATTGGGCTTATTATCAGGGGATGTCTTATTTTGGGGAAAACAGGGTACAAAAAACTGGAATCAGGGTTTGAAAAAGTTGCATTAATGACTGTATGGCTGAACTGGTAGTAATTGTAAAAGATATGTTTAAATCAAGTGTAATTATATACATGCTTTCAGGTGCCAGATGCTCTACAGATGCATCTGCATATAACGATATTCGCAGAGAATCATTAAGTTCAAACCTTTCAGACCATCAAGTCCAACCACTTGTCCTATGCCAGAAACCAAATTAAAAATTCTAGGACAGATGATGTCCGGCTTCTGCTTGAATACATCCAGTGACGGATGTACACCTTTTGCATAATTGGTTCTGCTGCAAAATTGCTCTTATTGAAATCATTACTAGAATTTAACTTGATATAGCCTTTCTGTAATTTAAATCTATTACATCATGTCCTGTATTCTGAGGTAACAGAAAACAAGGCCTGACCTCCTTCTTCGTGATACCCTTTAAGGCCATGATGGTGAACCTATGGCACGCATTCCAGAAGTGGCACACAGAGCCATCTCTCCGGGCACGCCAGTCGTCGCCCATTGCTCTTCCAGGTTCCGGTCACACACGCTGGTCTGCATGCGCGCAATGGCTATCCTAAATCTCTTCCTCTATCTCCAATGTAGCTCCAGGCTATGTTGTCTCGTTTTGCCCCCCGCCCCTCGTTGGAATGTGCTTCCTCCTTCCTGGGACACCATCTCCTCCTTTGTATACACATTTCATCATATTGATACAGTCCTGAAGAGTAACAGCAGATTTTCCACCCCACCCCTGGCCCCAAGAATGAAGAGATCTGGACAAATGTATTTGAAATTGTAGCCTTTTATTTAAAAATTTGTTGAAGTAGACTTCTTCTGAAGTAGTACTATATAAGAACCTTATTCCTTTCTCCTACTCGCTCAAAATTAGATTAATTATAAGAATAAAAAAAAATCATTCACATGATAGAAGCTTCTGGTTTGCTTTGATCACTGTATATTGAACCAAGATTTATTTTGGTTTGGCTATAACCCTGGATTTACGCAACATGCTCGGCTAAATCTAAAACCACATTACAGAACAGCTTAGGCCATATGTAAATCTGGCAACAGTGTACATGATATTCTGCTGATCTGCTGAAAAATAGTTATTACAAACATTAACATTTATAGCATAATTTATTTTAACAATATCAAAACAGTACTAAAGTTTACTGGGCGGGAGAAGGACTGTTACTGAAATCCTATTAAAATGGTACCTCTCCATCTGGCACTGTAAAATTGTTCTGGTTTTCAAGGTTCTGTTTCCGTCGTGTAACTTGCCTTTTAACTGTTTTTGTATAAGGAACCTGTATATCTTTTTTAAAAAGTCTAACATTTGGTTAAGTGGACACATTCTAGAAATAATGCCACTTGCACCTGTTAAGTAGTGTCAAGATATGGTATAGAAAGCATAATTTTAGATTTTAAAATGTTTTTAAAAGCAGCATCACCAAGCTTTCCATAGAAACTACTGAAGATATTGTAAAACTCTTCAGTCATTCAAGAAAGTAATGTGTTGAAATAACATTACCTAGAAAATACATTATGTCCTATAAAAATCTAGGCACTGTTTTCTATTTCTCTATTCCTGAAGCACATGACCATGGCATACCAACAGAAGTTTGAAGATGCTCCTGCTAAACTTTTACTTTAGCGGGAAAAACCTGATTTAGTGCATTAATATCCCTTAGATTAAGGTTAAACACTGGCACAGAAATTAGATTACAAGCTTCAGCCATGATAAACTCTGGTTCAAATAAGACATGATATAAGCTAACTTGCTTATAGTTTACTAAGAAGATTGTCATACAGTTTGAATCTGTTTAAAAAATGAGATGGGAAAAAAATGGAAAAATATGCATTTGTGAGAGAAAAAAAGAAAGATCAGAACAAGGGCTTGGAGAAGAAGATACCGTACTTCGTATCATTAATAGTGTTGTGGTCCGCCAGCAGCCTGCAGATCTGGCAGTGGATTTGGACAACGATGAGGCTGAGGAACATGGGCGAGTCCTGGAGGCTGGGGAAGGCCCGGATGAGGGTTCTGCATCAGAGGCAGGGATGGGGCCAGGGCCATCAGGAAGTGAGGTGTGGACTCGAGACTGAGAGGAGTGAGGCAGAGGAACAGGAGGAGCCTGTTCCTAATGCACGCATGAGAAGAGCTGCCAGAAGGCAAGAGCAGCTCAAGCAAAGAGGACAACTCAGGAGTAGGGCCAAGAGATGATTGGCCTCTCCCATAAGGTTTAAAACGGACCAGCAACGGCATTCGGGCTTTGCCAGAAAACAATGTTGGTACCTTCATCTTCTTCATCTGCACAGATTTTTGTATCTGTGACTTCTGAATGTTTGCCAAGAAAGGCCTTTGGCAGTTTGCCTAATTGGACAAGATTTGCGATAGAACTGAGGAATTTGTGTTGGGAGGAATTTGCTTTAATTTAGTTGAACGACGTTGAATGAAGTAATTCTCAGCTGTTCAAATAAAGTTTGTTTTTTCACTGACTGATTTTCCTACGCCTTACTTGGGCCTGGGTCACAACAAATAGTGAGACTGCTCCAGGACTGATATATAGTATAATATCTGCCTAGCAGCTATGAATAATTAATAATTTAATTATATTTTTATATTATTAAAACTTAATACTCAGGTTTGCAACTATTTTTTGCATATTAACAAAATAGCTAATGAATTTCAGCTTTATGGGATCTTTGTATATAATACCAATATTTAAATTTTATAGGTAAAGTTTATAATAAAACAAATGAAATCTGTACATGTACATAAATCAGACAGATAATTCCAATAGCTGATTTTCAATAAAAAGTAGATAAATTCATTGTAGTTGTATTTTCTGACATCATTCTACAATTTTTATAAGAAAAAATAGGACAGGGGAAAGAGTAGACTCTAATAAAAATTAAGAGATCATTGTTTTTGTATCCATTATGGTCCAGTCACCAATCAATGCAACTAAAATCAGATTTTCAAGATACAAACAAATCCATATTCTAACATGTATGGTTATGATCAATTATGGTCATACAAGAATAGATCCACCTCTGATGCATCGACCAAAAGGGTATAAAGGCATCCTGATCATAAAAACTGTCTGGACATTTTATAACATGGCCAGCTGTCTGCTTAAAGTAAGAATTATACTTCTCTTTTGTCTGGATAGAATATTATCAATATATTAATGAAAATATATTTTTCTATGCAGATATAACAGTATAGAATAAAATCATAGAGGTCAATGAATTATCGTAAACCTGAAGTCGCAGCACTTTTTCGAAGGAATGAAAACAAAACAAATAATTCCTCCTGTCTTACACTTCACAATAAAATACTGTAATTTTCTTAAAAGCCAAGCCCAATAAATGGGTAATACTTCCTTATTTAGCATTTAGTAAAAATTATCTACTGTATTAAAACGACCAAGAGTCAAAACCAGTATGAAGAAATTGATCAATTTAATCCAGCAATTTTTGAATCTGGGATACTATTCAGAATATTTGATATTGACTCATTCAAAATAGTGAAGATGAAAATAAACCTTCGTTTTCATACAAGATGGGATAGAATTCTCATATGAAATTGGGCGACTTAAATTCTACCCTGCTAGCAATATCATGGAATTATCTAGCTTTCTTCATGACATGCAAGAGTCAAGCCAATCTGAGAATAATCTCCTTGACTTCAAAATCCTTTTCAGATCTTAAGGTGATACAAGCTGAAAAATATTGCTTATTCTATGTACAAGTAACTAACATTCTGGTAATTTAACTACCGTATTTAGATATAATAAGAATGATTTAGAAAGAAGACGACAAAGGGCAAGGAACATATCTATGGAAAAAAGATAGAAACCAATTTATCACGATTGTGGAATTTGGACCTCATCTGACATTAGCAATTATGCATGATTTTCATCAATGAAAATCATTTCTGTGTTGGATGTCATTTCTGTACATCCAACAGGTGGAACTTAATTATCTTAATTATATCAATATTCATAATAGTTTCATCCTTATAAACTATTTGTTAAATACCAAAACCTTAATTTGGCCTATTAAATTAAATATTAGGAAAAATAAAATGCTGAAACGGCAACAACTATTGTGGTATAATACCGTGTGATCACCCTAGGTAACTTTTAACAATGAATCCAATATTCATAAATTTTAATGATGAGTTGATATGCCAACAAATTAAAGAATGAAATTATTTTAGGGATTAATAAGCAAATATTAAGTGCAGTAAGATTGTAGATATACTTGATGTTGAAGAACAAATCAGTTGTATCAATGTATACCACCATAGTTTTTAGGTAGCTTGTTTTTTAGATGTACTGGGCATGCAACTTCCAAATTCCAAGTCAATATAGTTAAAGAGCCATCATATATGGTACAAATATTAAAAAATATGGCAGATGATTGCATAGATTTTTGTTCATGGTTTATCTTGGCTACTGATTATCTACTCTTAACTATTGTCAGCTACCCAGAGTCAAGACAATAGGAAAGGTGGTCTTATTAATTGAACTACAACTAAATTAAAAAATATCTGATGGACACCAATTTGAAAAAGACTATTATAGCATATGTTAAAAAATTTCACATAATTCCTTTCTCATTTTTTGATTTGGCAACCTTTTTCCAAAAATGTAAATCTCGTACAAAATGTAAAGAAATATACAATGATGTGTTAGTGTTAAATGATAACATAATTTTTAATAAAAATAAAATTTCAGGATATAAAAAGGTGTTTCTACAAATGAGAAATCAAGGTAATTCATGCATATAGATATAAATGTATTTGATTCTGTTAGAGCTGTCCAACTCCAATGGAAGTGCAAAGTGTCACTTGTCCTAGTGAGGAACAAAGCTGTTCACAAAAAATGTTTATTTTCAAAAATGCATTGTCCTGTAAAACTAATAAGTAACAGAATTAATGCAGGAAAAAGTTACACTGGGCTATTTCTAAATTGAAATTATCTAGTTTTAGTGACAATTTTGAGAAAGCATAAGTGGTAAAAATAAATATGGTACATAATTCAGTTTTTGAAGTAGTGACAGGATTCAGATCCTAGACTAAATTATAATTCACTTTGAATGGTTTTCACTTAATAAATTACTGGTATGTGAAAACCAGGTAGCATAGTTTTGTAAGTACAAATTATCCGTTACTAGGATGTGCAAAGTTAGTGTGGCTTCCTCCTGAAAATATAGAAATGTTATGGTGTGCATATACTCCATATTTTATGCTTCAGAATATTTATATATATCCAAAAAATAAAGTTTGGCTTGAGTATAAAATTTAATCAATGTTAAGTACACTATATATTTTTTTCTAATCTTTTTTTAAAGTTATTTTAAAACTGAATTTTTAAAAACACAATATTGACCAAAACCCATAACATTCACACAACATGCTAAGCCATAGACTGTTTTAAACCTGATCAGAGTCAGTTTTGCAGATGAGTAGCTCTTAATTTCCACTTCTTTGAACTAGATAAAAAGCTTAGGGTTAGACTGAATACAAAATCAAGCCAAAAGTTAATAATTCAATCATAATCAGCCCTCTAGTCTCTATTTATGTGTTGTAACATACCAACAAGCTACTATTTCAAATTCAGTTTTGCTTTTTCATAGCAAACAACATTCTAACTTAACACAAATATGTGCATCCACCCAAAATAGTTTGCTCTTGTTTTCCACGTTATAATTATAATTTCTGCAATTCCTTTGGTTTGAGCTATCCCGAATCACTGTGAATCAAAGCAGCATACAAGTTTAATAAATTAAAGTTATTTTATTAAAGTTCTATGCTTATAATTACTAGACTCCTAAATAGTAACACCCAAATATTGACAACTTTCATCTAATGATGAATATCATTCATTAGAACCCAAAGCAGGTACATTACAAAATAAATATGGAATGAAAATACCTCTAAATATTTGTACGCCGCTCAGTCACTTTCATATGAGATGAGCAGTTATACAAATATGATTTTAAAATATTTTTCCTAATATATCTAAGATTTTATTCCTTGAGTTGTCATTAATATTAATATCAACCTTTAATTCAAGACAATATTTTATATTCGATAATTAGCTGTTACACATTTCTATTCAATTGCTTTTTGTTATCAGTATAGCATGTAAAGTGAATACTGTATGCCATTTTTTATTTTTTAAATAATGCTAAAGACACATTTGTATGATAGTAAACTAACCCAACTCCTTTCTAGGAGTGACAGACTGATTACATTATATCCATACAAAGTAGCTCTCTAAACCATGGCTCTTCTTGATGCGTAAATGTAGAGTAGATAGTATTAGTATTTTTTTAATTAAACAGAATTGGAAAAGAAATGAATACTATTTCAATACAATACTATTTCAAATTCTGGTTAATATTAACCAGAAATGACAGCCACTTTGTATGACACATCTCACTAATATCAGCTGTGATCAAGAAGCCACTTCAGACCAGGACGAATTCCAGGCAAAGCAATCTTAAGCTTCCAGGCAAAATTCCAGGCAAAGTAACTGCCAAATTTTGAATGAATATACAATATGAGATTACATCATCTAAATCTAAGCAAATGCTAATAGAAGGTGTGGTAAAGAAATTCTTCTTGGCAAATAAGGAAGCAAATTTCAGACTGATTGTTAAATCTAAATGAAACATGGTTGAAGGTTATAGCTGATATCCTAAGTGGGGAAAAAAGTCTTGCAATGATATAAAACTCATATCTTGCTAGATACAAAAGTATGCTTCTTGATCAGATAATTGAAGTTTGTGAAGTAACTGCAAAATGTTTCAAGAATAATTCAAATCAAACAAATCAAAATGGCTGAAGAAGCTGAAAAATACATGAATGGTATCTGACTGTTTAGGGGAGAAGTTCATATAGTTGAAGCAAAAGACTATCAACTGTCATATCTTTTCTTCTGTTTGGATTTTAAATGATAGAAGAATAAAATATTAAAATAATATTGGATTTTAAATGATAGAATAAAA
>WNWU01000004.1:19302937-19323145 GCA_012654045.1 Ptyas mucosa
AGAATAAAATATTAAAATAATATTGGATTTTAAATGATAGAATAAAATATTAAAATAATATTGGATTTTAAATGATAGAATAAAATGATCAGATGCTTCATCAAGTACAGCACATACTATAATGATAGGGCTATATATCAGAAATTAATATATACATATTTGATTATTTATATTTTATATAAATAAAATTGTTAACTGCTAAATGCTATAATAGTACATTATGCTTTCTTTTTTTCTGTTGTGTGTTTTTTTCTTTCCAGGACTTGTTTGTAATTTTTTTTTAAATGTGAATGCATTATAATTATCTTTGTCCTTTCTTTTATTTTTCTTGTTTTATGATTATTTATATAAAAAATAAAAGTACAGCATATACTACCCAAATTTACCCGAAGATACTTATTATTAAAATACACTTTGAGACATTAGAATATAAAGTCTTTCATTCAACAAATACTTCTGAGCATGTAAACTATTCCATCTATCAACACACTGTAGATAAAGTAGAATTCAACATTCATCCAGTTACCACAATCAATATTATATCATGAGAGTGATCAGACTTATTTATCAATTTGGAAATACCCGGATTTCTAAAAGAAAAACTAGTTTTTGCACTCTAAAAGACCCCTAAGGTATTTTTTAATGTGTTTTAGTAGAAGGAAACTGCCAAATTTCTCTAGAATATATTATATCTTTGATCATTTAAAATGGGTAATTATTACAAATTATACTGGCCAAGATTTGAACATGCCATAATGGCTTATTCATAAAGAAGTTACAAAAAGAATGAATCCTCAAAATGTGATGGCAAAAAAAGCAAACAATCACAATATATCTTAGTGCAATGTCTCAAGTGCCCATTAGGATGGATCCATGGCTTAGGATGAGATAAACTCTTATGTAAATTTAATATATAAATTCAATATCCATCAGAAAAGGAAGATTTGAAGTAGTAACAAAATACTTGTGTGTTAAGAACTTAGTAGTGGGAAACAATGATCATGACATATGATACAAGAAAAATGCATCATGACCAGGGGTGGGTTCTAAATTTTTTTACTACCAGTTCTGTGAGCGGGGCTTATTTTGTTGGCATGGCTTGATGGTCATGTGACAATTCTTTAGGATTTAGCAGAGGTACTGGTCTACCAGGCTTTTAACTGCTTGCAGAGATGTACCGGTCTACTCATTTGTTTTTGGAGGCACCGGTCTACCCATTTATTTTTGCAGGCACTGGTCTACTCATTTGTTTTTGGACGCACTGGTCTACCCATTTATTGTTGAGGCACTGGTCTACCCATTTATTGTTGCAGGCACCGGTCTCCCCATTTATTTTTGCAGGCACCGGTCTACTCATTTGTTTTCTTTTAACATTGATCAGATGTAAGGTGGCCCTTTGAAGTCCTAGGCAAGAGTTTAAACAGTTTTTTTCCCTCTAGCCGATCAGCTGGGACTCAGGAAGCAGTATTAGATTGGAGGTGGGGCCAAATAAAAGGTAAGAATAATGCAGGGGGGCGGGGGGGCAGAACCAGTTCAGTGACATCATATCGTCACCGCTACCGGCTCAGCGGAACCAGGAGGAACCGGGAGGAACCCACCACTGACCATGGCTAATCAGATGGCCTAGGTAAACCCCCCCCCACACACACACACACAAAATGCATACAATATTTTGACCCTAAATCACAAAATATATATTGGTCATGAGTAAAAAGCTTATCCTTCCCCACATGGATTTCTAAAAACATCTATTCTGGGAGCTCCGATTCCATATTCAAGAGATACTTTTGGAAAGCCTGGGTAGTTACCAAATGGACTTTTTTTTCTCTTAAGGCTTCTTTAAGTGGTGGACAGACAATTATTTGCAGAAGAAATAGTCTAAAAGTCTTGTATCTAAATTAGATGATTAGTCTGGCATATTTAACACAATGCAAGCTCACATTTCTCAATCAGTAGAGTAACAAATATATTTTAATCAGATTTCTGTTTCCAAGTCTTTAAAGAGTGCATCCTGTGAATACAATATTGTCAAGGAGATCCTATTGCTACTGAGATTTATTGCCTAATAAATGCCTTAGGATTACAGCCTGCTCAATATCTTCATCACTGCATTTCTCCAGAAACATACTTTCTTTCGAAGATCATATATCTACTTCTATCCACATTATCTATCCTTGTTATTTTCCAATTTACAATCCCAAATACTCAGTTTATTGCAGCAGGAAAGAAATAAAACTATTGTTTAAAAGGGAAACCGTTAGCATGGTATCTTTCCACCAACCACGCTCCTGCAGAAAAACAAGTCTAGCAAACTACCCATCTCTCTACTGTGCCTATCATTTTTGAGTTCTAGACTTTAGTCTGACAGACTTTTGATATTTAACATGTTTACACCAGTCATAACCAAAAAAAAAAAAAAACAGCTGCATCACTTCTGATTGAAAGCTAAACTCCATTCTTGCCAATCATCCTGAGCATCTGCCTTTCAATTATTTGTCCTTTTATTCCCCCAGCCTGAATTTTAGATGACTGCTAGCTTCTGGAGCAAAGCACAGGGAGTTGAACAGTCTTTCCCCCTAAAACTGATGAAGGAGTGTAACCAATACCACACATCAAGGTTTTAGCCATTAACAAAATCTCGGAACAAGGACATCCATCCCTTCCCACAAGCCTTCCCATAGCTTTTATTTCTCTTTTTGCTCCGTAAATCACACCGGTTAATCCAGCCACTGGATCCCCAATGCAACTTGCCGGCCAGGCCTCACTGAGTCTTCCCTTCTACCTCCACCTCCCAAATCATCGCTTCTCTCGATTCTGTTAACTGAGCTGCTGCAACCTCCCCGCCCGGCCCAACCAGCGCTAAGCAGGGAAGCTGGCAATTCCGCATCCCAGAATCGGCGGGGATTCGTAAAATCCGTCACCGCAGGCCGAGCTCCATCCCCCAATGCATCCTATACCGCGCCCCCCGATCTTGGCCTCAGGGCCCACTTAGGCCCTCTGAGTCCCAACCGGCAGGCCCTTCCCATCCTCGCCACTCAGGCATTCACCAGTCAGTAAACCCCCAGACACCCCCGCCCCCAGGACAGCCCCGGTCACCCCCATCCCTCAGCACCACGAGTCCCCAACAGCAGCCACTCACCTTCGCGCCCTCTGACCCTCGAACTCAATATAAACGACAGCAGTATCGACCAACCCCGACGGAGGTTCCCGCCCTAGGGGGCGGACTTCTTGGTTGCGGACATGCGCGTAAAAAAAAATATTGCCGCGCGCCTCTTGCTTCCTTGGCATTGTGGGATACGTAGTTTTGAATCCTGTCGGAGGGAGGCGGGGAGGGATTCCGCAGGTGGCGGCTTGGAACCCTCCGTTTCTCTGATGAGTTGGTTTAGGAAGGAAGCAGCTCGGATGGGCGTTATCGCACAAAAACTGCCTTAACGTCGTGAATATTATCATTCATTGACAAATTTAGCCATGGCAGTATTTTGCTTTTAATTCTGAGCTTTTTAATCAATAAAGTTGCTGGTTGTGTGAATTATACACACACACATACACACATATTCACAAATAGCTGTTTCATGGTAAAATGTTTCACTGAATTCATCTGAAGATGTCAGATTATGCAGAAGACTTGCTTGCGTTCCATCTTTCTCTTTCACTCTCCTGTTCCTGTGCATCTTCCAACCTGCTTTAGAAGTTTGGGAGATCTTCACAATTATATTTAGAGCACACAGGAAGGAAGCAGCAGAAGACAAAAAAGCCCGTCTGTTCATGCACTGAATACTGGATGTGACATATTATTCTATATTTATCCTTCCTTTTTCATATATATATTTCAAGTCAATTAACATATCTAAAACTGCTGTGTCCTATTTTTCTTCAACAGCCCTGCAAGGTCAGATGCTGAGAGAGAATGGCTTAACGTCTCAGAAGGCTTTCATGCCTAATAACAGTTCTAGAATTCATAGTCTTAGTTTCTAGGCCAGATCTTTAACCAGTACACCAAACTGGCTGTCACATATCAGTGAATGTAGCATATAGTATTAACGTATCATTATTTTAATATAAAATATTTGTAATCAACCTTTACAATAAGCAACAGTCAAAGATGAGGTAAAATACTAGATTTAAACTGCAGCCAAATCTATTTTCCAGTCTTTTACTTTAGCTGCATGGTGTCTAACCTAAGGTTAAATCTAGTCTTTTAGTGCTATTTGCTCTCAAAGATTAATATTCTGTTCCGTGTATTACAGGTGCTCCTTGTGAAGACCAAGTTTAGGCAACTCAATGTGTTTCATTGACTGACTGATTAAAATTATAAAGCCACCCTCCTCAATACATGACTCTGAATGGCTCATAAATAGGCATTTTGAAAACCAAGCAACATTCATAATTGTGGAAGAAGACAGAAGTTCAAAGAAATAAAGTGCACTATTGCTTTATCAGGTAGAAGTTCGGATATGGAAAAAGAACAAAAGCAGAGAACAACCCCTTGTGTCTTCACTATGGAAGATACTGCTGTACAGAGTATCACTGGAGGAAATGCAACATAATACTAACCTCTGAAAAGATATTAGGCTTTGAAGTTTATTATAGGATTTATTTTGACACATAATAGTGGTCTCCTTTAGATGGAGGCCTTCGTTAGATGGTAATAATTACTTCACTTACAACATTACAAAGGACCTTTTATATTACAATGGATATTTTATTTACTTTGAAATGGAGTAAGGTACCTGGTATCATTGGCTATATTATTGTATCTGAGTGATACCTATTAAGGCTCTATTGTTTCTCCCTTTTGTTTGCTCCCAAAACCAGAAAACATTTGGTAATAACAATGTTATTCTAGTGCATTATTAGCAGGATAGGCATTCATCTTCCTTCTCTTCTTTATATAGAGATGTACACTCATAAGAATAGTGAAGATGCCACAAGTTGTAAAGTATGTTTCCTTGTTTATTAAATTTTCAGTCCACCTTTGTTTTGAGATCAGTTTAAGGCAGCATACTTAGCTAATGCTTCTGAGTTTATTTTTCTCTGAACAGGAGCCCTGTGAGGTATGTTTGTCTAAGAAAGTGTGACTAACCCAATATCACCCAGCTTGCTTTTATATCTAAGGATAGATTAGAATTAATATTTTTCTGGTTTTTAGCCCAGCATCTTAGCCACTATCCTAAACTAGTTCTCAAAATCACTGTCATAGCAGCTGCCTAATACTAAGGCCCAAGAATCTGAGATGACTCCTATAGCAGAAGCTAATACCCCTTAACATTTATTTAGGGTTGCCTATTTGTCAAAATGAACTATGCTGATGCTAGGATATGTTATCGAGAATCACCTCAAACTTGACAATGTCCCTGTTCCTTAATCATTTGCTCCAGATCCATTCTATCTTCAGAGAGTACCAGAAGTGCACAAGCAACATATTGAAAATATAGCAGTAAAACATTGACCTACTCTTGTTGCATATATAATAATCTGTTCATAAATTATTTAGACTATATGAGGAAAAATAAGGAAAAATGTGATTCAAATGGTAGAACTGCTGTCACTGTCACCATTCTTTTTGCTAGACAAACCAGATAAGAGGTGAAACAATGGGCTTTAATCTATAGATGCTTACTATAATTAATGGAGTTTATAGCTCTATGGAATCACATAGAAATTACAAAATATGGAATTTCTATGTAATTCTTCCAATTTCCTCTTTCTTGGCAATGCAGCAAGCTTTAAGTTAATATTATGCTCCCTGTGAAATTTATTTCATAACTACTTCATTTTTCCTTTTTTTTAATGTTTAGACTACATAATTGCCACAGATTTTGAAATCTACTGTTAGACAATTATATTATTGACATCATTTTAATATAAGGTATATAAAAATGCGACCACATTTTGGTAATCTTCTGCTGTTTTTATCAGACAAAATGATACATCAAGCCAGAAAGAAGAGGAAGACAAAAAAAGCTGCTATATTGAAGCTATAAAGCATGGGTGATCAGAATTTAAGGCAAAATTAAAAAGGAGTTACAGATTTAAATGTATGAGAGCACACCAGGGGCATTTCCTGGCAAAGGTTTATTATGCAATAACTGTCCCATTCATAAAATCTTATCAGTAGTTTACTTACAATTTGTCACACAGGGAAAACTGAAGTGGCTTAACAATGCCCTTTATTCTATAATAAGAACTGCCCATCCAAAATATCCTAATTGTCATACGTTTTTCAGCTTATAGCACGAAACAGAAACTCTAATGGGTAACACAGCAAATTCTTCCATTTTAAAAATAATTTAAAATAGACAGTATATATTGATGTAACTGATGTTATGAAATTAAAATAAGCAGAGATGATAAAAATTGTGCATATATAATACTAACAGGGCCAAAATCGGTGCTTCTTCTGTGGTTAGGAAACATGTAGGTCACAATCCATATAACCAGTCCCATTGAACAGTTCAATCTAAAACAGTCTGCACAAGTTGTTTCCAAACATTTTTAAAAGTGATTCTATATAAAATATGTTATGGTAGTCCAGATAGGAAATAACTAAGACACTATATGGCATCAACTTCACAAAAATGATATAATTTGCATCAGTGATGAAATCTAAAAATTTTTCCTACCGGTTCTGTGGGCGTGGCTTGGTGGGGTTATGTGACTCGGTGGGCATGGCTATGTAGTCATGTGACTGGGGGGTCAAAAGACAGAAACTCGCTTTAACAATGTCCTGCTGGAGCAGGGGATTGGACTAGATGACCTTCAGGTCTCTTCCAGCCCTGGATTGCTGTGTTCTTTCAAGATATCCTCTGAAGCTGCGTCTAGTGCCAGGTCTGTGGTCCTTCCTTCCTCTCCTTTTTCCCACCCTTCCTCCCTCCCTCCCTCCCTCCCTTTCTCTTTCTCTCTCTCTCTCTCTCTTTCTTTCTCCCTTCCCCCTTTCTTTCTTTCTTTCTCCCTTCCCTTCCTTTCTTTCTCCCATCCCTCCCTCTTTCTTAGAGTCCCTTGGGAATTGGGTGGCATAGAAATGCGATAAATTAAATTAAATTTCTTTTTCTTTCTTTCTTTCTTTCTTTCTTTCTTTCTTTCTTTCTTTCTTTCACAGCACCTCCCCCACCTCCTGTTTTTGTCCTAGCAGGCCTCAGGGAAACCTCCTGGGAGCAAAAAATGGACCCCCAATAGGTAGTAAAAAAATTCTTTTAAAAGTTAAAAAAAAAGTTCCGAGGATTGTGCGGCACAGCTGATTGTCACAGCTGATTGTCAGAACCTTTTTAAAAAAAATTTAAAGCATTTTTTTGCTACTGGTTCAGGCAAGCCAGTAGCACTTTCACTACCGGTTTGGGAGAATCGCCAAGAACCGGTAGCATTTCACCCCTGATTTGCATCAATTATAAGGGGTGTGACATTTAACTGTTTGAAGATACTCATAATCAGTTCTGACAGCTTCACAAACAATTGTATTTGGCAGGATAACTTTTTAAACATACATTATTCCTAAGAAACTAAATCCAGAAATTCATTCAAATGCGAACTAGTTTAACTTCACTCAGCAGAGTGTATATCCAATTTCCTGATCTACTATTTGACTGAACAGAAGCACCTCTGCCTCATACAGATTAAGATTTGATTTAGACTTACCAAACAGACTCTGATTTAGAACTTGAGCTGTTTCTTGGTTTTGGATAGAAAAAAGAATTTGGCTGATGTTAATGAACCCCTGAATTCAGGACATTTAGTATCGTGAGTTATACATAGATAGGCACCACGAGTAGCCTCCGAACTATCCTTAAATCTTAAATTATTAACCTCATTGTACATTATTTTAAAGAACTAAAGAGACTTGTTAAACAGCTTACTGTAATTTATATTTTATGTTCCATAAGTATTTACTAAACTCTTAGCAACTTTATCTCCATAGGTTTTCTCAGCATTAGCAGCAACTTTATGAATTTATAGAATTCAACTCCCAGAATTCTCTAACTAACATATTTCAGCCTGATAATCTGGGAAAGGATTGCAACTGGGGGGGAAAAAATCAGTGGCTCATTGTGATTTTTCATATGTCTCCCATCCAAATGAAAAGCTATCCCATGTGTAGTTAAACAGAGAGCTGTAAAACAGCATTAGACAGAAGTGTTATATAACCATCTTGAAAACAGACTCTATGCCAGTACAGTAATTACTGCTAAGTACAAATATTGTGACAATGTCTCTTAATACCCATAAGGAATAATCTTGTATTATACTATGTTTTATTTAACAAGTTAATAATGTGCCAGCCCAAATCCTTCAGTTCCTAACATTGCCAGTGGGACTAATTAACCAACTTGGATATATATTTAGGGAAATATTAATATTCACAGTGAACATGTTATATTTATATTGCCTCTTATAACCATGGCTATGTTATGTTTGGTTTAAACATTACAGACATTTTTGACTATGTTTCACAACTCACTTTTCCTGTTACTGTATACTAATTACTTCTCAATTTATTCTATCAAATGATATTGGGAATAATATAATTATTTCTACGGTAGCAGGAAAAATTTGTAACCCCTTAATAACCAAAAGTAAAAGACAGAGACAATTTGGCATAGTGATTAAGACATCAGATGAAAAACTGGGAGATCATGAGTTCTAGTCCTGCCTTAGGCATAAAGTCATCTGGATGACCTTGGACCACTTACTTTCTCTCAGCCCTAGGAAGGAGGCAACGGCAAACCACTTCTAAAAAAACCTTGCCAGGAAAACTACATGGACTTGTTCAGAGAGTCTATAAGAATCAGAGAAATTGAATAGAAAGGGGAGAAGAGACATAGCAGAATGGAAAACTACAGTGGGACAAAAATAAATTGGAGGTATCAGTTATAGATTGTGGGGATTCACATACTGTATCATTCTAAAACATGCTGGCATTGTATGATATGAGAAACCAGGTACTGTGTTTGACAGACTATGAGTTATATTTTAGCATGTTGGATAAACCCAGCCAATTGTGATTTATTAAATAAATCATGACTAAACAAACCATGGCTTAGTACAATGTGGGAACCTAGGCAATTTGGATAAAATACTTATCTATATTTTTTTCTGTATACAGTATACATTTTTGTTCTATCAAAGAAATCTGGTTATTGTTTGCAAATTATTTTTAAAAATCCCAATAGTTTATAATCACATGGTTAACACTTTGAGTACCACCTTGGTATCATTTCCTTATGCAGTTTATAAGTTGTTATATCAGGATCCAACACACGTTCATAGATTTCAGCTGATGCAAATCACACAGAGTGCCTCCTCCAGCCTGGTATATTTCAAATATACCCTTTCAGGGTACAAATTAAGGCTAACTGATGCCTTAAGCATAGCCCAACAATGGTGCTCCTTATCCCTTCCATTGCTTAACTGACAAGGCACTAAGACTTCATCAGTACGGAAAATTAAAGTGAAGTATGGCAATGAAAGAGTTAAGAATATGTTAGCTAAGGGGGGGAAAACTCTGTGATGCCTCCCTTCCCTTGATGACCTAAGCATGTGCTTTTTTTGCTTAATAGTTAATCCAGAGCTGTATTCTATAACTCTCAGAACTCCAAGCAGCATGGATGGTTATTAGAAGTTCAGGAAGTTACAGACAAACAACACTCAGGAGATATGTGGTTAGAAAAGCTACTGGATTTTTAGCATGATGCTTTTATAACTTCTAAAGGTAATTAAAGCTTCAGGATTTTTTTCCCCAATGAAATCAGGTTATGCCCTGCAAGATTTTTACCTAAGTATGAAGAGCAAAGGTTTTTTTCCCCCTCCCCTTCTCTTCCCATCATCCCCTTCTTTCTTTTCTTAAAATAGTCAGACTAGGAAATTCTTATTTTCTTTGTATTTTTATTTTTTTTCCCTTGGTCAGTTGTTCTATTGAAAATGGACTGACCTGATTTTTGTGCAATAATATCTTCTGGAGAATTTCTTTTACACTATATGTTCCCTAACTATAAAGTCTTGATCGCACTGCTAGCTTTATAGCAGAGCTGTATCATTCTAGAGAAAAATCAGGTTGTATATCAAAATAAAGATCCAATCTCTAACATACTAACTGGAAAACTGATTATTCCCTCCAAATGTTAGGATGGCCATCCCTATAGAGAATGAGAGCAAGAGCTGTGGTAGCGCAGTGGTTAGAATGCAGTATTTGCAGGCCAATTCTATGGACTGCCTTCAGTTCAAACCCGAGCGGCTCAAGGTTGACTCAGCCTTCCATTCTTCCAAGATCGGTGAAATGAGGACCCAGATTGTTGGGGGCAATATGCTGACCCTTAGAGAGGGCTGTAAAGCGGTATATAAGTCTAAGTGCTATTGCTGTTGTTATAGAACCAATGTATCGCCTATCTTCACATTCCTAAGATTCTAACTAACTTTCTCTTATTGAAAAGCAGGGAAATGTTTAATATTCTGGTATTTTTATTGAACCCAAAAGCCAGCTGGATTTATAAAAGGGTCTCTTAGAAAATACGATTGTTTCAGGCTTCCACAAGAGGAAAGCCATGAGCTTTGAGAATGAATTCATTCAGAAGGATTCATCATATCTCTTGATGGCTCAGAAAGTAATAAGTATCATTATTTGTTGATGAAGTACACGAGACCAAGCAGATTGCTCCCTTGCTCCTATACATTTTGTAGTTGGTTCTGGTGCCTGCTACTCAGGTTTGTCTTTTGGAGTTCAAAGGATCGTTATTACTGTATTGTGACCTGCAACTGAACTACGAGACCCTGACTAAGCCAGTGTAGCAATGTGCTACCTTATCCCTCATGCCACTAACTTGGGCCTATTTAATTTTCTCTTTGATTTTAATATAGATTTATTGAAAGTTTCAGTTATCAAAACAAACTGCGGTGGCAAATTGGTGTTCCTCTGCAGCCCTACAAGCACCTATAAACCTGCCATGAGATGAAATAAATGGCACTATATTGGAGGTCAGTTATTGCAATAGTCATTCTCCTGGGATTTTCACTGTGCAGTTTAATATTTTTCTTATTACCCTCTTTCTTCATTGCTATTTATGTCTTTCTCTTTATATTCAGAGTAACATACTGCTGTCCACACCGATCGGCAGAAAGTCGCCTCAGATAAACTGGTGAATGATCCATAGCCACAAATCCCCAGAAGGATTGTTCTATATGTATCTGTTGCTTGGTTCTAGCCAACAGCTTAAAAAAACCTTTTTCTTTACCCTATTCCAATTTGCACATCAGAAGCACACACATTCATGATTTCTTGTTATTCACTTTTTTCCCCCTTATATTAGGGTCTCAAAATTAGGGGGGGGGAATTCTGCTGTCTTATAGCATCTTTGAGGTCCTCTGGGAAGGACTTAAGAGGATTAATTATGAACAAATTGGGGTTGCAACAAAATGCTGCAATGTGAAATATTTTCATTAACAGCTACTCTTATTCTTGTAAATTTTCTTGAGAACTTACTGTTATCTTTGCTGTAATTCCTTTGCTGGTTTTAAAATTCACTTTGGGAGTATTTCTTCTCTTCAGATAAATATTTTTTAAATATGTCCTTGTACTTCTGCAAACACCAAAGGTCCCAAGTTTGCTGATACAATACTTTTCTCTTGAGTATGGATGACATTGGCATAGATACTGTCATAATCACATTCTCATCTTGTGCAAAGAAATGGAAAGAATTATATTCAGGTTTTTTTAAGGCCCACAGATATATTACTTGGTGATCTTTCTTGGTGAACTCCATGACTATTTTACTACATTTCTATTATTCTATCTCCCCAAATATTGCATTGCATCAATAAGACATTGATCTTATTCAAATATCTAAAAACTTGTTCTTTGCCATACTTGGGTTTTTTCTCTCATACACATTATTGGCCACCAAAATTCCAAATTTCAGTGGAATCTTTCACATTTGTAAACGCTTATTTTGTTTAAGCAAATATGACCTTTCCTTCCCTTCTATTTCAATCAGCACAGCTTAGGAAAAATCTGTCACTGAAATTACTGCTATGGATAATATACCCCACTTGAAATCCTAATATAGTGCCATAAAGAGAAGACAACTTTTCACACTTCTCAATGCATTCACATTCACTAAGATTTTCAAAAAAATGGATCTATTTTTGTAACCACTCCAAGCCATCATGTTGGGACTTGGGAGGAATGTATTGCAAGTCATTATTCAAATGTGGACAAATGCATGATTTTGTATGGTTTTCTGAAAAATGAAGGAGGAAATGCTGTTGCATGGGTGTCAAACTTGATCACATAACATAATGTATCACAATGTTTTTTGCCTTTGCGGAGCTGGGGTAGGTGTGGCCTGCACGTGACGCATCTGGCACACGGGCCACCAGTTTGACAGGCCTGTCAGTTAAGGCACGAACAGTTGAAAACTCTCCAAGAGGAGGTTGGTACTGTATTAAACTCCATGAAGTTTGAAGCAGAGACATTAGGCACCAATTGGGTGACATTGTCTGAAGTTAGCCATTGGCCAGTTCAGGTTGAGTAATGAAAGACTCAAGGTGCCCTTAATGAGATGCATGCTTATGGGCAAAGCACACTGAATATGTTTTTGATCTGAAAATGATGGGGTCAGAATGCACTCCATGGCTGGTGGTGTAGTCATGGGTAACAAAGCATTAATTCAACATATTTAATGAGGAAGAGAAAGAGTTTGAATATTGGAAAGAGGAAATTTTTCAGTTATTTTGATCAAATTGTATTTCCTTTTATTCATAAACAATATGCAATAGCAATTAACTATTATATTTAAGAGTAATAGCTTTAATATATACTTTTTTTCCACAATGAGCTATGCCCAAAATAGATTAAAATTAGCATCACTTTTTTTTTGTAGATGCCTCCAAAAAGGGATGAACTGTCACTCCTAATCTACCAGCCTCATTTGGAGGAGGAAATTTACAAAATGTTATGATCCACCATCCTAAAGTAGTTGAAAATCCCTGAATTACAATAGAAGCATTCTTGGCACTTTATGGAAATAGATGAAGCTAGAAAGTTTTAAAAGGATGTTGTTTTATAATGAAACTTCTCAATTATGTACTTAATGGAATGGTGCTGGGGAAGTCGATGACTAGGCCAACTTGGAAACTGGGTCTTGGATGCTGTTATTTGGTAAAGATGCATCATGAGAGTTTTACTGTATTTACTTAAATTTATTAAATTATACTGTGGTTGGATTTACACATCTTACTTTGTTTAGAGAAATACACTGTTTTCAAAAAGCCAAATGATTTGTCTTCACACATAACTTTTAAAAACAACTTTTGGTAAAGACATGTTCTCATTATAGCACCAAACATATTAAAGTCTACAACAATATATTCCATCCACTCTTGTACAGTTTTATTTAATGCTGTTCTCTTTATTGTTATTCTGAATGTTAAGAAGATAATAAAAGTTAACCCACCCAGAACAAGTTACAGAATAGTAAAACAACACATCCATCATGACATCATCTCACCAATGACACAATTATGTGTCATGATATCTGCTTCCCTGCAGATACAGGTAGTCCTTGCATTATGACAGCAATTGGCAGAAATTTAATCACTGTCATGGCCCAGTATTTAGAAACTGACTGTGAAAAAAATTGCTCCAGCAGAATTTGTGGAATGCCAGCTTCAGGAGACCCAAAGCCAAGAATCACATGAGCCTGATCAAACACAGGTACCACCTAAAGAGCTGAAGCAGTCAGATGGTGATTTACATCCTTCCAGCACCTGCACCTGGAGAATAGAGGAGAAAGCAGAGCAAAGGGATTCTATGAGGCTCCTTACCATGCAAGGGAATATCTTCCTTGATTGAAGACTGATGGGTGCAGCCCTGATCCATGATTTTTTGCTGGAATCAACTGTATGATCTCCTGCTCATGGATCATTTTTATGTAAATTCTGCTCATGAAATTCTGACCTTTAGACTGACTGACAACTCCGATCTGGCTCTTGGAATTCTGGACTGGATTTTGACTATTCTTCTGCATAATCCTGTTAAAAGCAAAATTACTTGGGCAAGTTTCTTTTAAGACTAAGTTTTTGTTTGCATTCCTTGTCTGCTGTCTTCAGAACAGCTAATTTACATAGCAATTCTGTGTGTGGGTGTATTGAAACCAGAAGCAGGACAGTGGTTAAGCAACATAGTCATAAAGCATGAAATCACCTGACCAAGTCATTTTACCTACAGCAGTTCCAGCAGTCCCAATTGCCATTGTTAATGAAGGTCATTAAGCAAGAACTTCATATGATTGCCATTATTGATTTCCTGCTGGCTTCCCCCAGGATTTTATAGGAAGCTGGATGGAACAACAGAAATCATAATCATGTGTGATATAAGTGCAAGCCAGTCCTGTGACAGGCAGGACTCCAACAATCTGTCTTAAGTCTCATTCAGCATCATCATAACTTTGAACTGTTCCTGAAGAAATGGTTGTAGCCTGAAGACTACCTGTATTTGTGTCATTCCTAATATAAACTACACAGTATGCTAACCCTGGCTTGTTTTAATAAGACAGATCTGGACCTCACCATTGTACTAGTTCACAACTTTTACTTTATGAATCACAATGGATGATTTCAAATAAAAGTCACTCTGTGGCTATTATAATTTGTGAATCCAGACATACCTTATTTAAATCATGCCACTGTGTTTCATAAAGCAACAGTTTTCTTCACATCAAAATTCTTGATAAACCTCTACATATGCACTGTCCTTTCAGGAATCCAAGTTAGATGTCTACATGAGATTGGAAAAGGACCAGAGAATGGAGAATGTACTAACTAAATTGTAGTAATTATTTTTGAATGAAATCCCAAACACCGACAAGTATTCTGAGAACCAGTACTTGGGAGATTTGCATGAGCTGATAAATATTTTGCAGATTCTTTGCAGAATCTAAAATAGATAGCAGCTTCAAACTTTGGAAATATTATTTCCTAACATAAAAAAAAATCATATCCACTCTTCAAGTCAAAAACTAAAAATTCATTTATTGAAACATTGCCTTGTCATTCTACAAATATTTCCATGAGATGTATCTAAAGATCGAATGGGCCCGTTTCTGGACTTGCGGTAGGCTTGTTTTTCGCCCTCCCCAGGCTCCAGAGGCGTTCCTCGAGCCTCTGGGAGGGTGAAAACAGCTTCCCCTGGGCTCCAGAGGCCCTCCGGAGGCTGGAAACAGGCCCATTTCCAGACTTCCGGTACTTCCAGTAGGCCCATTTTTCGCTGTCCCAGAACCTCCAGCTGTCCCTGCACTTACTTGGCATCCAAAACGGGCCGCGTGGAGACTCCTGGGGCGGGGGGTCAGCCAGTCCTTGCAACTACTGGTTCGGCAGACCAGATTAAAATTAACATCCGGTTTGCCCAAACCAATCCGAACCAGCTGAATCCCACCCCTGGTTAAGTGTTAACTTTTGCTGTGCAACTTTTCCAAGGTCTGTGGCTGGAGATTAACTGATATGTTTTATTTGGGTAATAAGTTTTATTTCCTTTATGCTTATTCATACTTATTAAACTTATTTTATTTTTATTTATTTTATTTATTAAATTTATATGTCTCCATTTTCCCAGTAAGGCAACTCTGCTTTAATTATTATGCCATAATTAAATTCCATACAATGTGATGATTACTTTGAGGGTAAACCAGGTCTTGCTCTAGATAAGCAGTTAATCTCAGACATTCTGGATTTGTCCCTTCTAAACTTAATTCTGATCTCTCTGTTTATTAGAGTAGAGCAGTATCAATGCAAAGATTTATAGAAATCATATGTAACAAATTAAGCTAAAAAAATGTTATAATTGCCCACTCCACTTTATTCAGACAGATATACTCTATAGCAAAAGTCGAGAAAAGTCATAATCACTTGTATTTCAGACAGCATGATATTATACCTCAAGAATAACTATATAACTGCACATTGGGATTGCAGCTTTCAGAAGTCCAAGTTAACATGGCCAAAGGTGAAAATTCTGGAAGTCCAAACACAGCTGTAAAGCACCTGATAGGAAAAAATATATTAATAAATGAGTGGAATTAAAAACATACCATATATACCTTTGATATGTCTTAAACAAAAGCATTGAGGCAAACAGTATTAAGTAGTATTAATATTATTGCTATAATTATTATGAACTACATAAAAGTAATCACATGAAGAGTCCAAGGTTCACAGCTAGGGTACACTGCAGATTAATCCCTAGCACTCCTATCACATCCAAGTAGAAGGATAAGATAGCAGTTCATTAGAAAAGTCTAGAGAATTGCTCCCAGCAGATAAACAATATTGAACTAAGCAGTTAATCAGACCTGATTATAAAATAATTTCCTGTATTCCATTGTATCTAATGGATAAATTAAAGATATTTTCCAATAATTTGTTTTATGAGCAACAAATTTATTAGTGCTACCAGAACTAGGCTGCAAAAATACAGGAAACCGTCTTTGCTCCCATGAAAGACAAGAAAGAAATAGTGAAAAGGTTTTCAGTCTCAATAAATCCTCTCTACTTACTGTTTTGATGGTCCTTCCTTCACTATACTACTCTGCCCTATATTATGAAATAGCAACTCTAGCAGGAAGGGAAACAAATGTAAAGAGAAGATAGTCTACTTAACTTCACCTTCATTTGAAAAGTGAAAACTGAACCTCCAGGATTTTTGCCCATCCATACAGAAATGATGACAAGCAATAATAATTTGGGCATTTGGGTATTGAAACATTTGTAAGAAAGTAACCAACCTCAGAGAGCACCAAAGGCCCCTCAATACAGAAACTGTTCCTATCTTTTCAAGATTAGCATTTCTATGTATCTACATTGAGTCTCCACCTTCGCTGTTTTTTGGGACACAATTTTTTCAGGCCACCCTCATTACAAAATTCTGATTTCTTCCAGCAGAGGGCATGGAGTAGACACACTGCTTTAATGTCTACTGATTTTTGAAAGACCGTCCAATTTCTTTAAAACTCAGTTTCATATGAGTTAAACTTGATCAAAACTGATAGGCTCTAAAAACTGCTCTCTTTTCCTACTGATGTTTGGTCTGGGGACATATCTAGTGTTGTCATCATTGCATTTATTTATTTATCTATTGCATTTGCATTCTTCTAAATAGAAACAACAACTTGTTGCTTTTAATAGTCTTTTAAAACAATTTTATTTTCCACAACCCATATTCAAATTTAATTTCACTGATTTATACAGATTTTGCTTCCAAGTAGATATGCTTGATAGTTCTAAAAAAGGCTTAATTTTTAGAACTTAATTTTTCTATATTTGATGTATATGCATACAGACTTTTGTTTGTGACTAGACAATAAACAATTTAAATATAAACATTAAACCTAACTTATTGTTAAGAGCTGGATTCTAGAGTCTAGAATGATTTACAGTTTTTGTTAGATCAGCCTTTGCCTGTTTTTTCAAATCTTTGCGAAACCTATAAAACCGTATATCTGTTTTGACCTAGCAGGAAAGTTATTTTAATTTATCGTTTAGTTACTCTCATAAGAAGTCTTGTGACTGCTTCAGCATGAATTGATATGGCAATACTGTGGTATTTTAAGGCAGTGTTCCCCAATGTTTCCGGCTTTGCGGACTGGCAGGGGGGAGAGGGGATGGGGCCAGGCGAGCAATGCACATGTGCATGCAGCTCCATTTGCAGGAATAGTGGGTGTATGCACCCGTCACTCATGCAAATGCATGCCTGCGCTTGGCTGCTTCTCATGCAAATAGGGATGTGCATGCACACCTGTATATTCGCCCACCACTTCCACACCCCAGTTCTGAAGGGCTCAAGGCTTGGTAGAGGGTTGCAGATTGTGCTGTCCCGCTCACACACGCACACACACAAAGAACTGTGGTTTAGTGGATTTATTAATATCCCCCTGCAATTCCCTTCATGAAAAACCCAGAACTATCCCAGTTAAGTCCAGCCACAAACAGACCAATGCTAGTCCACAGAGCAATGGCCAATGAATCCACAAAGTACCTGCAAGTTTCTCAATCAAAATAACCCCACCAGATAAAGTTAAATCCATAACATAAGAGGGTTATGTGTTATCCATAACACAAAACAAGAAAAGTCCAGAGTTCACAAGGCACGATCCAAATTAAAGCATGGTGTCAATCCAAAGCAAGACAAGAATTTAAATTATCAGAAAACACACAGCTAGGAAATGAACACATTGTTCCCAGCATCGCTTTCCATCTGTATTAAATAGCCAGCTTCTGGTGCATCCCATCAAGAAGGATGAAGCTTCCTCCTCTTTCCTTTTCTGCTTCTGCCTTTTCTCTGCCCTACGTGTTCTTGGATCAGTTGGAGAAGGCAGTTCCTCTTCCTCATCATGCCAACTGCAGCTGCATGCTTTTCCCACCTGAAGCCTCAGGGCTGTCCTACTGCAGCTGTGCTTCAGCCAAATACCTCTCAAGTGACTGCTTGGAACCATTGACCGATTCTCCTTCAGATATGCCTGGAACTGATTCATCTTCCTCTGAGATGAATCTGAAGAGGTATGTGGGGAAGCGGCTGTGGGAGTCATCAAATGGCCCACAGATTGGGGACCTCTGTTTTAAGGCATTCATCACTATGCTCACTTCTCTTAAAGGTAAACAAAGCAAATAATACCACCTCAATACTCTAAGTCCCCTTGGTCCATGAGTGTATTTCTACTTTCTTTCCTGAAAGAGCAGGCCTTACATTTTAGATGAAAACTAAGCTTGGGTTACGTACCCAGTCATAATACAGCGGTGGAGGCAATGCCTAATGCATTGGACAAATGCAAACAAAATTTATTTTGGCTTCTAAATAATATTCTTGCCTTTTGATATCTTTTAGTTTCTGAAGTACTTGGCCTGTTGGCTAATTTATGAATTTTATGATTAATTCTCATTATTAGATGATCCTGTTGTTAGCCATTCACTTACACAGAGTTCCTCAGCTAACTGCTTAAGTGTTGTATGTATTTCTATGCATAAACAAAAACATGTCAGGTATGTACATAGTTGACAATGTTTGTTCTATGGCAATCTGCCTTATAGTAAAAAAAATCAGGCATATGTTAGTTGTAAAAAAGATGAAGTACAAATTCCTTCAGAACCATTTGCAAAGACATGCAGGAATAGCACCAAGCTCAATTCAGCAGCCATTTTTTTTTGCATTAACTATGGATATGGATTGGAGAAGTCCTATGCAACAGCAACAACACAACATTGGTTTCTTTTCAGGTTTAGGCCTTTCTTCAGAAGATAGGTTCTTAACAAGATCCTTCCATATGTAGGTTACCAGATGTCTGGCAAAAGGAGGACATGTTTTTTTTGTTCTCACGTCGTTTGTCCAGCAGACATAGCCTTAAAATCAAATATTGTCTAGCTTTTTGAGTGTCTTGATTTTTTTAACTGTTTTCCTAATAGCAGAAATTGAAACTACCATATATTGTAACCTTATAAATTGTCTACTCCCCTCCCCCGTCCATTAATAAACTTGACAACCTAGATTTACATTATTTAAATTGTTTCATGATTTCAAAAACTGGCTTCAATCCAGCACCTTCAAATTTATGATTGTAGTCTATAGATCACATGATTCATCATATGTTTCTATGGTGAGATTTGAAAGGCACATTGATTCTATGTTACCCATTAGCATATGCTCTTGAAAATAAAGATTTGTTGGAAAAATATTGCAATTAGGAAACCTGTCTTTCTGATGCTGGAAAAAGCAGTTGCATATACATGTAAGGCCTAAGTACATTTTAATAGTTTTTTTTTGTTTTTTTTTGCTGTAAATAGCATGTCCTCTTTTTTCTCATTAGCCCTTCTTTTCAATTGTACAGACTTTTGTCTTTTCAGCTTTTGTCTTGGTAACCCTATCCATATGAAGAATTTGAGCTTCTCTGTTTTTACTACATGTACACACTGTTTTCTTGGCAAGAATATGGAAGACATTTGCCACTCCCTTCTTCTGGGAAGTTTGTTTTTACTTTTCAGCAACAGCCCTGTGATTTCCTGTGATTTCCTGTGATTTCCTGTGATTTCTCACCTAAGTATTAACCAAGTTCAATCCTGATTAGCCTTTTCAAGATTAGTGAATGCAGCCAGATTTGTCATACTGTACTTCATCAGTGGTCTGGCTTTTTCTTTTCTTTTCTTTTCTTTTCTTTTCTTTTCTTTTCTTTTCTTTTCTTT
>WNWU01000004.1:19323155-19357896 GCA_012654045.1 Ptyas mucosa
TTTCTTTTCTTTTCTTTTCTTTTCTTTTCTTTTCTTTTCTTTTCTTTATAATTCCAGAAGATTC
The DNA here is from genome assembly GCA_012654045.1 of Ptyas mucosa. Taxonomy (NCBI): domain Eukaryota; kingdom Metazoa; phylum Chordata; class Lepidosauria; order Squamata; family Colubridae; genus Ptyas; species Ptyas mucosa. The sequence continues at coordinate 19,323,220 of WNWU01000004.1, forward strand.
TGGGTCCTTAACAATCAGAGACATCATAGAACAACCTCCCCTAATAAATTAAATCACTCATAAATTAAATGAAGAGTACAAATTATACAAAAATTTCAAAAACCTACATTGATGAAATTCAAGTCTTCTGTTGTAGTGTGCCCTCCTCTTGAGTTTGATGGAATAACCAAGTTTTAACTACTCTCCCAAAACACAGAAGAGAAGGAGCAAGCTGGATCTCCATGGAGAAGAAATTAAAGAGTATGGGAGCTGTGATTTAAAATGTCCATTTAAGTGGTCCCATCAGATAGCATTCTTCTATAGACAGAAACTGGAGGGAACTGACCTTATTTGACCTAATGAGATCAATGGATCCAACTCAGAGATGGTGGAGCTAACAGACAATCCTACCTTCTTCCTTAGAACTCACAGCCTCTCTCTGACTTAAAACAAATCTTTCTCCAGAAATGCTCTAAGCGTTTCCTCTGCTGCTTTACCTCCCGGCTGCAGTAAGCCAAGGAATTGCAGTTAAGGTGCAAAATAGGAGAGACTATTCTGCTGCAATCCATTCAAGTACCATAGTGGTTCCTTTATTCTACTGGGCAACCAGGGTCTCAACCAACCTACCCACCAGATCCCTGGGAAAGTCCCCAAATCTAAATACATGTATGAAAGAAACATTAAGGAGTTTTATCATCATCATCATCATCAATCAATCAATCATCATCCTACAATCTTCCCACTGTGCATGGTCTGCTTTTTGGGTCAACAAGCACCATCTTGCATGATCAAATGAAACATTCTGGTCCAACTGGGCATTTTTTGTGTCCACATTTTTTTGTATCTTACCTTCTTTGTTTTGACTTTGCACACTGATGCTTGCAATCTATATTAAAGTGGAAGGCGATGTAGACACCAGTGTGGGGTGCTATTCATAGAATATGGCCATACTACTGTTGGTGTTTCTTCTGCATTTTCTCTGATATTGGTACAGTGCCCATTTGCTTCCAAACTCTGTCATTGCTGACATGGTCAAGGAGAGAAATGCCTAACAACCAATGAATCATGCACATCTCTGTGATGTGTAAAGTGCACTCAATGCATGTTGTGACTGGCTAACATTCAGCACCATACAGAGCTTCTGAGCACACCATTGTTTTATACACCTTCAGTTTTAGATGAATTGGCATGTATCAATCACAGAGCACACCAGTGATTTCCTTCCACCATAACCATGCTTTGTTCATTCTTGCGCACACTTCATCTTTGATGCTGTCATCACTTGGTAGATGGGATCCTAGGTAAGAATAGTAGTTTGTCCTTTACTAGATCTTCACTGAACCATTAAGAACCATTAAGAAGTGACTTGTAAAAAAGATTATACAACCCAGAGAGTAAAACAGTTCATATATTAACAGCAAAATTCTGTTACTATACCCTACAATAATAAAGCAGAATTTCTGGATCCCCTGCAATGTTTGTTTTTTGACCTGTCTATCTCAAAGATTGACATCAATTGTGAAAATTGTGCAGATGCTGAAGTTAAATTCACAGGACCAACAGAGCCCTTTTTGGAATAGCCACACAACTCCTAGAATCAGAATGGAGTCCTAAAACTTGGAACAATATTTAAATTCAGGTTGTTGATGCATTCTAAGAGAGTTTCAGATGACAGGCTCAAACCTAAGCATCACATTGTGTCTGAAAATTGTGACTGGTATTAAGATATTTGCTAGATGGAAAAGATTCCGCAAGTCACATTACATCAGGACATTCTAAACTAAAATATTTTAAAACGTAGAAATTTTTACATGACAATTTCCAGCAAAATCAACAACCTTGGTAACTGTTTTTCTCCCACACATTGAGGGGAAAACTATTTTAATTGCCATATGGGTTAGGTTGCTTGCATGCCACTCTAACCTCTTCCTGACTAAGTTGAAACAAATAACGCAAAAGTGTCAAGTTGATACTACAACTAGGATCTGGAGGAAAGGAAAAGGGAATGTGACAGCTGCAAAGGTGCCTGGGAAATCAGCTAGGATGGCAGTTCCCAATTTAACCTATGTTTTCTTGGTAGCACTAAGTCACCAGGTAAATAACGTCTTGGTAGGTAGTGTCAAAATAGCTTGGGAATGTCAGGTCAATGTGGCAAACAGTTCAGTTAACTTTTATTTGGCATTGGATCATATTGGACTTCTTACAAGTCAAGAGTAAGGCTGAAATAGAACATAGTGGAGCTAAAGCAGGTTTATACCATTGTCAGTGGCTATACTGGCTGGGCTGGGGGGATGAAATACCAAAGATATTGCTAATGCAGAGGTAAGATGGGATTATATTCTGTTGACCAAAGGCCTATGGAACCTGAGGTTGGCCTTGCCCAGACCACAGAATGTCTAACTTAATAAAGAATAGCATACTGTAATTGCCGCAAGGGTTGACATCTTTAATCTACATTTCTATCTTTTTTTTTAAAGTAGAAATTTAACATGGGTAAGTACTTTATTGGGAAAATAAAATCTCTAAAATCTCAATACTGTACATATTCCTCAGAAATCTTGGGGATGAAACAGGAGGAAGGAGTAGCCTAAAAATAAAAAGGTCTTTGGTTTCAAAGTCTCTTTTTCAATTCCATCTGTGGCTGATTCAACAGACAATTTAAGCTATTTTGCTTGTCTTTAAAAACAGTGACTTTTAGAAAGGAGGAATATGTAATAAAAATGTATTTAGATAAAAATGTGTATTTAATTTAAAAATAACCCTTACCATAAATACTAAAATTGTGCAAATTTTAAATAAGAAAAGATGCATATATGTATTAATGTATAACTATAGTTTCATAAATGTAAGAATCCACTCATTCAAGAAACTGCAGACTAAGAAAGATTTGGCTAAAAAAATTGTGTTATCCAGATGCTGTCAGATCTACTAAAAAAACCATTGGCTGATTTGAATATGAGTCAGCACATAGTCCAGAAACAACACTTATGTCATTGTCACATTGAACTGGTAAATACCCAGGAGGCTTTTTACACATCTTTTTACTCATGTAAAAAGGGGCAGGGCTTTGATCACCTGGTCAGACCTGCCTTTTTGTTGTTGCTGATCTGCTCCCATAAGTGAATTCCCCTGATAATAGCCATGCTGTCTGGCAATAGTTGAAGTTCTGATACAATATCTCCAGATGGCAAGTTTTGATGGAAGGGTTGCTATATATTGTCTTCTTTATAATTTTTAAAATGTAAGTGTTGGTCTTTTTAGGTTACGCAACAATAGGTAACTTGGTCTTCTTAATCTTTCTCTTTATCACTTAAGTGACACAATCATCCACTAATTGCATCACATTATATTTACAGTACTTTCTATTAAAGCTTTGGTTCAAAACTGATGGTTAAAACTTAGCTTTATTGGCTGCAGGTCTCAGTATACTTTGAAAATGAGGCCCACTGAAAAAGTAAACATAGGATTTATTTGCAAAGAGCAAGTTTTAATTCTTGCTTTTGGTAAGGGTTTTACTGTGTGCTTTGTATAATCTCTCTCCCTCATCTTCTCTCTCCCTCTCTCAGATCATCAAATGAGACACTTTAAATACTCTTTTGGATTTGCACTACAAAGGTGAAAAGCAGCTCAGGTCACTTGAAGACTCTTAATTTCAAGGTCCTGGGAACTTCTGGACATGTGTACTCATGAATATTTGATCTATATGCTCCGAAGATACTTCTACCAGGATAGCTATTCACCATATGTACGCTTAGACCTTGGTGTTTGCGTAGTTGCAGCTGTTTGCAACTTTATAGTAATTTGCACAGTCCTCATATATTTATTCTTTCAAACTAAACGTTGTTGGTTATGTTTCAGCATCAGGTTTACCTATATTTACTTCTGATTCTCTCAATTAATCAAATATTTCGTGTTCACTCAGAATACCTGATCATAGAAACCAGATTTGTATGTCATGGTACTATACATTGTGGTGGGCTAGTATGTAGTTCAGTGTTTGTTACTTTTTTTAAAATTAAGCAACCCTGTGAAGTTAAAAACAAAGTTACTACTACAGACATCTCTTGTTTTCTAACAGTGCTACAATTTCTAATTGATAGAAAGTATTTGAATTCAAATACCTCTCAAAAATTAGTTTATGATTCTAAGTTACCTTTTGAACACCATTCTATCTTCTCAGACTTTGAGAAAATTAATCTGGTATCTGGATATAGTATCTCTGTACGTAGTGTGTGGGTGTGTGCTGGGGATAGGTGCATATGTGTACAAATATATCATTTTTATTGAATATCAGCATCAGTTAGTCTGATCTCAAACTTTTACTCCTGGAGTTCTTATGCAAATGATGTTGATTTTCTATATAAGAAATAAACTTTGAACATTCATAAATTGATGTTTCCTTGGAAATAGATTCCATTTAAATCAGTATCTGTCAGGCGCAAACAACCAGATCCACACATGAAGAGATCAATTACCTGTTTTATTGCTCAAGCCTATATACAAGTATGTTCTTACACCTGGGTTAAGACTAGATAAAGTTCAACAGCATTCAAGGGTGTGTGTGTGTCAGACTTTGTCTCTTGTGCCCACATAGGGATTCCAGACTAATTACCCACTTGACTCTTCTCCCAGCTCACCCAGTCTCTTTCCTACATCATCATTTGTATATCTTTATTCTTCTTAAATTCCTGATTGTTGGGTTGGAAGGAAACTAAGGTAATTTGGTTCAATTTTTCTATATGGGATGGACTTCATTTTCCACAGTGGTTGGAGATACTAGCAGCTGAAATCCTATTTATCTGGAAGGGATCAGGTTGAAGAAAGCTATTTAGCCCATTCAGTTTGGAAATGCCACCTGGAATACATGAAAAATGACCCAGTTTAGTAGTAAATATAAATTGTTGTTAATTCTGTAAGATCAGTGTACAAACAATTCTCTGTTAACATTATTATCTATCAGTGTTTTCTCAAATGACATTGCAGCTGTGAATTTGCTAGGGAATAAATATAATTGTAGTCAGTGGATCTTATTTCAAAGTCCTTGTGCTTAACATGTCATCATGTTATAGGTCTCTTTTATAGCTTAAATGTTGTTCCACACTACACATTACACAGTACATTACACTTACTGGAATATTTGGATATTGTGTTAATGAAAACAGTTAAGAAATAACATGTATGTTAAAGCCAACATAGAGGGGTATTTGAACTTCATGAGATTTAAGCAACAATTTAAATTTAAACAACTTAAATTCTGAATGGGAAAAGTATTGTTAACAGGGGATGGGCTCAGCAGATAATTTTCAACCATGCATGGTTTGCCTACATTAACAATACTTTGTCGTTACAGGTCAATTTAAGAATCACATGGGGAAAAAATTTCCTTATTACCAAAGCTGTTAATGGCAGGGAAAGCAGATGAGAATCAATTTTAAATTGAAGGACAGTTTAAAGGAAGGACAGTGCCCATTTAGCTCTTTCCTGCGAAAAGAGCCTTAGTTCTAGCATAGAATATAATTACAGGGAACTTTAAAAGTGTAGGAAACAGGTGGACCTTAGGCAGAGACCCGTTCCCTTCATCCTGTTTCTAGTCAAACTTTTATCCATCGGTCCGTGTCGGGGAGGGCAACTCATCCCTGAGCAGCTGTGCTTTCCAGCTGTGGACTCCATTTCCCAAGCTTCCTCCCTGCCCTAATGTATTCCGTTCTCAGGCCGGCTCTGTATCTGTGTGCTTGTGTGTGTGTGTGTGTGTGTGTGTGTGAGTGAGTGTGTGTGTTTGCGAGCGAGCGAGCGAGCGATCGAGCGCGCGCGTGTGTGTGAGCAGCTAGGAATCCCTGAGAGAGTGGAGGCTCATTCACTGATTAGAGGCTGCTTCGAGCGGCAGCGCTGCGCCTTCCCTGGCTCTCAGCAGCCGTGTCAGGCTCTCGCTCACTCCCATGCTGGCCGAAAGCGCTTACACACACGCGCCGGGCTTAGTGCGTCCAGCTTTCCTCCCCACGCACCTCTCAGAATCCTGCCTTCCCCAGCCTGAAATCAAAGGGGGACGCCGCCTTCTGAGAAATTTGCACGGTAAGTATCTTGAAATTGCGGGGAGGGAGGGGGCTGCTGATAGAAAGTCCAGGAAGCGGTGGCATTCGTCGGGAAGGGGTGGGTGGGTTCCATAGGTGCGGGTATCTAACTTTTCAGCGGTCGATCGCCGGAGTTTCGATTCAATTCTCTATCCTGCTCCTTAAGAGAATTCTGCAAATTCGAGGCAGTCCTGTTTGGAAGAGTCAAAACTTTGCAAGTCAAGTTGCAAGTTGCTCCGCGCCCCGTTCTCCAGAACAAAGTTTTAAGGCAAGCCGTTGCTTATCGGATCTTGGGGTGGAAATGTTGGAAGGGGTGTGTGTATGTATGTGTATTGTGTGGTGTGTATGTGGGGAGTGGAATCTTAATGAGTATGCATTTAAAAATCAAATCAGTGGGGTGCTCCCTCCCCTCGGAAGGCTAGCCCTGATCCCAGAACTCTCCTCCTTCCTGTCCTGCTCTTTATTTTCCTGGGGAGGAGGTGGGTAATAGTACACACAGGAGGAGGGGGTGGGATCAGGTGCCGGAGTTGAATTCTTGCAAAATGCAAGAAAACAGCGCGTTCCCAATTAGCGCCAACAACATTTAATTTTTTTTAAAGGGAGGCGGCAATCCTTGTGCACTACCACATGGAGGTATTTCCCGACTTTCGCAGGTCTCAAGGTCTCCTAATGTAACAAAGCAATTTCCCCCAAACAAAATCAAGCGGGAGAGGGGCACTTTATGGGAAGAACGAATTAATAATTATAAATAATTTTAAATAAAATCTAATGTTTTAAACCCTGGGGGTTTAAAACCCTGCATTTAGCTAACCCTCGCTAACAATCGGCACCGTCTCCCCCAAACGCTTTCAGTTTTACTGGAGGACGGGCGCGCATTTGAACTTTGATTATTAGCAATTAACCAATAGCAATTAAGGACTTGTCCCTCTTTTGGTCCAAGTTCTTTTTCGTTGCGATAATCGTGGCGTACGTCAAATACTTAAAATTTGGATGAAAGGTTGAAGTTTCGAAAACAACTTCCTTTCTTTCAAAGAATTTCACACGCCCGTATTTCTCCAAGAGACAAAGTCTTAGTCGCTTTGCCTGTTGGCAAGTTATTCCTGCAAGAAGCAGCAAAAGGCGGTGTTGTGGTATAGGGTGAGAGCGTGGCTACAGCGAGCAAATCGCAGACCCGTTTGGAAACGGTGGAAGGAGGAAATGGGGAAAATGGAAAACGAACAGTTCGGATTCCTGGAGTAAAACTTCATGCGCCTTTAAGCTCAGAAGCTAGAAATCCTCGAGGTTTTAGTGTAATACAGCCGCCGTCGCAAGAAAGAGGCAGGAAAGTCAGCACAGAGGTTGCAAGGAAGGGGAAATAATTCCTCACCTTGTAGATCGAAATGCATAAAAACCATCTGCTTGAGCACAATGAAATCATTAGGCAGTGACCAATTCAGGAGTTGCGTTGAATGCTTTCGCCTTCCAGACAGGAAATGTGCAGAGAAGGGATTGTTGCAATAAATTCAAACAACTCGAGTCATCCGCACGTTTGATGAGCTTTGGTAGTTTTAAAAAGAAAATAAACCCTGAACCGAATATAGAAATCGGGACAGAGGGAATATATCCTCCCCCGCACTTGTTTCCTGGAAGGGACGAAAATTTCGTTTTCTTTGAAATGCGCTGAACTGGTTTTGTCCTGAAGTTTACAGGCGCAAAGCAGTTGAGATTTCTGGTTATTAAAAAGAAAAACCAAAAACCAACGGCCGGGCGAGGCAGGGTGAATTTATTGAGAGGAATTTCTTTTGATTTCCTGTATCTTCCCAGATATACTTCTGGGATACTTCTCTTTTTCTTTTTTGTTGTATTTAGTGAAATGGGAAGATCGGAAGCTTCTTTTTTAATTCTCTTGTTTAAAACTATATAAACCAGTTGCATTCTTTTGTGCTCAGGCTAATAACCCGGAAAAGACACCTGTTTTAATTTGCACTGGAAAAAGTAAGATAAAAGTGGGATTTCTTTTTTCCTGCTGAAATTTGAATCATGGTTTTTTTGTGTGTTTCTGTTGATAACTAGGGATTTGGGAAGATAGTTAGGTAAAAACCAAATCGGTTATATATATATTCTTGATCAGGAAAGCAGTTTTCTCCCCCTCCCCCCCACCCCTTAAGCTCAGAGAAAACTTAAGAATTTTCTGAATCTATTCTGGAGCCGGTGTGGAGAAAGATCCCAACTGTTGACAGGTCAGAGCAGCAGTGAATCATTACTTTTTTTATTCATACCTTTTTTGTGAACTTTGATTTTTTTGGAAAGGATTTTTGTAAAGTTGACAAACAATGGATGTATTATATAGCCTTGGGAATAAAAATCTATGTACATTTACATTGCTTTTTCCTCTGCAAAGGCTGGTGCCTTAATTTTCTCTCAAGATTTTCTTTTCTGTTTTTCCTGAAATAACAAGTTTTCTGCAGGAAAAGAGCCTCCCCTGCAAAATTGGAGCGAATCAAAGCAGCTGCTTTTCTGTTACATCTGGGGACCCGATTTTCTATTACATTTTTTAAAATAGTTATTTGTATCTTTGAAAGTGGTGGCCTGAGTTTCAAACCACAGAGAGTATTATTCTTATTCTACCCTGTCTTCTCCACCCCCCCTTTTTTTGCTAGTTGTTTGCATTCTTTTTGTACTTACCCTTAGAAGTCTGTCTCCCAAATATTAATTAATGGCAAGATATGCCAACTTGTAGAATTCCTTAATTTAAGACTGGATTTTTTTCTTTGTACTGTCAGGTCCCGTATTTGTTGGCAATTTATTAGGAGGAAATCCAGTTTAGTTTAATGCATAACACATATGAGCACTTTAATTCCCCAACAGCTGGAATGGGTGCTTTGTAAAGATTAGGATTTTTTAACCACAAATGTATTTTCAAATTCCTGTTTCTAAAACTACATAATTACGAAGCACTAAGAGACCCAGCCTGTAGTATCTAAAGCTACCCTCCAATATCTTTTTGAGGCTTGTGCTCTTTATGAAAAATAAAGTTAGGTTTACATTTTTTTTCTTCCATTGGCAATAAGGAAAAAAAATCATAGATCTGTATTGTGTCGTTTTAATTCCAAACATTTAAAAATAGCCAAAATTATAAAAATCTAACCAATATTATCAACATAGAATACCTCTTTTAATTAAGAATTTAAAAACAATTTGTTACATAAAAACCTGTTGTTTGTCTTCTCTAAATATATTTTTAGGCTACCACCTGTAGTTTAAGATTACCTTTTTAAAGACTCATTTATATAAAGTAAACTGATAGTTTACTGCATATAAATGATTAGAAGGCTGCATCATGAATAGTTTTGCTTCCTTTTGATAATTTCTTAGCTAATTAAACTTATTTCTATGTTGATTAATAAATTTTAAAAATGCAAGTTGCGCCTGACATACTAGATTTCATTCTAGGTTTAGATGTTTATGATAGTGTTTTTATTTTCACATTGATTCAGTTTGTGCTTTTAAAAGATGCAGATGGTGGGTGCCCTTATGTTCAAATATTTTTATCCATCAACTGGAAATCTTGTAAATGTAGGGAATCAGAATATAAGCTTCGTAGAGTTCGTCTAATGGAGATAACCAATGGACAGTTATATGTAGCTTCATAGATTTATCTCCACCCCCTTGGCCACCTCCACTCCTTGTTTAGTTAATTTAACAAAGACTTTTTGCAATCTGTTTGGAGTTTGTCTGATGCCATGGAAAAGTATCTGCTGATTTATTTGGTTGCTTTTCGATTTCTGTCGCTAGACTGTCTTTTCTCTTCCTTTCAGCGAGGATGTCAGCTGTTATTACTTCCTATTGATCCCTTTGCAAAGTGAGAAGTGAACTAAAATTAATGTCAATTCCACTGCTCGGATCAATAGCTGGAGTTATTTTAATCTGGATTTGCACAGGGTGCTAAATTAAAAAAAATCAGCATAGAGGCAAAAAGTAACAGTTACTTACTGGCTGTAATGGTCACCAAAATATTTTTTCAGGCTGATTATCCTGCAATCCATATTTTTTTAATTAAGCAGGCCAGTTAGTTTTCTTACTTTGGGTTTCATATTTAAAAACAGATGACATTTTGACTTTGGGAGTGCATTAACTATATAGATTTTCATAATGACTAGTTTTGCCGCAGCTTCGTCCATACATGCTTTAATGATGGCAGTGATTGGGAATAATAGCATGGGATGAAGTGATGACAGAAGGTATGTAATAGACAAGGGGGAAAGTATGCAGGAGTTTTTAAAAATAAAATTAAGGCTGAGCTGTTATTAAAATATGTTGATTTATTGTCAAATGAAAAAGATAGCTGGAACGATTCACACTATCCTGTATGGAGTGTTAAGTATGGCTTCCATTAAATACATTTAATATAAGCAGGGATAGTAGCATTAGTGATATATTCTTTACCCTCTTTCATTCCCTTGGAGATTGTGGTTACCATATGCCAGTTCAGATAATGTTTCTTTTCCTAGGTAAATTATGTATACATTTTTGCTTTAAAATTAATCAAAGAAATATCCAGATTTCCCATAACCCTTTTCCACTATTGTAGCTTTTGATTTTACATTTTATTATTTGTTATCTTTAATCATTTCATTGTTCAGAAAGATCACCCAGAATAATGGTGATTAGATTACCCTTGTCATGTCTACCGTACATTTACAGCTAAAACTCAGATGAAAGTTATTAAAGATGTGAAAGTGATTCAAAAAATGTTAATGAAATACTTCTAATCTTTTAGCACTGTTTTGTATAAGAAAGGAAGCCAATGCAGTAGAAATAGGATGATGTCAGTCCATCTTCACACTACTATACTGTCAAACTTCTGGGTACAGGATAGAAGAAAAGGAAATGTTATTTCTGCACTGCATGAAGGATGTAGCAAGCATTCCATAGAGTTTGTTAACCTAGGCTTGCCATTCAGATAATACAAAAGCCACTCCATTAGAAACGGGATCCTTTTAGTAAGTTTTATTTGCTAGGCCTGACCTTCTGGAACGAACAGACACATTTTGTACTGCTTTTTTATTATATGATTTTTTTGTTTGTTTTTTGAGTGCTGTAAGGCTAGTATATTGTTTTAAAGTAAGCCTTTGTACATTAAAGTGAAGTGAATTCTAGCATACTTAATGTCTGGGGCAGAAATTTAAACAAAAGGAATGCTAATGTTATTATAATAGGGGAATGAGTTTTCAAGCCTAGATAGGATTAGAAGCAAAGTTTGTAAATACATATGTACATAGAGGAAGTATATATATACATATACATATACATACAGAGAGAGAGAGAGAGAGAGAGAGAGAACATGGGATTTATTTTCTTGTACTCGGCAACTAGTTTTAAAAGAAAAATATATAAAATTATCCTCTAAATCTTAATGGAATAATGGGAGCAGTTTACAAATCTAGTTAAGCATGAGCACATTAGGAAGTAAAACTACTGATCCATTTTGTACTGTCCGCAAACTAAAAGGCAGATGCTTGGAAGAGATCAGATGGCACAGCCACTAATTACAATTTCAAATATTATCAGGGACGCCAAGGACTTATTGATGTTGTTATTGTTTTTTTTTTTTAAATGGAAGAATAGCTTAAATGTATGATTCAGACATATTATTTAGTCTCCCTTCATCACTAAGGATAATGGAAAACCCAAAACATGATATATATCTGCACAATTGGAATATATTCCTCTACTGCATTTATTTCATATTTTTGTATATTCATGAAGTATGTACATTTTCATTTATAATTTTTTAGTAATGGATTCATTTATTTTATTGATATTAATTTTCAGATGTTGTAGTCATAGGCTTACATACACCAAGAATTTTTTTTGTTCCAATGTTTTTTTCTGGCAGGAGTAATATATGTTTATCTTGTCACTAAAGATAGTTATTGCACCCTTGTTCAAATCCTTCAACCCCCACTTCAGCATGTGGCTTGATCTGAATTTGCCTTATCCTTCTGTAGGGCAAAAGAGAAGGATAGCAAGGCCAGAGCAGGTGGCATTCTCTGCATAAGGCACATATTCTGTTGGCTTTCAGCTCTCTTGTGCCACATTTTATCTACCTTGGATGGACTGTCTCTTGAATCTTAAGTTTAATGCTATAAGCTGTAAAAGGGAGCAGGAGGACGACTTGTACAGACCCTTAGAGGGAGTCAGAGACTCTTCAAGTAACATGTGAACTTGCCTGTTGGCTTTCTAAAAGAACAATACATGGAAAGTTGGCTTAGGCTTTTACAATTTTCTTGCTATATTAAGAACTGCCAGCTGTTAATTCAACTTTCTGTCTTTTTCCTCTTTTCCCCATCTTTGTCTTTTCAGTTTTGGGATGGTGATAAGGGTTCGGTGAGATCTCTCAGCTCTACATTCAGACATCACTTTGTTTTCCATCCAGGGAAGACCATTTCCCTTGTGGCCCTGTCAAGAAAAGAGACTCCAATGGACTTACACCGGGCAGCTTTCAAGATGGAAAACTCCTCCTACCTTCCCAATCCTTTGGCATCTCCAGCCCTGATGGTCCTGGCTTCCACTGCCGAAGCCAGCCGTGATGCTTCCATCCCCTGCCAACAGCCCAGGCCCTTTGGGGTCCCTGTGTCAGTGGACAAGGATGTGCACATCCCGTTCACCAATGGCTCCTATACTTTTGCCTCTATGTATCACCGACAAGGTGGGGTGCCTGGAGCATTCACCAACCGTGATTTTCCACCTTCGTTGCTGCATCTCCATCCTCAGTTTGCACCCCCTAATCTGGACTGCACCCCAATCAGCATGCTGAACCACAGTGGTGTTGGGGCCTTCCGTCCCTTTGCCTCCACTGAGGACCGGGAGAGTTATCAGTCGGCTTTTACACCTGCCAAGCGCCTGAAGAACTGTCATGATACCGACTCTCCCCATCTTCGTTTCTCAGATGCTGATGGCAAGGAGTATGAATTTGGAGCCCAGCTCCCATCTGGCTCTCCCGGCTCCCTCAAAATTGATGATACTGGAAAAAAGATCTTTGCTGTCTCTGGCCTCATTTCAGACCGAGAGACTTCCTCCAGTCCTGAGGACCGAAATGATAGATGTAAGTACCTTAGCTTTGTTTAACTGGGCTGCTAAATGCTCAACAGGTAATGCTTCTGAATGCTTGAGGGTTCTAAAGAGGCCAAACTATACATGGCCCTATTTTCCTTTAAATATTAGTGAATTACAGAAGAAGACAGATTGTAGAAAATCTAGACAAAATAATTTTTCTTTTCTGCTAGTTCTTGGGTTCCAACTAGCAGAAAAACTGCCAACTTTCCAGAAAGAGGGAAAGTCTCTGTAGTGGGATCTGACTCTACATTTATTTCAGGAAACTCAGTTTTTAAGGATAGTGTCTATAAACTTTGTCTTCCACCTCTGTCCTTATATGTTTGATGCCAGTAGTAACAAAATATAGTTCTTTTACCCTGATATTAGTGTAAAACATGTTTGTTTTAATTAGACCTGACTTCTAGTAAGCTAACCTAACTTCTGTATTAAAAGAGAGAAAGTAAGACATCTCATAATGTGTTACACAAGCTGAACTTCTTGCACTAACATACAATAATTTTCTGTAATACCCTCTATAAGTGCAAAAGTAGAATTCCAGAAGTGAAAATATTTCACGGACTAAGCTAAGCTGAACCCAATTCACCTAAGATCTTACTGGAGCATTCCTCTCTCCAAGTAATCCCTTTCTTATTAAATGCCATGAGTTACCTCATTAGGGGAAAGTAGATCAAGAAGTACTTATCTAATATATTGATGATAAGGCAGTGTTCGAGTCAGGCTGGTTTCTTCCCAACTTGAAAGCATACTATAGTTTAGATGTTAAGCTAGTTTGCCCACCCTTGCTTCCCATTAGTTCCTTTTGTAGTTTCTCATACTGCTTTGTCCCTTTTCTTCTTCCATTTTTAAAGAAGTGGTAAGATGGAGAGAAAAATAAGGATTTTTTTTCCTTTTGAAAAAAAAAATTGCAGCACTCCCTGGTTCCCTGTTGGTTACCATTTTTCTTCTTTTTCTTTATGACACCAAGGAGAGTAATAGAGACATAGTTCCACTCTCTCCCTGTCGGTGCTGCTTCCTCAGGCTGTCTCCTTGAATTAGGCACTGTGTTAACTTCCCAGTGCTACGAGGCATCTGCCAAAAGCCTCCGCACCTTGTCAATAAAAGACACCATAAAATCAACCTGCCTTATAAATCCATCGCTCGTTGGTTCTGAAATATGCTATGAGTTTGTCTTTTATGTCAGTGTTTGTATGGAATGCTTCCTCAAAGACGAAACTACATGTTGCACTAATGGCTTGTGCGCTTTTTCCGTAGTGTGGCTTTGCTGAGTGAGAACCACCCAAATGTTCTTGTTGTCTTTGACGTTTGAGTGCAACAATTGTGTGTGCGTGTGTGTGCATGTGCGTATGTATATGGTGTATGTGTATGTGTATGAAAAGGTGGGAGAAATAATAATAAAGTTTGAAAGGTAAGAAAAGATAGATTTGCCCCAAGTAAAGATGTTTTATAATTTAAAACAGTATGCATTACTAATGTAAATATAACAATTTACAAATACAAAATGAATGCAGATTATGCATATTGGAAGTCATATTCAAAATCCTGGCTCTGTCAATTAAATATATTTAGAGTGCATTAATTGCTTCATCTTGCTAACTGCTCCTGTTAAATAGTGGTATAAATGAACAAATATTTTATGAACTCACTGAACAGTGTTTAGAAAGTGATTGACTCAGAGGTAAACATGTGTTTAAATGTGGACACAGTTCAGAAGAATTAGATTTTTAGTGGTTTTTCTATACAAATATTTTCTTGAATTCTCAGATAATGTTTGGGAGAACAACATAAAACATATTTAAAGAATGAAGGAGATATATAGACTTTTACAAACAAAAGTAAAAAATATTTTACAAATAGGTTTTTGTATCTTAACACCTTCCAGTCTATTCATTCTTGATATTTCTTTCTTTGCTATGAAAAATAAATCAAAATTGATTTCAAGTTCACAGAAATCAGACCAAAAGTGGCTTCATACCAGCCTCCCCAGGTAAAATATAAAATAGGTTTTACACTTAGCACTGACCAGGTTAAGATTTGGGGGTGAATATTGGCTTAATCTAGTTAAAACTTTATTTTAACAGTCACAAGTTTTAAAGACATTTTATTATTTATTTGTATAAATATGTAAGTATCTGAGGAGCAACAAACCTAGTTATATGTAATTATGACCTTCAAATATCCTTGGCATGTTTAAGTCTTTTTTCATAGAACATATATTCTTGGGTATTTCAAAATCTTGAACAAGAAAACTCTACATAATCCACGTGTGAAAGATTATTTGTTGGTAGTTTCTAGAATGAGGCTGAGGATGGAGATAGATTTCTGATGATTCTACTGTTCTGAGTGGAATCAGAGAAATGCACGCATATTCACATGAAAGAAAATGTGGCATATCGGCTTTTATAGTCATTTAGCCCTTTCAAATGTGTCTCAATTTTTTTTATACGAATAACATATATAAACCTCTGTGAAATAAGGTTTCTTTTCACCAACAGGTCTACAATACATTTTAGAGAAACAATTATATAGACAAACTGATCTGCAAAATTATATTAATGGAGCTAGTAAAAACCATTGCATTAGCAAATCTTTATGTCTCCAAGAGGCACTCTACAAAATATTTTGGCTCTGTTTATTTGCAGTCTTCCATATACTGAAATGGGATCAGACTGCATGATGTGTGAATAACTTAAATCACAAAACATAACATTCCTTGTCTGGCACCAGCAGACTCTATTCTTTCTTTCTTTGTTTCTTATAATTTCAAACTTGGGATTTTCACTTGCTGCTTCATTTGTTTTTAATGAAAAATAATACAAATCAGCAAGCTTAGAGCTTGTGGAAACTGTGGGAAGTGTTTGTTTGTTTTTTTAAAAAAACAGGAATGGCATCCAAAGCTAATGGAATTTAATGAAGGGCAAAGTGTATCACTGTACAAGTATAGATGCAGGCATCTCATTTTATTAGTAAGATACTAAGAACAATACACTACGTCTACATTCTCTGGAGACAAGAGTCTTATCTCTGTTAATTAGTCGTGTAAATCTAGATTGATTCCCTACCCATGTGAGAAGTTATTTAAGATTTACATTGGTCAACATTGCTTTGAGTCCTGCCTTCTGGGTATGTTTTGATCTTTTAAAAAATGGCTTAATATATTGAGTTGAATCATAGCTGTTGTGGATTTTATATTTACAGATTTAATATTTTATATATACAAAAGTTTACCCAAAATTAGTGACAAAATTGGAAGTGCAATGTGAATATATGTAAAGCTTAATTTTACAATCTGCCTCTCGGAATATTTCAGTGCATCAGTATATGGTAAATATTCTCCTTCCCTGTGGTCCAGAAAAGAACCACAGGAATTGTGCACAAAAGCCCTGAAGAATAAAGTATTTGTTTATGAAGATAAATATTTTATCCAAGTATCTATGTTTATATGTTCACTGAGAGCGCTAATCACATGGGGGAAGATGGTTTACACTCCATGTGTAGTGCAGAGGCATCTGCAGATACATTCTATTGGATTCTTCAAATAATGATTTGACCTTAATATCCAGCTACAATAGATTTAAACATTGTCCCTGTGTAACAGATCTCTGTAACTTTTAAAAATAATTTCTTTATCTTCTAATTCCTACTGATGGCCTTGTAGACTAATAATCAGAGTATGTCCTTTCAGGAGAGAAAAGTGGAGAGTCCTTAACAGCAGCTGGGTCAAGTACATCAAAATGTTCCACTGGCAAAAGCACTGCAGTTCTCCTTTCTGTTTCTTCAAAATTTATTATCTTATACATGAATCTTCCCCAACTTCATGCTCCCCATCCCCAATGAACTGGCACTGTAAGGCCTTGGCCTTTATTTTGAGTCTACATATTGTGCTTATTTGAACTGTTTCCTCCCCTTTATTGCACTTATTAAGTTTGGTTTATTGTTGATGAAACAGACTCAGACATTTTTGCAATTTTGCTTCTTACAATTTATCAGCAGCAGTTTCTTTTTTAATGTCCCATAATGGAATGTTTTTTAAAATGTCAGTTTAAGACAGTTATGGGTGGTGGAGAGAGTCTGTTTTCTTATTCTTACCTCAGTTTTTCTTACAGTTTTATATCACAGAAGACAGTGGACTTTTTTTGTTGGGCCTCAGTATTTGGACTGGCTTTGGAAATCACTTCAAGAACTTTGAAACTAATCAATGGAAATATTTAAGAAAGTCAAAATGCTGTTGAGTTAAAGTTCCAAGTAGGAACAATAATGTATTAATACAATAATGTATTAATTTCTGGTTTTTCTTTTCTCTTAGCATATTAGACAACTGACTCAAGCTTCATCTTAGCTCTGGCTACCTCAGTAGAGCAGAGGCTGACCAGGTGTTTACACACTAGGGTCTAAACTCTAAAGTAAGGTGGGGGTGTATTCCAATTATCCAACACTCAAAATGTATACATTGTTTGCTTGTTTTACAGTTATGTGCTGAGGACCTCTTTTTTAAATAATTGATGCCGTACTTTAGGGTTGTTAAAAGAAGAAAAGTAAAGCCATCTTGTAAAAAGGTATTAGACATGATCTAATATCAGGTCTGTTTTTAAAACATACTAGAAAGACATCCTATGGAAATGGCTGCATCTCTAATAGAATGAGTAAATGCGTATCTGTGGTGAATTTTAAATGTAGAAAATTAGTTCTACATCTCAAGAAAAGAGCCTTTCTGATGGGCCATATTTTAGTAAGGAAATGTAAACTACATTTTCTTGGGTTGTCAGAGCCCTTTCCTGCTGCATTATGACCACCCGTCCCCTCAGCAAACTGTTGCTGAACCTCCTTGCCATTTTGCTCTGTTTAATTGTGATGTTGGCATAAAGAAAGGCTTGGGCCGTTAACGTGGCGGAGAGTTGGGTGTGAGCTGCTCCAGTGCTGCCGGCTGCAGGACCATCTGGCCTGGCTCGCCTCCTCAGGTCTCCAGCTTCCCTTTCTCTTTATGTGTGCCGAGGCTGCCTTGCACACTTGGAATGCCTAATCACCATGGTGAGAGGATGGGCCTTGCCTCCTGCCCCTTCCCATCAATTGTCATGCAGAACTGATCCAGAGGACCGTTGTCTTTGCGGCAGCCCGCTTGCCTGGCCATGCCTGGCCCTTGGCATAAGGACGGCTTTTAATTGATCATTTGTGGGGGAGGGCAGGGGTGGTTTCAGCCTCTCAATGTTTCCCAACACAGTCTCTGCCGCACGGCCAGATTTCTCATTTGTTTGGGAAACGCTGGTGATTTAGCTTTTACTCCCCCGCCTTCCCGATTTCCTTTTAGGCTCCGCTTATTGCTGTTTTATGGGGAACTCTGAGGGCTTGTAACGGTGACTCCGAGGAGCACTGAGCAAGATATAAACATTGTGTTTATCTTCTCACAACTGGGAAGGGGGCACATACGGACACTAAATATTTATTGTTCTTCCTTCACTGTGTGTTCGTGTTTGTATTTGCATGAACAATTATGGATTTATTATCTTTGGGCAAGATGAACTCTTAATCCAGCCGCTTTCCTCAATCCTAGGAGCATATCTTAAAACCTAGGGAGAGAAACTTGCTTGTCACAGAAAAGTTCAAACTTAACTTGGCTGGCATTACGTATTAGAAGACCTAATTTTTTTTGTATTGTACAAAAGAAATGTCTTCTTAGGCTTACAGAGCATTATTTTATATTGCTTTTGTGGTTTATGCTGTTTTGTGTATTTTTTTTTGTCTCAGTTTCTTTTTATTTAAAAGTAGGAATACTGGGCCCTGATATTGGCTAGCAGGACCAGTCTTACAATTAAGAGTGAGGAGATCTGCCTCAGGTAATATATTTTTTAAAAGTATGTTTAAAATAAAAAAAATAAACTATTTCATTTTGATGAAATCACCATTTTGATTTTTTTCCCCTTTTGGGCATTGATACATCTTTGGTATTCTGTGTAATGACATTGTTATTGCATGTTATTGACTTAACATTGGAAAAAATATTATGGGCTGCCAAAAATTTATAATCAAATAAGTTGATATACAAGGCCTAAATTTAGAGCTCTGTAGTATTATTTTTAGATAATATAATATAGTAATCTCATAGAAATCATGAGAGTTTTGTATTTGTTTATCTTCAAATATTAGCACTAGTAAACACTATAAGTACTAAAGTAGAAAATCTTTGTAAAATAACTGGTTGAATAAAATGAAACACAGCACTGTTGAGAAATAGTTGACCAAGCAGTAACCAAGTAATTATTACTCTAATTAATACTATTTTAGGGAATCCAGATCATTTCCCTCAAAATAGGATTTCTCTTGTGAGGGTATAACATTTTCTTAGGTTTGTCAGAAATGTAGAGCATCAGTTACAATGTTTAATTCTATAGAATGTATTTGCATGGCAATGCAAGTTGCATTCCTAATGACAACTAATCATTTCCATTTGAAAATATCCAGATTGCCTCACGATACATTCTGTTGCAAGAGTATTTTCCATCCATCTATTACAAGATGGCATAATGCTGTGTTCCTTGTAGTAGATCTGAAATTGATGGTGCAGCCCTGAGAATCGTGCTGTGTTAATATTTGAGGGTTGGTTTATTGCCACACAGTGGTACAATACATAACATATAATAGAACATATATTCTATATAATAAAGCTGTTTGTATATTTGCCAATTGGATAGTTTTATGCATTATCACAAATATCTAAAGCTATAGAGAAAGTGGCCATGACCATTTATAATTTTAAGTAACCTCAAAATGGTGGCCATAATATATACCTAAAAGGTTGGGTGACTGTCTCAAATATTACAGTTTTGACCTTTGACCTTCCCGTGTTTGTCAGGGGCTAAATAAGTATCTGAAATTCACAGAGGGAAAAAATGATAAGAGTTAGACATCAGCTACTTCTTCCCATTTCTTTCCCTAAACTATTTTTTTTCCATTAAAAAATGATAGCAACCTTTCCAGAGATTTACTAATGAATCTTTTTTATTCGAATCTTCTTTCTCTCATTTAAGTTGCTCTCATCATACTCTTTGAGATTCTGATCCTGTTGTCTTAAGGTTCAGAGTTGAAACAGAGAAAGCTATTATTTTAGTGTTTATCACCAGTAAAATTATTTCTAGCAATCAGGCCTTTCCCTCCTCTTGTGAACTGGGGATAAGTTTGATGGGATTAACAGTTTATCTTGAAACGGATTCTAACATAAAAAGTATTTTATCCCAATTGTCATTTTTCTCTCATTATATTTAACAAATGATATGACATCTCCTATATTTACACATATGAATGTTTTATACCATTTCTCTGTTAAAATTCTGCATAGAAAGAATAAAACAGTCATTAAAATTGTATAACTTTTTTCCATACTCCTTCATTTCTCTACTAACAAAATACAGAGTGTGTCTTAATAAAATTTTATTTTATACATTATTTTTGGTACTTTGTAGTGGAGAGTATGATTTATTATAAATATTAGAAATTAATATATAATACATACATGCGGAGGATTTGATTAAGCTCAACAATTGGCTTTTGTTGGTTTGACTAAACCTGCTTAATGCATACAGGGTAATGAAGCGTAAGTCATTAGAGAGATGATATGACATTGTAATATTAGGGTACAGTGCTAATGTTGTTTACTTTGGGAAGTAAGCTACATTGAAAATTGTGTTATACATGTCATAGAATCATACTATAAAGGCTTTTGAGGTTTAAAAAATGAAAATAATTTTCCAATTAGCACCATTCCCGGTGAAAGTAGGAAGTTATTGCATTTTTTTATTCTATGTTTCTGCTCTTCACTGTATATGTTTGTTGATATCCTGGTTAATGAATTTCCTTCTCTCTTATTTAGAAAGCAGAATAGTCATGAAAGTTTTTCATAGCCATATTATGTTAACTCCTCTTTTGAATTGCTACATTATTCCTTCTGTGTGAAACTTACATCATTACAACTGGATATTTTCTATGAAAGAAAACGCTGCATCAGGCGTGTCTGCTAATCATGGTAATATATCTAACTTGCAGAGATTGCTGTCTATGAGCAAGGGAAATTCCATAAGAATTGTGACTTGTTCTTATTGCTACTTTCATATTGCTTTTCTTTTCAACGATGAAATATGTATCGTAGTATTTACTGTTGAAAATTAGTTATTGCTTAGGATAGGAATATCTTAATTTATAGCCCTATAAGGTTGTTAATTTGTCATATTCATCAAGATTTATTAAAATAAACAGTTTGTATATTCTGATCCTCCATCTGTATAATTACTTAAATAATTTTGTAGCAAAATTTGGCCCTGTTTTAATTATATGAAGGATAACAAGCAATAATAAAATAACAGTTGATTCTTTAGAATTTATTCTGGTATATTGTACCTGAATACCTGAAGGATTAGGGGAGTCACTGGATATTTGAGAGAGGATAGAGTAAGGAATTAGGTTACCTGTGTAATTTAAGATTGTTTTGACTTTTTCATGTGTGTTGACCCAACAGATTAAAAAACCAAAGCTTTTAAAAATACGCCTTGTACTATTTTTGAAAACAGGACAATATTAATACTGTCTTATAATTTGAAATACATATTGTAAATCCTTTTAAAGAGTTTCCATTGAAATGTTACATTTCTAGCAATTTCTAGCAACCAGATTTTGAATTACAGATAATAGAATGAAAGAGTTGAATGATCAGTGAGTCATATAGTATGACTCATTGCTTTAAGTACTCCTAGCAGGTTGCCAACAACTTTCCATCCAGAGGTTCATATTATAGGAACATGGGATGTCTTTATAGTTTGGAGTTTCCTACTGACTGACCATTGTGTTAACAGTGTCTTCTATTTTTTAATGGCTTACTCTGAATCTAGAACAGCTAGAACAGTTCAAATGACCCCCCTGAGTTGGTTCTTCAAGATGGAGAGAGGCAGTGTCCCTAACAATAGAAACATTGGGAATAAGAGAGACATTTTTGTCATTGCATCTAATAAATTAAAGTTTAAGAAAGGCCTCTCAACTGGTTCATACTAAACACTAATAATATAGTTTATTTTGACTTAGTGTATTGTAAGAAGTCAAGGGTCAGAATAATATTTAATACAGATAATCCTTGATTTACAACTATTCATTTAATGACTGTTCAAAGTTACAACCACACTGAAAAAAAGGGACAACCCATCCTCGCACATGCAACCATCATAGCATCCCCACAGACACAGGATAAAAATCGGGGTGCTTGGCAACCAGCATGTGTTTACAATAGTTGCAGCATCCCAGGATTATGTGATCTCCATTTGCGATCTTCCCGGCTGGCTTCTGACAAGCAAAGTCAACGAGGGAAGCTGGAATCGCTTAGCAACTGCATGATTCACAACAATGGCAAAGGTTCGCTTAATAACCATGGCAAAAAAGGTTGTAAAATTGGATGCAACTCAACAACTGCCTTGCTGAGAAATGGAAATTTTGGTCCATTTGTGGTCATACATTGAGGACTACCTCTACGTGGGAATAATCATATTAACTATATGTAAATTTAAAATATTTTTGGCCCAGTTCTTGAAATCTAGCCCCTTTCATATTGGTCAAAAATATAAGGCTTCTTGTTTTTTGTGTTATGAAGTGTTCTGTGGTTTATTACTGAGAAAGGACATGTTCATTTCAGTTTTTTGCATCCATGACATTTTTTTTTGTCCAGCCGTAGAAGAAATGATTTTTTCTTCTATAGTAACATACTTAAATGGAATCTGTACATACTTTTCTCCCAGAATCTGGTTGTCGAATGAACTTGGCAAAAAAAAAAAGAAGTAGGAGGGTTAGTTAGACAGTGGGTTGTAATAGAATATTTCCACAAAAAATTAGTTATATTGTAACCGAGCAGGGATGGGCTGCTGGGGGTTTGCAGAGGTTCGGTGAACCTCTAGCTAAGATTCTGTGCAGTTTGGAGAACCCCCAAATCCCACTCCTGGCTGGCCCCACCCACACTGCCCCTCCCCTCTCAGGAGTCCCCATGTGGCCCATTTTGGATGCAGGTAAGTGCAGGGCACACATGGAAGCTCAGGGAGGGCGAAAAATGGGCCTACCAGAAGTTTGGGAAGAAACGGGCCTGTTTCCAGCCTCCGGAGCCTGGGGAGGCCATTTTCGCCCTCTCGGAGGCTCGAGGAAAGACTCCAGAGCCCGGGGAGGGCAAAAACGCCCCTCACCAGCTGTGCTGCAGGAGGCTGACTAGGCCACAATGGCCACGCCCACCCAGCAACCAGGCAGAAAACCCCTTGCTAAAATTTTTGAAGCCCACCCCTGTAACCGAGTATATGTGCAAATGGAGAGTTAAAGTATGTTCTCCCTGGAAAATAAATGTATTTTCTTCCATTTTACACTTTGAAGCTGGGTATGTAGGCATTACACTACCTTATTATGAACATATAAATATGACCTGGCAGAAGCTCTGGGATCCGAAATAGAATAAAAATTGATCCATGGGGAATATCAGAAGTAATGATTGCTAAAAATGACTTATTGATTTCATTAAAAAATAGGGCATTTTAGAGAGGAAAAACATTTTTGTTTAATAAATAAAAGTCTGTGCTTGTGCATATTCTCTTTTAAATACCTTCCCTTTACTGACTTAATGTTATAAAAAGCAGTTTTGTCTTCATCTGATTGTCCTTGAAATTTTGTGGATTAATTGCTTACTAATGTTCATTTCTGCTTTGTAAAAAACAATGAAATCTAATATATTTTACCTACTTATGCTTTGTTTAGTTTTGTTCAAGCTTTTACTGCAGACTATCATCCGAGCTTCTGTTTTGAAATTTAAAACAAAGGAGAAAAAAAATCGAGACACTCTTTTTGTTTACTACTTACACTACAAGGCAGATGCTGACAGAGTCATAATCATGTTTACTTGCGTTTATTATAACAGGACTGAGATAATATTTTACATAGTAGAAACCAGCATCAATTTTTAAGTTAATCATCATACACAAAACTTAATTTTCTTTTTCTTCTACTTTGCACAATCTAGGCTCCAGAATAAAAAAATAAACACCTAGAAAACAGATTTCAGAAATTTTTCTAAGTTCTCTTACAACAGCAATAGAAATGGAATAAATAAATTTTAAAAAACCTTAAGATATGAATATAAATAGACTTTATTTTTTTTTGTAATTTACACTGTTACATTGGTATGGTGTACAGGTAATCCTCAATTTACATCCACAATTGAACCCAAAATTTCTGTTAAGTAAGATAGTTGTTAAGCGAGTTTTGCCCCATTTTATGACCTTTCTTGCCACAGTTGTTAAGTGAATCACTGTAGTTGTTAAATTAGTAACACACTTGTTACGTGAATCTGGCTTTCCAATTGACTTTGCTTGTCAGAAGGTCGCAAGGTGATCATATGACCTCCAGACACTGCAACTATCTTAAATATGAACCAGCTGCCAAGCATACAAATTTTGATCACATGACCATGGGAATCCTGCAGTGGTGGTAAGTATGAAAAGCAATCATAAATCACTTTTTTCAGTGCTGTTGTAACTTCAGATAGTCACTAAACAAATGGTTATAATGGCTAAACTTGACATTTTAGAGAGACTTGCCTGATTTCAGTTTTGAAAGATGCCCACATTCAGTTTAGCGAAGGGGGAAAAAGTTGTGATACGTTATGTGACGCTTCTGTGACGACGCGAGTTTGACATCCCTGGGCTACATGGAGTATTGGCTCTGGTAACAATAGGAAAGTTGAACTGCAAGGAGCATGTGCAGAATAAAGCTGGAAATGTGAGGAAACTGCTGCACTTTTGGAAACGGAAGTATTGAATTTCTTTTCCCTGGCATAAAAATATCTGCCCCTCTCTCCTACCAGTCCTTGTAATGGGCTGCATTAATTTCCTTCTGACACACTGAAATATCAGTTGGCTAGTCAGGTTCTTGCTGTGAATCATGGCTGACTGATTAGTAGGCCAAACTGAACCTGATAGGAGGCGGCATGGGCAATTAGCCCTTTGCTAGGAATCTGCCTGAGATGTGGAGTCATTTCTGTTTCATTTGCCTTCGCACATCTGTTTCAACATACAGCACAGCCTTGGCCTTCAGTAGAAACGTCTGTTTTTGCTTCTGATATGACATTTGGCTCATGAGCACAAGTGACTTCTGTGGATTTCGGTGGTATTTGTTCTTTGGATTCAGTTTCTTGTTTTGATACTCTTACCAGCTTTTTAATCCTGCCCAGTCCCCTATAGGTAGATGTGTGGGGGTCTGTGCGGTATGTGTGAGAAAGAGATTATTTTCCATTTTCTCTACATCATTAAGAAGAATAACATTTTCTTGCATTTAATAGAATATTAATATTAAAATGATATACATATTATATCATAAGAGATGTAAACTTGTTTAGCTTGATGGGATGGAGTTTTAATAAAGTATAATAGGTGCTGTGACAGAATGGCTTTATGAGGGGAACCCTTTTAATTACTTCTAATTAATGCCTTTCATATTTTGGCTTACCTCTTACTCTCGGCACATATTTTTCTTATGTCTGGCCTCAAACTCACATTCTCTCCCTCTCAGTTCTCCAAAACATATACATTCACACTGCATTTATATCGTTTTACGTTCCTTTCTCCCTTACTGAATTGCTCTGCAATCTTTGTAACTATTCCTGTGGTTTTCCACAGTCCTTTTCTGGTTTTCCATATCCTCCCTCCACTTCCTCAAGGATCCACATCAGCAGAACCATCTTCTTTTTCTGTATTTTAGTAGGTCATCTTACAATTCCAAATAAAGGATAGCCATTGTAAATAAACACCTTTCTATGCAATGCTTTGCCATTAATTTTCTCAATTTTCCTTTGTGGCTGTGCATGCTTCCTAGCTGCCTAGCTTTTGGAGACTTTGGCTCCTCTGTCAACATTACACTTCTGAGGACACAACATGTTCTTCTGGATTGGAAACAACTAGCTGGCAGAAGTTTAACTTGTGGAATGTGGCAATGAAAATTGCAGTAAGTAAGTATTCTACAAAGGGTGATTACTGTCAGTTGTTACATGTTTATCAGCTTCATTCAGTAACCACCAGCAAAAGCCATGTAGTTGATGCAGCAGGAAATGCAAAGTCAGGAAAACATAGAGATGGAAGATGAATAAGGCAAGTAATCAATGTGGAATTAACAGTGGAGAGGGGACAGGGAGAAGGAAATTAACAAGGGAAGGATGGGCTGCAGGGTGATATTGGGGTTCATAAGTAAGGGGGAAGGTCTGACACTGAATCAAGCAGTTTATCACTCTTGACTACAGTAGAGACAAATCTAGAATACCTTTCATTCTGCCTTCCTTGAATTAGAACAAGAACAACAAAGGATAGAGGTTCTGGCCAAAATACAAATTGCACAGTAGTGATTATTGAAAGTTAACACACTTATAAACCATTTCAGGAGAAATATCAAAATTTATTTGTGGCATGTGCAATGTTATATCACCCTTTTCTGCCCTATTATAAGAGTCAAAAGAACAATTTGAGCAGGCTGATGTAGTGTGGTTAGGAGACAGTTCTAGTTCCATTTTAAGCATACAAACCAGCTGGGTGACTTTGGGCCAGTCATACTCAACCCAACCCACTTCACAGGATGATGGTTGTGGGGAAAATAGGAAGGAGAAGGAGTATTCTGTAAATTCACTGCCTTGAGTTACTTATAAAGTAATAAAAATGGGATAAAACTCTAAAAAATTTAATATACAAGATCAAAGAAGGCAGCAACATTCTAGGGCAGGGGTGTCAAACTTGTGGCCCATGGGCCGGAGGCGTCACACGCAGGCCACACCCACCCCAGCTCCGTGAATGGAAAAAACATCACAAATATCACGTGATGGCAACGTGATGCAGCAAGTTTGACACTCGTGTTATAGGGGGAAGTTACTGTGCTTTACCTTTGTAGCTCACAATAGTATTTCAATCGGGGTAGCACATATTTTGCTTTCTCAGGCAGAAGTCTTGCTTCATGGCACATAATAGAAGTGAGTGGCAATATTTTTGCAAAAAATCATTTGAAGTTTAGTTTACTTGAAGTGGTGTCTCTAAAGCCCACTTCTGAATTCTCAGCAGGTGCCTAAATATATATTTTTACATACTTACAATAGTCTAATTTTGAGATGATGCAGGGAAGTCAGAATAAGGCTGAAATGTTGTTTCTTCAATATCAGAATATGTGAGCAAACTGTTCTTGAGCAGTTTTCTTTGGCTAATTAACCTTATGGTAGTGATGACTTATATAGTAGGTTGTAAGTAACTAAGAGGAAATAGTATGTGATTTTTAAAGATTTATTTATAAAGTCCACTGTAGGCAGAATATTTTCATGTCGGGTGTGCATGCGTGCCAGAACCTGGAAGTTTGGCTTTCCGGAGTGCAATCCCTTTGTCCGTGCAGCAGTGCCGAAAACCAGCCTGCGCATGCGTGCTGGCCGGCTAATTGTTGGGTGCGCATGCGTGCTAGAACCCGGAAGTTCAGCTTTTCTGGAGCGCAGCCCTGACGAGTGTGCATGTGTGCACGACATTTCCACACGACAGGTTCACCATCACTGTATTATAAGAATTGGAAACAACTGCTATTTCCAGTTAGAACAGATCCACATTCAAAACTTCCATGACAAAATCATCTAAAAATGTTTGATTTTCAAGTAGCAGTCATTTATTTATAATTATTTATTAAACTTCTGTGCTGCCCATCTTGCCAAAGCGATTCATGGTGTGCTCAAGGGAGGCTTGCAGATGAGATTAGGTTATTATAACCTATCATGCTTACAACC
Organism: Ptyas mucosa; assembly: GCA_012654045.1. Lineage (NCBI taxonomy): Eukaryota > Metazoa > Chordata > Lepidosauria > Squamata > Colubridae > Ptyas > Ptyas mucosa. The sequence continues at coordinate 19,351,162 of WNWU01000004.1, forward strand.
TAACATTTAATAAAAGCATGATTTACATTCTGTTCTGTATGAGAGGTCTGTGTTTTGTTTCTGTGGAGCTCTGACAAAACTGAAAGATATAATTTATTTCCTGAACATTTTTATGTATTTGAAAGATTTATATGGATGCCCGTGTCATATAAAATAACCAGGCAGCTAACAACAAACACTATAGACAGATAACAAAGCGCAAAACATTAAAACCCAGTTCTATCACCAAGGGATAGCTATAACAATCCCATTGCAAAACCACAAATGCTGGGCTCACTTCCCCCTCCTGACCCAGCACTTCAGAGAAGAACCAGGCTTTAAGGGCCATCTGGAAGTCAAGGAGAGTAAGAACCATTAATGCAGAGGTGGGATTCATTTACCTTCCCTATTGGTTTGCATATGTGAACGTGCATGTGCACAGCCTTCCGTGCATGGTCTTTGCTCGTGCATTATGTTCGGGTGGGTGGGCGGAGCCTCCCGCAGTCGCCACTACCAGTTCACCTGAACCGGAAATAACCGGCTGAATCCCACTTCTGCATCTATGCCTCCTGGAGGAAGCTGTTCTACAGGTAAGCACAGCTTTGGAAGGGGCTTGCTTCCTGGATCTCATCAGATAACAGGCCAATTTACTGGGACAAGTAGATGTTTTCAGGGAAAGGGTCCTGCAGATAACTTGGCCCAGTGCCAGATAGGGCTTTAATATGATAACCAAAACCTTGAATTGCACTCAGAAAAAATGGGAATAAGAACATGAATGTCTTCTTAAATACCATGAAGATTGGGGCCCAATTAGCCTCTTAAGAAAAACAGTCCTAAAGGAAGGGGAGGGATCCAAATAAAAAATGATCAGTTCTGAGCCTTGTCCTCTAGATTTTCTGTTAGATAGGAGCTCTCAACATGGCTTCTCTTTGTGCTTATATTGAGTGGGCAGATTCCACTTGAAGTAGGCTTGGCAATAATCAAGTTCCAGGCATACAGGGCTCTGTGGGTAATCAGCAACACTTTCAGCTGTACCTAGAAAAAATGACCAGTGCATCATTTGTAATAAAAGTAACATGATTGTAACAGATTTTACTTGCTAATAAATGGGTAGCCATTTTATACCAGTTTTTCCAAGGTAGCCCCAGGTGGATCACATATTTTGCTTGATAAATTATCACAGTTAGTGCCTATAAGCTGAAAGGCCACAATGACCCCAGCCTCTCTCAGCTTTCTTAGTAGGAGCCACAGATTTCAGGTATACCACTCAATCAGGGGTCAGCAACCTGTGGCTCTGAAGCCTCATGTGGCTCTTTCACCCCTCTGCTGCGGCTCCCTGTCACTCAAAATATGCGTCACAACCGCCAATGTGCAACACCCACTGGCACACAATTTATTGAGCTTTTCAACCCCTGGTAGGCCAACTATGGATAAATCCAAGAAAAGAAAAGTTTCAGAAGGAAACAGAACGTTTAATTCAACTACATATGCTAGTTTTGTGGCTGCTCAAGAAATAGTCAGGCATGGGAAGGGTTTTGTGGCTCCCAGTGTTTTCTTTTCTGTGGGAAACTGGTCCAAATGGCTCTTTGAGTGTTTAAGGTTGCAGATCCCTGCCCTAGATCAGGGCTGTCAAACTCGCGGACCATGGGTCGGATGTGTCACGTGCTGGCCATGCCCATGCCCAGTTTAGCGAAGGGGGAAAAAGTCACGATACGCCACATGACACCACGAGTTTGACATCCCTGCCCTAGATAGAGCACAGACTTGGTGCCAAAGCTGGAATCAGTGTGCTACTACTCCCATTTTGCCTGTTTTTCTCCATCCCAGATTTTGTAGGCTTCCAGGCACTGAGGCAAGATATATTCTGTGTCTCCCAACTGGCTCATGTTGAAGATACCCAACTGAGTATGATATGCTTATTGATGTTGCTGCACCTAATGACTTTATAGGTAATCCTCGACTTAGGACCACCATTGGAACCAGAATTCTGGTTGTAAGTCGTTACAGTTGTAACTTGAGGCTCCCATAAGACAACCTGATTTTATATATTTTGTTGAAGTCATTAAGCAAATCACCACAGTCTTTAAATGAATCCATAGTCATTAAGTGAACACTATGGCCATAAATGCAAACCCAGTCTTCTGAATGGAGGATTTTTGCCAGAAACTGGCCAAAAAGTCACATATTGCCACCAGTCATAAAGACAAGTTGGATGCCAAATGCCTGAAATGCAGTCATGCGGTCACATTTTAGAAAGTCACATTTTAGAAAAGGCCAGAAACACTGATAAAGCACTTGTTCTGGGCCTATCTTGTAATTTTGGAACTGTTGTTAAGCCAGAGTTCCCCAAACTTTCTGGCTTTGTGGACCGGTGGCGGGGAGAGGATTCTGCAGACATAGTTGGCAAGCACACGTGTGTCTGCAGGTGAATTTGCCGGAGCAGTGGGCACATGTGGCCACTGCTCATGCAAGTGGGATGTGGGTGTGCTTGCCCACCATTTCTGCAGTCCAGTTGCAAGCAGCTCACGGCCTACTAGTGGGCTGTGGCCCAGAGGTTGGGGACTCCTGCATTAAGCAATTGGTTGTAACGAGCTCTAGAGCTACCTGTATTGTAATACTCCATAATACCCAAGGAGAATTGGTTCCTTAGAAAAGAGTGGAACCAAATGGTGCTCGCTCTCCCTTCTAACCTTCAAGAATCTAGGACAGTGATGGTGAACCTTTTCGGCACCGAGTGCTGAAAAGGTCACACGGAAATGTTTCGCGCATGCATGCACTCGTAGGGGCCACTCTCCAGAAAAGCCAAATTTCTGGGTATTAGCGCGCATGCATGCCCACCGGCCTGCATGCATATGCAGGCTGATTATTGGCACTGCCATGTGCGCAAAGGGATTGTGCTCCAGAAAAGCTGAACTCCGGGTTCTAGTGCGCATGCACACCCAACAATCAGCTGGTCGGCACACATGCGCACACTGGTTTTTGCCACTGCCGTGCACACAAAGGACAGCTGATTGTCACGTGCACATGCGTGCCAGAAACCTGTAAGACAAACAGGCAAGGGTGTGTGTGCTGGGTGACATGGCTTCGCATGCCACTTTGGGCACATGTGCCATAGGTTCACCATCACAGATCTAGGAGAATGTATGAAATGATCTAGGATATCAAAAGCTGCTGTTGGATCCAGCGGGACAGAGGGGTCATGCTTCTCCCTTCCATATCCTGTCTTGGGACATTCATGAGAGGGAGCAGTATGACTTCTTTCCCCTGCCCAGGCATGGACCAAAATTGAAACAGATGCCATTACAATAATTCATCTTCTTCTGGACCCTTTGTAGGTGGCCCTTTGTTACCTTCACAACATTGTTTCTTAAAAAAAGGAGACTGAAGACTGGCAGTTGATAACAAAATGGGAGTGCTTTGCATTGCCATCTTCAGGAATGTTTTTTTGCTTTTTAAGGTAATTTACAGACCTGACATTTCCAGGTTGTCTCCCACTCAAGTACAAATCAACTCTGATCCTACTTAGCTTGTTTTGAAATTGGCCAAAGATAGTTTGGTACTTGTAATGGATCCCCAAGCAAGTGGCTTACATTCTTCAAGATGAACATTAGCATATATGCACAGTTTTCATACAGATTTAATTCCTTGGTTTGGTTTGGTCTAGTAGTCCAAGCATATTACATCTCATTTCTGCTGTAGCTGATGAAATAGGACAATAAAAGGTGTGTGTTCAATATTTCTGAGAAAGTCCTCGAGATGCTCTGAGAGTAATGAGACAGCTGGACATTGGATCATGATTCAGCCTGCAGCCTACCTTCCAATTATATCACAGGATCTACTACTAGGGTTTCTCTGGAGCATTTCCCATTTTTGCCTATTATCTTCCCTCATGCTTCTGAACATGATCAGCGAAGCATGCTAATTTTCTAGCAGAAGTGTTGTCATAATTAGGCAGCTTGTTGGAGAGTTTATGGTACTTAACCAGATGTGAAAAGGCTGGTCCCTTGGTCCTGACTTGCTCATAGGGGCTTCTGCCAGCTGCCTTGTCACTGATGTTAAGGCTGCTCTGTGTGGCCTGCCAAGCCTGTTTCTTCACTGTCTACTTCTGGGTTTTTATGCTAAACATTCTTTTGAAACCTGCAAAAGGGGTAGGGCAGGGCCTTTGTGATTAAACTAGTTTAGGACATATGTCTTAGTGGCAAATACCTGCAGCAGAAATGTAAATGTATTTTATGAATGGAGTATTTATCTGTCAGGTTTGGCTGAGGTTCATTAGGAGTATTGTCTTTTTCGGATAATGTTCATAGTTAGAATGATGACATCTAGTAAATGTAATTATCATGATGTGGCTTGATTGTATGAGATCCTTATTACAGAGCAGTTATTGTTTAGAAGTTGAATGTTGTTTTGGCAAACAGAGATAGCTATCTCTGTGATAATATGAACTGACCACAGGAAAGGACTAGTACAAGAAGTGAGAGGAGAATTCTATATTTGTTTGGGAATCAAGTGTGGCTTGATTTAAAATGTACCCCAAAATGTTCTGTTAAAATGCAGTGGCAAATTGCAATCTCAGTTTTTATACCTTTTCTTCCAACAGTGAGAAACTAATTATGGCACAGATTCTGTAAATATGCCCAAATATGTAAGCATTATTTGTCCCTAAACAGCCAAAAATATTAGGATGTTTACTCAGAAGTTGTTATCATGAATATGCTGTTTCCTGAAACATATAATTGCTCTTTGTATGCCCATTCTAAGATAGTTTAAGAATGACAATATATAATGAATTTCTTCCAATTCCACAGAGCCTGTGGATGGTTTGAGTTCAAATAGCTACCTTTATTAATTATACACTAGGATTAAATGCTGAGATTTCACTCTTTGTGTCTGAAATGACTCTTGTAAGAATGTAGACAGGAGGATATGAAGAAAAATACCACATTGCATCAAAATTAAAATGGTCCCTTTGAGCCCCACATGTATTTACTGATATAGAGTAGACTAAGTTGTGCGTTGGCTGGAAACACACACTCACATGAAAATAGAAACACTTGTTTTGCAGGGAACTTCTGGAAATCATGAGTTTGAAAGCTGTTACTGCTCTTATAGGAAGTAGGAATTGAATGTGATGGAACCATGGTTTCTGAAATAACTGAGTGTCTGAGTGGCGTAGCAGGCTAATGCCTCCTATTAAGGCAGCATTTAACATCCAGCTGCCTGCAATTATTGCGAGTTCTAATCTCACCAGGCTCAGCCTTCCATCCTTTCTAAGGTGGGTAAAATGAGGACCCGGTTTGTGAGGGCAATAAGCTGACTTTATACAAAAGTATGAAGGCTATTGCTTAATGCATACAAAAGTATGAAGGCTATTGCTTAATACATTGTAAGCCGCCCTGAGTCTCCGGAGAAGGGCGGCATATAAATATAAATAATAATAATAAAAAAAACCTGAATCTTTGACCTAGAGGGAGCTCTGTTACATAAGGAATTTCTTACATTTTCCTACCTATACAGGGATTGATTACAGTATAATTTTATTTATATTTAATTTTTATGCTGTTTTTTGGACAACTCTTCCATATTCTGAATTTTGCATTTATGGGGGGTTTTTTCCCCTCTACCTTTTTTTGTATGCATTTTTCCACAAGCTTAGCATTTTTAAAATCATTTGTAGTGTTTTGCTACTTTTCAAATGCCAACACATTATCCATAGTGTTAAGGTAGTTATTCTGTTTTGTTTTCTGTATGTGTGTAAACATGCTTGTCCTGCATACCACATACCTTCAGATAGAAAAGAAAGATTATTCCTTGTTGGTCAATTATATGGATCCACAATCAGGCGTACTAAACATGGGGTATCCCTAAGTGTAGCATTTCTCACTTCCTTGTAAGAATAATGATAGCCATTCACCTATACTGGAGTAAAAGAAAAGGCATTTCATCATAAACACAGTTGGTCTGGCAATTAAATCCAATTTATCATTTACATCAGTGGTGAAATGTAAATTTTGTTTCTACCGGTTCTGTGGGCGTGGCTTGGTGGTGGTGGTAATGTGACTGAGTGGGCGTGGCCAACTTTAAAAAAAACATTACCATTTTTTCTACAACCTTTTCTGCCGAAGAGGTTGTAAAAAAATGCTTTTAAAAGCCTCTGACGATTCCAACTGAGCCGTGCGATTGTCAGAGGCTTTTTAATAAAAATTTAAAAGCATTTTTTCAGCCAAAGAGGTTGTAGAAAAAATGCTTTTAAAAATTAAAAAAAAAGCCTCTGATGATCGCGCAGCTCAGCTGAGCATGGGGGGGGGAGGGATTTTTGCTGCTGGTTCTCCAAACCACCCGCCGCCATCACTACTAGATTGGGCGATCTGGTCTGAACCAGGAGCATTTCACCCCTGATTTACATGCTACCAGTGCATTCTTCTTCTTCTTCTTGTGCCATATCTGTCATCAGACGTTGGCGATCATGTTGGCAATCCTATTTTTGTCAACAGCTGCATGAAAAAGTGCTGCTGAGTTTTGTCCAAACCAGTCCCTTAGGTTTTGAAGCCAGGATGTTCTTCTTCTGCCTGGACCTTGTTTGCCTTCAATCTTTCCCTGGAAGATTAAGTGAACAATGCCATATTTTTTGGGGTGTTATATCACATGTCCAAAATATTCTAACTTTTGCTATTTAATGTCTTTCTTTCTTTCTTTCTTTCTTTCTTTCTTTCTTTCTTTCTTTCTTTCTTTCTTTCTTTCTCTCTCTCTCTCTCT
>WNWU01000004.1:19357996-19430550 GCA_012654045.1 Ptyas mucosa
CTTCCTTCCTTCCTTCCTTCCTTCCTTCCTTCCTTCCTTCCTTCCTTTCTTTCTTTCTCTCTCTCTCTGTCTCTCTCTGTCTCTCTCTGTCTCTCTCTCTCTCTCTCTCTCTCTCTCTTTCTTTCTTTCTTTCTTTCTTTCATTTATATACCGCCCTACTCCTGAAGGACTCAAGGCAGTGAACAGGCACAGAATAAAATACATAAATACAAAAGTTAGAAGCAGAAATAAAACCAGATTAAACAATTTAGCCCAAGACAAATTTAAAAATCCCAATAATTTAAAAGCAGATTTAAAAATTTCAATTTAAAAGAATTTAAAAGAAAAGGGGAAAAGGTTAGGCCAGGCCGTCTTGCTGGAATAGGAGAGTCTTAAGAGCGTGGCGGAAAGTGCGCAGATCTGGGATCTTCCGTATCTCTGGGGGGAGCTTGTTCCAGATAGTGGGTGCCCCCACAGAGAAGGCCTTCTCCTGGGGGCCGCCAGTCGACACTGTTTGGCCGACGGCACCCGGAGGAGCCCCTGTCTATGAGAGCGTACCGGCCAGTAGGCTATTTGTGGTAGTAGGTGGTCCCGTAAATAGCCAGGTCCTAAGCCATGGAGCGCTCTAAAGGTGGTAACCAAAACCTTGAAGCGCACCCGGAAGACCACCGGGAGCCAGTGCAGCTTGCGCAGGAGAGGTGCCACACGGGAGCGCCATGTCAGGCGAACCTGATGAAAAACCCTCCTGGTCACGGCCGTCAAATGCTCTTCTAAAGACAGTCGTGAATCCAGGAGGACGCCCAAGTTGCGAGCCCTCTCCGTGGGGGCCAGCGATTCGCCCACAATAGTCAGCGATGGTGTCAGCTGACTATATCGGGACGTCGGAAACTACAGTTACTCGGTCTTGGATGGGTTGAGCCTGAGCCTGTTTTTCCCTTGACTCGCTTTGATGATTTCCCTTTGCTTTCCCAAGCAACTTATCATCTCCTCATTTCTGATTTTGTTAACCCAATTTATACATAACAGCCGCCTGTAAATCCACATTTCAAATGCTTCTAGTTTCTTCATGTGGTTTTCTGTCAGAGACCAACTACTCCGTAGAGCAGGATAGAAAAAATCTAACACCTGACAAGCCTGATTTTCAGTTTTAGGCTTATGTTGTGACTGCAGAAGACCTTTTTCATTTTGAAGAATGCTGTTTGAGGTTTCTCTATCCTTGTCTTTACTTCACTGATCATGTCCCAGCTTTCATGTAAATTAAAACCGAGGTACGTAATCCTTTCAACTTTTTCTAGTGGTATTCCTTTCGAATTTATCAGTGGTAAATTAATGGGTTGTTTGCTGATGACCATGATTTTGATTTTTGAGGTGTTAAGCTTCAAGCCATATTTTTCAGATATTTCTGAGACTGTTGATGAGGAGCTGAAGGTCTTCATGCTTACTGGCAAGCAGAACTGTATCATCAGCATATCTTAAATTGTTGATCTGAACACCATTTACTTTGAGGCCAGTATCACTGTTTTCCAATGCTTTGTTGAAAATTGACTCAGAATAGATATTAAACAACAGTTGAGACAGAATATATCCCTGTCTGACCCCTCATAGAACAGTGACCACTGCATAGAAGTTGGAATATGAAGAGGTTTTTGTTTAACAATGTCCTAGACTGAAAGTCATTTTTTATTTCATCATTTCAATCATCAATCAAACCTGATGTCACCAAAAACCTATTAAGGGGTCCCAGAAATAAACAACATATCTATTTTAATCTTGATCAGATAAACCAACTTTAAATTCCTTCCTTTTACTTCTAACAATCTTGCTCTTTAGTCCCTTGAAATAATATCATACAACTTAGTTTCTTTTCATTTTTCTTGTCCCTTCTCAAAGAATTCTTCAAAACTTTACAAAGCCTCTTTTATAAACCCAGTATGGGAAAGTTATTCAAGTCACACTCTTGGTTTGCTATTTGTACAATCAAATCACTCTCTTGCTTTCATTTGTATGTTCAGCGTAACTTTTTTTTATATCATTTGTTAATTTTTTTATGTTTTCATTTTTCATGTTGCTAAAATATTTTGCTTTGTTTTGTAATTGTGAATTGAGTTTGAGTGCCCTTTTCCATTAATTACAATATAATCTTTAGTTCCATCTAGTTCCCTCTAGTGTCCAGTTTTTAAAGTATTGTCATATTATGTTTTTTAATTAAATAAAACAGCATTTTCACATGGGAAGGATTCTTATTAATTCCAAAATCTTATTTCAGATTTATCTGAACCCTTAGTCTGTTTGTACGTTTCTGAAATCAAAGTTTTAATCATCCTTTTTCTATTTTTCCCTCCTTTCATTTTTTAAAAGTTCTTAAACTTGTATTTAAAACTTGTTTTACTAAGGATTGAAGGAAACATTGGTGGTGCTGTAAAAAGCATTTAACAAGCAATTTCAGAAAATGGTTAGAAAAGAAGGCATGGAAATCCAGTGTCCTTTATAGGTGCATTCTGTGATTTGAGCAAGATGGTTATTTCCTTGTCTCCCAAAGCTCTAAACTCACCAGAAACCTCTGTCTTTCAATCTCCTTACAAGGAGCAGTTATCTAGAGCACTTGTGGGTGATCTCAAGTCCTCTCCTTATTTCCAGGGGAATTACCAAAGAGCTGGTCTATTTGCCAGTTCGTTGTTCCACCACAGTCATAGTCTCTGCTTTTTGCAGATCCTTCTTCACTCTGCCATTTCTTCCCTAGAAGTTGACCTAAGGCCATTTATGTTCCATAAAATATAAGGAGATCCTCTGAGAACCAAGTTAGCAAATGCCCTGGGTCCTAGTTCTGAATTTTTATTATAGTAAAGAATACAGATGTGTATAAGAAAGAAAAATGGCTTGCACTTTGAATATTTTTAACATAAAAAATAAGTATGAAAATATTTTAAATAAATAATCACTCTTTCCAATATCTTTTTCCCCAGTTCATCCAAGCTTTACACTAGAGCTGAGGCCCCTAATGTGTGTATATGTGTGTGTTTGTGTGCATTTCTTTTAGGGCTTGTGAGGCTTCCTGTTCCTCTTGTTTTGAAGGAAGTTTGGGAAAAAAAGGAGAAAAAATACTGCTGCAGAACTAGAAGGAATAATAGAGGTAATGAAGGAAAGTGGTATCTAATATTTTGTCTTTCGAGGAATGTTTTTGTTTAAACAACAAAATGAATTTACTTGTTTTGATAAGGAACTTCTTGCTGTGATTGTATGCATGTGTCATGGAAGATTGCTTGAGTTTTGCATATGTATATGATGTATTATAATCTATTTTTGAAGGATTAGCTGCGTGGAAACATCCTACATTAGAGAGTGAACTAGCAGGGGAGGAATTTGCTGTGCAGGTAGAGGCTTCCTATGAATCCTCCCAGATCTGAATTGCATCATAGTTTATATGAATGAAACACACACTTTTCTCACAAATGAAGGCAAATATAAGTGTCCCAGGATAATGTTGCAGGATCCAATCCGGGTGGGTCACTGGTGACCGATCCAGATTGGATCCTGCAGCACTTTTTCTATTGATACTTACTTTTCCCTTCATCTACTTTCTCATTAAATTTTAATTATATATAAGTAGAGCAACATGCCAAATTAAGGCTTTCATATGTTCTGGAATAAGAATGAGATAGAAATTCATAATTTATAATTATTCCAAATCTCCAGCCTTTGATTTCTGATAGACAGTATTATTGAATTTATGTTGAAAATTCCCACAAGTACTTCCTCCAAAGAACATATTGATATCATTGTCAAGACATTGCACCCCCACTTTGTAGCCTATATTAAAGAGGATCAGTTTGATGTAGTAATTAAGGCACCAAGCTAGAAATGAAGAGAGCCTTGAATTTTGTCTCTATGCACAAAAGCCAGCTTGGTGACCTTGGGCCAGTCACTATCTTTCTGCCCTTTCACTTTTTTCTTTCTAATTTTTTCTTTTCTTTTAGTGTATATTGGATTTTATTATTATAATTAAAATCCTTGATAAAATTGTAGGGTGGGAAAAGGATACTACTTTCAGTTGCATATATTTATGCCTAATTACAGACTAATTTACAGGGAGGCAACAAAAGATGGGTTTTAAGAAGGATTTGAAAAACAATAGATGCCATTATATAGGATTATAAGTATATCATTTGTGCTTTAACTTTTCACTGTTCTCCTTTATTTCCAGTTTATTTCCTCTTGTGCAAATTAGGCCAGTTGTCACTAAAGAATTTCCGTCTGTCAACCAACTAGATGAAAACTTGGGAAACATTATGTATGACATAAAATAAATAACTTTGGGAATTTATATATTAGTTATCAATTTAATTTGGTACACTCGTGATTACAGGAGTCTCTTGAGGAAGATACTTCTTTGAAATCTGTTGTACAGTTGAAGATGTAATATGTTTTCCTTCCAGCACAGTGTGATTAGGTTCAGTGAAGTTGGTTTTTCAAAACTAGTTTTGATTAGGTTAAATCCAGAATTTTTACTGAGAGGAAAAGAGCAAAAACCCCAACTTTTTTTAGTTTGATAGTTCTCTAACCAAACCAAAGCATTTTTGGTATTCTCTTGCACTTATTGCCCTCTTTCTCTTGACACTCTTCTTCCAACCTGTTGCCCTCATTCAGGCCTAAGGTGTTTCCTAAGCTTTTTGACAGAGACTCTCTTTAATAACATTCAAACTTCTAAGACTCTGTATAACTAAGGAAATTTGGGAAGTAAGACGGGGGGGCCTTCTTTCTCTTTTTCAGTCTTGATTTTTAGAATTTTATTTTTTTAACCCTAGTAACAAGACTATCAAATGAAGTTAAGAGGGTTTAATATTCAATAGTTTCCCTGCATTTTGGAAATTAAAGCTATGTACAGTATTATGCATGGTTTTCTTCAAAACATCCTTGGGAGTTTTTACCATTTCTTTAGATTTACTTTGCTGCTGTTTGTTTAACTCTCTTCAGAAGTCCAGCAAATTTAACTTTCTGTCTGCACATATGTCTATATATTAAAACAATATCCCAAAGATAAATAGATACATGGTGGGTAGGTAGGCAGGCAAGTTGATTAGTGACCCCCAGTGTTACACTTGTTGGAAGAAATATCCATCTGGTTCAGTTCCAAGCTGGAAGAAAGACACTGGAAACACGGAGGCTGATTGGAAAGATGGTTTAATGATGAACAGAACCACCAAGCATGTGTGATTCTGGGTAGCTGACCACATGGAGTTGAGAGTAGGGGCTTTTATACCTTCTCTTGGGTTTTGCACTTGAACTTCCTGGTCCTGTGCAAGAACATGTATTCTATTGGCTGTTGTCAGATTCCTATGGGGTCATGTTTGTCTGAGCTCCCAGGCTTGGTTGAAGTTTGCTGGGTAATGCAATATCTTTAGGAGATTGTGCAATGCATTGAGCTCTGTGTCTTCTGCTAAATGGTCCTATTACGTCCTGAAGGGCCATGTCTTAATCCCATCACCCTGGTCTTGAAGGTCTTTTGTCTTGTAGATAGGCTGACCCAGTCCTGCTGGGACTATTAACAAAGGTGGTGACTGCTTTCCAAGAGGATGTTTCTCCTTTATGGAAATATAATATTCTGCCTTTTTAAATATTTCCCAAAATATTTCATTCTTCTAGGAGTGGGGTGGGTGCTAACTTTGTACACACTGAATGAAGAAAAATTAAGATAGTATCAATATAAAAGAATGCCTTTTGAGTGAACTTCTGAAAAAAAATAGATCAGCCTGATGATATCTGGAAAACTTGGAGTATAACTCATAAGATGAAGTTAGACCATGTTAAAAAGGAGTAAACACAGGTGGCAGCTGTAGTTAGGAGGGCCCATGCACCTTTGGATGGTATACCAGTTGTAGCATTCCTGGCCTGGGAGGCTCTGCTCACAGTAACCTATGCCCCTGTAACCTGTCAATTGGACTACTGCTGTATATGGGCCTGCCTTTGAAGAATATATGGAGGTTCATCTGATATATAGTAAATGGTATTCGATATGCAGCATATGTAATAATGGTACTGGTACTGCATTGGTTACTTATGTGTTTCCAGGTGCAATTCAAGATTCTGGTTGTCACCTTTAAAGCCCTACATGGCTTTGGGATGGAGTTAACTAAGAAGCTGTTTTATTTCAACAATTTCTACCCATCCAATTTGGTCCAGCAGATTGGGTATGTTGCGGATCCTGTTAGCCAAGGAAGGTCATCTTGCAGGGACCAGGAGACATGTCTTCTCTACTGTAATTCTTGCCCCTTGGAATATCGTTCCTTCAGAGATTAGGAAGGCCTCAACCCTGTTGTCTTATTGTAAGTCCTTAAAAACCTGTGCCTATGTACCCAGACCTAGGCTCCCATACACATTAAGAGCCTTCTTCCTTGACTGTAGTGGCAATTATTATGATTCTTTCCTTGGGTGCTGTATATATTTTTGTATTAAGTGTTTTCATTGTTTTAGACTTCTTTGCCACTCAGAGTTTCTGAGTTGAGATGGGTGGAGAAAGGAAGGAAGGAAGGAAGGAAGGAAGGAAGGAAGGAGAAGAAAAGAAAGGAAAGAAAGAAAATAAATATAAAATTTGGATGATATCTTATCCAAGACATGACCTTTCTCAGATTTTCTCTAATGGGTATGTGTGATGTCAAAAAATAATCCCTTTTATTCATTGAACTGTGTCCAAGTAAGTCATTTGAATAGCCAGGTAACTAACATACGGAAACTTGGGTCTGAAGAGTGACAGATAATTTGGTGCAAGGCAGCTCCTTTATGAGGTCTTACAATTAGCAATTAAAGCATAAAAAATAGTTCCAGGCAACAACTGCTAAATAAACGCTTGTCATTGCTGCTGACAAGGGCTGCTTTATTTCTCTCTGTGTTTCGGCCTCTCTATATAACTTACGGTGCTGTAAATGCACAGCAGCTGTTAATATGATTCTGTCGATACATTTACCATGGTGATTTGGCAGTATTTGGCGACTGTGAAGAAATCACTCATGGGCTGGAAAGGAAGAACGACAAGCTGTCAATATCTCAGAAGAAATGCTAATAACCTTGGTGACAAATTGTCTCAGGAAGTCTCAAAGGGTTAAAAAAGAGCATTTCCAGAGGCCAAGATTGTTGCATTTCCCCAGGTGACAGAAGCTCTTCTGAAGTAACCCTGTTGTACCAACAGCTTGCCTACTTTAGTTGTGAGTGCATTTGCATTAAGCTCTCAAAATATGTTGGTTTGTGAATTAAATAGGAAATGTATCCTCATATTTGTATTCTTACTTTTACTACAACCATACCGTTTAGGTCTGTCTATCTGCTTTCAAAAAGGCTTTTCAGAGGACTCCAATTGGAAGGAAAAGTCCCTTCCTGGGATAATCGTACAGTTTATGGAACTGAAAACCGTGTTTTCATGTAGCATTCGCATTGGTCCTAGGTTAGATCTCATCCTTGTAATGAATTAGCACCTTCACAGTAACATAAAAGGAATTTTGTAAAAATAGTTTAGCAGTTGTGTTGCCTGAGATTGCTGATGAGTGATTCTTCACTGGTAGAAACTCTTGCCTTTTCCTGGTTCTTTGTTCTACTCACTCCCAGCTGATGTGCAGGCCCCTTGATGCCACATCATCATTTCTCTAAACAAGAAGAGAGACAGCAATTCACAGCCAGATTTTGCTGAAATGAAGGACAAAATTAATATGAGAACATGACATGGCTGGATGACAATTTTTGTGCTCCCCTGTTGGTCAGCTGGAAGGAGTTTTCATTGACTTAGTCATGAATGTCTTCAGTTTGAAAATTATGGTGGGGATAGTATTAGTTTGTGAGGATGAGGAAAATGCAATTGGTGACTATATGAAAATGCGCTCAATATACAAGCTTTGTTGTGCAATGGATATTTTACACTATTGATCCCCAGAACTGATTCCCCCCCCTTACCCCCAGTATGAACCATCCCTGAATTCAGCAAATTTAAACAAAAGTCTTTCTGATTATCTCTTTTCACACAGCACCATCATAAGCTAAGATTTTCCTTTTGTTCAAGATTTCAAAATAACTTCTCTTGGAGCACAGTACCAAATTAGATTGCTTCCTTTGGCATCTTAATTGTGCTTATAAAAATAAATCTGCATCTATTTCTCATTATTAAAGCTTGATCGGGGGATTAAGAGACATCATAAATTGACCTTAGTTTCAAATGAAAATATTAAAAATTCTTGGTTGCTGCGTTATTGTGCTTCATGGTAGATCCATCTGGCCCCCAGTTCTATATTTCAAGGATCTTAGGATAGTGGACAGGTTTTTAATAAAGACAAGGAAGTAACAACTTCTTTCTTGTTCAGAATAGAATGAATTTCTTTGGATGTTTGATAACTCTAAAACACCTTGAGAGAGGAGACTGTCATAGCCTTTTCCAGTTGTTTACCACTGCAAATATATGGCCCCATGTTCCCCAGCTAACTGTTGGAATAGATACCAAATAAAATCTTCATTAAAAATCTAGGCTCATTTAGCGGTATGCAGAAAATGAAGAGGCACAGCTCAGACCGTGGGTAGTTCATATGGGTAGTAGTGGGTAGTTCATATGAGTAGTAGTTTGTCTAAGGCAGTATTATAGAAAACTTAAGAGCACTTCTATATCACCAATGTTTCTGTTCCCCAAATCCTCCAAAGCAGTTCAAAGACAACTACCAATCATCTTTACCTCTGACAGCCTTGAAATGCTAACAATATTCAGAAAAAATAATAAACCAACCTTCTTCCTCCTCTAATCAGTAGGAGAATGGAAGGAAAGTTGTTTCAGGCCTTACCTTACAGTTTTTATGGATTGTATCATAAAAAAATCACCTCATACCATTCAATGGCAAAAGAATGGACTCCAATCCCAATCCTTGTTGCTTGATTAGAAACTGTGTTATGAAAAATCATTTGTAAATATCTAAGCTGTCAAGGCACCATTGATCTGGTGCCTTGACAGGTGAAATGGTATAATGGTGGAAAGAAGAATCCAGAAGTGGTAGGTAGAATGAAGAGGTCCCATCGTTGGCTGCCCATAAGTTGTGCAGAACAACAGTATTACAAAGAAAATACCAGTTTCATTCCAATTTCAAATAAACTGCATCAGAGCCAGAAAGCAAACGTACTTCACTTTCAAAACCATAAGATCATCATGCAATTATATTAGGAACTAATTCCAAACTAGGACAAATATCTAATGTAGAATGTACCTTGTATATGTCAAAATATTTGGGTAAATTTCAAATATGGGTCACCTTTGATCTGTGATTTTTGGACCCTTAATATTTATTTAAAATTATTTAAAGGGCAACTTGCAAGTATGATTCTAGAAGGCTAATAAAATTTAAAATATCAGTGTAAAATAATTATAGATAATACAATGAAAACCAAAACATACAGAAAATAACAACAAAGGAAGTGAATCAGTCAACACATAATGGGTTTACTTCACTTCTCCCATACTCAGGAAAACTTCCAAGTCTTAAGGGCATCTCAAAATGCCAGCAGAGTTGGGATTTACCTAAACTCAGTGGGTGGTGTGTTCCATAGGGCAGGATTGTCACAGAAATGTCATAAATGTAAGATGACATTCTCTAATCAACGGAAATCAGAGTATGCTGCTTCTGTTGGAACTGATGTGAAGGAGAGAAGTAGTCCTCAGATAACTCGCACTCATACCATGAGGACTTTAAAGATAAATTGCAAGTTGAATTGCATCTGAAATATTGGAAACCATTGCAGGTTGTGGAGGAAAGGTGAAACATGGGCATATTGAGATACACAAACAGGCACACGTGCACGAAGGCATGTACCACAGTCCAGATCCTATAACATATCTCCTGGGAATCCTTAGCTTGGAGACACATGGATCTAAAACCAACATGGCTGAGCTCACAGCCTTCAGCCCTTATAAGACTTGTATTGTAAAAACTTTAGGACTTGCCTTTCTAGAAGCTATTCTGTGCTAATGGTATATGTGAGATGATGCTGTTTCCTTTAATGGCTTGATCTGATAATTTTGAACATAGGAACTTTTAATGAATGATATATTTCTTACTACTGTGCTTCCCCAAAAATAAGACCCTGTCTTATATTTTTTTGAACCCTGAAATAAGCGCTTGGCCTTATTGCCATGTGCTCAAAAGCCCGATTGGGCTTATTATCAGGGGATGTCTTATTTTGGGGGAAACAGGGTATTTCCTGATTTGGGTGTGCAAACACATTCCTTTTCTATCTAAAGGAATTTATAAGGGCTGATAAGAGTTGATTCTACCAGGCAGGTTGCAGTCTTACCTAGGTTTATTGATGTATTCATAGTTCTATTAGCATTTTAGAGTTTTTATAGTCCTGGTGATAAACAAATTAATAACGGTGCCCTCTGGGCATAGCTGCCATTTACATTTAGTTGTTAATGAGATTCTCATAAAGAAAAGTATCTTTAGATGACATCATGTGATAGAATGGTGCCAAAATAGTTGTACACTCTGCAGGCAAAGACCAGGAGAAACTGCTAGACACAGTGCAAGAACATTGTCTAAAGAAGGGGTTGGAAAGGATCATACTTCGCCAGTTATAATTTACGCCTACGAGCTTGGGCTTTGCTAGCAGCTATAAAGATTCAAATCATAAAGTTTTACAGTGGAATGGTTTCTGTAAAGCATCATTACAAAGTGGGAAATGTGCTTTTAATTCTTAAGACATATGAGGCTGTCTGCTTCGTTTTTTGGTTTCAGCACTGTTTAGTGAGTTCATTGGGTGATGTCAGGTGTTTCGTTTCTCTTCCTTTCTATTCACTAAGTTCCATTAAGGGTATAGTAAAGTTATCCAATCCCAGTACTGATTTGCTAGAGCCAGCCTTCTACAGTCTCATTTCCTCCAAATGTGTTGGAATATACTGTAGCTCCTAGAATTCCCAACCAGGTATATTTTTGGACTATTCTCTGTAAGGTTATATTTTATTTCAATAATACAATGCTGCTATGAAGTGCCAGAGTACCTGCCTGATACTCATTAAAGAAGCCTGACTTTTTCAGGAGCCTGGAAAAAAAATGTAGCTGTTCAAACGTGTTGATTCATTAAAGCTAATGTAACTCTTAAAGCAGCTAGGCTTTTTTCAGAAACATGACAAAAGTTGGACTACTTTAATGAATAGCAGAGAGGTGTTGTGCTAGTGTGAGATCTGAAGTCCTACTGTCTAGATATTTTTGAAGTATGCACAGTCATAATGTTCAGCAGTCAATACTCAAGAGTTACTTTCAGTTGGAAAATTAAAATGTGACAGCACATATTATAGACTCGTGATGGCGAAACTATGGCACACGTGCCAAGCCCTTTCCGCCGGCACACCAGCCGTCGCCCCAGTCCAGGTCCACCACACATGCGCGTACCTCCAATCGGCCAGCTGGTCTTCTGGTCTCTGCCGCGCATGAACCGAGGCAGGGCCTTCTCCGATCTCTGCAGGTTCTACCCTCTGCAGATGCCTCTCCATGGCAGGAAAGCAGGAGAAAGCTAGCACGCGATGGGGAGAGAAACTGCAAAGATCTGAGGAGGCATGGAAGGCAGGAGTCACTCAATCAGAGGAGAAACTTTGGAGATCGTGGAAGGCAGGAGGCAGCTCTTTAGCACAGCTAAAGCACAGCTCTTCAGTCAGATCTCTGCCCCCTACAAGGTCTTTTTTAAACAGGGAAAGAAGATGGGCAAGAGAACGAACACGTTTAGCAGGAAACTTTGGAGTTGCCTAATCATCAGCCAAGCCATCTTGGCAGCGCCATGCGCCAGGTGGGGAACAGCTGTCTCACCAGGAAATGGGCCGGTACTCTGGTAAGAGGTATGCCGGCCCACTTGGAAAAAGGGGGGGGGCGCATTGGTGGGGCATGCATGCACAGTGTGGGCGCATGTGTAGAGGGAGCGTGGGGGTTGTCGTGCACACGTGCGTAAATGGGGGAGCGCATTGCATTATGGGTTCTGGCACATGGGAGCGCGACAGCGCACGCACGCTTAGACTTTTGGCACGCAATGCCAAAAAGGTTCACCATCACTGTTATAGACGATAAAACTATGCTGGAATAAAATGGACGTTGCTTACCTGAATGTCCCATTTATGCTCGCTGCGAGGACATTCTTCTGTATGGGCTATCCACTCTCTGATTCGCTCTACTGAGTGCCAATCATTCCCTCTGAAGCTGGTCTCGCTGTCTTTCCTGTTCCCCAGCAGTCTTTTTTACGAAGGCGACCGATGCAGACAAGAAGATGCCACAACTCCAAATCCAAGAAAGGACACCGGCTGCAGAGGGAGACAAAAGGAAATCCCGCCCAGGCCAGGAGAGGCGAGGTCATGGGTGGGCCGGAATGTCCTTGCAGTGAGTATAAATGGGACGTTCAGGTAAGCAATGTCCAATTTCCTGCCTCGCTGCTCAGACATTCCTCTGTATGGGATATACCCAAGCTTACATCCTCTGGGTGGAGATCGAAGCCTCCAGCCGGCCCTGGGCAGGAATTACAGCCTGCAAAACACGTCTACCGAAAGCAGCATCAGCCGAAGCATAAACATCAAGGGGATAATGTCTAACAAAGGAAGAAATCGAGGACCAAGTCGCTGCACGACAAATGTCATCAATGGACGCCTGGGTGGCCCAGGCAGCCGAAGTAGCGGCACTGCGTGTTGAATGTGGTAGAATACGACCTGGAATAGGATCACCCCTTCATTCGTAGGCCTTAGAGATACAGGCCTTGAGCCACCTGCCCACAGTTGCAGATGAAACTTTCAGTCCTAGAGAAGAAGGCAAAAATGATACAAGAAGTGCCTCGGTTTTACGAAAGGAGGCTGTTCTACTAATATATCTTTTCAATGCCCTGCGTACATCTAGGGTGTGCCAGCGTCTCTCTGACGGATGCCTGGGATCAGGGCAGAAATTTGGAAGGATGATATCCTGCGTCCGGTGAAATTGAGAGTTAATCTTAGGAACAAACGCTGGATCCAATCTTAGAACCACATGCTCTGGGTGAAACATGCAGAGATCGCTCTGGATGGAAAAGGCCGCAATCTCAGAAACACGCCGGGCAGAAGTAATTGCCAGCAAAAAGGCCACTTTTAATGTAAGGTAACGAGGGAAACCATCGCCAGCAGTTCAAACGGAAGAGATGTCAAAGCTTGCAGAACCAGTGTGAGGTCCCAGGTGGGATACCGATGAACAGTCGGAGGCCGAAGATTAGATGCACCAAGTAAAAAGGACTTGATTCATGTATCATGAGACAAGGATTGCTGGTCATCCCCTGACAAAACCGTAGCCAAGGCAGCTACCTGCCTACGGAGTGTAGAAGTAGCCAGACTCCTGGCAAAACTGGCATGAAGGAACTGCAAGACTTCTGGTACCGTTGCCGACGTTGGATCCACATGGTGACGGACTCACCATTCAGCAAAGGTCCACCAAGAGGCATTGTAGATGCGGACCGTCGACGGCCATCTGGCTGCCTGGATAATGGAGATTACCTCACTAGACAGGAAACCTTTTGTCAGGCAAATCCACAAGCGCCAGACGGTCAGCTGAAGCCATTCTGGCTCTGGATGTCGGATGGCGCCTTGGGACAGAGAGATCCAGCTGGGTGGAATCCACCACAGATCCTCAATGGAGAGGGAAAGAAGGTCAGTGAACCACACCCGTCGAGGCCAATGCGGTGCCACCAGAAGAAGGTCTGTCTTCTCCTTGATCAGTTTCCGAATGACCTTGGGGATGATCGGAACTGGGGGAAAGGCGTAGAGGAGACCCCGAGGCCACTGGGATCAAAGAGCGTTGTGACCTTCTGCGCCATGCATTGGAAAGCGGGAGAAAAACCTCGGCAGCTGAGTGTTGTCCGGCGTTGCAAAGAGACCTACTATCGGAGTCCCGAATCGGCAAGAGATCTCCTGGAAGAGGTGAGGGTCCAACCTCCATTCCGATTGATCTAACTGGCCCCGACTGAGCCAATCCGCTTCCTGATTCATCTTGCCTGAAATGTGTTCGGCCTTCAGTGACAGGACATGACGCTCGGCCCAAGACATCAACCTCTCCATCTCCTCCATCAATGACCAGGATCGGGTGCCCCCCTGATGATTGATGACTGAGCCTTTGTGGTGGTGTTGTCAGTCAATATGAGAACGTGTCTTTGAAAGACCAGATGATGGAAATGAACCAACGCTAGACGTATCGCCCGCAGCTCCAACCAGTTGGTGCTGTGTAGGGATTCCGCCGTGGACCAGGTGCCCTGCACGAGATGAGATTGAAGATGGGTCCCCCAACCTTGCAGACTGGCATCTGTGGTCAAAATGATCTGCTCCTGCTCCTGCTCCTGCTCCTGCTCCTGGAAGAGAGAGCCCTGACTGAGAGCTGGAGAAAGCCACCAATGGAGCGAAAGACGCACTGGAGCAGGCACCTTGACTTTAGAGAGAGATTCCCCCTGCCCCTGACGCTAGAAGGGTAGGAGGAACCACTGCAGGCGACGCAGATGGAAACAGGCCCACAGAACTATGCCGATGCAGGAGATGAACTTCCCCAGGAGCTGGGACAGAAGAAGTAAAGGTGACTTGTTTTGAGCCAAAACATGTGTGACAAGGTCCCGTATGCTGGAAAGACGGTCGGGTGACAGGTAAACCCGACTGTGAACGGAGTTTATGACTGCTCCCAGGTGCAAGATCCTGGTTGTGGGGCATAGGTGACTCTTGTCCAGATTTAGCATGAACCCGTGGTTTTGGAGAGTCAGAATAACACGGTCCCTGTCCAAGTCTGCTTGGGATGTTGAAGATGAGAGAATTAAAATGTCATCTAAATAGCAAACCAGGTGGACCGGCACCTCCTGGAGCGATGCCGCCAGAGCTGCTAGAATCTTCATGAAAGTGTGCGGTGCCGATGAAAGGCCAAACGGCATTGCCTTGTACTGAAAATGGTTGTTGGCAAAGGCGAATCTTAGGAATCGTCTATGTGCCAGGTGAACTGGCACATGAAGGTAGGCCTCCTTCAGGTCGATCAACTACATGAAGTCACCCAGTCGGATGCATCCCAAAAGAGATTTGAAGGAATGCATCTTGAAGTGGCGATATACTAAGTGAGTGTTGAGACGTTTCAGGTTGAGAATTCCTCTCCAACTCCCCGAACTCTTCGGGACCAGAAAAAGAGTCGAGTAGAAACCAGTCCCGGCCTGGTCTACCAGAACCCTCTCTATCGCATCTATGTGAAGAAGATCCTGTATTTCCAAGACCAGAAAACGACGCTTGGCCGGTTGAGGAGGCCAAGGACGTTGTAAGAAGAAGTTTGGGGGACTTGAAAGAAACTCTAAGGACAGGCTGGCGGTAACTGTATGTATGATCCATGCATCTGATGTGGTGTTCTCCCACTGGTGATAGAAAACTTGCAGTCTTCCCCCAATGGGAGCACGAGGCCTCTAGTCACTTGCCACGGCGAGAATAACGGGAGGACGAAGCCCTGAAGGGACGGCGGAAACTGGACTGGCGTCTGCCGCGGTCCCAAAAGGAGGCCCGATCGGAAGCTGGTTGGTAGGAGTAAGATGAGGAACGCTGGTATGAAGAACCGCCAGTTCCTTGGTCAGTACGAAAGGACTGCCGCTGGTAAGGAGAGAACCTTCTACCTGGGTGCCTGATTGCAGAAGGTAAAACTTTTTTCTTGTCCCTATTTTCCACCAGGACAGAGTCAAGTGATGCTCCGAAAAGAGAAGGAGCTGCATTAAGGCACCATTTCGACTTCGTGTCCGCCCTCCAATTGCGTAGCCAAAGGAGGCGACGAGACGAGACAGTGGACGCCAGTGCACGGGAAGCAAACTTGGCCGGGTTCAGTCGGCTGAATATTCTGCTGCTGCTACAAGTTTTGCCCTATCCTGTTGCAAACGAGCATCTTTTGGGGGTAATCTGTCCCATAACTGACAGAGCCAAACCAGTGACGCCCTATTAAAGAAGGAGGCCGAGGTCGCCGCTCGAATAGCCCAGGCCACAGCCATCTCTGCCTTCTTGTCCTCAAATTTTAAATCATCACCAACCTCTCCGACGAGAACGGAAGAAGAAGTGAATCCAGCCACTGGCTCATCCACCATAGGCAGCTGCAGAAGGGCATCAAGTTCCGGAGCTGAACAATACAGCTTCTTGTCAAAGGAATTCAGCCCATTGAGCGAAGTGGGATGCTCCCATGGCTTCTGGATGACCTGTGCAAAAAGATCTGGGCAAGGTACAAAATCACAGTCAGGTATAGGCAAGAGAAACAAATTATCACTAACAGACTGAGGTTGAGGAACGGAAAGCTGGGCAAGCCCTTCCCCCATATTGGTAGCAGCCTTTGCTTTGCGCAACAGTTGTTTGAATAAAGATGGCTTAAACAAGCCTGGAAAGGCTGGTTTGTCCGGCAACTCCTCCTCATCTCCAGACAAATCGAAATCATCAGGAAATTCCTCCTCCCAGCCGTGCTCCACCATGTGCTCATAGGAGGCAGAAGAAGGTGTAGGTTGCGCCTGGACCGGTTGTAACTGACAAGGGATATTTGAGCTGCACTCAGGTGGAAGCATATATCCAGTCTGTTGTAAGCCAACATGGAAAATACGAGAAATAGCTTGAGATACCAAGGAATTAAAAGTCTAACAGATGAGAGGACGCCTGACCCTCCTTGGCTCGAAGCCCGGCAGCCGTAGGTGTGAATGTGGCTTCAGGTGCAGGACGAGGCAGCATGGCAAACTGCAACAAAAGGGCAGGGCCACGAATGTTCCACAGGCATGACAACAGTATCCTGAGAAACTGGAACCACCTCGCAGTGAAGACAATCACCCTGGGCAACCTCAGGGTAAGAAGCCTGCTTGGACCTCCCCTGGTCCACAGGAACCTGCACAATGATCTCAGGAGTGAGAGGAACCTGAGCCTCACTTTGAGCCTTTGCAAAACAATGCTCCAGGGCATTATGCCTCCTAAGGGCATATTTGTCAATAGCAGGCATGGGCTTGGCCTTAGAGGCCTTAGACTTTTTTCCTTTAGACCCCTTAGTAGAAGGAGTGGGGCTGGGAGATGGATCCTGCTCCAGATCAGAAGACAACTCCACATCAGACATGGTCGTAATAAGAATATATAAATATATATAGATATAGATAAGGATAGGAAAACTTCCAAATAGATGAGCAAATTATATATATACAGTCTGGCTTAGTCCTCTTTTTCTTCTCTTTCTTTCTCCCCCTTGTTTAAAATCTTTTCCTTTTTTTATATATATATAAAAAATAGATGAAATCTCATAAACAAAGGACCCGGGAGAAATTATATAGATATAAATACAGAGGGAGTTGCAATCAAAGCCCCCCTATTTTTTTTTAAATTAACAGTAATAGAAAAGAGTTATAATAAAGATGATAAGAAGGTGCTATACTTCCCTTCCGAAAGCACCCTGAATGAGCTGCAGGTAACAGATGAACAGGTAAAGGGAACTACGTCCAAGCCTGTACGCTGAGCCAAACGATCCAAAGTCCCCAAGTTCAGGCCAAAAAACACAAAAGCGCGCCAAAGCAGAGGAAAATGGCGCTACAAAATGGCAACTGAGAGCCTACTACTAACGCTGCAAATGGCTCTAGGCAAAAAGAAAAGAAGGTCGCAATAAGTGGGGATGGGATTCCGCAGTCTCCGCGAAGCGCTTCCCAATCAAGAGAGTATGCCAGCCGGCAGGGACTCTAATGCCGCTTTTTCCATGTAGGTGAGGGCTGCGGGGCGAGACTGAAGTGCTGTCCCAGCAATGCAACGCCCATGGCCAGCTATTAGAGGAACAAACAGTCTATCAGCAGAAAAGAAGTTGAAAACACAAAGGCAAACCGTGGAGTGGCGTTCGGAACCCTGAAACGCCTACTCACAAGCTAACCGATAAAATAGACACTCCCACGTTGCGCAGCCCTCACAGGATAGAAGAACAAATTCTTTTCCAGCCAAATTCGAAGAAAAACAGTCTAAATATAGAGAGAAAGGCACTCGAGTTCTGATACCATCAACTGAGTGAAAAAGACTGCTGGGGAACAGGAAAGACAGCGAGACCAGCTTCAGGGGGAATGATTGGCACTCAGTAGGGCGAATCAGAGAGTGGATAGCCCATACAGATGAATGTCTGAGCAGCGAGGCAGGAAATTGTGAGGTGGCACACATGGAAGCATTGTAGACCTACCTTGTTCCATGATGTGGTAAACTTATGCTTGAATATTTAGATTCAGTTTTGTTTGAGTTATATTCTTATAGTGCTGCTTGGTTCCTACATTGAATCTCACCTTGAACCACAGGTGAAATGCTCCCGGTTCGGATCGGATCGCCCGATCTGATAGCAATGGTGGGGGGTGGTTCGGAGAACCAGTAGCAAAAATCCCTGTCCCCTCCATGCCCAGCTGAGCCACGCAATCGTCAGAAGCTTTTAAAATTATTTTTAAAAACGTTTTTTCTACAACCTCTTTGGCCGAAAAAATGCTTTTAAAAGTAAAAAAAAAAAGCCTCTGATGATCATGCGGCTCAGCTGGGATCCTCAGAGGCTTTTAAAAGCATTTTTTTCTACAACCTCTTTGGTCAAAGACATTGTAGAAAAAATGCTTTTAAAAGCCTCTGAGGATCCCAGCTGAGTTGCCTGATTGTCAGAGGCTTTTTTTCTTTTAAAAACATTTTTTCTACAATCTCTTCTGTATCAGCCCCATGATCATCTGATCAATGATTCACTTAACAACTGTGTTACTATTAAGTGATTCATTGGCAAGAAAGATCGTAAAATGGGATAAAACTCACTTAAAAATGTCTCACTTAACAACAGAAATTTTGGGCTTAATTGTGGCTGTAAATTGAGGAGTACCTGTATTTGAGCTTCAGCTTCAGTATCTGTCCTTCCAAAGAATAGCCAGAGTTGATTTCCTTTAGAATTTAGTGATTTGATCTCCTTGCAGTCAAAGGGACTCTCAAGAGTTTTCTCCAACAACAAAGGTCTAAAGCATATTTGGCACTCAGCCTTCTTTATGGTCCAACTTTCACAGCCATACATGACAGGTAGTCCTTTTCTTAAGACCACAATTCAGCCCACAATTTCTGTTGCTAAACTGAACATTTGTTAAATGAATTTTGCCCAATTTTGACTTTTCTTGCGACAGTTGTTAAGTATATCACTGCAGTTGTTAAGTTAGTAATACGATTGTTAAGTGAATTGACAGATAAATCACAAAATGTGATCACATGACCATGGAAATTTTCAACCATCATAAATATGAACCAGCTGTCAAGCATCTGAATTTTGACCATGGTAATGCTGCAATGGTTGTAAGAGTGAAAAATTGTGATAAATCACTTTTTTTCAGTGCCATTGTAACTTTGAATGGTCACTAAACAAACTGTTGTAAGTCGAGGACTATTTGTACTAAGAGGAAACCCATAGTTTTGACTATACGGACTTTCGTTAGCAAGGCTTTGTCTCTGCTTTGTAATAGTGTACATATTTTAATTGTGGTTTAATGTATCTAACAAACGGGCATAGTCTGAGTTGAAATGGTCTTTAGTCAAACTCTCTGCCATTTTTGTTTTCTAATGGGAGGGGTAGCCTATACAATATTCATCTAGCATCCTCCATATTGAACTGCTTAAGGAATTAGGCTGCTCAACCTCTGCAATAAATTTATCCCTCTCTCTCCATGCTTGTTTGTAGCTGTCATAGCAGCACCTTCCTTATTGTGTTTTAATTCCAATCTCTAATCTCTGTGGTTCTGTGATAAATTAATGTAATGATAGAAGCCTCAGTTATGAGGTTTGCTCCGCTTGCTTGTAATCTGAGCGACAGGTTTAGGGCCTGCTTTATTTAAGATGCAAGGGTAATTACATGGGAGTTCGCATATGCAGGCGGAGAGATATGATTCATTCTCATCGCGACAGCCATGACACAGCTGTTTGTCGGATAAAATAGAGGAGCCGTGTTGTTACAAAATGTTCTCCTTATTATACCTCATTAAAAACAAGACTGCGATAAGTCAAGGCTGGCGAGGAATAAAATGTATTGCCCCCTGTAAAAACTGATAGGTAAGATGGGGCTCACCCAAGAAGTATTGGTCATTTATTTTTTTCTGGAGGCTTCTTTTACTTTCCCCTTCTTTCAGAACTTCTGCATCGTATCTTCTACCTAAACTCACCGAAAATAAATTTTATCTTTTGGCCCCCACTAGATTGATTTTACATCTTCACTAAGTACTACCTTGTGCCTTTTTTCTGTGTTAACAGACAACACAAACAGTAACTATAAGTAATTAGCTAAGACTTTGGGCAAGAACAAAAGAAAAGATTTGTTCTTTTCAATGCATTTCAAGTTGCTACTGTTCACACTTATCAAGAACAAGAAGCAAATAGGAAAGTGAAGATCATTACGAGGTCTAAATCTTTCAAAAGCAGGTTTAAAGAGAAAAAAAAGACACTTTCAGCCAAGAGAAAATATCCTGTCAAGTCGCCTCCTATCCAGCTTCCTTTCTAGTTTTTTTATTTTATTTTTAATAGCCTTAAGTTTAAAGTGCTATGGGTTTTCTTTTTGTTCTTTCTTCTGAAAGAAAACAAAACAATTGAAACTATAAAAAAAGCAGTGTGAAAAAAGTGAGTTGGGAGAAAGGTCTTTCTGAACAGGTTTGCTGGCACAGCTGCAGAAATCCTGCATCTGCAAGAGAGTCTGGATGTTGGTTTTCAAAGGAGAATCTTGGCGTGTATGTGATTCATTTTTCTTCAAATACCCACTTTAAAGTATTGTGTGCTCTGCTAGGGTTTTGAATTAATTATTAATTTCTTTGTCAGTTTTCTGGCCAGAGGGTTTTCAGACTTGGGTTTTATTGAGAGTGAAATTGAATAGGAAGGAATGGAAATCCTCTTCCTCCTCCTCTTTTAACATCCCTCAAAAATCCCCCACCAAAATGGGGGTGGAATTCATACACTCCAGCCAAGTTCACACATCATTCTTTAAAAAAAAGCTTGCTTAATGAGTGCTCATGCACTGGATTTTTTTTTTTACACTCCAGTTGGGACACTCCATTTTAACTAAGATTTGAGACTTCTGTTGCCTGAACCCAAAATGGCTGCCATTTGAAGTTGGCACAGGCTAAGCTTTGAGCATTTAAACTTGGGTATCATAAGAATACTAGGTCTGTTAAGTGAAGTTGAGGCCTGTGGTTAGTGTTTTAATTAACCAGAACATTTGGAATATAGTTCATTGTTCATAGTTATCATATAACTATGATAAGTTTATGGAAATGTTCTGGAAAATACCCAAATGAATGTTTTGTATGACATATTTACATGATTAGAGTTAGATAAATAAAAAATTTGAGATCACATAATACCCTGAACTATAAATTAATCACAGCGGTTGAGTTTGCTAAATCTGTTCATTAAGCAGGTTAACCAATTTGTGAACCCAGACAGTCCTTGATAATGTTCAGTAAAGACTTTCTCTACTTCTGTCTCCTTGCTTATCCATAATTGACCAGCACATTGTGAGATTGAAAAAAGTGGGGTATGAAAGACAATTACATGAAGTTCTTTCCCTTGAGTATACCTCTTAAGGTGGATGTTTCATTATTTGTGGGATGGTTTAAAAGAACATAGGAAGAACCCTACTGTATCCTACCAAAGGCATTGATTGATTGAGTCAATTTATATAGGCATCCATATCACAATAGTAATTCTGGGAGATTAGAACATTTAAAAACAATACAGAAAAAAAGTATACATAAGAACTGAGCAGCTGAGGATGGTTCTGTAATCCAGCATCTTGTTTTCCATAATCATCAATTTCAACATATCTCTTTAAATTGGATATTGTTTTCAGCAATATCATAGTCATACTGTTTCTGACCAGGAAGCCAATTTCTTCATATGTAATTAATCTATTTTTATTGTGCTTTTGTACATGTATCATTCAAATCAGAACTATGACTCAGATTATCATCATATATTCACCTGGATTAACATTTTAATTTATTAAATAGCCAATACTGGAACTATCTGGAACGAGCTCCCCCTGGAGATACGAGGATCCCGGATCTGTGCACCTTCCGCCGCGCTCTTAAGACCTTTTTATTTCACCAGGCGGGCCTGACATAATTTTCTCCCTCTTTTAAAATTTTAATATCTTAATATTTTTAATATTTTAATACTTCAAGTTTAAATTTGTTTTAAATTGATTGGGGTTTTAATCTGTCTGGACCAAACTATTTAATTCGGTTTTATTTCGGCTTTTAAATTTTGTATGTTATGTATTTTATTGTTGGCTGTTCACCACCCTGAGTCCTTCGGGAGTAGGGCGGTATATAAATCAAATAAAAATAAAAGTAAAAAGTAAAGTACTGTTCTGGAAAAATATGTGAAATAGGAGCATGAACAAAATTAAGATTCTACTATGGAAGCACTTCTGCTCCTTCTGCTTTGCTTCTTACTAAGAATATACATGGACATTATTTTGAAAACAAAAAGGCTGGAAGATTATCCCATGCTGAATGCACTGGTTTTAAGCTAAATTGAGCCAAAGTGGATTTTTCTTTGATTTTTTTGGTGTGTATATTTGAGGTTTACTTAGGCAGTTCTAGCCAATGGAAAGGCTTCTTAGATACTGAGTGAAAAGAAAATTTAAGTAGTCCTTGACTTATAACCAGTAGCTTAGTGTTTGTTCAAAGTTACAGTGGACCCTCCCCAAAAGGTACATTGGATCCAGTTCTGAAGTTCTGATGTCCCCCCACAATCATTCAACTGCATTTCAAGCGCTTTCCAATTGGCTTGTGTTTGTAGCATCCTATAGTCACATGACTGTGATTTATAACATTTTTAGTGGAAACCAGCATTTACTTCTGTTTTACAGCAAAAATTCCCCATACAAACTATAGGTTAATGACTGCAGCATTTGCTTTACACTCAAAAAAGATGTAAAATTAGATTCATCAGATGATGACCCTTGTGACTTACGATTGTAATTAGCAGACTCCATATGATTGTACACTAATGATTTTAATTGACTTTACACAATATATTGAGAATAAAACTTAGGTGAAGATTGTGTGGCCCTATTTGCAACTCTTCTGGACACCATTTTTACCCAAAGTTTTACTCTTCCATATTAAGTGATTGAACATGAATGCGTAAAATACAAGATAATTGGCATGATACATTTTTCTCTTCCCTCAATGATTATTCAACTATGTTATTAGGGAATGTATCTGAAATCATGTGTAAAATGTAGCATGCACAAAGTTAAAATTGGCTTGTACACTTTTATTACTGAAGGTCACACAATGACAGCTATTATCATTACACACACACACACACACCTGCAAATGGCTAAATTCATAAATAATTCTAAGCTAGGATTTTTAGCTAGGATTTGTTAACCTCAAACCAAAAATAACCCAAATATGTTAGGATAATGAACCAGTCTGTAAATTGAACTCCCACAATTGCTTTAAGTACGTACCAAATAATAAACAACATATTGACTCACATAGTTGCTTTGCATGAATGCCAGGTCTGTAATATCAGTCCTATTGAATTTACATAGTCACACTAATTGTAATCTGATTTCTTTGTTTTGGGCCTAGCAAAATATGTGAACACAAGTGAGCCTTACAAGCAAATAATAATGGCAACTCAAAATAGAATGCTAAATGTTAAATTATGTTTATTGATCCTGAAATTTATGTAACTTATCGAATTGCTAAGAGTTAGGAAGACAAGCTATATTTACTAGCCACTAATGTAATTGTCTTGTATACGTGTGCGTGCAAGAGAGAGAACACAATCTCTCTAATGGCTGATTTCAGAATAAGGAACGGAGGTCAACTGCCATAGTCACCAAATGGTGTTTGCTTTGAATGCCTCAAGAAGCAGGTAAGTAAATCTTGTGGCTGGCTTTGTTACTGCAAAGCTTCTTTGTATTGCATACAAAAGTCTTTCCACTCTTTTGTTTTTGGCGTGGTGTGTGTGTTCTCCAACTTTTGTAGCTCTTGGATCCCAAGCACTATTGGAAATAGGGAGGGCCCTGGGAACAATAGAGCTTGCTAAGGATGGATTTTCCTATTAGTGCATTTACTGTCCTAGGGGGTGGGCTATGCAAGTCAAGGAGGCTTTGTGTAGCTGGTTTTATGCACTTAGTTTTTAAGTCAGATGGGGGTTGTTGTGGAACTTCTGAATGTTGATCAGGTTGAGATTTTTAAGAATTTAGGAAGTTATGGAGAGGGGAAAGAAGGTTAACTTAAAGCAATGTTATTTTTCATGAAAATTTTAGCAATATTTGACCATTGAAATGTCAGATTCATAGCAAATAGTGTTTTTCCTAGGCTTGGGGAAAAATTGGGAATGGACGTGAGAAGTTGTAGTTAATTGTCAATTTTAATAGGTGTTTATGATCACATGAAACTATTAAATCCAAAATAACAGAATACCCTTCTTAGTCAAAATGAGTACTGCACCATCCTCTTGTACTGATAACAAATTTGACTAGTGAAATTAATAAAATCACCAAAACCTACTTGCTTTCCTTTGCATAGAATTCAAACAGACCAAATCATATAGTTCAGGGCGTGTTATGATATGATAGCAAGTTTTCTTTTATTTCCTGCAGTTGGCATCTTGGTGTTATTATGAATGTGTCTGGCTCTACTATTGTGTATTTAGATGTGTATGTAAGCATGATCAAGTACATTCTTACATTTTTATGCAAAAGAGCACTTCCAATGCAAATAGACATACCAAATAATGTTTTGTTTGCACTTGTTGAATTTGAGTCATTTGATATGGCAGTGACCTGATTTATTTATTGTATTAAACCATGGTTATTTAGTACAACATAACAAGCTATAAACCATGAGCAAACCATTTAAAGTTAGCAGAGAGAATGAACTACCCTTAAAATCCTGCCCTCATAAGCTTCATTTGGCAGAAAAGAGAACTTCCTGTTGGCATACTCCCATGCCAAATAGCATCTTATGTGAAGCAATAATATGGAGAAATAAAGGGATGGATAGGCATAGAGGACTGAACTTGAAAGAGAGATGTAAATTCTTTGCTATGGCCTGCATTTGTTGCAATGTTTGTGGTCATATTTAAAATTATGTTTAACATAGAATACAAGACCAAGTACTTGAGGCTACTCTTGAAAAGTATCCGGAAGCTTCAACTGGTGCAGAATGCAGCCGTGAAAGCTACAGTGGGTGCCCCAAAAAAGGCAAATATAACACCTCTGCTCCACAAACTGCATTGGCTCTCGATTTGCTTTCAGATCCAATTCAAAATGTTGGACATTTCCTATAAAGCCCAATATGGCATAGGGTCAGGTTATCTACGGAACCAGTTTCGCTCCATCACATCAGCCCGTCCCACTCATTCAGGCAGGAAAGGCATGCTACACACCTCGTCAGTCAGAGGATTCAGAATAACAGAGTTGGAAGCAACCTTGGAGGTCTTCTAGTCCAATCCCTTGTTCAAGCAGGAAACCTTATACTATTTCAGATAAGGGTTGTCCAATCTCTTCTTAAAAGCCTCCAGTTTTGGAACACCCACAATTTCTGGAGGCAAGTCAGCAGGATCAAGGAAAGGGGCCTTTTCTGCTTTGTGGAACATCTTGCCCCCAGAGGTGAGGAAACCCCCCAATATTCTGGCTTTCTGCAAAAGGGTCAAAACCTGACTGTGTAGCCTTGCATGGGTTATCTAGGGGCCCACACAACCATGAGACTGGTTGGCCCTATGAGAACCCTCCCCACCTGTATTAACAACTCTTAGTCTTCCTGTCTTGAATCTCTCCATCTCCTGCAATTTCATAATGTTGTCAGGGTTCCAAGTAACACCCCCAACAAAAGAAGACTCCGAGGCTAGAAGTTCTTCAAAATACCACTTTATTAGAGATTTCATATTGGCACATCTGGGAAAATCCGAATCTGAAAGCTTCCAGGTTTTCCCTATCCAAAGCAAAGTCAAAGTCCCTTCCCCTGCACCTATGTGTCCATCACATGGTCCAATCAATCCACCGTCCCAACTGGAGATGCCTCCTAGTTATGCTACTCCAGGTGCAGGCTGAACGTCCTTGACTCCCAGAGAAAAGAATGTTGTTATGGCTAGATATCTCTACAACTCCATGCAATCCCCCCTCCCAGTTTCCCACAGCACTAAATGTGGCAGCTCTGAAGATTCAAAGAAAAAAAATGGCCTCCAGGGCTGACAGTTGTTTTGTATTTTAAAATTTTTAATCTTAAATTATTCAGTTTTAATGTTTTTATTGTATTGATTAAATTGTAAACTGCTCAGAAGCCTCTCTGTGAGCAGGATGGGTGACTAATAAATTTGATAAATAAATCTGTTTAATATCTGAAAGCAGAATTCAGATATGAAGACTATTGCAACTATCAAAGGTTATTTCTCTTGACTATCAAACTCTTATATTTAAGAAATACTATCAACCTTATTGTTTTTCAAACCTATGATTATTTTCCTCTAAGAAAAAAATGATTATCATAATATAGCATTCCGATAAGAGGGCTGCCAGCACTCTTAGCTCTTTTTCCTGTTATTGGTCTGTTCCCATGTGACTTTTCCAAAGTTTTCTTGTCTTCAAGGCCACCATCCAGTTCTTCTGGAACCAGCAAATACAGATTGTCCTCATTTCTCAATGGTGCAATCCATGGCTGTGTGACAAATCTCTGAGCTTGCACCGCATAATAGATTCATCTGTTTCCTTTTCCATCTGCAATCTGCTCATCTTACATATATTGCTTTCCTAAGTCATTTTCATATTGACCATTTTGTGGATGTGTGTGTGTGTTTTAAATGGGCCCTCCAGAACATTATTTTATATTAATTTTTCAAATTTATTTTTTGTCCACTTGGCTTCAGAGCCCTTTAAGCAGCTGCAACCACACAGCATTGCTGCACAGTGCAGGGCTGGGCTTCTCCCTATGGTATACAAAGCCCATGCTACTTTTCTTAGTCTCATCTCAGAGGCTCGGTGCAGATGGCCTGGTCTTTCATTGTGTCTGTGCTTGACTTTTACTATTCAGCTGCCTGAGAAGTTAGTTTCCTTTGTTTTGCATACAGTTATTTAAAGTGGAAACAGTTTCCAAGAGATCCTTTTGCTGTAGCTCCTTGCAATTGTTTGCACTTTCAATAGGATCAGCTTTGTTCCTTGAACGCTTGATTCCTGCTGAAACTAGTGCTTTTTTCTGCTTTAGTTCAACTCCACTTTTGCACACTGATACGCAACTGCCATATGGGACTGAGGTTGCATTGTGGCTCTTAAGGTTTGGTGCAAACATACTGAGGTAATGGAAGTGTTCACACAACATGTTAATCCATAGTTAACTGAATTAACTCAGTTGACTGCATTCCCACGAAACATTGAACCAAGTTGCTTTTGGTGAATTGGGTGGCCAAATAAATCACTAGGATAAATAACCGAACCATATGGTCTGAGTTCATATAGTACGCTGAGTACAAACCAGTCATTCTCATTGTAGAAATCTAGCCTTAATATTAATTGTTTGGATGTAGCTTAGCATATGGTAGAAACTTCATTGTGTTTTGTTCAATAAACAAAAGCTAAACAGGCTTAAGAATTAGCACGATGCGTGAACCTCAAACTGTTTGAGTTTAAAGTATCCAGTGTACCCACTTTGAATACACAAACTCCCATCAGTTGTGCTAGGGGTTACATTCCCCCAAAGCCTCATATAGAGTGAATACTAAATCAATGGAAAAAAGGGATTGTGGGGCATGGTGTCAAACTTTTTAACCCCATTGCATTGACAAATGTGCTCATATATGTTTAGAGCCTTATTCTTAAACATTTTCTTCCTTGTCTCATTTTTAATACATAATAAAAGCATTTTTCCCATTTTTTTTCTACAGATGGATTTCTAATATGCATGGTTATCATGGCAGGCAAGGAGATGGAATGCATCACAGCACTATGAATTTCATTAGCATACTTCATTATATTGCATACAATACATTTGCCCCAGGTTAAAAGCTTGTTCTAGCACTGATGATCCTTCATCAGCTTCAGTGCAATGTACAGGTAGTCCTCGACTTACAACAATTCATTTAGTGACCATTAAAAGTTACAAAGGCACTGAAAAATGACCATTTTGCATACTTATGAACTTTATAGCATCCCCATGGTCCATGATCAAATTTCAGGGGCTTGGCAACTGATTCATATTTACGACGGTTGCAGTGTCCTGGGGTCATGTGATCACCTTTTGCAACCTTCTGACAAGCAAAATCAATGTTAAGCAGATTCACTTAACAACCACGTTTCTAACTTAATTGCAGTGATTCACTGAACAACTGTGGCAAGAAAGGTTGTAAAATGGGGCCAAATTCACCTAACAAATGTCTCACTTAGCAACAGAAATTTTGGGTTCAATTGTCGTAAATTGAGGAGTACCTATAGGTAGTATGTTTCCCTGCTTCTAGAGTTAGAAAGGTTGTTTTCCTTTTCAGTCAGAGGACAGGAAAAGATGTGGATGGCTATTTTGAACCCATAATAGTAGTAGTAGCCATTTGCATTTGCATCCTTCAGTCTCAAGAGACTATGGTATCGTGCTCTTTCCTAAAACAGCATCTAGTGTGACTAAAAAGGCCAATTTGAGATTGGCAATCCCTTCCACTTCCAATAGTAGCCATTGTAGGTATGGAAATACCATACGTGTGAGACAGTCAGCATAAAAGGAACCACTGTGTAACACAGTGACAAATTGTGTGATCAGAAATTGGTCTTGGTGAGTAGTTTTGTCATGTTTCCAGTTCTTTGGCACAAGTTGATTATATTTGCACAAATAATAGATACATTTTGTATAAAACAAATTTTGGATGAACATGATCATTCAAATAATTTGCATAAACTGAGAGAAATCTGTATATTGCACATGTCCAAGAACTTTCATGTAGTTCCTGCTTTTGGGCTATAGTTTATCTGAGTTTGCACAACATGCTAGGCTAAAATGTGATTAGTGGATATGTGGCTTAGCATATTGTTTAAATCCAGGCAATTGTGTTATTTCACTAAATCATGATTAAATAAGCAAGGTTTCTGTTGTTGTATGAACATAGCCTTCATCACAAGCTCCCAGGAAGCATTTCACATTTGGAAGAATAAACTGCTGATTAGGTTTAGTCTAAACCAGTCTGATCGGTCTAGATGTGTCTACTAGTTACATATCAGTCTAAGCCATAGTTAATTTAATGAATAAGTGACAATTAGCTAAATTCACAAACCATAAAAACTAAACAATGGTGGTTTACAAGCCACCAAGGACAAATTCATGCAATATGCGAAACCAAAACCAAACAAACTACATTATTTGTGACTATAACTGCTGTCTGTGTTGTACTTTTAGTATAACACTAAAAATATACAATATGTGGGCACTTTTAAAATACTATTCAGATTTGCATTTAAATATTATTAAACATTTCAATAATTTTAACACAAATATCATTCAGAGCAAATGAAAAGCTTTTTTTTAAAAAAAGCAGAGAAATTATCCTCACAAATTTGTGGGCAATGAAAATATTTTACAGCTTATGATTAGTGCAACTGTTGCTGCTTCCCTAGGGTCAACTTTCAATAAGTCTTCATCTGCTCTAAAGAAGTCTGGGAATTTCAAGCATAATGTTTTTGTTGATTTTAGGAGCACTATAGCTCCATATGTAATATCAATAACAGTAATATATAGGATTCAGAATAACAGGTTGGTCTAAGATGTAATTATATTTTCTTTGACTCATCTCTGAGCATTGGAATGGTGGGATAACTAATACTGTTTTCAAAAGGGAAATCTTTTTTCCTATTTAAAGGAACCGCTTCCTTTTTCTTTCCACAATTTTTTAAAAAATAAAAAATTAATGAATATACTCCCTTTTTTGGTCAAGGCTTATTATTATATAAGCCTATATTATATGCCAGCACATAGATGGATTCAGTAGAACTCAATGAAGGTTGGGTTTTTAAATCTTGAAACTATAGAACAATTTTAATTTTAGCAAAATTAAAAGAAGAGGCCTTCTTCCCATTCTTATGAGACTTGCTTGATTTGTAATTCATAGGCATTTGGGCTTCCTATGCCTGGCAAAGATCAGAACAGGCTTAAGTTAATTTTTTTAGTAGTATGGAAACTCCTGAGTTGTTGGGTTAAGTTGGAGCTGTATTCTACTTTGGGTTTTCCCCCACCTCATTGATGCCCAATTTAATTCTCCGTGCTTCTTGCATGTTAGATTGCTGCTCCCTACTCAAGGCTCATTTACTTTCTTCTTGCAGCACAGGTTAATCCAGTGCTAAGGGATTCTCTTGCACACCCTGCATGCCTTGCTCTGTTGCTGGCAGCTTTTTTCATTATTTATTTAATGTCTTGTACCGTAAATAATGGTGACTTTATGGTTATTAGGAACGGGTTAAGGTACATGCGGGCAGCACCAGGCAGCCTTCAAAAGGAACAGCCCCGGCATAAAATGTTGCGATAATTGCTTTACTGCTGAGTGCTTGGTCTTTATTTTGTGTCCGATTTGTCTCTTAAGCCAGCGTAACGTTCTCCCCACTGCAGGAGAATGCCGAGAGCAAATTGAAGGTCTGAGCGTGAACAATGCAACATGGTACACTGCTGGGTTTTTCTTTTCTCTTTCTTCATTCCTCCCCCTGGACCACCCGAGTCCCCCCTCCCCTTTCAGCTTTCAGCTCCTTTGCAATTATCACACCTCCCCAACCTTTCCATATTGTCTGAACTTAAGAGCTACTAGTGTCTCATCCAGCCCAGTGTTCAATCCTCAGGAGCGATAATCAATACTGGAAGCCTGAAGTGCATCCAAAAAGTGTTGTTAAATAATCCATGTACTATAATTTAGTTTTAACTTCGTAGCTATGTAAGTTTAAGAGCGAGTTGTCCATGAGTCCCATTAAACACGTGGCTGTAGATGCCATATTTTCAATTCAAAGAGAAGAGAAGATATGCTCTAGATCAAGTTGCGCAACTTGCAACCGTGGGACCACAGGCAGCATTTTGAACTGCTTTTTTGGGGGGGCCCTACATGGCAGAATTCCCACAGTTTGGGGTAGAAAATACAATAAAAATATTTTATCCAGTATGTATAATGCAAACCTGCCTGTTTTTGCAATATTGCTTTACTGAATCCATGGCTACGTGCTTTAAAAAAATTAGATGGTCCATTGGAATGATTTATAGCCATGCCCTAGATGAGAGATGTAAATAACGAACCTAAATGATAGTGCTTGTTTTAAAAGAAATCAAATTAATAAAAAATCCAGGGAACATGTGACATTCTAAAGAATGCTGAATTACGGCTCCCAGTATTAACCAAAGTTACAAGTTATTAATTTTCTTTAGAATGTGGCAAGTGACCTAATGACTGTATTGAACATTTTTAGAATAGTTGAATGCTAACCAGTGAGCAAGGCTTCATCATACCTGTCTTGAACTCAAGTGAGTTGAGTTTGTTGCTGTTATTTGCCTGTTTTGAGGCTAACCCTACAGTTTTTATGCGTTTCTCACTTCAGAGTGGCAGGAACTTGTTTCATCCATTTTTAGTAGCCACCATTAGAAAGGCCTCAGGGGTACAAAAAGGGGGCGGGGAGTCTTATATAGGATGGAGCTGCAAGTTGTCTGTGTCTCTGTACTAGAACCTAATAAGACTCTTAAGGTAGGTTCCATATCTTTGTTTGGAAGAATAGTGCCATGGAGATTTCCCATTTTTTGAACATAATAATGGATTTTCAAACATGTAAGCCATCTTGTTTCTTTTCTGTTTGAAGTAAAATCTCTGCATGTCGTGGATTTTTTTTATATGAAATGTATTGTTACAAGAAAGGACGTCTTCACAATGTCAGGGTTAGTCAAAGAGTGAAGTTTATATTGCTTGGTTATGGGCTCAATAAGCAGTTTTGCTGAATTAAGCCTATTGCTTTCTTTGTTTACATACTTTATTTAAAAAAATTATCTGTAGCGTACTGTAAACACTAACCTGCATGTTTTTAGCATCCCTTGTTAAATCTTGATAATAGAATTAAGAACCTCTGTAGAAATAGCCAATCGTTTTTATCATCTAAATTCATTATCTCGCTTCTTGCTTTGCTTTTCCAAATTATCTATATACTGTTTTTCTGAAACAATGTGGAAACCTCTGTTGTAGAAAGAGGAAATGCATTTGAGAAATTCCATTATTTTCCATTTTTGCAACATAAACAACATTTAGCAACTTAACAGGACTTCCAAAGTTCCAAACTTTGTACCAGGTCCAAAATTATGCATCTGGTACATTTGCCTTCTTTAAAAACCAGGGCATGAGGAACAAAATAAATGATGCCGAGATCATATAGGGCTTTTGCTAGTCCTACTTTTGCAATGATACTTAACAAGAGCATGTAGACTAAGAAGTGCATCCAATACTATTTTAATGGTACACAAATGGCAAAAATTGGTGGACTGGATTCTCTCTTACACCACATACCCCATGCAGTCCTCCAAACTGCTTCCAACGGTTGGGGGCCTTCTTAATCAGACTGGCTAGCTTAAGCTACTAAACGAACCAATAATTAATGTACAGTGTCTTGTTTCATAACTATGGCATAAATTTAAGCTATGGTTTTTGGAAAATTCAATTCTTTACCTTACTGGGGTGCAAAATTTCCAAAAACAGTGATGAAGGCAGTTAGTAAAGCAGATGGAGGAAGATTTCTCTCTTGAAATCATAACCACTTTAGTGAGAATATATTACTCATCTTAAATGCTAAGTCTGTAGGTTGTGATCTTGGCAAAAAGCATAATAGAATTTAAAATCAGATCCTGAAATAAACTGGTTTCATCCACAAAATGAATCTGCTACTTATAAATAAAAGGGCATGAGTGGAAGTATCAATGAGAATTGCCAGGAAAGATGTACAGTTGGATATAGAATGGAGTTAATATTTTTTTAAAATAGGTGACTTAATGGAATGATCCAGTTAAAAAGGATGTTCCCCTTGGCTAGAAAATATGGGTACTGAGAAAGGGAAAGAAGAAGGAGATTGGAAAGCGAAGGGGAGAGTCTATACTCCACATAGCACAAAGGTTGTGATGGCCTGAAAAAACACTGGCTTTAAAATAAATAAATAAAGGAAAGAAGCTTCCCAACTCCATTATGGGCCTGTAAATGGCCACCAAAGTCAGCAGCAAAATGGCTAGCGCTGCAGCCTCTTCAGCTTAATGTGTCCTGTTTTCTGACCCTGAAACATTCTCTTTATGAAAGGATCAAGTTGGGACCATTGTCCCAGCGCCTTGAAAAGAGCGCCACAGAATGTGCTTTTGTGTTAAGTTGCCTTTCCCCCCCCTTTTCTGAGCTACTGCCTGCTGTGCTTCCCCCCTAAAAAAGGAGACTAGGCAGAAAAGGGGGGGGGGAGAAAGGCTGGGATGGACAGTGATACAGACAGAGGCTGTCTTGATGAACCATCTGTGCTGGGGTGTAGTCCAGTGGAGCTGAAAAATTAAACAGCATTTTCAATTAACTTTCTGTCCCGCTTTCTCTAGTGCCTTTTCTCTTCATCGCCCCCCCCCCCCTTTTCCTATTTTATTTGGAATATTCGATTTTAACCCTGTGAAAGCTGTTGATTGAATGAGAAGATGTTTATTTTTAGAATAGATCCACCAAGAGCAACCCATGAATAGCTAGGTTGCATCAGGTGATTCTAATCTTTTAATTCTAACCTGTCCTTTTGTACTGAAGTATTGTTCACACTCTAGAAAGCTATAATGGGTATCCCTCAGAGTTATGTTTGCAGTGTATATAAATTTATACTTCACATTATAAGGTGGCGTTACTTGCAAACCTATTATTTTTACTAAGTTCCCGCTATATTTGCTGTAACTGTGACTAATTAATATGATTCTCTCACTAGCCTGCATGTGTATATAAACACATATTTGTCTCCCATTTATGGACATTGTATTAGGAAGTGAACATACATACTTCAAGGCAGCCCAAATGACCCCTGCTAGTTCCTTCTCAGTGAAATAGCACAAATGAGAAGTCCATTAGAATTAGGTGAGATGGATCGTGAGGGTTAATTTGCTTCCTATTATTGGGGTGTGAATAGCTAAGGATTAAGTATCAATTGCCCCTGAGTGGCTGTGTTCACACTTCAACTAATGAGCTGCTGTGCAGCCCATCTCACATGAAGAAGTGATAGGTTGCAGTGCCAGCATCAGGGCACAGCTAATTGTCTTGCACCCCGTTCTGGGACTGTTACTAGATTAATCTGACTCTACAAAAGCTATTGGTGCTATTAAATTCATCTCCCTCTACCTGTTTCGGAAAAGGAAGTATAACTATCCTATTCCAAAGGTTTACATGCTTCTCCTTAGTGTGGTGCTGGCCATATTTCAGGGCTTTTACTGTGTTCCAGAGAAGCTTGTATGGGCACAACATGGTTTAGGATTTCTTTCCAAAGGCAGAAAATCAGTATATTTCTGTTCAGCCCCACATTTATGCAATATATTGGAAGTTATTCTGCCTTTCTCCAGGATATGAATTAGGATGGGATGTGGCCTCTCTGCATGAAGAATTTTATGGTTTTGTGGTAGAATGTTGGTTCAACCTGAACATCCACCTTTCTTTTGTGTTTGTATTCATGACTTTATACTTAGTTTTTATTCTATGTGCCACACAGAGTTGTCAACAAGTTAGATAACCTTAGAAATGTGGAAAATAAATAGCAAATTAACAAACATATCCTTCTTGCAAAAACACAGTAACAGCCATATGAATGTTAAATACCAGGATCAGAATCACTTCTTATAAACTGTTTCACACATTGTATCCGGGTTATTCTTTTTGAGTTTCCTGATATTGTATAACATGTATTTTGTCAAAACAGTTATGTTAATTCTTAGAAGATTCCAGAGTGGCTGCGGTAAGTTTCAAATTAATCCATTATGCTTCAGAATAGCAAATGGAGCCTTCATCCTTGCAAGCACAGCTATCTAAGTTTAGCACATCATTTTACCTCATTGTGGTTCTCATTTCCTGGGCTTTGTTAGAACCCTTGTCAGCTGAAAGTCTGTCCTCTCAGCACTTGCCCCCTTTCCCAGGTCATTAATAAGTGTATTAAGGAGTATGGCGTTCAGGGATTCACCACAGTTAATCTCCTGCCAGGCCCCAGAGTGGCCGTTCATTCCCACTACCAGATTCTCCTTTTCTTAGATACTTCTTGACCCGTGACAATACTTTGCCTCCCACACCACATTAGCTTCGTTTCCTTAGTAGCCTTCTCCTCAAAGGCTTTTGAAAACTCCATATAAATTATGTTAGTGGTTCTCTTCCTCTATCTGCTGCTTGGCTGACAGACTAGTAGAATGACACAAGACAAAGACTGAGTCGATTGTCTTTTGCAGATGTTGTGCTGGTTTTGTTAATATCCTAATTGGGATTGTCATCAGGATTTACAGTTCTTTAATTCTTTCCTCCAGGTTATCTGCCTCTCAAAAAAGTGCAGCAGCTCCTGGTTCCCAGGATTCACTTGCCTTCTTTTTAAATATAAATTCAAAATTTCATATTTTGGGCATTACACCAGATTTTAAGGAATGGCATGTAATGTATGTTAGCTGATCAAGGTTTGTAACCTTTACAAGAGTAACTCTTTTTAAATGAGGCTCTATATTAATTGAAAATTATTTGCAATTAAGTTTTCTTTTGATGCTAAGACCTTTTACAAAATTGCAGTGGAAATCACTGATGCTGTATCAATAATAATAATAATAATATACATCATTGCATCCATATTATTCTCTCACCTATGTTCTTTATATAGTCTCTTATTCTATCTGACAAAAACTTGCTATGATTTAATTCTGAGTAAACATGTTTAGTATTGCATTGGATAATTTTATTATTGATTACAGCACATAATATGACATGCCAACCCAACTTGATGCCTTTGAGGTACATTCCCATTGGCCATGCTGGCGGGGAGGCCAGAAGCTTAATACAATTCTATATCTGTGGTTCTATATCTGTGGTGAGCAATATAACTTATTGAAAACAGGAGATCAAAAATGAGCTGGACCTGACTGAGGGATGAGAGACAAAATATTTCCAATGCATCTTTATGGAAGAGGCAGATGGGCAACAGCACAGAATGTTACTGACTACTACATCAAAAGCCATCCTCCTTCCTGATTACATAACCCTGAATGAAAATATGCACTGGCATGAATGCAGCCAGTACACACAATCTGCAATAAGGTGCAGCATGAGGAGAGAGCAGAAGTATAACCTGTTATCTCATAACACAGAAGGAAATCCAGATATGGCTCCTGGTAGTAAAATGCTGGGGAAAATTTCAGAAGCCATACCCAGTGTGCTGTCCCTACCTTGGGTTAAGGGAAAGAATGTTCTTACTCCATCTCAAATCAGAAGCTCTGATCTGACATAGATTAAGGGTTTGGATAGTTCAGAAGGTACTTTGTCCCCAGGGT
This sequence comes from Ptyas mucosa, assembly GCA_012654045.1. Classification (NCBI taxonomy): domain Eukaryota; kingdom Metazoa; phylum Chordata; class Lepidosauria; order Squamata; family Colubridae; genus Ptyas; species Ptyas mucosa. The sequence goes on from WNWU01000004.1 coordinate 19,394,489, forward strand.
TGGGCTGCTGGGGGTTTGCAGGGGCTTGGGAGAATCTCTAGCTAAGATTCTGTGCAGTTCGGAGAACCCCCAAATCAACGGTGGGTTTCAAAAATTTTTACTACCGGTTCTGTGGGTGTGGCTTCGACGTGGCATGGCATGGCTTGGTGGGCATGACAGGGGAAGGATACTGTAAAATCTCCATTCCCACCCCACTCCAGGGGAAGGATACTGTAAAATCTCTCTTCCCTCCCCAATCCAGGGGAAAGTTACTGCAAAATCACCATTTCCTCCCGATCAGCTGGGACTTGGGAGGCAGAGAATAGATGGGGGCAGGGCCAGTCAGAATTTTTATTACTGGTTCTCCGAACTACTCAAAATTTCCGCTACTGGTTCTCCAGAACTGGTCAGAACCTGCTGAAACCCACCTCTGCTCCAAATCCCACTCCTGGCTAGCCCCACCCATCCCGCCCCGTCCCTCCCAGGAGTCCCCATGCGGCCCGTTTTGGATGCAGGTAAGTGCAGGGCACGCACGGAGGCTCGGGGAGGGCATAATAGGCCACGCCCACCATGGCCATACCCACCCAGCAACCGGGCAGAGAATTTTTGAAGCCCACCCCTGTTTGTCCCTAGAACTCTCATTCTTCAGCCTGCAATGTTCTCCAGGAATACAGGAGGTTTGTCTTATCTGCCTCATGAAAGAATTGGCTCCTGTTTAAGTCAGAAGAATGCCCCATGCTTCCTTATAAGCGAACCTGTAGGCTGAGTTCCTTGATTTGGGGAAGGGGTGTTTACTGTTCATTTTCATTTTTTTTTCCAAAGAAAAGCAGAAGGCTATTTCTTGGCACCTGGGACCTTTAGCAGATCTTCAGTTATAAACTGAAAAGCAGAGGAGAGAGATTGGTTTGAAAAGGGAAGTGTCAAGAGGGAGAACAAAGTAGGAGTCTGCAGAGAATCTAGGTTGGTGTGCTAACCCTTGGCCAGAGTGCCTGGTTGAATCACAACCTCACAATAGGTCAGGCTACAGTTCCTATGGAACTGGCACAGCAAAGACGGGGAGTTGAAGGGACGTGGGGAAGGAAAGTCTTCCCTGAATTGCTTAAAGACATTCTTGATTTGATTTAAACAAAAACAAAATACTGGCAGGGTGGGTGGCTGGCGGGAAGGGACCTCCCCTCCCTTCCCCCTCTCTTGCACCCGGGTGGGGAGCTTTCATTCTGCTGGGTCAGCCCTTCGTCAGCAGGAGCCAACGTGTCCGTCAGACCCTGGCTTCTTTTCTCTCCCTGAAAGGGTGGGCGAGACCTTTCCATTCAAAGCAGTGGTGGTTCTGGGAGGTCCCATTCCTCTCTGGGTGTTGGGGCGGGGTGGAGAGACAAACAACAGTGGCACTGATGCACAGAGATGGAGCCCGTTCCCTTCAGTGAGAGATCAGCTACTGGCTTTTCCAACCCAGCCGTGAAGCACATTATTCTCTGTCCCCCACACTTAGCGATTGTTTACCACCATGCTGCCTCAAGCATCAAATTAAAGATAGCTTCAGAAGAAGAATCCATTTTGGGCCTTTGTCCCTTGTGCCTGACTGGTTCTCCTGTGTTCCTGACACTCTCATTTTCCTCCTGTCAGTTCAGTTCTATAGCAACATTCTCAAGTATTTTTATGTGAACTTTATCAACCACAAAAATCCTCTTCCTCTCTTGTCAGAAGATTACAATTCAGTGTACTGTTAAGGGGAGTACATTCTTCATTTTAGGTGTATGTAGCACATTTTTAGGAAGTGTGCACCTGAACGCTGGGATTGGAATTGGCTCTCTGTTAAGTATATACTCCATGGCAGACCTGGTTTTATCGCGCTCTGAACGGTTTCTTCAGACATAGTGAACAGCCTGCAAGACAGTTACATGCAATCCCCAACCTGTCTTATCAGCCCTCACCACAACTTGTATATGTGTTGCTAATATTTTTATTGTTTTGGGGCAGTTACAACACAAAGATGAGAACAGAAGATACATTTAGAAAAAAAGGTCAGAAATTAAATAAGATACAGCAACATGTGAACAGGTATAGAAAGCAATACAACTCAGTTTTTAAACAAGAAATGAATCCTTCATAACGGGAAATCATACTATCTAGTCTTTTTGTTGCATTGATAAACAGTTAGTTCCAAAGTGACCAGTGTACACATTTCATGAAATCAGCTTTTGGTATTGGGAATACAAGTATCTTTCATATCACAATCCTTTTTGTGTAGAACCTACTAAAATCTGCCACTGAAATATGATGGCAAGCCAGCAGTAAAAGAATATCACTTTATTGTGATTTTTATTGGTAAACAAAACAAAGTACCATATGACCGGCTTAAAACTTTTTAAAACAAAAGCTATTCTGACTCTTAACTTAACTCTCTCCCCAAACCTAGCTCACTCATTCGCATCATTAAATCACTGTCCTATTCATGTCAAGCTTTGTTTGCCAAAAATATAAAGACATAATTGTTGCTTCTGACTGCTCAAAACTATATAACAAGCTTTCCCAGTACAATCTAAGTTGGCAGCTTCATGGTAGAAAAGATTACAAAATTCCTTCTTAATCTTATTAGTTATCTTGCCATCCAGTCTTTTGGATATTGGTGATATGCTTAATCTTGTCTGGGACATACTGAAAAAGCGGCATAGCATAGGTGTTTTTATAACAGATCAGTGAAACATGGGAATAAAGCAAGCAAGAAAGAACTCTTGGAAATCTATGGGAAATCCTTCATCTTCTTGTTTGATAGACATTACAGTGCTTTGTTATCATATTGAGTAATTTAATGTTAGCCAGGAGCCTAGAGTGTGCTATGGATTGAAAATTGCTTTATATTATACCATACCTAGTATTAGTATAAAGCATGACTAAGTAACTTTCAGTTTTTGAGGCATTTTAATCTGTCCTATTTCATAGAGATATTGTTTTATCATTTCATAAAAGCAGAAATATATTAACTAAAGCTACAGTACTTTCCTTTTAATGACCCTGTAGTCCCTTAATTCGGGGTAGAGTCAGACATGACTGAATGGAGCTGAGTGTTCACTGGCCGGATGCCCTTCCTGATGCCTACGTGGATTTCACAAAATTCAGAGTTCCCCTCCCTCCTAATCAACCAGTGTTTCCAAAAAGCATGGATAAACAAACCAAACTTTAATCTGGCAGGTAAGAAGTGATAGCAAGCCTTGTTGGAAATGGATTTTTATAGGTGAGGCATCATAATAAAAAATGTCCATTCTATTTTTCATATTTCATTGTACTTTCAAGAGCATCTAGAAAAGAATGTCAAGAGTTGTACTCACCCAATAATAAGAATGGAGTACAGCAGTATAAAATGTATGCCCCGTTCTTTTATATCTGATGTTGGGTTTATGGTAGTAATACCTTAGCTTGGACTATGAGGTGATTAGTTCTAAAATAAATGATAAACTGGGAGATTGTAATCTATAGGATATAATTCTTTAAGAAGAGACCAGGACAAAACAAAATTCTTTATGATAGAAGATATTGTGCCATTTGTTTGCTTGTTTATACTCATGGCTCTTACAAGCAAACCAAGTGACTTACCCATTGGCAGATCTGTCAAATGAAATGCTGTGACATGTCATAGAGCAGGTTCCATAGACTTATCATAATTCCATTTCATGATCTGCAGAAAAAGGGGGCAAAAGGTATTTTAGAGAAAAGTCAGCACAGAGTTTGCTAAATAGATTGTCCTGCTTTCTACCAGGACTGTATAAAGAGAGATACTTGGTGTCCAGTTTAATAGAGATTAGCAAAATTTCTATTCTAAGATTATAGGTAAAGCAAGTTTACTATATCTGGCAATTTCATAGTTAAAAAAAATTATGCATTGCTTTCCCTCTTTCTCCCTCTTCATTCTCCCCCTGCTTTTCAGAGTTGACAGGGGCAAAATAAAGGCACTTAAAAAAAAACAATTTTGTTTCTTCTGGGAGTGATGGAGCGAAAGTGAACAAAGATTATAGCTTTGTGAGCTGGAGACCTTCGTAATGGGGGGAGCGGCAGTGACATAATGGCAACCTAATGGCAGTAATTGCCCCTGGTTTTGACAGGACCTATATCACAGCTCAAGGCAAAAAGAGATGTTTAAAGTAAAAATTTACACAAAATTACACGGTTTGGGGGTGAAAATGGCTGTTTCTACCACTGTGTGTTGGGAAAATTTCTTTTACCCTCTCTTTTTCTGTGGGGATATTTTCTGGGAGCAGATTTGTTGTCCCTGTTTTCTACCTATCACTTAATCTACACCAGCTATTGATTCTCCTCTGAATTGCATGAATTGTTGCTGCTGGCACTTCATGGATCTGAAAAGGCAGCACCTGTGGAGTCTTTCTTAGAGGATGCTACGTGGGGCACAAACTGATTTTTCTGAGCCTAATCTAAAGAGCAGAAGTTGAATTTTGAAATGGAGAAATACTAACTTGAGGAGCTTTTGAGTAGCTCTGCTGGTGAACTCTATGAAAAGGGTAAGTGTCCTTAAAGATGCATTTCAGGGTCTTCCCACATAAGCATGTTGGTATGTATTCCAAATAGATTTATGACACCTTGGACTCAGGCCAATTACATGCTGATTGTACTATTGATTCTGTAAAGAAAACCCTTTTTGATTCTTGAATTTAGTTTCAGAAAACATTCAGTCCTGTTTACTTTTGCAAAGGAGGATTGTAGTGCACACAGATTTTAGATGTTCTTCATTTGATTGCAATGTCTGAGAAGACCTTTTTTTCCTCAATGTGAACACGCATATAAATACTTTTCTTTTATAATTGTAAAACTCTGTGTGCGTGTGTTTGTGTCTGTTGAAATCACTATAATATACCACAATAACCCCAATTAATCTAAGTTGCAGTAAGCCACCCAGAATCGCTTTAGAACAAGATGGGTGGCAAATAAATCTAATAAAAAATGAAGAAACAAAATAAATCAGGCTGGAAGAAAGGGTTGGATCCTTACAAGATGAATTTAGGACCTTCACAGTTTATTTAGGAATCAAAAATCTCACAAGGTGTTATCTGAACTATATAGAAGTTTGCTATACCAGTAAGACATACCTGGGCTTGATCACAGTTCAAAACCCCATCCTTGACAAAGGAGAAATTGGAAATGCAGGCACTCTGCTTTATATTAAAAGTTCCAATCTAGAGCCAGTTTGAGCGTAGTTCACTTTGGATCTTCACTTGAAAAGGTGCTGAATAACTATATATGCAAGTGTGTTATCCTAGCTAGCTATCTTAGCTCAAAGGTTTGCAAGACAGTAAGAGATACTAAGTAAAAAGAAACATCTGTTCAAAACCAAACACAGCCTTCCTGCTAAATGGCCTAGAACGCTCTTCCTAGTGAGGTCCAAGGTGGGAAAGTGAACCAGTGTTGGGAATGTTTTGTCTGGAAGAACTGGATGGGGGAGGTATGCCCATGGTAAGGGTCTCTCCCATATCCTGAGAGTGGTCACATCTGGGGAAGTCGTCTGGTCTAAGTTGATTGTTCCCTCAGCTCGCTTGGCTTTAATGACTCGTGATGCCGCAAGAAGTGGCGATATAATGGCCATTCCATGCTTGGCAAAAGAAAGGAGGCAAAGGCAGGCTTGCTTAGCTTGCCTTACTCCCATTGGGGAACTGGCACTTCAGGGATCATATTGCCTTCAGCTTTGGAATTTGAATAAACTTACCTCCAAAAGAGATATGAAGACACTAATTAGTTAAAAAATTGCTTGTTTATAGTGTAATGTACGAGATCCAAAGCCATAGCTTGCATCAGCGCTACATTTTTTTTTTGCATTGTAACTGTTCTTGTTTGAAGTATTATGCATAAAGATTATGATGTTATTATTATGGTTCATAATTATCTGATGTCTTCATTAAGTGAATGATTAGATAATCCTGAGTATAGTATGTCCCACTACCTTGTTTCTTTTTTTAAAATTTTTTTTATTAATTTTCAATAATTAAAATACAAAAAGAAAGAATTCTTGTGCATAACTGTGACCATTTACATGACATTTTACTATAATTTACTTATACTCTATACATTCTACCTAAATCCAATCCTAGTTTATCTAATTCTTTTTCCCTTTTCTATTTTCAATCCATTTGTACCACTTCTCCCATATTACATAGTATTCCAAATCCGTCAATCCTTTTAGTTCAAGTGTCAATTTGTCCATTTCAGCGCAGTCGAAAACTTTTTAAATTCTTCAGAGAGTATATTTGTATTTCTCCAACACTGCACAAAGGCTAGTCTTGCCGCCATTATTATATATAGAATGATGTATGTTGTTTTTTTAATCATATTTCCCTTTCATTATCCCTGCCCTGTTTCAATAAACTAGGGTAGGGCACCACTTTAGGGGCTGTTAAAATGCCTTCCAGTGGCATCAGAGCTCTTTGACTATAGTTTCACGGCAACAACATTTGTATTTTCACAATCATGGTATTAAATATCTTCTCAGACTGAGATCCCCAGTTTTATCTAAGCAGGGATTTGGTGATCCATTGCATTTTTCTTTAACAGAAGCACCTTGCTCATATGTAGTTGTAATACATTTTGGATTAGTCCATTACTCAGAACTACTGATTGAACATTCGTGGAATATATTGATAGTTTATTAATTGTTTAGTCTTATGACCATAACAACAAAATAAAAGAAAAGGCAAATACAGGATCTAATTCCAAGGTAAAATAGATAAAAGAGAACACAATATTAAAATAGATATGTGGTAAATACAAAGAATTAATATTTAGATAAACATGTCACCATCACAGTTTACCTCAACCTGTTTGATAATGGGTTCTTAGCTCAACTGCCTTAACTACAGGTATTCCTTGAGATATGACCGTAATGGAACCTGCCTATTACGGTTGTATTAGGCAGAATGGCTGTTAAGCAAAATGTCCTCAGGTAATGATCCCACTGTCCTTGATGCAACTGTTAAACAAATGTGAGGGTCATTAAACGGAGCACAGGGTGCCCTGGATAGGGGAGGCCCAGGGTCACCTGCCCTGGGTCTCCTAAGGTTACCCCAACCTCTGAGGCATCTCATGCTCTGTTTCTCGTCCCTCAGTGTCCCACAGTCCTTCAACTTTCTTCCCACCCAGCAAGCAAGAGTGATCAAGCCAGCTGGAGCTTGCAAACCTCTAGCTGTTTTCCCACCCAGCAAACAAGGGAAGAGCAGACCATCTGGAGTTTGCAAACTCCAGCAAGCAAAGAGAGATCAGGCCAGTTGGAGTTTGCAAGCTCCAGCTGATACATGCCCACTATAGCTGGCCTGAACTTCCTTGGGTGGATGTGGCTTCAGGTACCCAAGGGGTGGGGTAGAAGAGTGAATGCTGCAGCATCCCTGCAGTTGGTCATAAGGGTGGATGACTGCAGGGGTGTTGCAGCCACTGTAACTTTGAAACTGGGTAATAAGTAGCATTGGGGGAGTCTGTCTGACCTAGGCTTCCTTAGAAAGCATGAAACAAAGTCTTAATCCCGGTAAAACCTCTTTTATTAAAAGAGGTTTTTTACTGTTCATTCCATTATTAATTCTGTTCATTCACAGTCAACAAGGCTTTGGCAAACAGTCTTTCAGAGGAATGTTTATCAACTCCCATCTTATCTCACTTGGAATGCTGCCAGAGAACCAATTTCCAAGTGCAGAACAAGGCCAAACTTGGCACTGAGTCTATTAAAGTCACAAACAGAACTTTCCAATCTTGAAACGAGATGAACTAATTACTTCCTGCAAAAGCCCACATCCCATTCGCTCCTCTTTTATTTCCTATGGGAGGGGCCAATCATCTCCAAGGTGTGGCCTTACTCCTGAGTCTACCCTGCTTTCTTAATTGTTCTTGTCTTCTGGCAGTTCTGCGCATGTGCATACTGGGAATGGGCTCCAGCTGTTCCTCTGCCTCGCTGCTGTCTAACTCCCTCTCTGCCTCCAACGCAGAGCCTTCATCCGAGTTTTCTCCAGCTCCCAGGACTGGCCCAAGTTCCTCCCCAACTTCCTCACTGTCCTCATTGCTGCCAGCTCCGCTGGCTGCTTGCGGGCCGCAACAGAGTCTGTCTTTGAACTTTGAATAGAAAAATACATTTTTTTAACGGTCACTAAGCGGTTGATCATAAATTGAGGACTACATGTATAAACATAGCAGTTCTGCTTACGGTGTATATACATTAGAGCCCAGGAAGAAATAGGATAATCTGTGATTCAGATCTCAGTGGGGTGTTCTTTCAAGTACAGATGTTCAAGTCCAGATCTAAGCTTCATGGAATAGATGACTGAATTTCTAGAAAGAGCATTCAAATTCGGCTGAACTTATGTCACAGAAAACAAACATGAAAATAAATCACTGGCCAAGAAGAATTTTGAAAATCAAAGCCCCAAAGTGATTGAGGAAAACCATATCAGACAAGTTTATTAAACTTTTTCTTGGTTGAATGTTTGAATGATATCTTGATTTAATGAGGATGAATGGTAATGATTAGATATCTCTACTAAATGGTTTACTATATACCCATGGTCAAACTCTCTTTTAGCAATGCCTATTTTGTTTCTAATGAAGTTACACCTATCTTTATTTGCTAAGTACTGATTTGTATTACCTCTTTTCGGTAGGCCTTAACTATTCCTTTTGATACGAAGTGCTTTTCCTCCTATTACAGGCTTTGACACAACCAACAAATTCATTTTATATGTATTAAAACATCTATTTCTCATCTTCGCATTTCAGAAACTACAAAGGAGATTTGTTTTAAAAAATGAGGCTTTTTGACAGCATAAATACATGAATAATGATATAAATCAGCAGCAAATCTGGACATGAATAATACATAAAAATCAAGTAGCTGAGCCCACAAAAAGGCAGGATTAATTAAATGTGATGAAATAAACTTTATGGTATCAAAATAGTAACCACTTCTGAGAGATCCTCACATTAAGGGTACCACCTTTAAAAAGGCCCTGGAATCTTAATTGCTACAAATTCAGCTCCACAAAATCAGGAAGTTGGAAGCAGTGGTTATGGGATTGAAGAGGGCACAGAGTGTTGCCTATTCCCAAGTTGTGCATTCAGAAAAATACATGAATATATGGCACTTCGTTAGTTATGAGTTGAGAAAGAGGCGTGGCCAAGGGTTGGGAGCCTGAAGGTCCCATTCTGGGCAGTGTCTGGGTAGTCGCTATTTCTCTATATGTAGAAAATCCAGACTGTGACAAGGAAATGTACTTGCTTCCTTCCCATAGACATCATGTGCCAGCTAAACCTTATTGCATCTGATTCTTTTCTGTAAAAAGATGGAGGATTCAGTAGTTGACTCCCAAGTATTCAGAAGTAGATGAGATATTGAAGATTAAAGATTACAGCCAAATAAATAATAGCGTCCTCCTGAACTTTGGTATTTGCATTCAAGTGATATAGTCTTAATTTGCTTGTGTCATATGAAGTAACATTAGTGGTGTCAAGTAACTGAAAACCAGCTTGGCCATTGTATTTTAGGATTTTTTTTTTGAGCCAAATAGTTCTCTTTGGTCAATCTTTCCTAATGAAACAATTGCCCCCCTGTGGATGATGAACAGAGGAGAAACCCAAATCTGACAGAAGGATATTGTCTTAAAAAAGATTTAACCATCCATCCATCCATCCATCCATCATATCACTACCCTCCTGGCAGACTAGAACATTTAGATATTCTACAAACCAAAAGCATTACATAAGTGTAATTAAAATATCAAGAAGCAAATTATAATACAGTAATAAAGCCACACGATTTCTGCTGTTCCTCCTTTGGCAATATTCATAGAAGTTGAAAACTCTTAACAGCTCATTGTTAATTTTCTAATGAACATCAAAGAGAAAGACACTATGCTCTGGAGACAAAACTATTACAAAGTTAAAAGGATGGAAGCATAACTGAAAAACTGTGGGAAACCCCCCCCCCCCAGTTCATCTGGAGGATTCTTGCCAACCCTGTTCAAGATGTATGGACAATATGGTTAGGTTCCATCTGAGGGAGACTGTCTTGGAGATACCTTGGTGCCAAGCCACGTATAGTTTTGTGGATCAAATCAGCACTTTGAATTTTCAAGTCAGAAGTCTCTAAAACTAGGGTCTCAAATAGGATGGGACTGAAGCAGAACTTTTAAAGCAAAGAGAGAGCCCTCATGTAGATCTAGCATAGGAAAACCAATTTAAAGGTAAACACTACACTCCTAGAAGGGCTGGAGTTGGATTCAGGAAAACTGGGAAGACAGTGGATAGAGACCAAAGGAAAAGAAGTAATATAAGTGTCTACAAGGAGAGAAATACCATCAGAGATGTGTCAAGACAAAGCTGATGAGACTCTTTAGTTGGAGGGGAAAGGCTACTCAGTTTCCTAGAGAATGCCATGGCAAAATCTAGTAAGTATAACCTAGAAGCTCAGGAGATGGCACTACCCATTTGAGTCAAGTCAGGATTATTTTTACTATTTTGCCATGAAGACTACAATCGTACAACCAAGTTAAGCAGAAGCTTGCTTTTTGGGGCAGTCTGTGTAGCTATAATGTATGTAAATGACTCTTTCAAGCACAGAGTCCCTCGAGTTTAGCTTCTTGTTTACATTTTACACTTACTATTTTACTCACTGCTTATTGTTTCTTTGTGAGCTTTAGATTAAAGTTATCCCTTGTAGCATTGCCTTAAAGATTTTGGTTGGTGTTAATAGGATCTGGGAGTTCATACAGATGGAAGGAAAATTGGAAAGTGGAACTTCCTTGCCCTTTCACTGTTGGAGATTGACCGAAGCATCAGTGGGAAACAGGGAAGTTCCCCTAGCGAGGGGCTCATAAAGCTGCAGGTGTGGGGATGTTGTTATTTAGTCTGCCGCCATGGAATGCGATGACTTCTTTTATTTTTGAAAAGTGGGCTACAGTAATTAGTCCATTATGACTCTTACCCTGAGCAGAGTGGAGGGGGCAGCCCACCCTCAGATACTTCTGATTTTCACATCCTGAATTTTATGGACCCGAATTATTGAGGGCATGGCATTATGTTAGTAGTGGAGGGTGTGCTGAGGGAGGAAAATGCAGAGATCCCTCAATCGGTCAGCATTACTATGACAACTGAATGCTATTTGAACAGTATGCAATTTGATCGAGTTGAGAAAGTTTCTAAAGGTGTGAGCACAAAGTGAGTTGTAGTTTTGCTTGAACTGTCCCTGCCGTTTGCCCATTTTATTGCATGCTTATCGCCTCTTTCCCTCCCGCTTTTGAAATTGATTTCCTTTCCTTTCTTTTCTCTATTCAGCGCCTAAACGCTGAATGTTCGATATTTCATTTGAGGCTTGCTAATCGCATTACTGCCCTTGACGTTTTACAGATATCATATTATGGGCCCAAATTTGGCAAATTATTAGTCCTGTAATGTATAGCTTGTCAAAGGTATTTAAGACACTAAGAGCCCAGGGCTTATCAGGGTAAGCAGAGTGTGCTTGTTGAGCTTTTGAAATGCAGAGACCCTTATAAAACACACTGAGTGATTCTCTCTCTTTTTAGCATATAAAAAAGCTTTAGCATGAAAGAAAGAAAAGAAGGAAGAAAACATCATCCATCTATCAGGGTTTACAGGGTTGATAATAAGGAAAATTGTTTTCTGTGGGTTTTGCTGAAACACAAGGAAGCTTTAAAAAGATTTCACTGGCTGTCTAGGAACAAGGAACAACATTTGTATTGAAGGCTATAACAATTGTTTTATTATTGTCCTGCAGGGGAAAAAACTAGGCAGCCATCACCCTGTATTGTGCTCTTAGTTATGAAGGGGTGAGATTAGTTTGATTAGTTTTGTTGGGTGTCCTTTGCTATGGTTTGTATTATCTCCTCCTGGAAACCTCAGGCCATGATTGATAAGTTCTTCAGAAACATTGACTCCTGAGAAAACTCGAACTGGAATCTTGTTTGATGGTTGCATTTGGTTTCGTTTTCGTGATACCTTGGGGACATGTAGTTGAAAGCATTCTGATACACATAGAATGTGAGTCTGAACAATCTTTGTTGGTTTAAAGCATCTGTTTTAGACAGGTCCCCTTTCTTGATTTAATGAATTTACGTGATAAGGTCTGCTTACTAAGATGCTGGGGCTTTAACATGATAATGTCTATTTACTAAGGTGCTGTGGCTTTAACTTGCCAGTGGGCCCCTAGGAATAAAACAACTTTGATTTTAAGCCAGATTGAACAGAGCTAACTTGGCTACTGGCCAGTCCAGAGGGTAAAGGTTTCAAAGTAAGAAGAACCAACATTGCTAAGTGATGGATGCTTTCATTTTTCTAACTAAAAGAAGACTGACACAGACAACTTCCATCTAAACTGTATCCCTCAACAGTTTAGGAAAATAGTTTCTAGAAATACTTGAATGTTAAAAGATTGGGACATTCTCCTTCATACGTATTTCACTTGCTCCATTTAACTCAAGAGTAGAGAATGAGGTAGATGAGCCAGGATCACCCTTTGCACTCACCATTGTGATGCTAACAAGCTGTAGAGTTCGTAAACATTTCCCCCCTCTCTTTGTAGCTTTACTGAGGAGGGGGCAATTCACTCCCTGCTGGCAGTAGAATGGATATCATGGCCCTTATTATGGAGTTAGACAGGCAGAGCCCAACCGCAGAGAGCTGTCAGTCCCACTTCTTAGTGACAAAAACAAGCCATAAATAAGCAAATGCTTCACAGGAAGGGAAGGGGTGGGGATGTGTGCATGTAGGGGGAGAAGACGGGACTGGAATTTACTTGTTTGATAATATTTTTTCTTCTAAAAATCTGTGTGTATATAACATGAAAATAGTTGCATCTATTTATTATTTGCTTATGCAGTTACTAGGAGCTGCTGTGTCACCTAAATATATCCTATCTTTCTGTTTGAGATCTTGGAGAAATTTATATTGGCCAGTCACACTCTCTCGAACCGATCTACCTCACAGGGTTATTACGGTGAGAATAACATTATAGATATCTGAGCTTTAGTTGGGATCTGAACCTGCATCTCTCCTGTACAAGTCCAACACCTTAGACAGTACACTCCACAATTGTATTCATTTGAAATGTTTCTGTAATTCCAAGAATTATATAAACATTGGAATATTTGAGGAGGTTTGACTGTACATTTTTGCTTTCAATGCAAATCAGTTTAGTGACACTAAACATGTGTTTATGCTGGAAAACTGCAAATATGCTGTTTTGAAAGAAATCTATATTTTTATAAATATTTTCTGTATCAGATGTGAATGTGTGAGGTACTATAATCACAGAAATATATGTATCTTTGTATAGTATATTTAAAGGGATACGGTGGCTCAGTGGCTAAGATGCTAAGCTTGTCGATTGAAAGGTCAGCGGTTCGAATCCCTAGTGCCACGTAATGGGGTAAGTTCCCGTTACTTGTCCCAGTTTCTGCCAGCCTAGCACTTCGAAAGCACGTAAAAAATGCAAGTAGAGAAATAGGGACCACCTTTGGTGAGAAGGTAACAGTGTTCCGTGCACCTTCGGCATTTAGTCATGCTGGTCACATGACCATGGAGACCTCTTTGGACAGCGGTGGCTCTTCGGCCTTGAAACAGAGATGAGCAACGCCCCCTAGTGTTGGGAATGACTAGCACATATATGTGAGGGGAACCTTTACATTTACCTTTATACTATATCCACATATGCACAATTGAGACTACAGGTAAACTTCACTTACTAACTGCATTGTTCAGTAACCGTTTGAGGTTGCAATGGTATAAAAAAGCATGTTTCTTTGCATCTTTGCATTTCCAACCAGAGCAGCATCCCACAGTCACATGATCGCCATTCAAGCACTTTGCAACTGGTACATATATACAGTCGATGCAGTGTCCCATGGTCACATGACCACTGTCTGTGTGCTTCCCAACCAGCTTACAACAAGTAAGAGTTAACAGAGAATGTGGAAGTAAAATTGCAACCTGAAGTTACATGAAGTTTCATTTAATGAATGTGGTGACTGGTTAATGGCGAATGGAAAGTAACATCATAAGTCCATCATGGTCATGTGATTTTCTGCTTAGCATCTATGGTACTAACTCTCTGGTGACAGAATTGCCAGTTCCAGTTGTGGGTGTTCAGTGAAGACTACTTGTATACAGTAAATACTATTTAGCAGCAACTATAAAACTTTGCAGAAATTTGCCATCTGGCAAATATTAAAATAGTGGGAGCTGTGTAACCATTGGAATCTTACAGATCAACTTTTATAAGTTGAGGGAACAGAAATTTCCTCCAATGATACACTAAGAATAAATCAATCCTTCAGAGAGTTTTATAAGTCCCTATTTTGATTTGCACTGTTCACAGGTTATTCATAGTTGTCACCTGTCAGCTGATACATACCATTCTTTGAAAGAAGGTAAAACAATACCATTGACTAGGTAGATATAGAAGTGGCAAAACAAGTTACTAGAAGCCATTTGGATATATGTACTTAAAATAGTCACTTCGTTACTCATTAGAAGGCTTCTGATTTCTTAACTTCTCTCCAAAGTACCTGCTGTAACATACAGTCCCTTCTTTGAAAACATTGGGAAGAAACTTTATTACAAAAAACTTTATTTATTATCTCAGAATAAATTGAGTGGTTCTTGAATCTTATACTCAGAATTTCTTGTTTCAGTGTGATCTGCACAGAAAAGAGTCATACTGCTTGATTAGCCTACTGTAAAGAACAAAATTGAGTGAGGTTTGCTTGATAGAGATAGAAATTTCACAATATTGGCAGTTTTGCTCCACAATATTCTTGATGGTTGCAGGGGGAAAAACATTTCAAGTTATGAATTGGAAGTTTTGACACATTGTCCTATCTGTGCTGCAGAAATTCAGAATGTTGCTACTGTAGATGACAGCAAAGAGATACAGAAATTGCTAGTTTTTTTGTTGACATCTAATGGTTGTCTGGATCTTGGCAGCCCAGATCTAATAGAACAGTGAAAAATTACTATTAATTAAATTGGTGCATTTTCATCGATATGTGAAAGTTTCATTTGAGTCATATTAGAAGAAGAAAGTGATCAAGGGAACCTATGATCCAAGGATTTAGTCAGTTATAAATCAAAAGGGTTAGTGAGGGAGAGTTCCTGGTTGTATTTCACACTTCATGTAAAAGTTTTCTTTCTTAGTTTACATTAGATCTGTGCTATTCGAAAGAGAATATGAATGGAATAGAACATGTGGGATGACTAATCGTGAACAAATCTACATCTAGATAACATCTGGAGGATTGAAGTTGAGAAAAGGTGCTATGCGCTTGAAAAGCATGCAGTGACTTCTTTAATTTTGACACTAAGAGTGGCATGTCCCTTAGATATTTTATGACATACCCTAACCTCATTGTTATTATTAGCATTCTTAAACTTATGAAGCATCTTTAGTGACTTTCAAAATATACTGTAAGTATATTAAAAAGAAACAATTTTACTCTGTAAATTTGCTTTTCTCTCAGAAGGAAACTTCTTATTCAGTTGTAATACAAAGGTTATAACCGTGGTTCTGCAGATATTGAAATCCAGTTTGTTTCAATTTTATTATGACCAAGGAGGAGAGATGAGGGGTGTGGAAGTTTAGGAATATCTGGAAAAAACATCCATTTCTGTTTGAAGCCTTTATTTTTTTTACTAAAATGTGGATGTTAGAATTGTACAGACTTAGGATCCATTGTGTCAAAAACATCCATTTCTGTTTGAAGCCTTTATTTTTTTTACTAAAATGTGGATGTTAGAATTGTACAGACTTAGGATCCATTGTATCATGTTATTGCTTTTAAGCTGTTTTACGATGTAAAAAAGATAAGGAGACTCTAGAAAGAGTGCAGAGAAGAGCAATAAAGATGATTAGGGGACTGGAGGCTAAAACATATGAAGAACGGTTGCAGGAACTGGGTATGTCTAGTTTGATGAAGAGAAGGATGAGAGGAGACATGATAGCAGTGTTCCAATATCTCAGAGGTTGCCACAAAGAAGAGGAAGTCAAACTATTCTTCAAAGCATCTGAGGGTAGAACAAGAAGCAATGGGTGGAAACTAATCAAGGAGAGAAGCAACTTAGAACTAAGGAGAAATTTCCTGACAGTTAGAACAATTAATAAGTGGAACAACTTGCCTGCAGAAATTGTGAATGCTCCAACATTGGAAATTTTTAAGAAGATGTTGGATAACCATTTGTCTGAAGTGTTGTAGGTTTTCCTGCCTGGGCAGGGGATTGGACAAGAAGACCTCCAAGGTCCCTTCCAACACTGTTATTCTATTTCTATTTTCTACAGCAGTGGTCCCCAATCCTTTTGATACCAGGGGCCAATTTTTCCACAGACTGGGGGTGGTGGTGGAGGAGCAGTATACCACCTAGATCCCTCGCATGTGCAGTTTACAGTAGGGTTTGTGCTTCTATGAGAATCTAATACCCGATTATCTGAGGTGGAGTTGAGGGGGTGATGCTAGCACTGGGGAGCGGTAGCAAATACAGATGAAGCTTTGCTCGCACTCGCCTGCTGCTCACCACCAGCTGTGTGGCTCAGTTCCACTGGTACCAATGTATGGCCCGGAGGTCATGGACCCCTGGTCTACAGGACCTTTATTTCCTTGACATCTGAAGTACATTTGAAATAAAAGTCTGTCAAGTGTAAGCCATTTTGTGTAAGAAGTATAGCAGACAATAGCGCTAAAATCTGATCTTTCCTAATTCCAGGGCTGCTTTTTTTTTTTTTTTTGGTCTTAATGTGTCTTTTTATTCAGGGCCTCTATTTCTCACTTATAATGAACCCCATTCCCCCACCCTATTTACATATTCTCCACAAGGGAATTCTTTCCATGTAAGGATTTTATATAGCATCCACCCACCAGCATTGAATCCAAGTGGATTAATTAATTCATGTCTATAAAAAGCTTGTTAAGTGCTATAGCGATGATTATGTTTTGGAGTGCTGATGTTTTGTAGTCTCTGGATTCAGCATTAAAACTAGTGCTCAGTTTTAAACAAGACACGGTTTGAAACAAAAGAAAACACCTTTGCTCCTCACTGTTAGGCATCCAAATAGGGCCCAAAGTAGGAAGGGCGTCAAACTTTGTTGCTCTATAGAAGCTGAAGTTTTGCTTCTTTTTTTGCTCTTTTTTTTTGTTTTGTTTGGGCTGGAGTGGTTGTGCTCCTCTCTTCTCCCAGCAGCTGCTCAGGATGCAATATTTTCCCCTCACGCACTCTCTCCCTTATGAAATGGCGCGTTGGTAAGTGCTACTTAAGAAAACACATGTTCTCCCCCTTGAAAGCAGCTCCCCCCCCACCAACACCTTTCTTTATTCGACCCAAACCTCACCGAAGGGAATTTGCAACAACTGTGGTGATAAATCCGCCCGCAGATAATTGGCAAGAAAACAACACTTGTGCAGTATATAACATTTTATGGTTGTTTCATGTACTTTATTATAATACTAATGAGCAGTTATATATCAGGAGCTAACTGCATGCCGGATTAGCTTGTTAGCATGATATGAAATGGCAGAGCAAATAGTCTGGGCCTCTCGTCTGCCTGCATGCTCTTCCCTCCACCTCTGCTTGCATTCCCATTTGCACCGAGTAATTAGTATGCAAATTACAGCCCAGGACCACACAAGTTCTAGTATATTACAAGGGCTTTATTATACTCTTGTGAGTGGATGATGGAAATGGCCCATGGCAGTGTTTATCTCACTACCTCTCTCTCTCTCACTCTCACTCTCTCTCTCTCTCTCTCTCTCTCTCTCATATACATGCGATAGCCAAGAATAAACACAGATTGTTCGGTCCCCATCACGTTATGGCTCCCTGAAGATCCTACCAGCTTGACTTTGCCTCAGTAGTGGGATCCTGTGCCATATCAATTATGATCATGGTGATAATGTTGATAGTGGTAGCTCAGATGATGATGGTGTCAAGGTAGTGAATGTTATTATGTGAGTTGCCTTGCTTCTGTCTTCGGAGTAGTAGTACCTAGGAAAATTAAGGCATGATTCTTCTGATATGAACAATATATTTTTCCAGTCTCAGTTGTTAAAACTGGATTCTTTTTTAAACTAGTCTTTCCCAACATGGGAAAATGCTAAACTGCAACTACCATCCTGGTTGCGAGTTCTGGTGGGTCAAATTTGTTGAGATTGCACATTGAGAATTTACTCTCTAATATATTTTATTCTTGATTTATTCTTTATTCTTGAAAGTATTGAAGCATTTCATTGTATGTTTTAGAAAGATATGACTATTTTTGATGGTGAAATCCAAGGTCCTAAAGAGCTGTAAAGATTTTACCTTATCTAGAGAAACCATTCTTTCACAGACATACTGAATAATATTCTTACATGGAACAGTTTTTGAGATATGCAAACTTTTTGCATTTTAATGCTCTATGCTATTGTTTAGAGGTTTGCCAGCATTTCATTGTATGCTTTGGCGTATTATATCACCCAGAAATAGTTCCCTTTGCTTCCTAAACAGCCTTCTCTTTTGCCTTATTACTTTAAAAGTTACATATTGAACTCCAGCCAATTTGTTTTCAGAAAGGGAGCACACATTCATTATCACGTCCAAAGGTTGTATTTAAGCTAGATGCATGGTGTTGGAAAAGAAATCTTTGTATAGAGTGGGAAATTGTGATTTAATGCAATTTTTCTTATTGCAATTAAGATTTTCCACATCCATGTGTTATCCAACAGGACAACATGCTGTAGGACTGATTATCCTTCTAAAGAACAAATAACAACAGACATACTTTGTCCCTTGGCTGTGTTACGTTCCTTTAAATGGGTTTTGTAAGTCTTAGAAACCCACTGAAGAGCAAGCTAGAGAGCCACAAGTCCTCAGAAATCCTGACTGCATTAATACTCAGCATAAAGTACATTGCAGGGAAGGGGAAGAATCTGTATAGCCCGCAGTTTTCGCAAAGCACTGAAGTAGACCACACATCACCCTCTGACAGGCCCTGATGTTAGCTCCCAGAATGGATCACAGGAGACTCATTAGAAAAAACAAATATTATTACACACTACAGTGATTTATGGGGAAAAATGAAAAATTTCATGTTGCTGCATCCTCACTTTCCTCTGTCTTCATGCAGGGAAATTATTTATTATGGCACTAGGCCTTTAGTGAGAAACAGGGAAGCTGTTGCTACCACAAACTGCCTGGCTTTTGGGTTTAATAAAGCACGTTCAGTTCCCAACCCCTTGCCCCTGTTATTATTTTCCCAGTTTCCATTAAACATACCGTAAGACCTATTTTACAAGCCTTAAAAACTGATAGGATGTAGCAAACACTGGAATAACCTCTTAGACAAGCTGTGCTTACCTTAAAAGAACATTGCTACAACTTAATTTCTGTATTCTTTTCAGAATATAGCCTGTATCCAAAGCTGTGATTTTAAATCCTTTCAGATATATAAGTTCATTACTTCCTTCTGGTTTTTAAAATACTTATGGGAATTTTATGCACATACTCTCAAAATGCCAGTATGATTTGATCTACGGTAACATTAATGATCCTTACTGATAGAACAACATAAAATTACTCCGTAGGCCTCAAATCATTTTAAGCATATTTCTTATCCTAAAAATAGACCTGATGCTTGATAATGAAAATCTTTTTATTATGTCTATCATATTTACTGTAATCATTCAGCAAAGTCAGGATGCTTATTGAAAAATTAAGTTATCTCTGCTTGTGGCTTACACTCTGTAGACATATCCGAGCTTCTCTGACAGGAAAATACTTCAGGAGAGGTAAGACTAAGAATATAAAATGTTGGTTCCGTTTTCCCACATGCCTCTTTTTTATATGAAATTGAGTATTTGCTTTCTGTATGATTGAGCCCAATAGGCTTGAATCTGTGATAAATCACGGAAATAACGTATATTGGGATTATTTGCATCTTCCATGAAGCCTGTCCAGAAGGTGAGTGACTGTTCTTGAAAAATACAATCTGGGGCATATGAGTTGCAGCTATTCCTCAAGAATGAAAGATGGACTACTGGGCTGAAGTTATGGAGAGGATCCCTGCTGCTTTAAGGTTATTCTCCCTCCTCCAAATGTTTCAGATGGGGTGAAATCCAGCAGGTTCTGACGGTTCTGGAGAACCAGTAGCGGAAATTATGAGTAGTCGGAGAACCGGCAAATACCACCCCTGGCTGGCCCCAGAGTGGGGTGAAAATGAAGATTTTGCAGTATCCTTTCCCTGGAATCGGGTGGAAATGGAGATTTTGCAGTATCCTTCCCCTGCCACGCCCACCAAGCTGCATCATGCCCACAGAACCAGTAGTAAAAAAATTTGAATTTCACCACTGGTTTCAGATGCTCAATCCTGCATTGTGTAGGAAAGATTCCATATCTTCTCAAATAAGTTTTGAGCAAGCGTGAACAGGGGAAAACAAGGGACCAGGGAATTATCCATATAAGAACTTTTTTCTATTTATTAATTTTAAGAACAAGGCTTATTATATACCTGTGCTTTAGGCCAAGGGGTCCCCAGCCTGTGGGCCGTGGCCCACTACTGAGCTGCGACCTAATCGCCACTGGGTTGTGTGAGTGCACATGGCCCCACTCATGCGAGCGTCGCCACAGGCAATCATGGCCCGACTCCCGCAAGTCATCGTGAGTGCTCATGGCCCCACTTGCACAAGCGTTGTCGTGGGTGCTTGTGGTCCCACTTAGTGAATGTTGCCACAAACGTGGACAATCTCACGTGCAAGCACGTGCCTAACCATCCACAAAATCATCCCTCCCACCCTCCAGGCTGCCAATTCAAAAAGGTTGGGGAACTTTGCTTTAGGCAGTCAGTAGCATGGTAAAAACTTCCTGTTATGGAGGCATTTAGTAGATTTTTACAAAATTATTGTTATTTTTCTGAATTCTGAAAATAATAGCTCTTGAATAAATGGTCACTAGTCATAGCATATTAGAATTGGAAGGGGCATTTAAGTTATTAAATCCAATTTCTTGTTCAATGCAGCAATCCAAATTAAAGCCTCCTAGTCAGATCACTGTCTGGCCTTTGTTTGGATATATCCAATGAAAGGGGAAGTCACCTCTTCTTTGGGTGACTGGTTCCACTACTGAATTTCTATTATTGCTAGGAAGTTTTTAAAAATCATTTAATTGGAATCTTCCTTTTTGTAACTTACAAAAAGTATATTCATTGTTTTGTGTACTGCACTCGGGAACAAGAGGTAACAGATTTTAATCTTCTATGTGACATTCTTTCAGCTTTTTGAAGAGTGGTATTGTATCTCCCTCTGTCTTAAGGAACTAGTCTAAAACTTCCTAGTTCCTTTAATCACTCTTACATCTTTTTGTTGTTGTTAGTTGCAAAGTCATGTCCGATCCATCGCGACTCCATGGACAACGTTCCTCCAGGCCTTCCTGTCCTCTACCATCCTCTGGAGTCCATTTAAGCTCACGCCTACTGCTTCAATGACTCCATCCAGCCACCTCATTCTCTGTCGTCCTGTTCTTCTTTTGCCCTCAATCTTTTCCAGCATTAGGTTCTTCTCCAGTGAGTCCTTCCTTCTCATTAGGTGGCCAAAGTATTTGAGTTTCATCTTCAAGATCTGGCCTTCTAAAAAGCAATCAGGGTTGATCTCCTCTAGGACTGACCAGTTTGATCGCCTTGCAGTCCAAGGGACTCACAGGAGTCGTCTCCTGCACTATAGTTCAAAGGCCTTAATTCTCTGGCTCTCAGCCTTTCTTATGGTCCAACTTTCACAGCCATACATTCAGGGATGAAATCTAATTTTGTTTGCTACCGGTTCTGTGGGCGGGGCTTAATTAGTAGGCGGGGCTTGGTGGTAAGGTAACTGAGTTAAGGTAATTAGTAGGCGTGGCTTGTTGGTCAGGTGGGCGTGGCCAAGTCAATGTCACTGCCTTTTTTTAACCTACAAAACACAACACAACTGGCTCACCCACAATGTAAAAACAGCTGTGCTAGACCCAAAATGGCCCCTGCAACAAGCAGGAACCTCACACAGGCAGAAAAAGCCCCAAAAAACCAACTTTCACACTTTACACACACAAAATTCCACATACAGCTTTGTGAGATTTTGTGTGTTTGTGTAGTTAGAGTGAAACACTACAGAAACACACTCAATCTCAGAAAGCTGCACTAATATTATTTTATTTTAATTTATTTTTATTTTTATATAAAAGCAGCTAAATTTAAAACTTCCTAAACTTTAAATGGCTAGGTCTAAAAAAAGAACAACTAAAAAAAACCCCAATTAACTATTTTTTTTAATGCTCCCAAAGGGGGAAAAAACTTACCCAGTAGAACAGGGGTCTCCAACCTTGGCAACTTTAAGACTTGCGGACTTCAACTCCCAGAATTCCTCAGCCAGCGGGCTTTCCTTGCCAAGGTTGGAGATCCTCACCAAGCTGCTTGGAGCTGCTCACTGATGAGCTTGATTGCAGGCAGGGAGATTCAGTTGCTTGCTGATGCAATGGATTGCAGGGTTTACAGCAAGCGAAGCAAGGCAGGCGTTGCGACCAGCAGCTAAGGTAAGCAAGTTGGAGGGAGTAGAGGGGGAAGGGATTTTTGCTACCTGTTAGCAGGCAACTCATCTGGGATTGTCAGAGCTTGGATCGTCAGAGCCATTTAAAAGAAAGAAAAGGCTCTGATGATCGCGCGGCTCAGCTGGGCATGGGTGGCGGGGGCAGGGATTTTTGCTACCGGTTCTCTGAACTGCCTGCCGCCATCACTACCTACTTGCCCGAGCTGGTCCGAACTGGGAGCATTTCACCCCTGCATACATTGCAACTGGGAAAACATCTTTTACATCTTTTAGATTCTAGTCATCTTTGTTGCCCTTTCTGATATCCAGAACTAGGTGTATGCACATGGCTTCCAAACTATTGAGTCACGTTATGTTACTTTCATCCAAAGAGATATTTGAATTGGTCAGTCCAAATCTTAGAGTACAGTATATTTCTATCCTGAAGCACTCTCACAGATAAATTGCAGTATATTAATTAACTAAATTGTAATGCCTAAGAATCATTGCATTTATAATGTTTGGCTGATTAGTTTAAACTATTCTAGAGTCAGAAAGTTCACTATCCAGACAACTGAAGTCTTTTGCTCCATGATTGTACCAAAGGTGCTTTTTCCAAAAGGCAATCAAACTTTCTTGACAAATGAAGGCAAATATACGTGTCCCAGTATAATGTTTCAGGACTCCAATCTGAGTCCGTGACATAGAGAGAGAAGCTTCCTGAGGGTAGGCTCCAACACAAGTCGGAAAGCTTGAAAGACTAAATCTCTGGTCCCAGTGACCGACTTAGCTTGGATCCTGGGACCTTCTTGTTTTTTCCCCCAATTTATTTATTTCATGTGGCATACATTTCTCAGGGAGATCTACACTTTACAGAGTAGTCCTGACAGCCTGATTCATTTGGTTCGATTTCGCAACTGCGTGCGTATTCACTGTGTAGCACTGGGGTGGTGGGATCAAGCTAGCTTGCACTATCTGGTTAGTGGAGTTTGAGTTGAAGCAGTGGTGGTATTTAGCTGGTTTTATCCGGTTCATCCCATTTTTGACGCTCTGTGCATGCACGGAAGGCCCCGCAAATGCACGTGCGCTCACATTTGCAAACCGGTAGTGAAGCTAAGTGAATACCACCCCTGGGTTGATGACTTCTTCTGGGGCTTCTTCCACCGATCTTGCCTCATGTCCAACACCTACTCCTGTTCACCTCATGCAGCTAGCCTTTCCAACCAAAGTGATGCCCATTTATTTACTTGCAATAATGCTTTCGAAGTGCTGGGGGGGGCAGAGCAGGAGCTAGAGGCAAATGATGGGAGCTTATTCGTACTGTGGTGCTACTAGAGCTCAAACTACCAGAGCGTCAACCATTTCTGATTAGCAGATCCAGTGTCCTTAAATGCTGCACCACCACACTTCCCAGTTTTTTTCTTTGAAAATGTTTTGCTTCTCATCCAGGAAGTTTTCTTCTGTTTCTTCTGAAGAAGTTTGATGACGTTACCTAGTTTGGGTAATGAAAGGCATGCAAGAAAACAACCAAATTCAGAGAGCACCAAGGACTCTTCACATTTCTTTTTCTAATACGTTCTCTCATAACCTGGACCCTTGTGGAGTACCTGAAGTGCAGGCTCTTCTTTCTAGAAATATTGTATTTATCCTGTTAAGGTTCCTGTCCTACATGAAGTACAAAGAATGGGATCCTGAAGAAATTTACTATATCATTCGTCTGCTGATTTGGATAGTGGATCTTGGTTTGCTTCTATAATTTATTATTATTCTTTTTATGTAGTTTGCAGTATTTATTTTAGCATCTTTGTAAAGCATCTTGGGCAGTGGTTGGTTTCAATTTTTTTTAATATCGGTTCTGTGGGTGTGGCTTGGTGGGCGTGGCAGGGGAAGGATACCATAAAATCTCCATTCCCTCCCCAATCCAGGGGAAGGATACTGCAAAATCCCAATTTCTTCCCGATCAGCTGGGACTTGGGAGGCAGAGAATAGATGGGGCGGGGCCAGTCAGAATTTTTACTACCGTTTCTCCGAACTACTCAAAATTTCCCCTACTGGTTCTCCGGAACTGGTCAGAACCTGCCGAAACCCACCTCTGATCTTGGGTAGTTAGAAGGGGTTTTTAAAAAGTAGAAATAGCTAGGTAAGCAGGAGGATTATTTATCTTTTACTTACTAAACTTATATTGCTGCCCATCTTGCAGGTGACTCTGAGCAGCATACACAATTAAAACAAAACTAAACAATATAATTCATCCATTAAAACAGTTAAAAAATAAATACTGTAATAGCAAAAAGAAGAATGCAATCAAACAAATATCTCAAGGCATTTCATAATGGTTAAGTTGAATAGCTATCTAACATTTATGGAGTTAACAAAAAATGCTATGACCTGTAACAGAAAGAAAAGCTAAGTGAGGTAGCTTTAATCTGAGGCATATGTGCATATGTGGGTGTATGTGTGTGTGTGTGGGAATAGTGGTTGTGAGAAATGCAGTGGATTGCTCCCATATTTTAAGGTTCGCGAAGACACTTCAGTTTTGTCTCTATTTATCAAGCAATCCACTATATTTACGACAGTGATTAACAGCTCATTAGCTTTCTTTCTTCAAGAGTAGTGTCTTTTGAATGAAATCTTCTTGTCCAAAAGCTAATTATAGGCATCAGTTTAAAAATGGAGTCTGATTTATTTCATAAATAAATTCACAAACCATCATAATCTTAACATATGCAGTCTTTCCTCTGCCAACCTCCTCTTGATGTTTAGTTTTGAATATAAATGTACAATATAAATGTACAGTGTAAATTTCATAAATTATTATTAAATTATTAATATAGCTGTTTGAGGACTAGGTATGTACTTTTGACAGTCTTCAAACTTTATCAGATTACCACCTTACATTTTTTAGAAGCTAAACAAAGAAAATCTCTATAAATATTTCATAATCAGATTCTTTTGTACTGCATGACAAGAACATTTCCACCCCTTTCATCATTTCATGCAGAACTGATAGATTCCCCTCACCCCCACAAATTTTGTATTGCAGTTCAAGGCTATGCTTTTTTCTTTCGCACATTCCAAAACCTGAAATACTGATTTTTGTAAAATTCAAACCAAACATACAAACACCTGCTCACATTGATTTTCTATTTTTAACTTTTGAAAGAATTTGGAGAATTTCAGAAGTGAGTGGTAAAAGCTATAATGAGATAGCTATATTTAGAAATTTGCATCCTTCTGTTAAAAGGCTATGAAGCAGATGATAAAAATGGAAATTCTGTCACATTTCTCGTACCCTAAGTTTTCCATTATCATGTTCATTGTCAAAAATAGTGGGAAAGTATTTTACCATTTTTTAATTATAATTTTCTTGTGCTGCTTTTTTTTAAACACAAAGCTTACTCTTGCCCTTGATGCATATACATGGATACGTGTAACCTGTTTATGTGTGTGTGTGCACGCATTCACTCTGGGTTCATTTATTCCTCTTAGATTGTTTCTCCCCTGTGCATTGCAGAGTGGCAACAGCACCCCTGAAATAACATAGATAATCATAGTTTAATTTATAATAAATCTTGATTGAGTAGAGTAACTAATACTCTCAGTCTTGCTCCGCTATCATTTATTTCTTCCAGGTTCCAGGACCCTGTTGCTAAGGGTTCTTAGACCTCTAGTGACATGCCAAGCTTCCCCCCATCTCTTTGGGTGGTTAGGGTACCCCTCCTCTTCTTCTTGTTTTGGCCTGGCTCTTCCTTTGCTAAGCACCCCTGCATTGATGCATTAAGCTTTCCGGAGCAATGGTTATCAGTTGGCCTTTTAGTCTTTGTACCAAACCCAAGTGCTCTCTTGTTCTACCCTTTCTTGGCTTTTCTGTTCCCCTCCCATGATGTGCAATTGTCTTTTAATGGAGCTTCCAGCAAAGGAAGGGTTAATGCCGAGTGACACCTGCAGCTTGGCGGGTACTGTTGACATGACAAGGAGGGGAGATTCTGGGAGGAGGGTGGCAGAGGGAGGGAGAGTTGTTGGTGGCTTTATTATAAAGAACTCAGCGGGCCCTGAACTCCCATTGTCTAAGTAGCAAATAAATAAATAGGAGAAAGCAAGTCTTCCCTGTGGTTCCACTGCAGGAGGTTAACAGCTGGGCATGACATGACAAATTGAACACTTTTCGGTAGAGATGGATCCTATCGGCTCCAAGCAGCAAAGGACAAGGAGGGAGTAAAGAAGAAGGGGCTTCACTAAGCGCTTGTTTAACTTTGAAAGGGATTTTCCTTTCTCATTGCAAAGCCCCAGATAATTCTTCCATTATAAAGTTTACCTCCTAAAGTAGCCTTTCTAATATCAGTCTGGACCACACAGACCCTTTTGGGAATGAAAAGATAGTTTCCTGTAAGCAAGAAGCACCATAAATTGTTATGGTGTGTTTCTTGTGACCTGCTTGTTTTCTAGGGAATGAAGGAGCTAGGATCCATACTGGAGACCTTATGTGTGAAGTGGTCATTTTCAACATGGGAGGAAATGTTGGGTAAAAGGTGATGCTAGCATTACATTGCTATTTTGAAGGACAAGAGTTGAGTGCTCTAATTGCAGATTAAAACTTTCAAGATTTGTTGGAAACTTTGATTGATCTACAATATTGCTGATTAATGTTCATAAAAAAACATATTATACCACTTCCATGTTGTAAATCTTATGCCTGGTGATGGTCCTTTCCAAACAATTTAAAGTCTAGTTTTGAAGTCTGAGTCCTTCGGGAGAAGGGCGGTATAGAAGTTAAATTAATAAATAAATTAATAAAATAGTTTTCAACCTCAGTATATTAAACATCTACTACAGTACTTCAAAATGAACCTTTCAGAGTATTTCAGAGTATTGAAGCCATATTTAGAGACCCTTTTCTGCATGCTTTGAAAGTGAGCTTAGGGTAGAAAAACAATCACACAGTGATGGTGGATCACTTTTGAGTCATTTTAAATAACTGAATGACTGGCATCCTTGTCTTACCAGAAGCTAAAATCTTTTTAATTTATCTATCTGTTAATGTTTACTGGTTGGTCCTGATTCCTTCTTTATATTCTGTTCCTCTTTTTAAACTGATAATATAATATTGTCCAGAGTATTGTAATCGATCTAAAAGGCATAATACTGAATTGTGTAAATAAACAAAATGAATCATTCTTCTCTTCCATGCTCATTTTCCCTCAGTAGTGATTGTAATTTTGTTTTGTTCTTTTCTACCTAATCACACTAAACTCTGGGAAGCTTGTCCTGACTTCCCAGAAGAGAACAGTAGAGGCGAAAAGGGATGTGAGGTGCTGAGTGCCAGAGCAGGGAAAGAGAGCTAAGGTTACCATGGATTAGAAGGCTTTTAGCACTGACTCTGAGCTGGACAAGCATGAATTTTACAAAGCTTCAAACGTTTTCTGTTCTCTAAGTATGTTGCTGAAAGCAAATGAAAAGCTTTAGGGCGATTATATCCTCAGAAAGAGATAAGAGGTAAGGTACAGAACAAGATCACTTTTTTTGACCAGGTGTGATGCTTAATGACTCCTTCCCTAGGTATGTTTTTATACATATCTGAATGTAAGGACTGATTTATTTATCACAGCTTCAGGCTTATAATCTAAATAGTTTTAAGTATATGCTGCAAACTGAAAAGCAAATGGATATTCTTAGGCATATCTGTTTTGAAAGATCGAATTAGTTAAGGATATGTATCTGTCACCTTCCTCTCAGAAACAGCTCCAGATATTGAAGGTAGTTCTCAACTTACAACCATTAATTTAGGGAGTGTTCAAAGTTACAGTGGCACTGAAAAAAGTGACTTATGACTGTTGGTCACACTTACAAACGTTGCCATATCCCCATGGCCACGCAGTTAAAATTCAGATACTTGGCAACTGGTTCATATTTATGACGGTTCCAGTGTCCTGGGATCATACAATCCATTTTTGCGACCTTCTGACAGAGTCAAGGGGGAAACCAGATTCACTTTGTTACTAACTTAACAACTGCAGCGATTCACTTAACAGCTGTTCCAAAAATGGTCGTAAATGGGGCAAAGCTCACTTAACAACTGTTTCACTTAGCAACAAAAAATTTTGGACTCAATTGTGGTTGTAAGTCGAGGACTATCTGTATTTGGTCTCCTTCCTCCTCAGTTTCATTTTTTTTTAACCTGTGATCACCAAGCCTAAGGCAATCTTTTGATATAGGCTGCAGATCAGTGTTGGGTTCCTCCCGGTTTGGCCTGGTTCCGCCGAGCCGGTAGCAGTGATGATATGATGTCACCGAACTGGTTCTCCCACACACACCCGCATTATTCTTACCTTTTATTTGGCCCCACTCCCAATCTATTGTTGCCTCCTGAGTCCCAGCTGATGGCTAGAGGGAAAAAAACTGTTTAAATTCTTGCCTGGGGCTTCAAAGGGCTGCCCTACAGCTGATCACTGTTAAAAGAAAACAAATGGGTAGACCAGTGCCTGGAAAAATAAATGGGTAGATCAGTGTCTGCAAAAATACATGAGTAGACCGGTGCCTGCAAAAATAAATGAGTAGATCGGTACAGTTCTGCAAGCAGTTAAAAGCCTGGTAGACCAGTACCTCTGTTAAATCCTAAATAATTGTCACATGACCATCAAGCCACACCCACAAAATAAGCCACACCCACAGAACCGGTAGCAAAAAAATTTAGAACATACCCCTGCTGTAGATGATAGGGAGATGATGCAAGGAGCCTGAGTGGCGTAGCAGGCTAATGCCTCCTATTAAGGCAGCATTTAACATCCAGCTGCCTGCAATTACTGTGAGTTCTAATCTCACCAGGCTCAAGGTTGACTCAGCCTTCCATCCTTTCTAAGGTGGGTAAAATGAGGACCCGGTTTGTGGGGGCAATAAGCTGACTTTGTATAAATATACAAAAGTATGAAGGCTATTGCTTAACGCATTGTAAGCTGCCCTGAGTCTCCGGAGAAGGGCGGCATATAAATATAAATAAAATAAAATAAAATAAAATAAAAAAATGATTGGAGTGATTTTTTTTTTCTGGTAGTTTTTTTTGGGGGTGGGGGGGACAACGGTTGTAGATATTTGAGTGAGCTTTTAGTTTCATAAACTACATTAAGCCTCTTTTATAACTTAAAGTGTGCTTTCTACCTCAGGATGGCAAGAAATCAGATAATTAATTTTTGATAATTTTGGTCAGAAACGGTTTGGTGCTTGATTACAGAAGAATAGTTTCAGAGCTAGAAGTTGTCTAGCTAGTTGTCACTCTCTACATGTTTCATGGGATAATGTCTCCTAAGGCTAAAGATATGTTCTGAATTTAAGAATTAGTGCTAACCTTTGCCTTGTTGTACTGTAATTAATCTTCAGGAGGGCCTGGCTATAAATTATTTTAAAATCCCTGCATTAGTTTTTATAAGATCTTGCCCAATAACATCCCACCCTCTGGCAGAAAATAAATTCTCATATTAAATGAAATAGAATTTTCATGAAGTGCAAGGAACTTTTTAGTCATAATTCTTGGAATAAAGCGTTAAGGAAGTATTCACAGCATGGCTTCTAGAATTTTTTCCGATCCCTTTACTGGTGCATGGGGAGGGGGGGAGGAAATCTAATCAGGATAGGTACATAGCATTGGTTGGGCTATTGTAAAATGATCTGTGTGGGGCTGCCATTGAGATCATCTGGAAATTACAACTGATGAAGAATGAGGCAGCACCCACAGTGTTGGGTGCATTTCAATTTGCCCATGTCACGTCACTGTTGCCTGAGCTGTATTAGCTCCCAGTTTTCAAGGTACAATTCAAGGTGCTTATTATTATCTTTAGAACTCTATGTGACATGAGGCCAGTTTATTTCTGGGACTGCTTCTACCTGATGATGTTTATCCCACCCTGGGCACACTCGAGCTCTCTTCTCTGAACTATTGCCATCTAACGGGCCTAGTAAACGTACCTTTTATGTGGTGGCCCTTATTCTGTGGCACATTTTCTGCCTGGCGAGTGGGCCAGCCACTACCTTTTAAGCCCTCTAGAAGGGCATAAAGACCTGGTTGTTCCTCCAGATTCTGGGGAGAGTGATTGGAGTCTATGAGTGGTTGCAGGGACATCCCAATAGGATGATTTAAGTATCAGACTTTATATTTTGCTTTTATGATTTTTATGTTTTTTGTGGTTTCATTGCTGTGCTCTAAGATGGGCAGCCATATACATTTTAGAAATAAATAAATAAATAAATAAATAAATAAATAAATAAATAAGTTGTCTCTGTCTATGTGTGTACATTAATGGCTCAGTTAGAGCAGATCGATCCCTGTATATGTATGTGTGTGTATGTGTCTAATAAAGGTGAGTATGTATATGTTGCATCTCTGTGTTTCTTGTACAGGGTGATTATGTGTGCTGCATGTGCTTTTTTACTCTATGAATAGGAAGAAGGAGGGCTTAGAATGGAGCAGACAGCAGTATTCCAAAGGCATTGACTCAGGGGTGAAATCCAGCAGGTTCTGACAGGTTCTGGAGAACCGGTAGCGGAAATTTTGAGTAGTTCAGAGAACCGGCAAATACCACCTCTGGCTGGCCCCAGAGTGGGGTGGAATGGAGATTTTGCAGTATCGTTCCCCCAGGAGTGGGGAGGGAATGGAGATTTTGCAGTATCGTTCCCCCAGGAGTGGGGAGGGAATGAAGATTTTGCCGTATCCTTTCCCTGCCACACCCACCAAGCGACGCTCACCAAGCCATGCCACGCCCACCAAGCCACACCCACAGAACCGGTAGTAAAAAAAATTGGATTTCACCACTGGATTGACTACCTGCCTTACTCATACCAATGCATTCAGGAATTTTTTTTTTATCTGTAGCCCCCTGCTTTTTTCCTGCCACATCAAATTTGATCCATTTTTGGAACATTAATCCTAATGAAGGACAAACTGACAGAATCATAATCTACCAGTATTTCTAACATTTCAATAAGTTGGAAAGAAAGACAAACTAGGAAGAGCATGGCTTCTGGAATTCTTTCCAGTTCCTTAATAGCAGCTGCGCCTTTCTAGGTTAAATGGCCTCAAGGGAAACTTTGTTGTTGTTGTTGTTCTCTATATCCTCTGACCAGATCCTGTACATTTTCAAACTCACTCTTTTACCAGCTTGTTCCCATACAACAAATTTGGCCTTCTTCTGTTTGGCATCGAGAGAGTTATCTTGTTGCTGATCAACAGACAGACAGAGTTTGCCCCCTCTCCCCCTACACACATTTTTAAATAATTTCTTTTCAACATTCCATTGTGTTGGGCATAATACTAAAAATGCATTTCAGTCTTGATGTTGAGAACATATTAGTGCAGCATATAAAAAGTTGTGGGACTGCTACTTAATCATTACTGTACATCAGCCTTCTACAAATGGATGTGCTAGATTTCAGGTTATTAAAGTCCTAGTCAGGAAGACCTTTGTTTTTTCTTAATCAAACCAGTGTAAGGGAACTTGCCACTTTGCACCACATTGGCCAAGAATTTTTGAAGCTGGAAAGTAGAAGATTGTCACACATGTTCCTAAGGGAAAAGAAGAAACTGCCCAGAAAGGGGAAAGGCTTAGTGGTCTTGGAACTGTGGCTGATTGATGTTTGTGGGAGGAAGGGATGGAAAACCAAGTGTGACAGTCAGTGGAACAGGCGGTCATGATGGATGATTATAATCCTGAACAGGAATACTTTCACAGTTCCTATTTGCAAATTCCTGATTCTCAGTGCCCACAACACAGTCTCTTCTTCTTACTGGATGAACTGAATAGAAGGATTTCATTTGTTTTGCTGGAAGCTCTCTGATGTTAATGAGTATTTATTACATCAGAGGTTTTAATTTCTATATTAAATCCACTTGGAAGGATTAAGAGGTTTCTCGTTTCCCACTTGAACTATGGAACTACTCTTTCTGTTGGGTCCAGAATTGGTTCCATCTTCCAAAAAAGGAATTCAAACCATTCTCTGCGTGCATGAAAGATTTATACCTTCACTAGGATATCTACACTTAAAGCACAGGATCCATTTTTCTACTCTTTGCTCATGAACATGATGGTGAGGCCACAGCCTGATTGAATTTGGAAGCCTTTGTTTACAGACATCTGGCTGGACAAGAGGCTATTTATTGAATTTTCCATGAAATGTTGCTCCCTTAATGCTATAAAGAGCAGGCTGTCCACATCAACAGGGAGCTTGTGTTAAGAGATCAGGTTACTCTAAGATGCATTGTGTTCCTGCCTCAACTGTGTCTTCTTGCTGAAATAAGTGTAAGTGCACATATATCGTTAGGTTAGATGAAGAGATGCTATTGCAGACAGAAATTGTTCCTTGCCCATAGAAGATATAGGAGAAAGAAATGAGCTATGTTCTGAAAGAGCAGTGAATATGAATAGCATGTAATGCGTCTCAGAAGTCTACTTCTGTGTAGATGATAAACTAGACTTGAGTTTTGCTGAATTAGTTGTGTGTGTGTGTGTGTGTGTTTGTGTGTGTGTATGGATGTGGATGTGTGTGTTCATGTGTGCTTTCTCTCTGTCCCATATTGTGAAGCCTAATTAAGAAATTTCATCCTAAATTCTGGTTTTACATACTGGGAAATCAAAATGTTTTACATTCTGAGTGATTGCATCTCCTAAAGTAGAAGAATTGCTAGTCATAGGTGATTTTTGGAAACTTCTGGGGATTTTTTTGAGCAAGGTCCTCTGCTTTGTTCAGGCTTGCGGTCACATTTGGAATTTTGTGAAACTGTCATAGGCAGGAACCCCAAACAATTCCATATGGCAAAACAAATTGCGGAATGGCTACCAAGAAACTTAGGGCACAAAGTTCAAATAATTAGCTTAAGAAATTGAATACGGAGCAAAAGCTGGGCTGAAGTTCCAACTTAACTATTTATTTGACCTAATAAAGCTCAGTATTCCAATTATTAATAAAAGAAATACTTCTAAATACATTTCCACAAATTATTAGAAAGATTATCCTACTTTTTTTCAAATCATGACCTAAATCTGTTCCTTTATATATATGGTTAAAATCCATATATATAATCCATTATATTATGTAAATCCATATATATTATGTATTATGCAAATTAAGTATTGTATTAACTAAATCCATATATAATATTTTATATATAAAATCCATATAGATAATCCTTTGTTATCCAGCTCAGCCTCCACTTTTTTTCCTCTCTTTCTCATCTCATCATCAGTGTATTCTCAGAATACTTATGTTCAGGTAGTCCTCGACTTGTGACCACAATTAAGCCCAAAATTTCTGTTGTTAAGCAAGAATTTGTTAAGTGAATTTTGCCCCATTTCTTGCCACTGTTGTTGAGTGAATCAGTGCAGTTGTTAAGTTAGTAACACGGTTCGTAAGTGAATCTGGCTCTCCCATTGACTTTGCTTGTCATAAGGTTGCAAAAGTGATCACATGATCCCGGGACGCTGCAACCGTCATAAATATGAACTAGTTGAACAGATGCTGCAACTGTCATGTGAAAAACAGTGAGAAGTCACTTTTTTCAGTGCTGTTGAAACCTCAAATGGTCACTAAATGAACTGTTGTAAGTTGAGGACTACCTGTACTTCTGTGAAACTTCAAATAGCCCCAAAAGTAATATGGGAAAATGTGTGATAGTAAAAGCAACTGTAATCAGAAAGACCGGGTCTGCATTTTTGGAATGCTTCCAGCTGCCAGGCAAGTAGAAATGATTTTTTAAAAAAGGGAAAGAGGCCCTTCAATAAGTAGATGATATAAATAACCAGAGACCTACAATGGAGGTATTATAGAAATTATGATAAATAAACAAACAAATTGTGGGGGTTTTAAAAGAAGGATAAATTCTTCAGAGTTACTTTTGGTGAGATGGGCGACTAATACAAATTTGATTAGTAAACTGTAAATTTCTGTAAATTTATATTTCTGAGAAATATAAATAATGGGGGATAATTTTGTTTCACTTCACTGATTGATTTGGGAAATGTAAACTTGTAAGTTCTTTTCACAATAAAAACTGAAGATATTCCTTCCTTCCAGTTAGTAACACAGAGCATGTAGAAAATGCAAGTACATCTTTTGACTTCTGATCCCCTTTAGCCACAAAGCAAATATGAGTAGGCTATGTTATGACCAGAATAAGGCAAGTCCAAGATGTTCTTCGTTATAGTTATCATTGCATGGATTTCTCCTCTTTCTTGGGAAGTTTAAATATATGTGCAAAAGTATCTTGCAAGACTCTGGGCTGAAAGCGGCAGGGTTCCTAAGGTAAAATAAATGGAGTTTGGAGAGTCCATGTGTTCACCATGTTATAAAAACAAATCCTGAACAAATAGAGCATACCAAGGCAAACAGAGGAGGAGCTTTTAAGGATAGAGAGAGGGGGATGATTCCTATATCGTAGTATTTCAATGGACCTTCCCCCTGCATTGATGTGGGCAGGAGGTCAGAAGAATTGTGGGATTGTTTTCTCAGACTTGATAGGTTTATTTATCTTTGGGCCAGGCTCCCATCTGGTCCAACATCAAACGGGAGCTGCGGCAAAGCCACCAGGAGAGAGCCTGCAAACATGCAGTTGGGAAAAGCATAGAAGTATTCCTTGAAATAAAAGTGGCTGTGTATAAAGGAGAAGCCTTAGGTTGAACTCCCGAGACTAGCTATGTAGGTCATAGCACCATTTTCCTGCTTTCTTAAGGCGGGCAAAATGCATGAGCTTGACATGACATTCTTCATGTCCTCGTTTGTGCTTGGACACAGAAGAATTTTGAAAAGTAGATTTCCACTCATCTCTTGGGAGGTGCTAAATGCTTCATCTGTTGAAACAATGTGATGCTTGATAACTGTCAGTTCTGGGAAAGCTAATTTCCAAGAAAATCATAAAGTGCTTTTGGGATAGAGCTGTAGACCAAAGGCTAGCTGAAGGCAGTGATATGCCTAGCCTCTTCAGTTCCAAAACAACTAATATAATTCCCAGTGGAGCCGTATCAGGTTCAAGGAGCTTTCAGTTACCTCCAGCTTCAGAAGACATTGCAGACAGCAGTTGCATCTGAGAAAGCATTAAACATTTAAAGAAGCATTTAAAAATTTAAAGAAACTTTCCTTAGATTTGATAGTTTATAACTAATTTATAATTATCAAATTATCAACTATTATAATGTTGTCAGTTGGTGCTGTACAGATGTGCTGAGGGTGACAACTTCCAGACTATTATTAGGGATTTGTGCTACCCATGTATTTGTTAGAGTCATATCCCACCTTTTCTCTAGAAACAAACATTGCATCCTTTAACTTCTCATGTCTCAGTCCAGCTTTTAATCACTGCCTCACATGGAATTTATACAGTTGCTATAATTGTTAAGTCACATGCCATTTCTTGGAATAGTATGAATGTGCATGTGTTGAGCTTTCTGATTTCCTAGTATAAGTGGTGGAGACTTAGAATGGTTTATCATATTCTGCTTATTAGATAGATAGATAGATAGATAGATAGATAGATAGATAGATAGATAG
>WNWU01000004.1:19430560-19506159 GCA_012654045.1 Ptyas mucosa
TAGATAGATAGATAGATAGATAGATAGATAGATAGATAGATAGATAGATAGATAGATAATCCTGTCTTTCCTCCAAGAGCTCAAGGTGTTGTAAACAGCACATTTTTCTTCAGTGTACCTACAACAATAATACTGTGAGGTAAATTGAACTAAGAAAGAAAGGCCGACCTGAAATCATGAAGTGATTCTATCTAGTTCAGTTCTTCAACTACTATACCACATATTAATTTATTTACATGTAAGTAAAGCATTTATATACTAAACACTAGATTCCTTAACAATAATATACAGAATCCCAGCACATGTACACCAGAATTCCAGCTAGAAATATTTAGCCACGTCCCATTGCTTTACTCTTTTTACTCTGATCTATTATTTTCTCCCTTACTCTCATTATCTCTCTGAGATTACTAGGCTGAAATTCATTCAGCTGATTAACCCATCTAAAAATTATCCAATAAAGGATAGATTTATTTTATTTATTGTCAAATCTGATTTATGTTAGAGTAAATCATAATGCTAATTCACTTCAAATTACTTAGCCACAGACAGAACATTGTTTGCTACTTGTGTGAAAAAATACACATTATTTGCTACTTGTGTACAAAAATACCGGTGTTTTACCAGTATTATTTAATACATTTACTTTTTTATTACCAAAATCAGCTAATTTTTATGAGTTAAGATTTTAACAGCCTTTTTTTTTGCGTTTTTAAAAGAAATGTTTTGTCTTAGCTAGATCATGTGAGATTCTTGTCAATCCTATTTTACATCACTAACTAGATGCTGAAACCAAATCTCCAGACCTTGTGGATCATTGCTGAAGAACTTAATTTAAAAATAGGCACAACTTCAAAAGACAAAACTCAATTGTTTTTTATAAACCAGGATGGAGGCTTTCCCCCCCTTTGCCAATCAATAACAAGTTTGTGTAGTCAAAACTACCATGGCGTAAGCCATCTGAGCATGCATCAAATCTGCTGGCAATACCTAGAATGAGAAGGCAGAAGCTGGCAGCTTAATTGTGATAGATCACTTGAATGAACAAGCAGTTGACCATATGCTAGAGAGAAGCAGCAGCTGGAGATTACCTTCCTCTTTTTTCTCTCTTGCTTCTTCATTCAAACCCTAGGTCCTGATAGGTGCAGTCCAGGGTGAAAGGGCAGGAGGTAAGCAGGAGACCATGAGAAAAAACAGCAGCTGGAAGGAGGAAATGCTCAGTTCCTGTTCTTTGGGTCATTGCTTAAAGCAGCTGAGTAAATCTCTTTTACATTTACCTTCTTCCAGCCACTCACCAATGACAGAACATTTGGATTGTTCACTAGGACTTCTACTAGCACCGGTTTAAGCAGCATTTCAGTGTTGAGTGGATAAGCACAGCAGGGACAAAGAATCCATGAGAAGCAAGAAGATATATATATTTTTTAAAAAAATAATTTGTGGCCAAATGAGAAGAATAAAGAAGAAAAAAGTTTGGTAAAAGAAATACACAAAGAGAATAAAAGATAGCATAAAAAGATATAAAAAGGAACAGTAAGAC
Source organism: Ptyas mucosa (assembly GCA_012654045.1). Classification (NCBI taxonomy): domain Eukaryota; kingdom Metazoa; phylum Chordata; class Lepidosauria; order Squamata; family Colubridae; genus Ptyas; species Ptyas mucosa. The sequence goes on from WNWU01000004.1 coordinate 19,432,101, forward strand.
ACTGACAACTATTTTCAAAATAGATTTAAAACAGGAAAAAGAATAGGGAGGCTCTGAGACGATTAAGTGAGGGGGTGATAAAATGGCTGAAAGAGGATAGGGAAATGACAAAGAATTTGAATGAACATTTTGCTTGTGTTTTTATTGCTGAGGACAGATGCCTATGCTTGAGCTGGCTTTTTTCAGGAGTAGACTCATACTGTGGCAAACAGAAACAACAAAATGTGAAGAGTATACATTTTCTCACTTGACAGATTAAAAATAAATCACTTGGTCCAGACAGGACCCATCTGAGAGTTCTTAGAGAACTAAAAATGTGCAAGTACTGATATTTGATGGAAATATATAGTATCTCTTTTATGTCTGAGGTTTGGAAAATAACCAATATGACTGCAATTTTAAAAAGGGATCAAGTAGGGACTTGGGAAATTATAGGCCACTTAGCTTAATATCCGTTCAGTATAAAATGATAGAAAATGTTGTGAAAGAGAAAATAATCAAATACAATCTCCAGGGGATCAGAGGTGGCTCCTTGCTTGATAACTGGTTACGGGAAAGAACCAGATTCGGAATAAATGAATATGTTTCACAGTAGAGGAATATGCAGAACGAGTCTCTTCTTTGAGCATAGTAGTTTTTAATTTGTTTATAAAAGATGGGGACTTATGGCTGATTAGTGAAACAGTCTGATTTGCTGATGATACCAAATGTTCAGGTAAATAAATATAGAAAGTAACTATGGAGAGCTCCAAAAATACTCTTGAAGCTGTCTGGAACCTTTAGCACATAAATGAAGTTCATTGAAAAGCTGTGTAAAATGTTGTGCATTGACACCTCTCCTCCCCGCCCCCCACTTCGTGTATATATTTGTGGAAAAAGAGGAAGGACTATATACCCGTCATTGAGCTCCTATATAAAAATGATACTTCTCTTCAAGATAATTGGAAAGAAAGCCTAGCACCTGAAGGCAGGAAAAAAAATGGATGGAAACTAATTAAGGAGAGAATCAACCTAGAAATAAGAAGAAATTTTCTGACAGAACAATTAATTAGTGTTGCTTCCAAAAGTTGCGGGTGATCCAACACTGGAGGCTTTTAAGAAGAGATTGGACAGCTATTTGTTTGAAATAGTATAGGGCAGTGATGGCTAACCTTTTTGCCACTGCGTGCCAGGAAGGGGTGGGGGGGGAGGTTCGTGTGCATGTGTGCCCACGCGACCCCCGCTCCTAGCTCGCGATGGCCTAGTAGGCCTGTTTTTCTTTTTCACCTGGCTCCAGATCCTGTCTATGCATCTGAGAAGAGCAAAAACAGCATTCCCCATCCCCTCGGAGATCCTCCGGAGGCCTGAATGTGCCTGTTTTCTAACTTTCGGTTAGACAGGAAGTGGCTTTTTTGCTGTCCCCAGCCTCCAGAATCTCCTAGAGAGGCTGAGAGCTGAGCCAGCGTGCCAGGCGACATGGTTCCACATGCCACCTGTGGCACGTGTGCCATAGGTTCGCCATCACGGGTATAGGGTTTCCTGCTTGAGCAGGGGATTGGACTAGAAGACCTCCAAGGTCCCTTCCAGCTCTATTATTCTGTTATCTTCTCTTTAGGTCTGTGAGTTCTACAGTTCAGGTGTGTGGAAAAACTAATTCCCCATGGCTCTGCCAAGCATTGTTTTCTTTGCGTAATTCAGGACTGTCAAAGCCATGTACCTTCTACAATTGGGAACAGATGGAGAAGAAAATTAGTATTGTTCCTAGGAACTAGAGGAGGCTATTTGACTACAATAGAAGGAAAGGTTCCAGAAAATTTTCAACTTTAGCTGATGCTAAATTTCCAATCACCCCCACTTCCAAGTAATTCCTTTTAAATCTGATCCTTTGTTTTAAGAGCCTGCCTAGCCTTTCTAGCAGCTGCAAACAACAGTTTCTAAATAATCTTAACACCAACCTCATTACTGCTGCAGAACATCAGACTCTCCAATTCAGTCCTCTTGCATGCTGTGTGTTATCAGTTTTGAACCTTTGATTTGCACAGCCCCTTTTTCCAGGTTATTTACACATGGTGCCCGATCTACTCAGCAAGGCTGTTTTATAGGACATATGCTGTCAATCAGCGCTTTTGCTGTTTGATAAACATCTGTGCCACAGTGGAGAAGGGAAAGAAGGTGGAGACGGCTGCAAAATACTACCTAGTTCTCTCCCCCCCCCAAAGAATCATTTGCAAAGAAATGGTAATTTTATACCAGTCACATGATGTGAATTCATAAATGATACATATTATGGCAGATAGAACTTTGCATATTGTCTTGAACTATTATGTTTCTTTTTGTGAGCTCCAAATCTTAAGTCTTTTTCTGCCTTTCAACTTTGATTACACCAACAATTAGCCTAAGACCCCTGGAAAGACATCACTTTTGATTGGGGGTAGTGATGGGTATGTTTGGTAAATCTATGAGTGCCTCACTAATTACATGCTCCTAAACTGATACTTTCTTTCTTCATTCTATTATATGCAAGGTCCTACTGATCTTATGCCTTTGCTCCAGTTCCTCATTTCTCTGTTCAGCAAATTAAAATGTTTAGTGTGAAGAAAAGATGTTTTCTTGTACAACCAACACTCTTTAATAACTATTTAGATGACCCTGATGTGAGCCACGATTGGTGGGCATAGCAATTTGACTGTGATCTTTTCAAAAGAAGCAAATTTACCTTACGTTCATAAAAATATTAAAACAATTGTGTACCAGTTCTAGATGATATGTAGTAAAAGGTTCTTCAGCATTTGATTTCAATGATGTTCAACCCATGAACATTGTCAATAAATGTTATGCAAAATATCCTTTTAGAAATCAGAGTGCTGATATGTCTGTTTCCTTTGTTACATCAATTATAAAACTAGATTTCCATTAACTTACAGATGTAAGCATATTTCTCAGTCCCTAGGAAAACTGAAACAATATTTGTTGAAGATCTTGCCTATTGATTTTTTTTTAAATTTTAGTTTTGATTTTTTAAAGTTTTTAGTGTATATGATAATTGTTTCACATTTTTATATTCCCCCTTTCATTTAAAAATCTCAAAATAATAAATACAGTTCCCAGTAAATTTTCCATTCAGAAATTAAACTAAATGTCATCAGATTTAGAGCACGTGCAGTTTGTTTCCTGGATGAAGATTTAATAATAGATTCCCTCTTCAAAAACCTGTTCAATGGAAGGGATATTGTAGGAGACCGGGTAGCAGAATCTGGGGGCAGAGTTCAAAGGGATCTTCCTAGAATTCCTACATAGCCACAAGCAGACTAAGTCCAACCTTGACACCCCCTTGAATTCTGTTGACCCTTATCTATTCTGTTGACCAAGAAGGTGCTAACTGTTAGTTGAGAAGATTCCTGGGCATAGGCTTTTTAGCAATAATCAGTTTAATTGGACCTTCATACGTGGATATGGTCTTTTGCACCTGACAGATATTCAAAATCCTTATTTGTGTACTTTCCAAATCCTGTCCGTATCTACCATATATAGAAAGTTACAATTTTCAAGAATATACTGAAAGCCTTACAAGTCCTGTAAGAAAGAACTATGAATCATGTCATTTATCTCTCTATGTAATCATATTGAACTAGGTTGGTTCTCCAGTGTCAGCATATATTATCTACAGAACAGAAGATGTACTAAACATCATTTATAAATATTTAATTCCACAATTGAGCTTTGTTGAAAAAGGATAGCTCTTCATTATCATACCTGTGTCTTTTGAAATATTACTATTATTTATTGTGGCACTTCTATAACAGAAGGAAGTAGTGTACATGAGAGGGCAAGGCATGTAATTTTGTGTGCTTTGCAATAGAAGCTAATGAAAAGGCTGTTATAAAATCGTGAGTTGTCGCAGTTCATGCTTTCCAGTAGGATGTGACTTGTATTTGGGATATCATTTGCATGCACGGGCCAGTATAACTAATGGAATTCCTAGGAAAAATAAGCGTATATTTCAACCAGGGGTGGGTTCTACTTACCTTTACTACCGGTTCGCATCGCACCCGCGTGTGCTCTTCTGTGCATGTGCAGATCACCTATGATGACGTCCGGGTCAGTGGGCAGAACCTCCCACCAGTTTTACTACCGGTTCTTGTGAACCGGTCCGAACTGGGGGCAATCCACCCAGTATGATTTCAACCCATCATAATTTAGGAGAGAAATGACTGCCAATTTTTCTAATAGATATAATATGTGGTTATACATTTTTAAAGACAATAGTGTTTTTAAGTGAAAATTAATACAAAACAAAAGGTAATGAAATAGGAAGAATGAAAAAAAATCAGATACATTTTTCTAAAAATTGTATAGTGCGGAGTAATTGAATACTGATGATTCTTGTTTAATGCTACAATTGTTGCACATAAAAGTTGCTGATGAGATAGACGGGTAGTGATGGTTACATCCTTTGGTCCATCTGCCCTCCCTCTCTTTTCTACATCTGGTTGTAACCTTTCTGACATTCAGCACATCCCTGCCCTGCTTTGTTTTGACTCCTGACAAGCCTTTCAATTTGCTATTTTCTTTGAAGAGCTGAGAAGTCATCAGTAGCCTCACTCCTGCTCTTCCCCTTGAAAGTATTGAGCATTGGTACTGAGTTTCAGCCCTGACGGACATGAATGGGGCACACCATTGATCCAGAGGGCTCAAGTTCAACTGGCAGCCTGTGTGACCCTATTCCTGAGTGAGTTGTTGCTGTCTCAGCTTACAGTAGTTTTTCCTTCATTGTACAGAGGAACAGGCATGATCTCTGGTTGTTTCAAGGGAATACGTGCATCAGTATGGACTGTTAATTGCATCAGGGATAGAGAGACAGGTGTTATAGCATTCCTAGCTGGAATTCAAGAAGAACAAGCAATATTTGAATCCAGTTTTTTTCTGGGAAGAAACTGTATATCCTGCTGTTACTGTGTGTTGGTATGTTATACAGGGAGATGTAGATATAACTTAATTTAGACCAATATGTTTTTCTGCCTGTGTCATGTGACAAGTGTGTATACTGTCCATACTGTATATAGGAACTATCTGGACTGAGTATTCTGCACCTTTACAATTGGAACAGGAGGCTGGATTAGTGTCTTGGATAAATTATACTTTCTTTGTTAGTGGTACTTTCCATCCATCTATAATTGGCACAAAACAATGCCTGCATAAACTTTGCTATTCTGACTCGTGTTCTTATTCTACATCCATTATAGCTGTTCTGAATAACTTCTGAATATTAAAGGTAGTCCTCAATTTACAATCATTTGTTTAGTGACCGTTTGATGTTACAAGATACAGAAAAAAGTGACTAACAACCAGTCCTTATACTTATGACCATCACAATCTCCCCATGGTCATATAATAAATTTCAGGCATTTGGCAACCAGCATGTATTTACGAGTCACTTGCAGGGTCACTTGATACCATCTGTGATCTCTCTAATCACTTTCAAACAAGCAAAGTCAATGGGGGAAAGTCAGATTTGCTTAACGACTGCATGATTCACTTAAAAACTGCAGTTATTCACTTAACTATGGCAAAATAGGTCATAAAATCAGGCGGGACTCCTTTAACAACCACCTTGCTCAGCAAATGGCTTGCACATTTATATTTCTTAGGAATGTTTCACTCTTCTTAATATTTGAAAGGGAAGGCATAGTATTTAGATGATTAACCATTAGTAGATGTCTGAAGTAAGAGAAAAGGAGATATTTCCTTGAAGAAATATCTCTACATGGGGCTCCCCTTGAGGTGCACCCGGAGGCTCCAACTGGTGCAGAATGCGGCCGTGAGGGGGATTATGGGAGCGACAGAGCGTTCCCATATGACACCTCTCCTGCGTGAGCTGCATTGGTTTCCGGTGGACTTCCGGGTGCGCTTCAAGGTGTTGGTTACCACCTTTAAAGCTCTCCATGGCATCGGACCTGGGTATTTGCGGGACCGCCTTCTGCCATCAATAGCCTCCCACCGGCCAGTACGCTCCCACAGAGAGGGACTCCTCAGGGTGCCATCAGCCAGGCAGTGTCGGCTGGCGACCCCCAGGGGGAGGGCCTTCTCTGTGGCAGCATCTGCCCTCTGGAACGATTTGCCCCCGGAGATTTGAAAGATATCAGATCTCCGGGCTTTTGGCCGTGTCCTTTTCTTTTCCAACAAGCAGGGCTGGCGTAACTCTCCCCCCCTTTTTGAGATATTAGACTTTTAATTGTATAAGGGGTTTTAATTGGAAGATCTTCAAAATTTTCGGCCAAAGTTTATAATTCTTTTAAATTTCTTTTAAATTTTGTATTGGTATGTTTTTTACTTGGCTGTGCACCGCCCTGAGTCCAGTAGGAGAAGGGCGGTATATAAATTTAATAAATAATAATAAGAAAAAAAAGAAATATATTTTTCATTATATAGTTACAATGTGATGGCATCTTTCCTCCCCAGTTAAAACTGACATGCAATACTGACTGTAATATAGTGATTAAGTATAAGTTGTGTGCTAACAAATCCCTGGTGCTCTGTCATTAGTTTATGAGATTTAGAGGGAAGTTATCTCTTAGCCTCAGCTTCCCCTTTGCAATAGTAATATTGCCCTACCTTCATATAGGAATTACTGTGGGAATGTATACAGATGTTTGGATAGCATATGTTATGCTATGTTGCATTTACAACCAATATAAAGAAAGCCACACGTTCTCCTCTTTTTCTCCTATGTTACACAGCTTCAGAGTTTTCTGCTATCATATCTGATAATGGCCCCAAAAAGATAAATGGCTGTAAATTAACAAAAATGAAATATCAATAAATCCTAACAAAGATTGCCTGGTCTGGGCATACAACACCTTACTAAAGGAATTGTTAAAAATATTGAGAGATGTCTGTAATTGATACACTGAGATTCTCTGTTGAGGTTTCATTTTACCCATCTGGATGTGGAATTTTAGCCAGAATAAACACTTGGATGTTCTTTTATGTATGACGGGGAACTGAATAGCTTTCCATTCACCAAGAGCCATGTCCATGGCACTCATTACGTCTAGGCGCTTTTCTCTTGGGCCTGTTTGGTTCATGTTTCTGAGAGAGTGCACTAGTAGCACTGATAGGATTTGCAGCTGATTTGGAAAGATCCAAGCGTGTGCTTTAAAGAGGAAGGGAAAAATACAGATTTTATTAAGGTAGAGCACATCTTCAAATTGGATTATCTCAAATTTTCGGAAACATCACAGCATTGATTGGCTGGCCTGGAGTGGGAGAGGCTATGCAGAGACACGCCAGAGTGTGTGCAATTGGATCTCTTCCATTAGACTGATCAATAACTGCTGCCCAAGTGTGAGGGTGGTAGTGTGGAGTGGTGTTACGAAACTGAATAAATATAGATGTGAGAGCTGAGAAATTGCATTACAACCAGAGGATCCAAGCCCAACATATATAACCCTTTCACCTTAACACCCAGACTAGGAACCTTAAGTCATTCAGGAGCAGGGACATGCTACTTACTGAAGAAATCTAAGATTAAAAAGTGTTCTGTGCTATTCGGTCAGTACAAGATTTAAAGGTAGATGTTATGACCATAATCATTTCTAATTATGCCTTTTGTGAACTATAGGTTGTTATGCAAAAATTGGATCTAGATGAAAGGTCTCAAAACTTATTTGGAATTTTGAGAAGATATCATAGGCAGCTCATCACAACATGGCTACAAGTCAAGTGGAGTATTCTGCATTCATGCAGTGACTGTGTGGTAACAATAGCTAGTCATAAAATAGCTGTTTTTCAGAAAGGTATAAAGGTAATTTTTAAAAGAAAAGCAGTTTACTCAAACATTAGAATACATGATAGGCATAGTCTCCCAAACAACCGCAATCCTTTGAATTCACCATTCTTTTTCTCCACACAGTTATTTATTTCTGTTACTAAATCATTTTTCCTCAAATCCATCCTGGATTATCTCTCCAGCCTCTTGTTGTTACTAAATTAAGTCCAGGTACCTGGGTTTACACAGCATTAAGCCTTAAGTAAATATATTAGCCATCATATTGTAACCAAATGGTTATTGAGCCCAGCCGCATGCTTTCTGACTGAACTTTCGCCACAGTATTACTTGTCTTTCTTTGAGTCTATAGTGTGGCATCTCTGATCTTATCAAGTAGTAGGTTCCCTTCACTACTTTAATGAATTTTTGGCAGGTGACTTCTGCACTTTCTTGAATAGTATTCCTGGCCTATGTGGGGCCTAAAGATATGCTGGTAACTGAAAGTAAAGAGTGATATGTTTTGCCCCATTTCGGACTCTATAGTTAATGGAAGAGACAAGTTTACTCAGTTAAACCATTGTCTTAGACTAAAAACTAAATATATGGCCTGGGTGTGCTAGGGCAAAATATGAATAGAGATTCTGTCAGCAAATACAGCAACTAAATAATTAAATATTTTTAAATCTAAACAAAATTAAAAAGAGTTGTGGTGAGATGGGCAAATACATTTAATAAATGAATAAAAGTAAAATAAAAATTGGAAACCCTTGGGCCTGAGTGGTGCAGTAGACTAAGGCACTGATTAACATTCAGCTGCCTACAATTACTGCAAGTTCAAATCTCACCAGGCTCAAGGTTGACTCAGCCTTCCATCCTTTCTAAGGTAGGTGAAATGAGGACCCAGATTGTGGGAGCAATAAGCTGACTTTGTATAAATATACAAAAGTATGAAGGCTATTGCTTAACGCATTGTAAGCCGCCCTGAGTCTCCGGAGAAGGGCAGCATATAAATCAAATTTAAAAAAAGAAAGAAAGAAAGGGTAGCGCCATGATTAGAATGGCACTGCCCTCAAGATATATTATTCCAACTAAAGAAAGTATTGATTTCTGGCAGTATGAGGATTGATTGCTTACATCATTTGTCATGCTGTTTTATAAGTAGCAGGCCATAACATCAACATACTTACTAATGATACCAAGTGCCTATGGAGAAATGGACATGGTTTAGGACAGTGATGGCGAACCTTTTTGGCACTGAGTGCCAAAAAGGTTGTGCGGAAATGTTGCACATGCACACTCGTCGGGGCCACGCTCTGGAAAAGTTGAACTTCTGGTTTCTGGCGTGCATGCGCACCTGATAATCAGCTGGCCAACACACATGCATGCACCGGTTTTCAGCACTGCTGCATGCACAAAGGACAACTGAGCATCGCGCACACATGCACACCAGAAACCCGGAAGACAAACAGGCAAGGGTGCTCATGCCGGGTGACATGGCTTTGCGTGTCACTTTGGGCACACGTGCCATAGGATCGCTATCATGGGTTTAGGAGGTCACATGGGTTATATGCCTTTATTCCCATGTTTACCGAGGTCTGTATTTATGGGCATTATTGGAAAGTGAGGTATAGGTTGAATTTGACAGATTAATGATTCATCTTCCATACTTCATAATGTAATAATATTATTCCTGTGTACATCTGCTACAAATTTCCTCCACATTTTGTGACCTAAACCAGTTTTGATGAGGCAGCCATATTGAATCCCATCTAATTAGTGTACATTTAACATCTTGTTTTGCTTGGACCAGACAACACATCAGTAACCTATTGACCTTTCTGTTCAGTTGAAAACCCCCTGGCAGCTGGGAACTCTTGGAATGCATCCTGGTAGACTCCCACCCCCCCCCTTTTACATCCTTTAAATTTAGTGAGCCTAGATAAGTTTTGGATGAAGGCGCTGACTGGAGTGGCATTTGGGCTAGGAGATAGCATTTGTCTCTGTAAGCTATTTTCTGAATATGATTTAAAGTAATAAGTGAGAAAGAAACCTGTAATAAAGTCAGCACTTTGCTTATTAAGGGGAAAAGACTGTGCTGGGCTAGGAATAATATTAATTAGACAGATATATGACAAGCTAGGAAGCTTTTCAGAGACGTCCATATGCAGGCATAGTGCTTTTAAGATAGATGGATGGGACGATTAGTACCCACATCCTTAGGGGGCAGGGGGAGAGATAGAGAGAAGGAAGAATTTGGAGTGGAGCTTGTAGTCATGGAAAAATTATGATTTTAGAGTTTGAGATTTTCAAAATGATTAGATGTAATAATTAATTTTGAAAGTAGTTGATAGTGATAACTGAAAGGTTAGTATCCTTAAGATTGACTTCATTCAAATGGTTCTCATAAATATGTGATTTCTGATTCCTTCAGAAAAAGATACAGGTATTTGTTTATGTTCTCAGGATACAGTAATTCACCACTTTCATTCTTCTCAGTGTTAATTCCCAGTTTGCTTCACTATTATCTTTTTCCTTCTCTGCTTTGATTAGCTATACTAATCAGTATAGCTGCTGATTAGTAATAACATTTTAACAAGGATCTGTATGAGTGTCCTTTCTGTTATTTTTATGAGGTCATTTATGGGTGGAGAGAGATACCTTCAAATTCCTCTTTGCTAGAGGTTCCAAAGCATAGAAGCAGCATATGGTAAACCTTCTACATCAGGGGTGTCAAACTGGGGGCCCGTAAGCCAGATGCATCACACAAAGGCCACGCCTACCCCAGCTCCGCAAAGGGGAAAAAACATTGTGATACATCACGTGACGGCAAAGTGACACGGCAAGTTTGACACCCATGTTCTACATGCTACATTGCAGTGAAAAGCAAAGAAAGAGGCTCCTGTGCCCAAGAGTCTAACTTACACCCCTAGACCTATTACTGCAATTTCCCTTTGTGTTAACTTCTAGTCGCTTTCTGTTCTCCACTGTCCAAGGCTTTATTTCCTGTTACTTTAGCTACTTCTCATTCAGCCTTTGTTTCTATTGATTGAAGAGTGGATGGGCTGTGAAAAGACATAACTGCCACCTACCTAGTATTCAATATGCCTTGTGGTTCTTCTTCATGTTAACAATGTTTAATTATTCAGAGCATTTCCACACTATCACCATTTCAACTCTCCAGTTCATTAAAAACTGCTTGAAAATAATCCACAATCATCTTTTCTGCTGCCGAATTTACAACATTGAGAATACAGAGCAAAAATCACTACACTACCTTAAGGTCCTATCACTCTGGTTCCAGAAGACTTTAAAAGAAAGTTGGGCAGGTGGGGGGGACAGGGGGAGGATACATAAAACTCAAGTAGCTTGGTGCTTTGCACATTAGATATATCTTACAATAGAGGATCTAGCATTCTTGTCAATCTCAGTTTGCTTTATTGCTAGGGATACTAAGGAGGAAATGAAGAGGTATCAGGCTACCATCCTCTTACAGGTTGAAGAACAATTGTACAACTGAAGTTCAGGAAAAAGGAGGAGAAGGAATGTGGTAAGAATCTTTTAATGAGGAAGTGGCTTGCTTCCAGGTGCCACAAAACTCAGGATTCTCCAGATGAAAACTGACTTCCTCTTAACACTACAGCTGAACTAGAAATACATGGCTAAAGAGAAATGACAACATATGGTTACAGAAACTGGAATATAACTTGGGAGCAGAACAAGCATCTTACGTACATCCATAATTTTTAAATATGAGCAATAACTCTAGTAAAAAAAAGTATGTAATATTGGAGCATTTAAGGGTCTTTCTATAGGTTACTTGATAAGCATCACTGAGAAAATCTACAGAGCTTATTTTAGTGTTGGGAATCATTTTGTTTTTCTTTTTTGAAATTGATCCATATTGTTCATGATCTTGTTTTACTTAGGGTTAGTGGGATTGTACAACAAGAAATCCATTTCTTGTCAGGAAGATAAACTGTATGTGCGGTAGCTGGCACTTCTGGGTCTTCATCAGGCAGATTGCTAAATGTCTGAAATAGAAGCCATATGATAGGAAATCAGTGGGGAGCAAAGTGACCATTACACGGGGTAACTTGAGTTTCATGCATAGCTGTAAGCCACAGAGGAGCTTGCTTAGTGTAGTTTAATATATTTGTGAATGCTTATAATACATTCAATAAAACTTGATTAAACAGCTCAGAAAAGTTATTTCATCAGCAAATCTGCAGTACCTAGGACAGCTCATAAAATCTCACAGATATATCTGTGGGAAAAGTTGAAACTTATGTTAGCTTCAGTTTTATTCTCCAGCTAAAGTTGATTGGAATTTAAAGGGCATGTTGTGTTGGAACCCTATGGGTTAAAAATATTAAGAGCAATAATTATTGATGAATAGCAGGAAAAATGCTCTGAGGACAGCCCTGGTAGATTTGTACTTGTTTTATTTCCTTTTGCTTTGACACAAAACTCATTGCGCCCCATTTTTCTTTCCCTGCTCTTCCTCTTTTCATTTTAGTATGGCTGCATATTAGCATGTTCCATTCTAGGCAGAAGCTTATCTCTCAGAGCCCTTGAAACAAAGAAGAAAACTCATCAGTTACAGTGGACCTTACCTGAGATGTGGGGCAGCTATCAAGAAAGTAGGCAGAGAGAGGTATAGCTCTGCTTATGCCATAGAACATATGATTCAGCCTCATTTTGCTGCTCCATGAGGAGGTCAAGAAGGCAAAGTTTCCAGAGAGGTGAATTATCAGAGGGAGTGGTAACAATGGGTCAGGCAGTTCCAAGCAGGGGGTAATAAAGTTAAGGTACAGAATCTTGTGGGGAGCCCAGCATTAAAGCAATGAATAGAATTTAATCTGCCCAGAGCAAGGTAGTAGGGCCTTTAATATTATGTCGGGACATAGCCTATGCTGGTGAGCTATCCTTCATAGAAGCTAACGCCACTGGGATAATTGAATTAGCCCCTCTTTTAAAAGGAAAAGTATGGGGTTGGCGGCTGGGCATTCATGCCTTGCAGCTGCAAAAAGAATGAGCAGTGGACTGCAAATTCAATCAGGTGAATAGGAGGAAGGACGCAGGTGTTCCCCTCACTTCAATCCAACTCCCTTCTCCAATCTAGTGGACTTCATTTGAGCCTAGTAGGTTGCAATAGCAAAGACACATCCCATTTCCGATTTCAAGAAGAAAACTCCTTCCTTTTCCCCAAAATTCATTAGGCTCTCACTTTCTGTTTCTTTAATTAATTCGGAAATCCTTGTTTTCCAAGATGGCGACTTGGCTTAAGTATAGATCAGGGGTGGGTTTCACTTACCTTTACCACCGGTTTGCCACGCTGTCTGCGCATGTGCCCAGCCTTCCACACATGCACTTTGCTTACTCACACACCTTCCGGGCATGTTCCTGGCCTCAAAAACGTGCCTAAATAGCATGACTTGGAGCCTGAGCAGGATCGCCACTACTGGCTCACCCAAAGTGGTGCAAACCGGCTGAATACCACTTCTGGTATATATGTTTCATCCTGATTATCAGGAAAGAAAATCTAAACCATTCTGATTTAAATCCAGCACAGTATGAAAATGTGACTAACCTGACTCCAGTGGTGGGTTCTGTCCAGTTCTTTAGAACCGGTAGTAAAAGTGGCAGGAGGCTCCGCCCACCCGCCCGGACATCATAATTGATGATCTGCGCATGCCCAGAAGCTTCTGCGCATGCACAGAAGTGCGCGCGCAAGAGTGAAGCATACACACACGCTCCCATTGTGAACTGGTAGTAAAGGTAAGTAAAACCCATTCCTGTTTGGCTCCTAGTTATATTAGTACATCCATGTTGATTACAGGCTTCAAGCAAAGAGCTGAAGTGAATCTGTTGGTGTGATTTAATAGAGAGGAACACAACAAGTAGATGAACAGTAAACCTGTGGAAGTTCTCCATAGGTCTTTTCATTGCTTACCAATTGGGAAAGGGTTCAATACTTTTCAATCAAAAGTGAAAAGGAAGTTTATTTGATCCTATGCGAAAGACCAACTTATACCTGTTTTTACCCCATTTCCAGATGTTTTTATGTATTTCTTTTCAGTATTTCAACCTAAGCTTACTCAAAACTCTTAAAAAGTTATATCATGAACAATCTAATTTGCCATTTCATTTGTAAGGGAATACAGTGAAGGAGTTACAAGTAGCAATTTACTCATTATAATTTGCAGGTACAGAATTATAGCAAGGGGATTTTAAATGCAGTAGAATGCACCATCTGACTAAAGAGCCACTTGACCAATTGATGGTTTTAACACATTACCATACATGTATTATATGAAAACAGTGTGTAAACTGTGTATAACAAGCACATGCATGCCTTTTTCATATCTATACTTAATGCTGGGATGGATAGCTTATCATGAGGCCATGTGAAGCTCTTGGGTCAGTTTTAAACATATTTAGCAAATAATCAGTTTAGTTTTAAGACATGAGTGATCTTCCTTTCTCCAGCAATCTTAGAGGTAGGGAAGAAGTGGGAAAGAAAAAAGGAAACAGCAAAAAGATTAAGAAAATTGATGCTAGAAAGAAAATGTGTCTGTGTCTTTGGTGCAATGAATCCAATGAAAATAACAAAAGTTGCATTCATCCTTCCTAGACAATGCTACCTATATTGGTCACCTTAAAAGTTTTTTATACAGGGAAAATAAGCACACAAGGGTAAACTACCTATTTAACACAATATGCTATTGGGCCCTAAGTTGTTCATGAAAAATGGTAAGTGACATCTTGATTATGGGAAAGAAATATTGGCCACAAATGCATTCCATGAATGAAATAAATGCATTCCATGAGTGAAATAAATTGAACAAAGAGTGATAGATGGGAACTATGAAACTTCAGTTTCAAAAAGGAATCATCTAATCATTCTTTTGAAAAACAAAAGTACTGTTTGTTTGCCTACTAAATTGAGTTCAACTGATGCATATACTGTATTCTGTAAATCTCAAATATATTTTTTAAAAATACAGAATAAGCTATGTTCCGAGACTTAAGTTAAAGCACAGATTAGATGCACATCTAGTCAGTAAAAATCACTTTCTGTTCTGTTTGTGCTAATTATAACAGCTTTTATGGAGGGACTAAAGTCTTTCTTATCTGCAGTTGAAATGTTTTGAACATTTGTACCAGCTCAATGGATGCTTAAGACTATTGCAAGCTGTAATTTAGTAATCTGAAGCAACAAGTAGATGCAGGTGTTTAAGGCTTCAGATGGAAAGAAGAAAAGAAGAAATAAAGGGTAACTTTGGGAAAACCCTTCTTAGGACTTGGGTTGAGTTTACTGGCAAGAGGGGTTGTAGTCAGGAATATTGGCTAGGAAAATAAAACAGCTTTCATTGGCTACAGGATTCTAATGATTGATAATGCATTACTTTTCTTTACATAGAGAAGAAGCAGGCAACCTTTTTGAAAATTATATTTTTAACATATTAACTTTTTTTAGTGGTTCTCCAGGAAGTGGTAATAGTTGTTCTCAGATGTATTTGTATATTTTAAAGAAATTAAAATAATTAAAGCTATTCTAGATTTGCTGCTGAACTAGGTGCTTTGGGGGGTTTTTATAAAGGGGATTTGAAGCTACATGCAATACATGGATGTGAATTGCTCACCCCTGATACAGACAATTTCAGTTGCATGCTTTGTGTTAGATACAGCTCCAAGCTAAGTGGAATAATGTGACACGGTAAAAGTCAGGTTAAAGAAGACAACAGTTACCTATCACAGACTTCCTTTGCTGCTCAAATTATATTTTGTCACAGTTCTGCAGGGTTTAAGAGGAATTGAACAATAGTAACTGGTTGTTTGAATTTATAGTAATATGTTTTGTGATAATACATGGCCCAAGCATTTGCTTGTTTATGTCCCAGATATTAAATACTTTGAAAGTTCAGATTTGACACTTTCATAGTATATCAGAGAGGCAGTTAAATACAAAACTCGGTCATCAAGTTTCAAAATGCATTTAACTGTTCATTCTGGGTCTCCTTGAAGCAAACCCCAAATTATAGGATATTTATCTTATATCTACAACACTAAATGTGTATATAGACTATTCCTCCTGCTATACCTTAATACTATGACAGATATTTATTCTTTTTCTGCATTTTGTGTTCTCTTGATCAGCTTTTTTATTTTTAAAAAAGAACCTCTTGCTCCAGCTCTCTCTTCACTATCCAAAAATGATTAGAAAGAATTATTGCTATTAGGACATCTTTCTTGGTGAAAAGAGAAAGTTGCCTCATTCATAATTTATACCCTCAATTACTATTAATACAGAAATATTTCAGCAGGAGATCGCCTGGGAAAATTACACGTAACATTGCATTAACATTCTATTTGAACATTTTCATCACATTTGTTATAGAGTTAATAAGAGGGATATGCTCCCCTGACTTCTTCATGAAATTATGGGCTGCCTATGATAGTTTAATCTTTTAGACTTTATATAATATATTCACTTTGCTAATTGAGCCGTCCAAGGAGCAGTTAGGGATGTACTTAAATGGGGAAGACAAAGTAATCAAGGCCATGACTTCCTGACTAAAGAATTCTCTTCCGGAGATGAGAAGTTGCTTGCATGAATCAAATGCACATATGCTTTGTGTTTCTCTTGATACTTTATATAGTTAGTTCATGTACTGCTCTGTCCAGATATTAGTCTGGGTTTAACCCTTGTTCAAATAAGTTTATCATTTAAGTTCAGTACATATGAAGCTCTAGATCTGTAGTAGTGATAACAGAAATAAATGGAACACCGAGCTATTTGTAGATAAAACTGAAATTGTAAAAATAGATGACATGCTGAAGATAATATAAATATCTAGAGCTAGCAGGTGAGCTCAGATTTAGGTTGTGCATCATTTGTTTCTGTGGGCAAGGATGCACACATGTTGACTCTGCAGAGACTATTGAAATGCAGCTCCACTGTCATTCAAAATTGGCCAGGCTAGTAAGGGTTTATGAAAACTGAAATTGAATAATGTCTGGAAAACAGGCTTTGCAATTGTCACTCTGAACACAAGATATCTTTATTATTCTGTCTAGTAGCAATTCAAATGATTTTTCTTCAGCAGTTTCTATTTCTTTTATTTTGCCTGAAAGTAATCCAAAGTAAGAATTTTGTTGGAGTTGCATGGAATCATTTAACCTTCTTTGTTTCTGTCTAAATCTGGGATCCTATTCTTCCCAAACTAAGGCTATACAACAGTGGTGGGTTTCAAATTATTTTACTACTGGTTGTGTGGGTGTAGCTTGGTAGGCGTGGCATGGCTTGGTGGGCATGGCATGGCTTGGTGGGTGTGGCAGGGAAAAGATACTGTAAAATCTCCATTTCCACCCCACTCGAGCGGAAGGATACTGTAAAATCTTCATTCCCTCCCCAATCCAGGGGAAGGTTACTGCAAAATCCCCACTTCCTCCTGATCAGCTGGGACTTGGGAGACAGAGAATAGATGGGCATGGGGCCAGTCAGAATATTTACTACCGGTTCTCCAAACTACTTAAAAGTTCTGCTATTGGTTCTCCAGAACTGGTCAGAACCTGCTGAAACCCACCTCTGCTATACCAGCAGTGAAATCCGGCTGGATCTATTGGGCTCGCGCAAACCGGTAGCGCTGGTGGCAGGAGACTCCTCCCACCCGCCAGGACGTCATTATGTCCCATTTTTGACCCTCTGTGCATGTGCAGAAGAGTCACGCTTGCGTTCCTGCACACTCCCGTTCCCAAACTGATAGCGAAGATAAGTGGATTTCACCGCTGGGCTATACTCATTAGTATTGCCTTTTCTGTTTCAACCATTCTATAGTAGTTTGTCTAACCAGCTTCCTGTTATCAATTCATGCAGCTTTTTGAGACACAGTAAGACTTTTAAAAATGTCACATTTAAACTTCTTGTCAATATATATTTTTGTTCAGGAATAAGTAATGACTTAGTGAATTTCAAATTCAAATGGGTTGAAATGGACATTAGAAACTAATTAGCTTAACCAAGAAGATGACCAGTTAAGTAGTAATCATAGGCGATTCCTAGTCCATCAACAGAAGTGGTGGATAAAGAATTCGTACCAAAATATATAAACAGACAAGACAAAGCTATTCTGTTTCTTCCATTCCCGTATACCAGCACTTACAGAATGCTGAACAACAGAGTTGGGAAGAGACCTTGGAGATAGAGCAGCTATCAAGTTTGCATGTAACCACTTTTGTTCTTGCCAATCAGAAGCAAGAAAGACAAAGCAACTGAATAAAGCGCTTAGTTTGTAAAATGTCATTGGCTGAAATTTGATCAGGATGGAACAGGAGTATAAACAGGAACGGCTTTGTAAACACAACTGCAGCTGGGATAAATTTAGCTAGTTGGGGCTGCAGACTCCACACTACAGGACACAGTGTCAAGGCATTCTTACAAGGAGAGGAAACTGGATAAACAAACAAAGCTTGTCCCTTCACTTGTTCTCTTGATTGTAACCCAACATTTGTATTGTAACCCAAACAATTGCTCCTCACATTGCAGAGAATAAGTATAAATTTAATGTAATTTTGCTCTTTTTTCTTTACAATACTTTTTTAAAATGATGATTTGCCATGAATTTATGTCATTTCTAAATTACAGTTACTTTCCATGTTCTTTAGCTAATATCCAATTGAAGGAAAAATTTGAATGTTCAGGAATTAATAGTCTGCACACCACACTTATATATTGTTTGCATATGGTTCCAAAACTTTCCTTTCTAAGCAAGTACTTAATCCAACATTTACATACATGCACAGAAGCTTTGAAGAAGACAAAGAGATAACTGTGTATGCATCATTTGGTTATACTTTATCCAAATGTCCATCTTAAAGATCAATCATTGTTTTCCTGCTGTTATCTAGAAATGATAATACATATGCTAAGTAATTATTAATGTTTTTTCGTTACCTCAAGTAGCATTCTTGTTTTGTAAGAAACTTCATGACACAGCATTTTTGCATTCTTGATTTCTGATTCTGTGGATCACTTGCAACCATTGCAAAAAGAAACTTTAAAAGAAATATGCTTTCCAATCTGTTATATCAATTAATTTCAGCAGGACACTACCGGCCTGTCCTGGAAGGTCATCTGATGTTCATCCCTCATAATCACAGTGATGCCCACATTCACCTTTTCAAGCTATGTATACATATACCTATATATTGGCAGAGACATTTGCATAACCAGAGCATGCGACCCATGTTTGATATAAAATCCAATGACATGTGACATTTGAGAAAGGTCATTTCTCCCCCAAGAATTCATAACTGTGCCCCAGCCAAACAATCCTCAAGGTCATTGTCTTTTCAGTGAAGCTATTGATCTATCCTAAAGTTATAAAAAGCAGAATAAGGATTATTTTACTCATGCAACATAAAGGATTTAAGAAAGAGATTATGGGGTAATTTCTCATTTTTAGGAAAGTTTATCATTAATATGATGGCAGGTGCAGTGGTTGCATAAGAGGAAGTAAGTAGGTGAAAACAAGTCAAATTTGTACCGACCAGATACAGCTGTTCAATAAATAAGGCAAAGTTTAGAAATAGAATATGCTGGCGAGGTTTTGAAAATTCTAGTGCAAAAATCAGTTTCTGAGCATATTAGCAATTGTAATAATAAGATTTCTTAGTGCTGATGCATGCTAGATAATTGAGAAAACCGAAGAATTGTCAAAAATAAATCAATATGTGTTTCATTGATTATAGAAAGACCTTCAGTTAATGTCAATTATGTCAAACTCTGAGAAAAATGAGAATCTCAGAACATCTTACTGTCCTCCTACAAAATCTATACAAAGGTCAGGAAGCCACAGTCCAGGTAGAATGTTGTGAAACAGACTGGTTCCACGTAGATGAGTGACACAAGTGACATACTCTTCAGTTATTTATTCAGTTTATATATTGAATATGTATTAAGGAAAGCTAGATTGGATGCATGTAGGCATGTTTTAAATTAGAATAGAATAGAATGACAGAATTGGAAATCTTCTAGTTCAGCCCCCTGCTCAGTCATCATTTCAGACAAATGGTTGTCTAATCTCTTCTTAAAAACTTCCAATGTTGGAACATTCACAACTTCTGGAGGCAAGTTGTTCCACTGATAAATTGTTCTAACTGTCAGGAAAATTCTCCTTAGTTCTAGGTTTCTTCTCTCCTTGATTAGTTTCCATCCATTGCTCCTTGTCCTACACTCAAGTGTTTTGGAGAATAGCTTGACTCCCTCTTCTTTGTGGCAACCCCTGAGATAATGGAACACTGCTATCTTGTCATCTCTAGTCCTTTTCATTAGACATACCCAATTCCAGCAATTGTTCTTTGGCAAAAGTGCTTGGCCTTATTGCCATGCGCTCAAAATCCCGATTGAGCTTATTATCAGGGGATATCTTGTTTTGGGGAGAACAGGGTACTATTGAGCGAAGTACCACGTATGCTATTGGTTTTTCTTGCCTAAATGTAGAACCTTATTTTTTTCGCCATTGAATTCCATTTTGTTAGATAGTGCCCAATGTTCAAGTTTGTCAAGAACCATTATTATTATTATTATTATTATTATTATTATTATTATTATTATCATTATTATTATTATTTCAAATTTATATACCGCCCTTCTCCCGGAGGACTCAGGGCGGTGTACAGCCAGAATAAAAAACATAAATACAAACATTAAAATACAGTTAAAAAGATATATATGTGTTTGGCCCCATAGTTAAAAACAATAACAAACCAATTAAAAACATTTTAAAAAGTGTTAAGCCAGCCTGGCTTGCTGGAAAAGAAAGGTCTTAAGGGCCCGGTGGAAGGCACCAAGGTCTTGGATTCTCCTTATCTTTTAAGATACCTTCTGTATCTTAAGCCTATCTTCTGGAGTGTTGGCTATTTCTGCGAGCTTGGTGTCGTCTGCAAATTTGATGAGTTCCCCATACATCCCCTTTAGTGAAAGAAACATTAGTAGCCTGTACTATGCAAGTGACTCTATTCTGACAGCTGAAAATGTAAATGATCTGCAAGGTCTGGTAATGGAAATTAAGGAGCACAGTGAAAAAAAATATTAAATATAAAGAAGACCAAACTTATGACCACAATATGGCAACCAGGCTTAGAATTGGCAGTGACGACATTGAAGTTGTGTATAGCCTTTGCCTTTTAAGGATCAACTATCAACAATTAAAAAAAACAGCTATCACAAAATACTTAGTAGACCAGGGCTGTCAAACTTGTGACCCATGGGTCAGATGTGTCACGTGCTGGTCATGTCCATGCCCGGTTTAGCGAAGGGGGAAACGTGATACATCACGTGATGCCACCATGACGATGTGAGTTTGGCACTCCTGTAGTAGACTAATACTTAGTAAAGTAGCAATGAAGGACTTGGAAAAAGTATTCAGATTCCATTATGTCTCTACCTACAAAAATCAGAATCGTGCAAACAATGGTGTGATTCTCTATGAAGTAAAAATTGGATGTTAGAGAAACAAGAGTATTACAGCTTTTGAGCTTCAGTGTTGGAGACAACTTCTGACAATATTATAGTTAGCCCGGAAATCAAACTAACTGATCATAAAATAAACCAATGCAACCCAACTCTATTTATGTGGTCACTAAGAGTCCACACTAACTTGATGATTCATCATCATCACGGTTTATGAAACAATACAATTCCAAAGGGAATTGCAGAATCAAATTCATTGAAACATAGATTCCACTGTAAAAATACTGGGAGGGGGAAAGGGTATGAAGTAGTGTCTAATATCTTGTCTCCAACTGTAGTCCAGTGATTACATGAAATACTGCCATCATTGGAATGCCATCAGTAAGAATCAAGTGAGATAAGTAGACCATTTACTGTTCAGAGTATTATATAGAGAGATTTAGTTTAATAAATCCTTAATATCCCAAGGAAGTTCAGTGTTCTTTTAAGTGAACTGATCAATAATGTTCTGTCACATCGTTGTTGACTTTCTCCATGATGATCTGTCTTTAACTTGATCCTTCAGGTTTCTAATGGTGTATTAATTGTAACAAAGTCTATCCCCCTTCCTGCTGATTGTCCTCTTTACTTTGGTTAAGAAACTATTCATATATTAATTTATAGTAATATAGCAACAGTGTACCAAACTTGCTACCTTCTATACCTTATGCCTATACAGTGAGAAACTGTCACCATTCTCTGTACCGAGGAACAGGAATTCTACAATTTGATTACTAACAGAACTGATCTGTTGGAGGGTGCTTTTAATTCAGAATAAGCAGACAGAGCTTATAAACATCTTTTTAGGGCTATGTGGTCTGAATCAAACAACATATTTGGAAATAATTCAGACATACCAGTTGGATTCTTATCTTAGGACAAGGTTTAGGCATATAGCAAAATAATCTGGTGATTTTAGATGACTCCTATTATAAGTCATGCTATTTGAATAATCCTCAGTCCTGACCTTGTCTTGTTTTTCTTCACACAGTAATATAGTAGTTTTGTGTGACAAATTCATATTTGCAAAACCTGATGCAGAAGGACTGCAATTGAAATTGCAGATTTGCAATTCATTAAGAGCACCTCACTGAAGCCCAAACTACACTGAACTAAGCTCATTTCTACTGAGGTGTTTCTTCCAAACAGAAAAGACCGTAGCGGATAGAGTCCCTTCATTGCTGTCTAAACTGCTGTGAGTTATGGTTTTCTCCAGCCTTTAATTATACAGTCAGCCCCAATTGCCTCTTCCTAACAAGGCTGACAGGCCAATCTCTCAAGAGCCCTTAATGTGTTATCATCTCTTGCTGGGTGACCTCATATTTCTAACTGCTCCAAGCAGCAAGGGAGGGAGGGAGGAAGGAAAAGTGTCATCGTCTCTTTTCCCATCTCCTGTAAGCCCACATCCCCAGGCTCATCTGTTCAGGCAAAGATCAGCCCATCCATCACTTCCCCGTTTGGGCTATTAGATGATTAAAGACATTTTTTATAATATTTGGATGAGTTTTCAAAGCTTCTTGAAAGTGTCTGATTAATACTCATTTAACCCCTTCCTGATCAGGATGTAGATCAGCAGGTTAGAAAGTTATGCATGGACAAAGTCTGCAAGATGTATCTACTTTTTGAAGGATCTTGTTCCATTGGTTCCTATGCAGCATTTTGACAAGGTGTGATTCATGTTCCTGGGACACCTGCAGGAAACAGTTCTTCCTAGTGGTTTGTGAGGTTTTAACGGTTCTGGGGGAACAGGAAATGGGACCTTGGTTTGTTATGCAACAGGCTGTGCACATGTACAATATAGTGTTTGGAAATGATTCCTAAGTTGCTCTTAACAGCAGTGGGACTGTATGGATAACAATTCTGTGACCTAGCAAGAATATCAGCCATTGATGAGTGCATTGTGGAATGTTGGCATATCAGCTTCATCTGTATGTTTGTCTATATTGTACTACTAGACCCATCTGTAGAAGAACAATATCAGAACCTCATCAACCTAGACTTTGTCTCTTTCAGTTGTATAAACCTAGCAAACTGTATCTGGTATAGGCAGTTTTGGCCATTGTTCAGCACCTGAATCATACAGTATCTCTTTCAGGTTTGATTTGTTTTACTTGGTTTAGTCTGAACTATTATAAAACATTCATTTCCTCAATTAAGTATCCTAATAGCACTTGCAACCAATACATTATTTTTAAAGGCAAAGCTGGTAAATTAGGCCAGCTCAGATTTTTTGTGTGTTAACTAATGAATTAATGAATTATGGATATTTACACCACCTCCTAAGATTCTAGGCGGTTTATAGTAATAAATGCCAAAAAGATAAATCAGCCACAATCCAAGAACTAAGAAATTAATTGGGTTAAGAAAACAAACTCTTCTCAAGCCAAAACAACAACAAACTTCACATAAAAATGGCAGCCCAGAGTCAAACCCGCCCCCCAAATCTCAGAAAACAATGTTAACAAATCATGACTCTCATATTCATGTTTAAACAAAACAGCTTTAATAGTCATACAGAAGTTCAATGCTGGAATAATTTACTTTGAATATTGCTTCAAATGTATTGAGAATCGTTTTTACAATTATAGAGGACCTGAGAATATTTAAAATATTCCATTCTGATTTATTTCTAACTAATGTTCTTGACAATTAATGTAATTTTTGCAAGTTAAATAATGAAATATTTTACTTCCAGGGCCCAGTTTCTACACTGGATAAAGTTTTTAAGAGATTAGCTGTACATTAATCAATACTTTTTGTTTTTATTTATTTAGGATAGGATGAAGTGGTTTAAGTAGAATATTCAGATTTACATTACTTTTTAAAGTTAAGGGCATATAGCTAGTATATCAAACATGCCAAATTATTGTCTCTTTCCTCCATTATATTGTTTAAGGAAACAGTACCATTTTGCAACTGAAGAAGCAATGAGGAAAGTTAGTATTAATCATACAAAATGTAGATATTTAATGTAACCTTGAAGGATGTAAAAATTTCAATTATAAATGTATTAATTTGATTGATCAGGAGAATTATGTTGAATGATATGTTAGACATTGAAAGACAGGAAGATTAGAGAGGGGATGGTAAAAGCACGAAAATAGGCAAAAAAGACTAATTGTCCTGGTCTGCTAGAACTTCCAAAGGTTCTATTTGATTTTGTAGACTGTTTATAAAATGTTCTTTGCAATGATCAAGCTAGGATTCTCATCAGGTCAAGTTTTATACTGATTTTCAAGCATGAGTTATGTGTGAACAAACAACATTCATTGAGGCACTTTGCCAATTACTTCAGTAATTAAAAATATCTGAGAAAAAAAATATGAACTGAATTCAAATCAGTTTGTAAAACTGTAAACTTGTCTGATCTTGTAAGAGGCTGAGTAGCTGATTAATAGCTGTTGCTCTGGAAAGAAATAGAGCCATGCTGATATAGTGATTAAAGCAGTGGTTCTCAACCATTTTTTCACCCCAGACCCCCTTTTATGCCCACAGATCATGGCCATGGACCACCAAGACTTAACCCAAGATTTAAATCATAACATTTCTCCAAGCCTTTGCTGACCCCCTGTGACGACATCGCAGCTCCCCCCCAAGGGATCTGTGGACCACAGGTTGAGAACCACTGGGTTAAGATATTGGATTTGGACACGGAGATCCAGGTTCAGATCTACCTCTAGTCTTGGAAGTTCACTCAATGCTTTTGAGTCAGTCATTTGCAGACTGACCCATCCTATCTTGTGGAAGAAAATGGGAGGAGGATGTAGATAATCTTCCTTGGACTCCTGACAGAAGAAAATATATAAAGCAAATAAATAAATATAGTCTCAAGCTTGCCTACATATGAAAATGTGATGCCCATTCAGTGAGGTGGTTTAACAGCATTTAGCTTTCTTTAAATTGATTCTACAGTAAAATATTACAGTGCTTTGGGAATAACATAGAAAAGTTACACTGAGGTGTGCAAAGGTGTGAAAGTAACATCTGTCTACATCTCCTTAAAACAATTAGGTCTTCTGTGGGATTGTGGGGCCAGCAGCTTTAAAGAGTTGTATACAGATGCTGTATTTATGTTTCTGCATATTTCTGAAATACTGTACAGCATTATTCTACAGTTCAACATATAAGAGTGGTACATTATTTCTACATTCCTCTTACCTAATCTCATTATATCGTATGCGGTTCCTTGTGAGAAAATATTAGGTATCAGGATCTATAAAAAAAACAGTCTGTTTACAGCAGTTCTTTTTGTGTGTTCTTTATAAGACTAAAGCTGCAGCTTTTGATATCTAATCCCATGATAGTAACTAAATTTGGAAAATCTCTACTGTTAAATGTCACTTGCTCAGCTATAGTAGTCAGTTGATTGATTGTCTTCCTTCTGATGGTGATTGTCATATCTCATAATCTCAATTTCTTGTCAATTGATTGCCAGATAGAAGCGACAGCCAAGGAGGGCCACCAGTGTCCGTGGGGGCCAGCCAGCGCATGGCGTTAACTTTCCCCCTCTGTAAGTGTTTAATTATTATTTTTTTTATTACTGTTGTGGGATATTTTGGAAAAACAGAAGCATCATCAATTTGCGTAGATGATATTAGGGCAATAATAAAAAATATAGTTAAGGCATAAAAAGATACTAACAAGATATTTAAAGTATTACTACTAACCTGTACTATAGCATTTGATTGAAAATTGCTGGGAACAAATCTGTCATTGTTTTATCAAGGGCAGTTAATACTGTATATCCTTAGTTTAAGGAAAAAGTTTCATTATAAGCAGAAGTGGGTAGTTGCTAAAAGTTATGGATGAAAATCAGTTAAAAATTGCCCTTAGAATACTAGATGAGAAATGAAAATGAAACAATCACTTTCGTTGGATCGGACAAATGTTTTATTCTGGATCTTTCAGTAATCATTAATAAATGCCAGTAAGATTATGTACCTGCTCTGCAAAAGTTGTAGCTCATTTCTCTAATGTCATGTTTCCGAGTAATGGGCCCAATCAATCCAGGACTCCGAGGCTGTGGTTTTTCTCAAAGATCCATTTTATTGGGTACATCATATCGGCACATTTGAATGTATTTTGGTATTTTGGTATCTTGGTATCTTTTTGTTGTCCTTTTTCATTGCTAGCCACCAAAATTGTCTTCACACCAGATACCATGTCTTGAGGAATTCAAAGTGGCCGGCTTGCTTGGAGTCAGAAGTCAGAGCCTTGACATTAAGCCACATTTGAACGTGCCTATATTATATACTCAATAAAATGGATTTTTGAGAAAAACCATAGCCTCAGAGTCCTGGATTGATTGGACCCATTACTTGGAACCATGACATCTAAATTATGAACACCTCTATTAGCATTGTGTGGTATAGAATAAGAATTTTACTGTAACAACTGTCTTGTTGAAAAATATTTCTAAATTTTAAGGGGAAAAGGATATTTTATATAGGGATTACTAGCATAGCATAGAAAAGCCTCTAATCTTTTTTTCCTGTTCCATATTTCTTTGCTTCTACTGCAAATTAACCTTTGTTGTTATTGTTGTATTTCCATTGTTCAGATATTCTAAATGACTCATGGGCTATAATCAGTTCGAATTATATATATTGGCCCTATTCATATGATATTATTAATTATATTTTGAATTTATTTATATTTCATATTTCTAAACTATCCTTCTTCCTCAAAGAGAGGCTATACAATATAAGATAATTGATAAGTAAAGTGTCATTAAAAATTAAGATTAACATTAAAATTTGGTATGTATGTAGCATCCCTGTGTGTGTGTTGGGGGTGGTGATTCATACAAGCTATCTAACCCAGGTTAATAACTTACTTAAATAACTGAGAGACTGCTAGATTTTTCCTCAAATAGACGAACTGTATTTGGGGCTCAACCTAATTGTTAATTTAGTCAATTAATTCCCCTGTGTTATGAGCCTAGTGTCTGGGCAGTTAGTTGATTCTTTACCTGTGAAAAGGGGATCTTTCCAGGAACTCCCAGCTCTGTCTCAGTTTTCACCACCCTCAGATCACATAGAGGTGATGAAAAAAGGACAGAAAGGACAGAGGTGATGAAAAAAGGACAGAAAAAAGGACAGAAAAAAATAACTAGTTATTATCCATGAGTCTGTCAGTGGTGGTGCAATTGTGGTCACATACTAGGGAATTTTTTTAGGTCCAAGGGGAGGTTAAAAAAAAAAGCCAGCGCAGATTTTAAAAATTTCAGATGTATGGTTTTTTATTATTTTTTAAAGCAGGGCCTGGGGACAGAGTGAAAACCTTCCAGCCTCTTTTGTGGCAACTGAAAGGAATTTTTTAAAAAAGTTTTGTATGACAGGAACAGCTATCCTAGTCTATTTCAACATATGTCTGCTGACTGGCGGAAGAAATAACTGGATGTTGTATATTACCAAAACATAGTTAAATCCTACTATTACTATGATCCTTTGAAATGCATAATTTTCTTTTTGACCATCTGGAATTTTCTCAGCATTGTCTTGATAGTTAAAAATACAATCTGAAATTGTGAGTAAAAGCCTTATATCTTTCACTGATATTCAATTTAAAATACTATCCACTCGTCTTGGATGTCATAAAATTTACAGTCACATCTACCAGTCGGAATCCTGCTTGTTGTTGCCTCTGCTTCGAGTTACTTCAGTCTTTTGACTTTCTTCCTTGGTAATGGCTAAGATACCCTAATAGGTTTTGTACACCTTGAGGCTGCCCTTGGATGCGGTTGAAATAAGACAAAGTAGTACTATAATACTGGTGCATCGATAATTTAAGGCTGTCTTGGGCTGAATCCACAGAATTGGCATACTGTCACCCCGATGGTGCTGGCAAGAAACCAACATGCATCCAAAGTGCACCCACAGTGCACTCAAAGCTAGAGTTCTCTTTATTGCTGACTCATATATGAACAATAAGAGGTGTAATTGGCAATTTGATTTGGAGTTTGGCTAATAATGTTAGTCACTTCATACAAGGCCATCACTAATTGGCATGCTATACTTTTAGATGTGCTGTTGATGACATAGGTCAAGTAGGCAAACCCTCACCTTTCAAAGTATCCCTAACCACTTCAAAAATAACTTAAAAAGGAGAACGAGCCCGTTGTCAGATAAAACAAGAATGGATGGTGTGTGCAATGGTCAGAGACTGGAAAGAAGGGGAGATTCAGGACCCCAGTGACAGAGCCACTAGGCACTTTGTTATAGCAGATAACTCTTCTCATCAATGGACCCTACATTGTTTGCATGGACAAACTCAAGCAATAATATAATAGAAAACATCATTTGAGTAGCTAAGTGCCTGAACATGGCCTCTGGCCGAAACTTGCTCAGGGAAGTGTTGTTAGGGCATTCTCATGCTAGAGAAAGGTGTATGGTTGTGTCTTTACATATGGCTAGAAACAAGATGAAAAGGGTGCCATAGGGACATAGCAGAATGAAGATGCTGGGGGAGTATCATTTTTGTATTGTAATTAGGCCAGTCAAAGGCCTTTAATGCTTGCTTGCTTGCTCATTCATTCATTCATTCATTTATTGGTTCAATTTATATGCCGCCCTTCTCCGGAGACTCAGGGCAGCTTCCAATGCGTTAAGCAATAGCCTTCATACTTTTGTATATACCTGCTTAGTAGGGCTTTCGGCCCCCCCTAAGTGGTGTTCTTTTTTATACAAAGTCAGCTTATTGCCCCCCACAATCCGGGTCCTCATTTTACCTACCTCGGAAGGATGGAAGGCTGAGTCAACCTTGAGCTTGGTGAGATTTGAACTCGCAGTAATTGCAGGGAGCTGGCAGCTAAGTGCTACTTAACAGCACTTTAGCCCGCTGTACCACCAAGGCTCCTATATAATATTTTGGGCAATTGTATAGATAACTTTGAAATCTAGTAATATACAAATATAGTAGAAATTGGATACACTTCCTGTTCAGTTTGGAATAATGGACTACATACTAACCAATGAGGTGAAGTGATTGGATGGGTAGCTGTGATTGATTGCTCCATCACCTATTCCCATAGCAGGTTTTAATATATGTGTCCCATTCTTCTCTATCTCCCCACCACCACCACTTTACTGACAAGCATATAGAGGAAGAAAGTAGATGACCTTCGGCATGTTTATTGACACTCCCAGAGTTCATACTGCAATTCTACAATCTTTTCCTGAGATTATTAAAAATTAATTGATCGCTTTTATATCTCTCTATGGTGCCCGACACTGCCATGAGAGGGGCCAAGAGGAGGAGGGTGTGTGCAGGCGGAGCAAACACGCTGATAAATGTTAATTACTCTTTTATGGCCCTTGTCAAATTCCAAAGCAAGTCATAAATTCATTAAACTCTAACGGATTAAGCACATGCAGCTTATTTAACCACCATAAACAAGATCATTTGGATGTTGGTTTTCCCCTTTTTATTGCTTCAGCAGCGAAAAAAGGAGAAAAAGTAGACTTGAGAGTTCTTGATAAGTCTGAGAAGTTGTTGTTGGTTAATAATTTAGTTGCTGCTGCCTTTATTATTATGGCTTGCAATATAAGAAATTATTTTCTTATTGCATGCTTTTAACTGTATGCACCCTGAATGATACAAACTGAATTGCTGATGGTCTCTGTACAATATTGTATTGGTCTCCCCATAGGAAAAAAAATGCATTGTTGAAAAAAATAGTTCAAGTTCTTTGACACTGAAGAGTTTTCCAGTTTTTAGGGGGAGGTAAAAAAAATGGGTCCGGCACAAAACAATAAATATTTTCTTTTGTATCTTCTCCATCATTACAGAGGTTATAATATCAATCTCATATTATGACCATGCTGGAAAAAACATTGTCTCCTTCCAAAACAATGGAGCAGTTTCTGTTTGAATGAGCTGTATGTAGAGACAGGACACTGAATGGGATTAATAGTTAGGATCTTAGGTTTTGGGCATCTATGCTAGTAACTTTTCATTATCTTTCATATCCATGTGAGTGGCAAAACACACAAGGAAACTGTAGTTAATTATACCGTGTTTCCCCCAAAATAAGATCCTGTCTTATATTTTTTTGAACCCTGATTGGGCTTATTATCAGGGGATGTCTTATTTTGGGGGAAACAGGGTACCATTATTTTATTCTTCTGACGTAGCACTTTAGTGTAGAAGTATTTATTTAGATTGTTACACTCCTAAACCAGAGAACGGTGGCAAAACATTTTTCCCCTTAGAAGAAATGAAAATCTTTTTTCTTTTTACTGAATTCTGTCATTTTTTTTAAAAAACCGTGACTATTCCTTACACATCTGATATGCTGTCCTTGCCCATTATGTTCTATTGACCTGTTTATGAGATATCATATTACTAACATTAATTAGAGATTAGAGCATGTATAGCATTACAACTAAAACAACAAGGTATTTTTAATTGTCTGGCAAAATGTTGGAACTGTCAGTGAAATCAGATGGCCTTTTCATTTGAGTCATAGGTGGGAGGATCTAGTTGTAAGTAGAATTGGATGTAACATAGTGAATAAAGGACTGAATTATGAATTGAGTTACCTTCTGTTCAGGCATCTGAGTTTTACTGTTAACTGACTGATAAATTTAAGTAATGTTCCTTTCTTGCAGTCTCAGACCCTTTTGTGCTGCTTACTATTATTATTTTTCCAGTATTGGAAAGAGAACATTTTAACTAAATGTATATGCTTTTGCTACTTTTAGAATGATAAGTATTACTATATTACTGATATTATAATGATAAATATTACTATATTCCACTTCAATATATCTTGAACCCAGAAAATTTCCTCAAGCCCAGAGACATGGTGGGATCTCTGATTATTTTGTGTCACTGCTAAGTAATCAGCGATCCCATGGTCTCAATTCTCAGTGCTTTGATTTTTCCTTGCTTTTTGCCACCAAAATCTGTCCCCATGTATGATGAATGTACAGGCACAGGGGTGGGCCGTCAAGGGTTAATGGAGGAAATGTGCCTTGTGCTCAGCGGTAGCTAACAGCCACCAGCTAATAACTTTATGGCTTTCAAAGCAAAGCATTTATCATGCTGAAGTTTGTTTATGCACTGGTTATACAACACATTATGGCAGATCTGTGTTGGGCTGATAAATTCTAGATGACAAGCAAGGCTACTGAGTGGGACTTTCACAGTCCAAAAGACCAGTAGCTTTTTCCTGAACTCTACTTTTAAGATAAGGCTGTTTTTTCCCTCCTTTGTTTGGTAGGGACAAAACATACGGTAGATTTAGGGAGACTTTTTTTTTAATCAACAGAAATAAAAGGCATATATCAAATTAATTATTTGGAGAAAGGGGTTACTAGCGGGATTCACAATTCTGTCTTGATCAGGAGTGGGAGATAAGCAAGACTGCACAAGTCTACTGAATACAAAGCAAGATGTAAGAAAGAAAGGAAAATGCTTAGATCTGTTACAGTGTTTAAGTAGCATGATTATTGACAGTGTACTGTACTATACTGTAACATTGTTCGTGATAAAAATATTTGACCAAAGAAAATGAAGATTGAATAAACCTGTTTTTCCAAACACATGCATTTCTATCAGGCAGTGTGC
This sequence comes from Ptyas mucosa, assembly GCA_012654045.1. Lineage (NCBI taxonomy): Eukaryota > Metazoa > Chordata > Lepidosauria > Squamata > Colubridae > Ptyas > Ptyas mucosa. Next base: position 19,463,936 of record WNWU01000004.1, read on the forward strand.
TATTTTTATAGAATGTCTTCCTATTTTCCCCCCTCTTTCTACAGAATTCTGTTAAGAAGGGAAAGAAAGATGAGGGAACTGCCTAATTTGTTAAAATTGCTAATGCTAGGAATTCTCTCTCTGGAAGCATTAATAGGAAAGTGGCATATAAATAAATAATAAAACAGTACACTGGGATAACTCAGAAATCTCTTGTCAGAAAAGCTGTTACCAGTTTCATACTGAAATTCCCATGTCCTCATGTGCTCTTTGAAAATAATCACAGTACTAAAAAAAATATCAAAGAATATATGTTTAATGGTGCATTTCAAATCTATCTTGTTGCTAAGATTCAGTATAAGCAAGAGCTATGAGTGACACATTTGTAGTGGGCTAGGTAGTGTATTCTGACACTGGAAAAGCTTTTAAGCCAATGTTTAGATCATTTTTGTTTAAAAGAAGCCAGATATTTTTACTTGCCTGCAAAACAAGGTTGTGTCATTCCATTAAGTGACACTGCCTGGTTCAACACTTTCTGGGCAATGACCAGAAATTCTCTCTGAGTGTAGCAAATGCATCAGTGAGTTGAAAGATGGACATGGTGAAGTGTTCCCCTAAATAAATATGCATGTTCACTTTGTCTAGCCTCTACAAATTGTAGTTCTTACCATGTATCACCGTGTCTCTTACAGAATTTATAAATGGTTAGCCTCATATGGGATATTTGTGTGCAGGAATAAAGGGAGGAAAAGCAGAATTGTGTCATCAAACTTGTGTGTGTGTGTGTACATACATTCAGAGAGAGAGGGAGGGAGGGGAGAGAGAGAGAGAGAGAGAGAGAGGGAGAGAGAGAGAGCGCTAAATGAGGAGTCTCTGTGTGTGTAGCCCTTGCTTCTCAACAACAATTAGGACCAGCCACTCCATTGCTAAGTGCTACAGTCATTAAGCAGAAAACCACACGACTGTGTTGGCATTACAATGTCGTTGGCCATTTGGTCATTGAGCAAGTCACTATGGTTGTTAAATGAAACTTCCCCTGATTGTGACTTGTGATTTTGCTTCTGCATTCTCTATTAATTCTGCTTTTTGCAAGCTGGTTAATAAGCATGCAAATGGTGACTCTGTGACCGCAGGACACTATAATGCTCTTAAATGCCAGGACTGGTCGCAAAGCTGGGTTTTTTTTACACCGTTATAAATTCATACAGTCATTAAGTGAGGCAACTGGTAAGCAAGGATTACTTGTAACGTCTAAGAAATAAAGCATGAGCGTTACAGTGTCCTTCAGGAATTTGCCTTCTATTTTCTAGAATTCTAGAATAATAAATGCATGCATATGTATCGGCTCTATTCACAGTGAAGAAAACAGTAGAACCAATACATTTTCTGTGTTAAGTAATCCTGAATGGATGGAGAATTAATCCTGGTGCATTATGAATTGTACCATTAAGGTCCTTATCTACGTTAGTAAACGAGAATCAAAAGGACCATATTTGTAGGTTTGGTATCACATGATTCTTGTATGTTGATTGTTCTGTCACAGCTTCTATTACAGTGTACACTTAAGTGGCCTGTGTGTAGATTCAGGACAACCAATTAATATATTACATATACCTTTATAATTATACACCTAAGAATTTTTCATGTAACAAATTTGATATTAATATTTGCACATGTATGTTTACTAGTACATAAGTCTTCTATATTATGTGTCTATAATTTATATCTTTTGCTTTGCATATGCATTATACTTCTGTATTTGTATCTTAGTGTTCTTAATTTCCACTCATGTTTATGCACGTGCAATGGGCACATGAACCATCACCTATCCTGACAAAGTGGCCGTGATGGGCTTGTCAGTTGGTGTTCTAGTCTTCATATGTGAGTGCCAGCCCTGCAGGTTGTAAATCCTGCTGCCCAGCTGAGGAGGTTCAGTGGTTTATTGCTCAAGGCCAGGCTCATGAATCAGGCAGAGGTGTCGGAAAGCGCATTAACTCGTAGCCTTTGCTCAGCTGCTGTGTGGTTCCAGGAGGGGCCGCCTGAGGCAGCGATTAAAGGCAGCACCTTCCCCTTTCGGTTTTATGGTAAGAGGAAAGCAGTAAATTAGAGACCCTGAGGCTTTAGGGCAGGCTTTGCCCTGACATAACTACCTGCTGCTGTTGTGATAACTAGTAAGTCCTAGTGTAGTTCTGCATCGGGAACTTCAGAAGCCTTCTAGCTGCGTAAGCCAGGAAATCATCAATACAAGTGTGATGATGTATAGCAACTTTTCTTGGATATGTTCTGGTACATAGGAACCTTTTCCTGCAGAGTTGTGTACAATTCTGCATTCTATCTTATCTTAGAACTAAATGGTAAGGACTATTTTTCCAGGACAACTTCTGTTGTTCATTAATTCTCCATTATAGGAAACATTACAGGGCCAGCCCAGAACATTTTTATTTCCTGAGGCGAGCGTACATGGTAACCCCTTCCTCTAACCTAACACGTGGTACCCTAAAGTTAATTGGGTACACAAGACAAACTTCAAAAATATCTCTCCCAGTTTTCAACAGCGTTAACATTTTGTTCCTTCTTCATGACTCTTGCAGCCTTCAGAATGTAATTCAGATGCAAAGCAAAATGTACTAATCTATAGATCAGGGGTGAAATCCAGCAGGTTCTGAAGAACCGGTAGCGGAAATTTTGAGCAGTTTGGAGAACCGGTAAATACCACCTCCGACTGGCCCCAGAGTGGGGTGGGAATGGAGATTTTGCAATATCCTTCCCCAAGGAGTGGGGAGGGAATGGAGATTTTGCAATATCCTTTCCCTGCCACGTCCACCAAGCCACACCACTCCCACCAAGCCATGCCACAGAACCAGTAGTAAAAAAAATTGGATTTCACCATTGCTATAGATTTTTTAAATATATACAATTGTGAAAAAAAAATCTTTGATAGCATGAACAAATGCAGGTTTTTTTACAAAATCAGTTCCTTCTATAGGGTATCCAGGCATACATGTTTGTATATACAGGTAGCCCTCCACTTACAACAGTTCGCTTAGTGACTATTTGAAGTTACAAAGGCATTGAAAAAAGGGATCGATGATTATTTTTCACAGTTACGACCGTTGCAGAATCTCCATGATCAAAATTCAGATGCTTCAGATGCTGACCCATATTTATGATGGTTGCAGTGTCCTGGGGTCATGTGATCACTTTATGTGACCTTCTGACAAGTAAAGTCAATAGGGAAGCCAGATTCACTTAACAACCATGTTATTAACTTAACAACTGCTGTAATTCACTTAAAAACAGTGGCAAGAAAGGTCATAAAATGGGGAAAAATTCACTTAAGAAATGTCTCAAGGTATGCCCACAATTATATGTTCGAAGTCCCATTCTTTTTTTTTCATGACACGCATTAAAAAGGGCTGGAGCTTTGATTACGTGGTTGGTGGCTGCCATCTAGATTTTTTTGCCCCTCCTTCCTGCAATGCAGTTTCCCTGTCTAATTACCCCATCAGCCCTAGATGTAATCATCTGTTCCATCATTTTCTTTTCTGTGATGTAAAATTTTGCAAAGGAAAAAATAGAATTGGTTTACCTAGATACAAATAAAAGTTGTCCCTATACAACTTATCCCGAGTATCAAATTATCAATAGCATGACGATGTGTCCATTTATGCTCACTGTACAATTTGAAATAGAAACTTGACAAGAAAGGCACAAACAAGTGTTTGCCAACCAATTTGATGTCCATTCATTCCTAATAAAAGACAAATGCTTTTTTAAATGTTACTGTTTTTATACAAAAATTTATCCCTCATAGTTTTGTTAGTACATAGAAATGTAAAAAATGCTATTTTGGTTATTCTCTAGCAGACAAAATTGTAATTTAAAGGTTGTCCCATTTCTACATTAATTGAACATACGGGGCAGAGAGGGTTTAGTGCTGTGGTGGGATTCAGCCAGTTCGCACCACTTCGGGAGAACCGGTTGTTAAATTTCTGAGCAGTTGGGCAAACTGGTTTTTGGAAGAAATCATTAGGGCAGAGAACCAGTTGTCAAATTACTTGAATCCCATCACTGGTTTAGTGAAACTACTCACACAGCCAACATTGTTTGCCCATATTGAAAAAAATACCAGGAATTGACATAAATTCAGAGCTGATACAATCTTCAGTAATTGTCCGCAATATTGTTCTATCGTATCACCAAATAGAGAGGGCAGATTATTGTAAATTACAGTATAGATATGGGCCTTGATGATAGCATTGTTATAGGAACATGGATAAAATGGAAGGTAGCAGAAAATGGAGACAATTCATTAGAAAAGTAGTTCACATCATTTACAATGAGGATGCCTACCATTTACAATATGTCTTCGTTATTAAATGTGATCAGCCATTAGAGTTGATTCCCACTTGACAAATTACTATAGATGATATACTGTATATGATACATGTTATATGAAGATTTGAAGGATTGATGGCTTTGTCATAAAAATGACCTATTGTGTGGGGTTTTGTATTATACAAAAACAGAATTAATTAGTTTATCACAAAAATAGTTTGCTATATGGGACTAAGACATTGTAGAATAAGACACAACAATGCTTTGAAGATTGCTCATCAAATAAGTGTCATTCAAGTGTATTGGATTTTAGACTTTATTTACAATAGGCTTTATTTAAAATTGTTTCCCATATCAAAATGTAAATAAAGCCTTTTTATCATTCACTGACTCTTGAATTTTGTGGATCTTTGAAATATTATTAATAGTTAATTCCTATTAGCCAATGCAATAGGAAATACATGAGAACAGTAACTGTTCTGTGATATCACAAGTTCTGCCATTAGTGAAGCCAGCACAAGGCAATCTCTGCCCCAAACAGCCAGAATTAAAAAATACGCTATATTACTAAGGTTGAAACCAATGTTAAAGAAGCTGTCGTCATTTGCTATCTTTTTATCCCTGTTGCAATAGTATATTAGATATTACTAAACACTAGGGATAAAAAGATAGCATGACACTTTTTCTCAGTTCTTGTGTCTAATATCTAATGCAGCAATCCTATGTGCACTGTGATTACATGACATTATGTAGTATTTTATACTAGACTGGTATCTCCCAGTTGGATATTCTCCAGATGTGTTTGGACTACATTTTATTTATTTTCTTATTTATTAATTGATATACAACAATTTCGATACTATCTGTTCTTAAAATTGCCAGCCAGTATGTATTCAGGAATTCTAGAAATTGTGATCTCAACATTATCTAGAGCAGTGCCGAAATGGGAGTGTGTGTGTGTGTGCCGGAAACTGGAAGAGCATCTGCCCGGTGCGCATGTGCGCGCTGGAAAGATGATCTTCCGGTTTTCAGTGAACACATGTGCACCGGCCAGCTGGTCTTCACATGTGCATATGTGCCAGAAACTGGAAGAGCAGTTGGCCGGTGCACATGCATGTGTCGGAAACCGGAAGAGCAACCACCCAGCACGCGCATGCTTGCGTGCATGTAGACCAGCTGGCTGGCATGCCGGAACCTGTAAGAGCAACTGGCGACAGCTTGTGTGCCCTGAGAGATGGCTCTGCGTGCCACTTCCAGCACGCGTGCCATAGGTTCGCCATTACGGATCTAGAGGGTCCAGATTAGGGAAGGCTGGTTTTGACTTTACCAGAAAAAAAAGAAGAAAGACAAAGCAGCTTCTCATCAGTATCTCTGATGACATCTTTGGCATTATTTTGTGGGCTAGAATATTTGAAGAGGTTTTTCAGATCTCCTGATACTATTATCTGTTGCATCAGATTGTGCTACAGAAGGGTATGTCTTAAATCCCCTAGCATTACTGTAAGATATTGCCAAGAAAAAGGGGTGTTTTTTTTTGTATTGCTTGCCTTTTGGCCTAGAAATACAGCAGTCTTTTTCCTCTTATACCTTTTTATGACTCTGGGTATAATTAACTCAAGCCATAAAATTTTTTAGAATCCAAATAGATATAATTAACATTTAATGTCACTGGTTTTTTTGTGGACAGTTAAGACTATTAAGAAGTAAGTATTGATTGAAGAGGTGAAACAGATGTTTCAGTTATTGGATCAGGACGTCAGAAGCAGGAGGGAAGCCAAGAAACTGATCTAGTGACATTTCTATTCTTTCTAGAGAATAATATTCTAGGAAGAAGATGGAAATATAGGACAAAAATAGTATTTTGGTGAGATGCTTTGCTTAGCCTTTGGGAAGGCAATGCATAATCAAAGTGAATGAATGAATGAATGAATGAATAAGTAAATAAATAAACAAGAAAGCATGCCACCCTAGCAGACAAGAAAGTATTCATTTCCCCTTCTTCCCACCTCAGAATGAGTTCATACATGCATGCATGATTTATATCTGGTTACCAAATCAAATATAAGTAGTCCTCGACTTATGACCACAATCTGGACTGGAATTTCAGTCATAAGCCAAGGCGCTCATGTGACCGGACCCAATTTTATTATAATTTTTATGGTGGCTGTTAAACAGTGCAGTCATAAGTTTAAATCCATTTTCCCAAACAGAATTTTTTTTTGCCATAAACTGGCAAAAAATCTTTGCAATTCATAATGTAACTGTGAGATGCTACAACCAGTTGTAAATGTGAACCAATTGCCTAGCATCCAAATTGCAGTTATGTGACTGCAGCGGGGGTTAGCACAACATTTAACAATGGCTACAATTTTATGGGCCATAACTACAAAGTTATGAGGCCATGTAACTCCAACAGTCATTAAATGGTCATAAGTTGTAATGTATCTGTAATGACTTATAGATAAATGTTCACAAATAAAACTCCAAAGTAAGACTTGTATATTACTGACAGTGCAGTGGTTTTCAGAATGTAGTTCATATATTAATAGCAAATTATTAAATATTGAAAAATAAACAGGCAAAAACTAAATTATTCACTATGTGTGAGAGCCAGATGTAAGTGGAACTATACCGATTTCACAGCCTGTGTGTAAACTTCTGGATGACCCACGCAAGAGCTTGTTAATCTATCAATTTCAGTCTTGAAGAAGTGAGAACATAGAATTGTTGATTTTCTTGTCCTTCACAATACAGGTAGTCCTCAATTTATGACTGTAATTGAGCCCAACATTGCTAAGTGAAACATTTGTTTAGTGAATTTTGCCCCATTTTACGACTTTTCTTGCCACAGTTATTAAGTGAATCACTGCATTTGTTAGTTAGTTAAAAGGGTTGCAAAAGGTGATCTCATGACCCTGGGACACTGCAACTGTCATAAATATGAGTCAGTTGCCAAGCGTCCAAATTTTGATCATATGACCATGGGGATGCTATAACAGTCATAAGTGTGAAAAACAGTCATAAGTCTCTTTTTTCAGTGCCATGGTAACTTTGAACAGTCACTAAATAAATTGTTGTAGTCTTTGATATGATAACTTTTGAAAATATGAATGAAACAAAATTTCAAAACCAGAAAGACATACAAGAATGCATGTTATTTTAATTTCTTTTTAAAAATACACACTGTTCTCCTTTGATTGCATTACTTATTATTATCCTGGATCTAGGTTATTGTAGTTTCCACTTTTCCTTAAAGCCAGTACGAATAATTTAGCTGGCTTTCTCCTGATCTCAGTGTTCCTCATAGTGATTCCAAGCTGTGATTCTCTGAGTCTACTGCTAGTCTGCCTGTATTCCCAGGAGATATATTAGCTTTAATGGTGAAGGAAATCCTTTCAGCCAGTTTCCAGTTGCCATAATTTAGATCAACAACTATATAAAGCCATCCTCCCCTCAGCAGAGTTTGTTTAATCAGTTCAATTAATCATAAAATTAACAAGCTAGGGGAGCATGATGCTCTCTAGAATGTTTTGGCTACAGTTTACATAATTCTGGATTATTGATATGTTTTAATCCAACACATTTTTAATTGCAGGACAGCATTCTCACATATAATGTCAACTTTATGTATCTATCCTGTTCAAAGTCTTTCTAAAATACCTGGAATAGGGATTCATAACAGCAATAGCACTTAGATTTATATACCGCTTCACAGTGCTTTACAGCCAGTGGTGGGATTCAGCCAGTTCGCACCACTTCGGGAGAACCGGTTGTTAACTTTCTGAGCAGTTTGGCAAACTGGTTGTTGGAAGAAATTATTAGGGCAGAGAACCAGTTGTTAAATTACTTGAATCCCACCACTGTTTACAGCCCTCTCTAAGCAGTTTACAGTGTTAGCATATTGCCCCCAACAATCTTGAGTCTTCATTTTACCATGGAAGGATGGTAGGCCTTGAGCCGGTGAGCCAGTGGAATTAGCCTGCAGTACTGCATTCTAACCACTGCACCACCACAGCTCTTGTTTTATGCCATGGATATCTTTGGATAGTCCAGACCCCTTCTCGGGAAAATATATTTAAATGCATGAAATAAAATACACAGATAAGGATTATTACAATGTACACACTTTTGTATTTTATAGTAAATTTTATTAAAAGTTACAAATAAAAGATAAAAAAGAAAAAAAATCTAAAAAATTAAAAAAAAACAGAACCCCCCCCCCAAAAGAAATATAAAAAAAAAAAGAAAAAAATGTGAGAATGACTTTAAGTGAACAGACAAATGATCAAACAAAAGAGGGAAGAGCCCCCAATGGCTCAGAGGTCAGAGGAAGAAGGATCTACCCTAATTGATCAGGCAATTAAAAGTGGCAGCGGGAGATTTGTACCTTCTGATTTGCAACATTCCATTCCCAAACTGCGATTTCAGGATAAAAATGGCTACTCCCTCATCTCCCAGAGCTGTATATCCGCTGAAACCACTTTCTTGCAGTTCCCTTGTGAGGACCAATTGTATGGAGTCCTTGTGGGCAGTCTCATGTCCTTTCCTTGTCTGGAGAGGAATTATAAAGAGATAGCAGAACAATCCTCAATTCATCATTTCTTCCCCAGAAGTCTCACAATGTACATGCCTTCAGAGAAAAAAGTACCTCACATAATCAAATGTATTTCAGGTTTACTTTTCAAGGGTATAATAATTTTAGATAGTAAGATTTAACAAATATTTTGAGTCTAAATTACTTTTTTTTGTTGCTTACATTCATTATTGAATGAAAAGCTAAATTCAGTTAGAGTTAGTGAAAATAAAATGGTAATTCTTTCCCCATCTATATTCATGGAAACTATCAGTGGACCTCAGATTAAGCACCCTGATCAAGAACCCTTTATTAATTCTTTTTTATTTAAATTTATGTCCCTCATAAATCTAGGAACAGTTTTGTAAAGTTTTGGATAAGAATAAAAAGTGGACATATAGTTCTCGACTTAACCACCATAATGGTGACTGCTTTAGTTCTCCTATGAACACTACTCCCTGTTTAGAATACTTTTACTCATATCTATTAAACCGGGTGTCGGCAATCTGCTGCTCTAGAGCTGCATGCGGCTCTTTCACCCTTCTGCTGCAGCTCCCTGTGACCCTGTCATGGCAGAGAGATGAAAGAGCTGTCGCCCTGTCACCTTAATGCGCCCTGTCAGTGCCTTTGTGCAGCAACAGGATTCCACCTGGTACATTTGCTATTGCTGCCAGCAAAGAGGACTGGGAGAGAACGGCGGGGGCAGATCTTGTGGGGTGGGGGCCATCCCCAAGCCTGGCCTTCCTCCTCCCTTGTCAGTGGGGCCAAGAGAAAAAAGGGAGTGGCGTGGGGAAGCGCTCACCTCCTCGGCTGAGCGCTGAGCACAAAAGCCCAGCAGGGGGAACCTGGCCTGCTAGAAGCGCCCCCATTGGGGTGTCGGATGGTGGAGAGGCCTGGCCCAACTTTCACAGCTGTCCTGTTGTTCAGCACCTCCAATACAAGCTGCCACCTTTGAAATGCACTGCGCCTTTGAGGAAGCCGGGCTGTGATGGCTGCGGCCGTGGGGGGGGGCAGCGGAGGCATCAAGGCTGCTTCCCTCTTCCTCAGCAAGCCGGGCCTGGAGGAGGGTGGAGAGTTGCGGGCTGAGCACTGGAGGGTCACCCCAACACGCGTTTCCAGTGTGCGCTCCTCTGTCCCAAAGTGGGATTGAGTGGAGGATAGGGGGCAGGGAGCAGGGGGAAGGTAGGGGGGGCTTTCTTTTTGGTGTAGGGTGGGGGGAAGACCCAATATCCCCTCCATGGCCTGCCTGCTGTTCTCTCAGCGCTTTGCACAGTGGGAGCGCACTTTACAATTGGGGAGACTGAGTCCCCTCCTCCTCCTGGAGCCCATTCCCTGCCCACTCACCTCTGGAAACTCTCTCGGGGCAGAAAGCAGATCTAGCACCAACAAAGCTGGAAGTAACTGCCTGCTATTTCCTGCTGCATCAGGCAGTGAGAGACAGAGTGACAGAGAGAGAGAGAAAGAACCAGTTCAATTTGGCTCTGTCTGTTCCTCTCTCTCCACCTTTGCTGAGTGCTGCAAGGATTCAGCGGACGCTGCCTTGGTGATGGGGGGGTCATCCCGTACTTTGCCTGCCAAGTGTCTTTGGGGGCGCCTGGGGAGGGAGGAAAGGAGGTAGAGAGCAAGAGAGAGAAAGGAAGAAGAAAAAAAAAGAGAGAAAGAGAGAGACATAGAGAGGGGGAAAAGAGAGAGGGAGATAGAGAGGGAGAAAGAAAGATGGGAAAGAGCGAGAGAGAGAGGGAGAAAGAAAGATGGGGGAGAGAGAGATGAGAGAGAAAGAGATGAGAGGGAGGGAAGGAAAGAGAGGGAGATACAGAGAGAGAAAGGAAGAGAGATGGGACAGGGAGAGAGAGAGAGGGATGGGAGGGAGGAAGGAGAGGGAGAAAGAAAGATGGGAGAAAGGGAGAGATGGGAAGGGAGAGAGAGAGAGAGAGAGAGAAGGAGACGGGTTTCCCATAGAAAAGAAAACACCTGGAGCCACAAAACCTAGGTAGGCATGGCTCGAGGGGTGTGTGTCATGTGACTGGGTGAGAGTGAATGATGTCGAGTTGGCCACGCCCACCCAGATTTTGTGGCTCCCAGTATTTTGTTTTCTGTGGGAAACGGGTCCAAATGGCTCTTTGAGTGTTTAAGGTTGCAGACCCCTGTATTAAATCTTCCAATTTCTCTTAGCTTTACAGATGCAGAGCATATAATACCCATTTTTATTTATTTCATTTCATTTGTTAATTTCTACTGTCTTATGATTTATTAACCTGAATCCAATCCTCTTGACCCTGGCTTATTTCCATGAAAAAAACCCCATGATTCTTAGGATGATTTTTCTACTAATTGTACTAGAGATGTGCTAGACTGGATTTAAAAAAATAAGACAGTGGCAGGACACCACATTTTATGTCTTCTGCTGCTGGGAGCAAGGTCTCAGTGCCCTGGATTGATTGGGTAGCTGGTGCTGATGGACAGCATGTCTGGTCAACAGAGCTGAAACTAGCAAACACAAAGAAAAAGGTTGTATTGACTTTAATAAATAAAAACAGTGGCATGCTGTGCTAGTGCTAAGGCAGGGACATTAGTCCTGCATCAAGCAGCTTCTGTCACCTCATCAGCAGCTGACACCATTGTACTATCTCTGGATTTACCCCACATGGCCTAGATAGCACACAGCTCCATTTGTCTAACCATACATAGCTCTTGATTGTTCAAGAGAGTCCCGCTTTGGATGGATTTGTGTTCCTTGTACTAAGGTCATCATGTTAAAGAGGAAGGAAAAGTTCTTGGCATCAGCCTGTTGATATGTCAGTAAAATTTTGTCATATTTGCTCACATCTTTTTTTAAAAAAAACTATTGCCATTGAATTATGATTTATTAAATTCATTAACAGCATTCCCTCCTTGCCTAATTTTCCTCTCCTGGCAAAAGCAAGTGGCATTCTTTTTCAGGTTTTGGATATAAGAGTAAAATGTGTACCAAAAACAGTCAAGTAAGGGCATTATTACAACTATCAGGTACTACTTACTGCTGTGTAACATATCATAGCTCTGTAAGTTGTACTAGAAATAGGTATACCATTCGATCATTTCTTTCTCCACATCATGCAAGATACTTATCTGCCTCTTTTGGTAGGAAAAAATATGAAATTGCAAGGCAAAATTGGAAAACTTAGCAAAAGCGTAGAGGTCCCACAATATCTTGTGAGGTTTCTTTGTAAAGTTAGCACATCTCATGTGAGGTGTTTGAGGCAAATGCAGACTGCATTTTTTAACGTGATTGTGAAGTGGAGAGATGGAAAGAGTACTCAATATGGCCATATTGAGGGATCACAGATATTAATTTCTTTGAAGAATCTCAGCAAAAACAAGCACCCAACTTCAAAAATCTGTGTGTTGTTAAAATGTCCATCCATATTTGGGGAAGAGAATATAACTGCCTGTTGAGTGGTAGCAGCAGACAGAAGCAATATTTGGTTATCCACTAACTGAATTCTGTTAATTTGTAGTTAATTTGGTGTCTGGGTTTGTACAAGGTTAGACATGTTTGACTATGTCTCTGCATGTTGTGAGAACCAGCCAGTAGAGTCAAGTTGAGGGTTCAGGATGTTGTAAGAATACTGTAAGATAATGAATTACTTAAATAATCATGCTTCAGACAATTATGGATTAGTGTACTATTAGTATTAGTCAATATAGGCAGTTAGACTAGTTCTACCAGTAGTAATCCTCTAGCGGCCTGTTTTTCTTTATCTGAGACTGTGGTATAGAAAATAATTTTTGAATAAAAGTATTTCAAAGTTTGTAGTTTTCTCTGGTCCTGTTAATGTTAATGGATGATCTTTCCTAATGGGCTTGCACAGGGGCTTGTGAATACTTAACTTGGGAAGAGAAGGCTTCATAAAACAGAGACTAAAAGAATGTGGATTTCTGTTGCAGTGGGACACCATTCCTTCCATAGAAATGAGTGTTATAATTGACACTGAAAAAGAATAGGGATTAATGGATTTACATAGCATATCCAGTGTACACAGTTCTACAAAATTAAGGTATTATAGAAGAATTAGAAGAGAAATCCCAAGAAATTGCCACAGAATTCCAAGAAATTATTGGCTAGATTCACATGTCATACTAAGCCATTCAGGGGTTTAATTGGTTTTGGATTAGTGTAATGTATCAATCCAGCCACTGTGATTTATAAACTACAATATATGGTTAAACATATATGTATCAGATATATGATGTATGATAGTTTGTTCAACAAAACATGTTTTTAGCACAATATAAAAAGGAAGCCAAACTGAAAGGAAATGACTTTGCTGTTAATGGAAGCTCAATTTTAATTGAGCTAAGTTGTTGTGAAGTATTGTTTCCAGCATTGTGATTGCTGGAAAAGGGTTTCAAGTACCTTAAGCCTATCAAGGGTCTGGTCTATTCAAACACTTCAACTATTCTGGCTACTGTCTGCTGCTGATCTATAGTGGAGATAGATTAAAACTTCTTCAAACAGAATTTTTACCTACTCTAATTCTTTCAGAACAGGGCAAGCTTGAACAGAAAGATAATTTCCTCAGTGTACGTGAGGGAGAAGGGATGTAATTTCAGTTCCCAGAGCAGTGAAAACATTGATTGTGTTTGTACCATAACACTAAATCATAAGCCATAGTTAACAATTACTGTGCTTGTATTTACACAGCATACTGAGTCAAAATATAGCTCATTGTGACATAAACCTGATTTCTCAGTAAACCAAGAATCATCTGGTTTGTTTTTATAAATCGCAGTTGCTTAGTGGTATATAGATTGAACTTTATTATTTAGCATGATATATATTGTGAACTTTGAACGGAGAAACAGTTTGCCTTGAACAGAATAATCCCTCTGGGATTAGAAGACTATATTATCCAAAACTCTTTCATCATTGGTCTCACAACTTTTTCAGCATCAGAAATTTTATGAAAATGTATTATTGTCTGATATTTCTGTGGTTAATGGAGGTACAATCATATTGCAATGCTTCAGCCCAGAGGTGGGTTTCAGCAGGTTCTGACCAGTTCTGGAGAACCGGTAGTGGAAATTTTGAGTAGTTCAGAGAACTGGCAAATACCACCTCTGACTCGTCCCACCCCCATCTATTCTCTGCCTCCTGAGTCCCAGGTGATCAGGAAGAAATGGGGAGTTTGCAGTAAACTTCCCCTGGAGTGGGAAGAGAATGGAGATTTTACAGTACCTTTCCCCTGCCACGCCTACCAAGCCACACCCATAGAACCAGTAGTAAAAAAATTTGAAACCCACCACTGCTTCAACCAGTAATGTTGCAGGTAAAATCTTCCAATCTGTGGCTTTCCTTTAAAGAATGACATAGGGTAGGATTGAATGGGATGATCATGTATTCCTTTTGAAAATTCTTTACAACCCAGAGTTACTTGTAACTTTGCTGTCATAGTTGAACTGGTCTGTTTTCCAACACGCTGCTCCTCCAATCCATTTGCTGGGACCTTTCTCCTGTTGCTGGGGAAACTGAGTGTAGAATTCTTCTCTGGCTGACCACGCCCACTCTGTGGCACCCTATCAGTCTTTCTCACTCAGTTTCTGAGGGAACTTGACTTATACAATTCTCCTGCTATTCACCATTTGGCTGACTAATTTTATTTGTTTTAATTTATTATTTTCTTTCCTACATCACCCTCTCTGTGGAAGGAGCTGCTCCATGGGATTAGTGAGCCTGCCGAAGGAGCAGTAACGTGCCTAGGGCTCCAGGCCGTTCCGTTCCTTTCCTCTGACATTGTGATCTGTCAGGCACCTATCTGGATTCCGACCCGGCTGGGCGGATCCGCGTTTGTATTAACTGCTGGTGTCTTGTTGGCTTCTTGGTGAGCTGGGATAGCCACGAGCGCCTCAGCTCTGTCATTAAAGCGGCTACGGAGTCACTGCCAAGGCATCAGGGCATACTCTGAGGTCCAGGACTTGCTCCCCATCAAAGCCTCCCTGCCTTCGACCGGGCCGTTCCACATTGTCGTGGTCGCCATTTTGGGACGGTTTCTGTTGGCGACCGCCATTTTGGCCCTTCGTTGTGCTGCGGCCACCATTTTTAGACAATTACGGCTGGCGGCCGTCATTTTAACCCACCGTTTAGTAGCGGCCGCCATTTTGAACGTTCACTGTAGGTGACCCCCATTTTGACCCATCTCTTCGTTGCGGCCGCCATTTTAAGAGAGTGGTGTTTGCCGCGAAAGCCATTTTGGGTCATTTTGCTTTAGGGGTCACCAATTGGGATGGCAGTTTGGGCGTGAACGCCAGTTTATACCACCAATGTTCGTGTGTGAGAGGCTTTTTCTTATCATAGCCACTAATTGGACTTTCAACCGCTAAGGCAAGCTCATTGATGCCTAGTTGAGATGGGGAGCAGCTATTTGGGCTCTCGTTGAGAGTCCTGCCAGTCTGCCTGGAGTTTCACAGCCTTGGGGGAGGTGGGCTGACAGTTGCCAGCACCTGTGACAATTTGAGGCTATTTCTCATTATTGCGGACCCACTGTATCTGCTGAGGTTTATTGTCCCCTTGCTGTGATTTCTTTGCATTGCACATCAGCTTTGTTACCTGCAGCTAGATTTGTCTGGCCTTGGCATGGCGGATTCTGACTTATCCTCCAATCTTGAGCAGGAGTCCAGCCCTCCTGCAAAGCACAGCCATCATCAGCGGGGGTGCAAGCACTCAAACTCCAAGGCACCTGCCAAGGCGTCGAGGCCCATTCATTCAGCCCAGCCTGCATCTCATCACAAGTCTGAGTTGAGACGCCATAAGGCGCTCGAAAGACAGTTCGAGAAGGCTAAGAAAGCCAAGAGTCATCTAACTTCGGCTGAGGTTGCAGGGATTTCAGAATCTCCTGCTCACCTTCCACCGAAGGGCACTGCTTCTGCAGCTGCTCCGGGGCCTTGTGTTGCCACTGGCCATCACTCTGCCACTGCTTCAAACTTGGAATCAGCTCGTGGGATTTCTGCATCCCTACCTAATGTTTCGTTGGCTCTCAGGTTGACCAAGTTAAGCGACCCAGGCCGGTGCCCTCAGCTACCTTTACCCTGACAGCTGCCGGTCTCCGGCAGGAGGAATCCGCTGCTCAGCTGGACATTCATTCCATGCTTTCAGACACCTTGGCAAAAATTCTGGCAGTTGGCTTGTAACAGGGGGCAAGTATTGCCCATCCTTCTACCTCAGGTCACCATCCTCGGGCTGTTCAACCACACAAGGCTTCTACTTTGTCTCAGGCGGACTCTGTGTCATCGGAAGACTCTGACCAGGCAGACGATCATCTGGAGGACTTATAGTTTTCTGAGGATGAAGGCCTTTCACCGGATAAGCCAGTTTTCACAGGCCTCTTTCAGCCTTCTGCTTTTAAATCTCTCCTGCATAAGGCCAAAATCACCACACAGTTTGGCCTACTAACTGCTCCACCCACTGACAGTACCATACAGCCTTCAGCTACTCATGAGGCCTTGTTCCAGGTGGTGAAACCAGACAAAGATGTAATCCCTTGTCTACCCTTGTTTGCCGAGGTGGTCCAAAGTGCCTTTAGCCAACCGGGGTCCCTAATGGCCCCAAATGGCTTAGACAAGCGGCTTTACTGTGCTTATCCAGAGTTGGAGGATATTTTGGCCTTACCATTGGTGGATACTCCAGTGGTCAGTCTTTTGTCTTCTTCCGTGGTCTCTACAGACCCGTTGGACATACTGAAGTCTGAGGAAAAGAAAACGGAAATGGGGTTTTGGAAAGCGCATTAGGTGGCGGCTTGGGCGGTTAAGGCAGCCACAACAACATCGGTTTTCAACAGAGCCTCCTTGATTTGGTTCCATCAGCTGCAGGAGTGCCTCCCAGCCAATGAGACGCGCATACATCAAGATAACAATAAAATTGTGGCAGCTACAGAGTACTCAGCCGATGCAAAGTTAAACGCTGCCAAATTTGCCTCCCGCACTTTGGCGTATACAATTACCAATCGAAGGATGTTCTGGCTTTGTAATTGGAGAGGTGACTCCAAAGCAAAGTGGAAACTTGCTTCCTCTACTTACAAGGCTCCTTCGTTGTTTGGCACAGCTCTGGAGCCCCTACTGGTCGAGGACAAGATGAAACGCAAAGTTCTTCCATCTTCCTTTCGCCGCCCGGAGCGCAAATACGTACCTTATGGGCAGCAGCAGCCCTTTCGGGCCTACTCAGGACCCAGCGGGTCCTATTCTCACCAACCTTTCGCCCAAGGTGGGGACCGTGGTGCAGACAGACAATCATTCCAGGACCGCGCACGTCCTCAGGCAACTTCCAAGCGTCCCTTCCGAGGCGGAGGTTATCGCTTCATCAAACGGGGCAAGTGACTCCCAATTATCAGATCCCATTGGTGGTCGCCTCCAGCAGTTTCACTGCCAGTGGGAGATTTCAACACGGGAGGAATGGATGCGACGCACTGTGCACCACGGACTATGTCTTGAATTCATCGGTGTTCCTCCCAGTCGTTTTTGCCATTGCCCGGTCCCGCACCTATTGTCCCAGAGACAACTGATGGAGGCCGAAATCGCTCATCTCTTATCCATCAGAGCGATAGAGCCTGTACCAGCAGAACAACTGACGGGCTTTTATTCCACCCTTTTCCTAGTACCAAAAGCCTCGGGGGGGCACAGAGGCATCTTGAACCTGAAACAGCTCAACAACTTCATCGTGTATCGCAGGTTCAAGATGCAGTCGCTCTCCTCGATTTTAGCATGCATCAGGCGCAACGATCTGCTGCAGTCGGTGGACCTCCGGGAAGCTTACCTGCATGTCCCAATACATCTGGCGCATTGCAGGTACCTCAGATTCGAGTACAATTCCCATCACTACCAGTACTGTGCGATGCCATTTGGGCTTTCTTCCACTCCCAGGATGTTCACCAAGCTGGTTGCGGTGGTAGCCGCTTCTCTTCGTTCTCAGCCGATTCGTCTTCTCTGCTACTTGGACGACATTCTTGTCCTGTCATCCTCCCCACTCCAGGCATCGAGCAACATGGCAGTGGTGTTACGTGAGTTTCAGAGTCACGGCTTTACCATCAATTACAAGAAGAGTCATTTCATTCCAACCACACAACTTCTTCATCTGGGGGCGGTGATCGACACAGCCAGAGGACAGGTCTTCCTGTCTCTGGATCGGGTCCAGGACATCAAGACCCTGGCGATGCAGGTTCAGATGCAGTGATCAGTTCCTCTTCTCCAACTTTCACAACTGTTGGGGAAGATGGTGTCTTGTATCACAGTCGTTCCGTGGGCATGCAGACACACACGATCGCTACAGTGGTTTCTGCTGCCATTTCAGAAAATCAAATGCAGCACATCAACGGCGAAGGTTCGCCTGCCGCCTCAAGTAAGGTTGTCTCTGACGTGGTGGGGGTCCCCAGCTCTCCTAAAAGGATGCGTCTTTCTCGAGGTCGATCGTCTTGTGCTGACATCGGACGCCAGCCTGGTGGGTTGGGGAGCCCATCTCAGGGATTAGGTGGTTCAAGGTCATTGGTCCACGTCAGAGAGGGTGAACAGCATCAATTGGCTGGAGTTGAGGGCTGTTCACCTCGCTCTCCACCACTTCAGTCCCATCTTGGAGGGACAACATGTGTTGGTCCGGACGGACAACATGACGACCAAAGCACATATAAATCGCGAAGGGGGCACCAGATCCAAGCTATTGATGATAGAGGCGGAACTTCTGCTAGCGTGGGCGGAACGACACACCGCGTCCCTGAGGGCCGAACATATCTCCGGTGTCTCAAATACACAGGCAGACTGGCTCAGCCGGGAACGCATCGATCTGGCCGAATGGCGACTCCATCTGGACATTTTCGAGGACATCGTTCGGCATTTTGGTCGACCTCTCGTGGATTTGTTCGCCACTCCACAAAATACACATCTGCCCAGTTTTTCACGCATTACCAGTGCGCCGGGGTGGAGGCCTTCAACGCCCTGCGGTGCCCGTGGCCAGCCGGGCTACTTTACGCTTTCCCACCCCTACCGTTGATCCCGCAAGTGATCCGGAAGCTGTTGTCGGAGCGAGTGGAAATTCTTCTAGTGGCCCCTCGTTGGCCATGCAGACCGTGGTACGCGGACCTGTTAAACCTGTCTGTTTCACCACCTTGGACAATTCCTCAGCATGTAGTCTCTCTAAGCCAGGGGGTCATTGATCACCCGGACCCTCAGTGGCTCCAGTTGACTGTCTGCCATTTGAGAGGCTCTTGCTGAGGAAGGGCAGACTTTCCAATTCAGTGATTGAGGTCATCCAAGCATCCAGATGCCCTTCGACTACTCATATATATCAGGCTTCCTGGAGGGCATTTATGAGCTGGTGCGCAGCCCACCATGTGGATCCAATGTCGGCTGATATCCCGGATGTGTTGGACTTTCTCATGGATGGCTTGTCTAGGGGACTTGCCCCTGCCACCTTGAGATGCCAGGTTGCAGCTCTTGCCACAGTACTTACCTGCGAACCGCACTGTTCCTTACCACAGAATCCTCGTAATCGCAGTTTCTTGCACGGTGCTTCAAATACGTCTCCTCCTGTGGTACACAGGTTTCTAACTTGAGACTTACCTCTAGTACTCCAAGCGCAGACTGTTCCACCATTCGAGCTGCTTGCTTCAATTCCATTGAAGTTTCTGATGTTCAAACTTACCTTTCTTCTGGCCATCACCTCTGCTCGGCGTGTCTCTGAGCTGACTGCTCTGTCCGTGCGAAAAGACCTGTGCATTTTTTTCTCCGATTGGATGGTCATGTGGTTGGACCCATTGTTTACACTTAAAGTAAACTCCTGGTTCCACTGGTCCCAGGAGATCATACTTCCGAACTTTTGCCCGGATCATCGAGACCCTCGTGAGAAAAATTGGCACACTCTAGATGTTCGGAGGGCGTTACGTCGCTACATCAAACGGACAGCGTCCTTTTGTCTCTCAGAGGCCCTGCTGGTTTCATTCCACCCATCCACTATGGGGAGGAGTGTCCTCGACCACCGTCAGTCGTTGGATTAAGGCCTGCATATCGACCGCTTATACCAGCAAGGGCAGACCTATTCCTGGCAAGATTTATGCCCATTCAACTCGTAGCGCGGCAGCTACTGCGGCCTGGGCAGCACACACGTCCATTCTGGACATATGCCGTGCGGCATCTTGGGCGTCAACTTCTTCGTTCATACGCCATTATAAAATAGACTCTCTTGCTTCAGCAGAGGCCTCCTTTGGCCGAAGAGTATTGGAACAAGTGATTGTTGGACAGGATTCAGGGAACAGTCAGCTTCCCACCCCGTAGGTTGAGCTTGGGTAGATCCCGGCAAATGGATTGGAGGAGCAGCGTGTTGGAAAATGGACGTTCCTTTACCTGAACGTCCCTTTTCGACACACTGCGACTCCAATCCATACCCGCCCGTTTTGTCTTCCTGTCCCTGACCTCTTGGTTGTTTGTTCCAGTTATGGTTACCATTTCCGGTTTTGCAAATTCCTACACCTTCATAAGAAAAGAATTGACGGGGGTGCCACAGAGTGGGCGTGGTCAGCCAGAGGAGAATTCTACACTCAGTTTCCCCAGCAACAGGAGAAAGGTCCCAGCAAATGGATTGGAGTCACAGTGTGTCGAAAAGGGACGTTCAGGTAAGGCAATGTCCATTTTCTGTTATGAGGAACCAATATCTTCACAATACAGTCCTTTTCTCCTGGCAATTGGAAGTTATTTGAGAACATTATAATTATAATTGTAATCCTGTGATATGGAGAGATAACAGAAGACGAAGTCAGAGTATACATGCATGCTTTGTGAATTCATCTTCAATTTGAATATTAGTCTTTAGTGAGTTTTTTACAAGTTTATTGCCTCTTTGGCCTCACTACTTTTCAGCATCTTTATAAATGATCTCAATGAGGGAAGGGAAGGGAAGGGAAGGGAAGGGAAGGGAAGGGAAGGGAAGGGAAGGGAAGGGAAGGGGAACTCCTCAAATTTGCAGATAATACTAAACGGGGGGGAATAGCTAATACTTTTCTAATAGCTAATACTATTCAGAAGAATCTTGATAGACTTGAACTATGGGCCCTATCCAACAAGATGCAATTCAGTGATGAGAAAAGTAAGGTCCTACAAATAGGCAAGAAAAACCAAATCCATAGAGATAAGAATAGGTGGTACTTGGTTCAACATTAGTAATTGTGAGAAGGATATGTAGGTATCCTAGTAATCTACACCTAAACATGAGCTAGTATAATCTTCCTTCTCTCTGATCATATGACCCAAATGATACCATTTTCATTACACAGAAGATCATAGAGATGCCTCCTGTAGTTGTTGTTGATAGGAAAGAGTTCAGGAAGCAATGCTCTGCATGCTTTCCCCACCATGATGACAGCAGTTGACATGCTGCAAGGCATAATCCCTTAACTATATTATATCTTTATCTCTAAGAAGGAACCTCCTGCTCCCTGTAGCACTCTTTGCAGCAAACAAGCAGTGATGCAAAGTGGCAACACATATACAATGACCTAATCAGGAAATCAGGGGTGGGTTCTAAAATTTTTTACTACTGGTTCTGTGGGCATGGCTTATTTTGTGGGCGTAGCTTGATGGTCATGTAACAATTCTTTAGGATTTAGCAGAGGTACTGGTCTACCAGGCTTTTAACTGCTTGCAGAGCTGTACCGGTCTACCCATTTATATTTGCAGGCACCCGTCTGCCACCAAACTGCCTTTTACTACTGATCAGCTGTAGGGCCTTTGAAGCCCCACGGCAAGAATTTAAACAGTTTTTTCTTATAGCCCATCAGCTGGGAGGCAGCAATAGGTTGGGGGTGGGGCCAAATAAAAGGTAAGAATAACGCAGGGGTGGGGTGGAGTGGCGGGGGGGCAGAACCGGTTCGGTGATGTCATATCGTCACCGCTACCGGCTCGGTGGAACCGGGCGGAACTGGGAGGAACCCAGCACTGATGGAAATACCTTGATTATGTATTTGTGTCAGAATGTCAAACACGTTGGCATCTGCCCCTTTTGAAAATTCACAGTGTTCTTAGATTCACAAGTTGTAAGTACATTAGTGTATATTGAGCATTGTCTTTTTTTTAAAAAAAAGAGTAATGTACAACAAATTAATGTCAGTAGGAGACCAGTGGAGGCTAAATTGTAGAAAGAGTTTTTCCTCTTTAGGGTGCAATATTAAGCTTCTTTGCCAGGGACTAAATCTTGCTGAAACAGTGGGATTTACTTGAGGAGATGGCATACATTTATGTATTTGTTTGTTCATTGGCTTTATATAACACCATTTTATCATAAACTATGGCAGTTTTGATGAGATGTTTTTATGTTATCCACTCAACCCAAATCTTATGAGAAAATCTATCTGCCTACCTGCCTGCCTGCCTATCATCTACCTATCTATCAAATTTCTATATCTCCCATCATACTTGTGTGCCTCTGGCTGATTTACAGATAAAACAGTAAAATGATATAAAAACTATAGTTAGAAACAAAGTTAAAAAAACAAATTAAACTAATGGTAAGAGAATTTGATGAGCTCAAAGTTATCCCTCTGTTTGTGTGTGTGTACATGTATTCTCTATGGTCAAGAGTGGACTTCTCCAGCCATAGTCCAATAACTTGGCCACCACAATGAAAAGAATTAACAATGATGGATGAGACTCCTGACAATGAGACTCCGAGAGACTCTGATTCCAGGAAAGTGATTGCACAAGCCTTACTTTTATGTTGTCCTTAATAAGGAGCCTTGGTGGCGCGGCGGACTAAAGTGCTGTTAAATAGCACTTAGCTGCCAGCTGCCTGCAATTACTGCAAGTTCAAATCTCACCAGGCTCAAGGTTGACTCAGCGTTCCATCCTTCCAAGGTAGGTAAAATGAGGACTCGGATTGTAGGGGCAATAAGCTGACTTGGTATAAAAAAGAACACCGCTTGGGGGGGGCCAAAAGCCCGACTAAACAGGTATATACAAAAGTATGAAGGCTATTGTTTAACACACTGTAAGCCGCCCTGAGTCTCTGGAGAAAGGCAGCATATAAATCGAATCAATCAATCAATCAATAAGCAAACAAACCTTGGTTCACTTAAATGTTCAGTTTCTTGCTTTTTCAGAGGAGAAACTCATGTGAATGCAACTATTTGGCATCATATTGAAATCATTCAGAAATTTGAAGAGATTTTTGTGCTCTTATATAAGATCATAAAATCCTAGGATAAGATCAGAGAAATTTCATGATGGTTAGCAATCTTATAGGATGAAGGGCTGTTTGAGCATGCAGGGGTTATTGCTTGAGGGTCTAAAAAGATTTGCAATCCTTGCTCTAATCTTATATAGCAGGGTCTTTTTAAAAGGGATATTAAAGCACAGGAAGGGACATATGGGAGTTATAAATCCTTTAGATAACTAAACACAAAACTGTTTCTCTTATCTCACTTGCCACCTTTTTTCTTTGTCAACATCATTCATGTTTGTTTTATCATGCACATTGGCCCTTCTCTGTATTGCTATAATGGAGAATAAATAGGTAAATTATAGCAATACAGAGAAGGATGAATGTGCATGTTTTTTATAGAATTTAATTTTACATGTCCAGTCTTCCAATTTATCAAGGAAATGTTGAATTTTAATACTTTCCCCAAAGTATTCAGGATTCCTTCCAACTTTATGTCATCAGCAACTTTGATAAGTGGGTTGTGCATTTTTTTTTTAAATCAAGCCATTAATAAAAACATTGAACAACATAGATCCAGGATAAACTTGATTACCTTCCTCTGGGCTGGAATGCATTTAAATTTAGCTCTCAGCTACAAATTTCCACTTTGTTTCTCCCTGCTGGATCAAACATTTCTTTCTAATTTTGGTTTCAACTTGCTTCTAGGAAGCACAAAACCCAAGTGTGATGGTTGTTTCTGTGTCTAGCTAGCTTAGTCTGTATGGCTGCAGGATGTAGCATGGCTAGAGATCGTGTGGGACAAGGTGCCTGGGGAGCTTTTCATCTAATTCCAGGAGAAGAAGCATGTCAGCCTGAGCAAAATTGGCTGGTTACTGGATTTATTCATTTCTCCTTTTCTCTGCCTCATGGCAGGTGTTCTGCTAAGAGCTTTTGCTGTACAGCGATCCCACTAAAGCTCAAGGCAGCTTAGCTCTTTAAATGGTTTTGCTGCCACTACTGTGATCCATGCTTGAGAGCTCTGGAAAAGGGTCCACATACGAAGATGGCAGCAAGCAGACAGCACCAATAGTTGAGCTAAACGGTATACACAATATATCCATTCTGGGAATGAGGATAAACTATTTGGCTTCTGCTTTTTATTTGAAATGAAGCTTATCTGATTTATCTCTGAAGCCTAGAAATCTTTCATGAGATGGACACTCGTTTTAGGACTGTGATCCTCTAGATTTAGAAGCTTTCCACAAAAGCATACTGTATCTTTTATAATTTTTTGCTCAAGTATTAAGTACAGAATTTACATTTCTCTTTCTATGCAACAAATGCTTTAAAAAGCCCTTGTAGTGTAGTGGTTAGAATTCAGTATTGCAGGCTAACCCTGCCCTCAATCTGGAATTTGATCTTAATTGACTCAGACTTCCATCTTTCCGAGGTCGGTAAAATGAGGACCTAGATGTTGGAGGCAATATGCTGACTTTACAAACTGCTCAGAGTGCTGTAAAGTAGTATGGAGCTGTATATAAGTGCTATTGCTATTGCTAAAAGTTTATTATCCAGCTTCTACTGCCTGATATTGATAGGGAAATCATAAGATTTCCAAAAGCTAATAGCAAGTTAGAAAGTGCTCTGTTTTTTGGTTTCTAAAACATGCTTTCATGAAATGCATCTATAATATTTAAAACAACTAAACACAAAGCCATATGTGAAAGACCTTATATTTTATTAACCCTTATAATAGTAATATTTAGCACAATATTACTTATCATAAGGAGTATGCAGAATAGTTGTATTATTTATTTATATTTTATTTTTATTTATTTAGATTTATATACCGCCCTTCTCCCCGAGGGGACTCAGGGCGGTGAACAGCCAAAAGTAAAAAACATACATACAAAATTTAAAAGCCAAATAAAACCAAATTAAACAATGGCCCCGACTATTTAAAAACCCAATTATAAAATATTAAAACCCCAAATATTAAGATATTTAAATTTAAAAATTTAAAAATTATTTTTACCGAAAAAGGGGAGAAATTAGGCCAGGCCCACCTGATGGAACAGAAAAGTTTTTAGCTCACGGCGGAAGGCGCGAAGGTCCGGGATCATCCGTATCTGCGGGGGGAGTTCGTTCCAGATAGTGGGTGCCCCCACAGAGAAGGCTCTCCCCCTGGCTGCCAGCCGACATTATTTGGCCGACGGCACCCGGAGGAGCCCCTTATTGTAGCAATTATCTAAGAATTATTACAGTATTGAAGTTAGTTTTCAATGTGAAGATATTCCTGCAGTATTATGTATGAGATTCTGGGACAAAAATGTCTTAAGCATGCATTTATATCAGGCAAACTGGATATAAATAAACTGACTTCTGAATGATATTGGCAAACATCTTAAGACAGTGACCTTGTTTGCAATTTTTATAAAGCCTGGTTTATTGAATGAATCATACATGACTGAATTAACTTCTCTTACCGAATCATAAATTATGGTTTTAACTAGAGTGATTGGGTTTACACAATGTGCCAAATTAAACAGCTTGCACCCATACTGAGTATTGAGACTACCAGAGTCAATTTCAGCATCTCAGCAATTATTGGTCATAGCCTTTGTGCTTTTAATCTAAGTTGGATCTCTGTCAACTGAAAAAATATCCTAATATCCTAAATATATTCTAATATCCTAGGCAATTCTGTTCCCTAATAATTATAAATGGTTAGTTTATTTAATATTTAACCACATTATTTTTATCCCTGTTGTAGTAATCCTGCTTGGTATCTTGGATCAGGTGGTTATTGGTAAAGCAATCTCTTTGAATTTTAATAATGAATCTGAAGTCTACCATATGCTTAGCCTTCAATTCTAGGTGGAATTTGATAGGAAATCAGTTAACCTAGTGAAATGGAAAACTGTTAATCGAAAAGCTCTTTCCCAAGAAGAAAGAGAAATGTTGTGTTGGTATGTTAACAGCACAGCTTTGCTGATATGGCAAGGAATTCAGTTTAATAACCATCCTATGTCACAAGCAAAAAATAATTCAGTACAACCAAACAACAGCCTAGTCAGAGTACCGTTGCCTAGAAGTTTTCCTCCCAACTTACCACATACATTTACCTAATGCTAATGAGACATATTGATTGGAATGATGGGATTTGTAAAGGTCATGAGGTGATACTCCATAAAACCAGCTGTGCTGGATTTGCAACATCAGGGTTGTTGAGTCTGGGGGGACAGATTAAGCTTTTGCACTCCAAGAGCTTACATCAATTAGTGTGCAGATGTGTGAGCAGTTATAATGTGTCTTGCCATGATGCAGTTAACTCCTCAGAGATTTTTTTTGCCCCTCAGTCAATTCCCCAAAGCCTGTTATTCATCCATCCATTCATATGATAGCCTTATGGGTTGTTGTTTTTTTAGATCTTTGCAGGGATGCATGTTGAATTTTAAAACACTTTGATCAAGTATAACACATTTGCATAGTCATGATTCACTCAACATGCAAAACCAATTGTTGCCTATGGCTTAGGATTTAATAAACTGAGTGAATCCATCTAAAATATTATCAGTAAATCATGCTTAAGCAAACCAGGATTTATCATATTGTGTGAACAAAGGCATACTTTTGTATCACATCTATGATAACTAAAATCTAATTATGGTAGGGCAGGTGAAACTTATTCTATAATGCTAACCTTCAGAAAAGATGGAGTGGTAAAATTGTATAGTAATAAAACTGTAGAAAACAGAAATATATTGGCTAGGACATATGGAACGTACATACCATAAGTCTTCAGGTAACAGTATAATTGCAGACACATTCCACCTAGCAGTTCAAAAGCATGCAAATGCAAATAGGTTAATAGGTCCCACTTCAGTGCTACCTATGGAAATTGTCTTCAGCCAATGATGGCTCCCTCAGCCAAGAAACGAAGATGAGCACCATGCCCTAAAATTGGACATGATTGACAGGGAAACCTTTATCTTTACCCCCGCTCTTTTGAATATCTTTTGTTTTGATTGTTTAAACTGCTTGCAAATTCAGTAGTGATAATGAGTCAACCTTGATTCCAGGGGATAAAATCAAATAAAAGGTACTAACTTATCTTATTGGTTTTGACTGTTTAGTGTTTGACATTGTCTATTAGGCAAGAATTTGAGTCTCCTTCTTTGAATTCCTCATGTAAGATCCCTTATTATTAACTTGTTACAGCTATGTTTTAACAGCATATTAAACCATGCCTTAGAGACAATGAAATTTAATTTTCTACTTTGTACAACCCTAGTCCACAATTACTTTGGATTCCATGGGTTGTGCAAATTCAGAAAGTAGTTGGAGTATACCCAATTCAGTTAACCATGAGCAGTGTGTCATATAGATATCACTACATTTAAACTCAGAAATGGTTTTTTTTCCTGTGTGATTGTACTAAACTTTTTTCTGGCTAAGCCTGTTTTGTAAAAACAACCATTGGATTGGTTTTTATAGTTTTTAACTGAAGCATGTTATGTGAACCCAACCCATGGTACCTTATTCAATAAACTTGGTTAAGCAAATCACGTTTAATATTGTGTGTGACTTATGTAAAAGTTGGAAACAATGGAATGCTGCTATAGTTTTACAATATCACCAGTAGCCAGCCATTCAGTTTAGAGACTTTAGTGATCAACTTGTTTACATCAAAGATACTGCTTTGAAGAAGTTTTATTCCTCCCTTATTCTTAACTCATCCATGAGTATAGCAACATCTGTTCATTGCTTTGGTGTCTGTATGAGTGAGTAGCTGCTTGCTTCCTTGCTTGCTCATTTTCCCTCTCTCTCTTTCCTCCCCTCGCTGCTGATAATGAGTGGTTTGCAATGGGAACTAAATGAAGTTGATTGCCCACTGGTGTCTGCCATTAGTGGTAATTAGTTAAAACATCAAGTATAAACAGTAAATTGGCTCTAATAATTAATACTAGCACTCAAGCATATGAGAGAGACTGGAGGAGAAGCAGTAGCTTGTAAAATCAGTTGGGGATGTTTTAATTAAAAAAGAACGAATGCAAATAGCATTGTATTGGGAAAAAAGGACAAAAGCATTGGGGCTGCCTGCAATCATTAGCAGGACAGGTTTCTGTCTGCTCCAGGGTGATTAAACATTTTAATCACAGAAATTCTTTCCAACAATGACAATTGTAATTTTCCACATCTCAATATCTTTTTATAACTTTGTTCCATAACTAAATATACTTGTTTCAAAACAACATACAGTTCATATTTAGTCAAAGTAACCCCCAATTATTTAATTTTGTTTTCAATTTTAAAACCAGATTTCTTCATCAAAGCATCTTGATCTTTGTAGTCATATTTTAACCAATCTCTTTGTTTTCGGTTTATTAATTTTAAAATGTGCTAAAATCTATTTTCCATCAAAAATTCAATCACGTTCAGGGGGTCTTGTAATATCAAAAAAAAATAATCAGCAAAAGGTTTCAATTTAATAGTCTCATTTTTAATTTTTAGGCCATTATCTTCTTCATCTTGTCTAATGTATCTGCTCAAACTTCAAGAACCAAAATAAATAACAAAGTGGATAGAGGAGAATGTTCCATATTTATTTATTTTCCCCCTTCTGGATATCACATGGTTTTGTCACATCACCATTGATTGTAATTTGAGCCTTTTGGGATGTACCATATTTTTCGGAGTATAAGTATAAGATGCACTATTTTCCCCCCCAAAAGAGGGTGAAAATCTGGATGTGTCTTATACTCCAAATGTAGCCCCACCCAGCCTTGCAAACGGAGATTTCAGAGGCTGAAAGAAGCTTCAGAAAAAAAGCCTCTGAAAGGCTTTTATCTAAAATAATATCGCAAGCAACAAAAGAATCAGTAAAGGTTCTAACTAAACTATGCTAACAAATCAGGAGAATGACACAATAACCAACAGATGGGAAGAGCTTAATCTATTTACCAATACCAAAGAAAGGAGATTGAACAGAGTACAGATAAATAATAAAATAAAAGCCTCTGAAAGTAGCTTCAGAAAAAAAACATCCAAACAGAGCTTCAGAAAAAAAGCCTTTTTTTCTGAAGCTCTGTTTCGGAGGCTTTCAGAGACAGAAAAAAAGTTTTTCCTGAAACAGAGTTTCAGAAGTTTCAGAGGCAGAAAAAAAAGCAAGGCACAGAGCTCACAACCAACAAACCTGATGCTAAAATTCACCTCTGGGAACAGCTGATTGGAGGTATTCTGGGAGTCCCACCCACCAATCAGCTTTTTTCTTATTTTCCTCCTCAAAAACTAAGATGCGTATTATACTCCAGTGCGTCTTATACTCCGAAAAATATGGTATATATCAACTTGCTTCCATGAAGAAAATTCTCATCACTTCGTATCTTCCAGAACGGCCATTTCAAATTGTCAAAAGCTTTCATGACATCCCAAAAAATTAAAATACTTTGTTTTTCATTATGATATTGTAAATATTCTATTACAATCCAATACAGTCCTCACATTATCTTTTAATCATCTTTTTGGCAAAAATCCATGTTGATCTTCATGAATAAACTCATGTAGAAACTTTTTTTAGTTTGTCTGCCAAAATTGCTGAGAACACTATAATCATTGTTTAATTTAAAAAATTGGTCTATAATTTTTAGTAGAAAATCTGTCCTTCCTTTGGTAGCAACACAATATTAGCCTCTTTGAAAGATTCTGGCATTACATCTCCTTACAATAGAATTTTTTGAAGCGATTGTAAAAGTTGATCTTCAAAATATTTATAGGCACCAGGGAGTCTATTCAGTCCTGGTGCCTTCCTTGTTTTAATGTTTTTATAGCTTCTGATATCTTCATAATAGATACAGTACTGTTCATAATTTGTTTCTGTGATTGTGAAAGTTTGTTAAATTTTGTATTTTAAGATATTTCTAATTTTTTTTCTTTTGTGTTTTATTCAAATTAGTGTAATAAAGAAATAAAGTTTTCTATAACGTTCTCACGGTCACTCATGCCCTAGTCACTTCCTGTCTTGACTATTGCAACGCACTCTACATGGGGCTACCTTTGAAGAGCATCCAGAAGGTCCAATTGATGCAAAATGCAGCAGCCCACATAGCTTTGTGCAGACCTCGGTGTGCACACGTATCACATCTCCTGCTAGAGCTGCATTGGTTGCCGATTTGCTTCCGGGTGCAATTCAAGGTACTGGTTGTCACCTTTAAAGCCCTTCATGGCTTGGGACCAGGTTATCTGAGGGACCGTCTTTTGCCAGTCACATCTACCCAACCCACCAGAGCAGGGAGGCAAGGAATGTTGTGAGTCCCATCCCTTAGAGAAATATACCTGGTGGGACCCAGAAGAAGGGCCTTCTCTGTGGTGGCTCCCTCTCACTGGAACATCATTCCCCCAGAGATTAGAATGGTCCCCACTCTGACACTCTTCCAAAAGGCACTGAAGACCTGATTCTACCAGTGGGCCTGGGGAACGCAGAGTGGGATAGAGCCCATTAAATGGCTCATATGATGTGTTGTTCCCAAGATGGGGAGTTATTTTATTAATTTATTATATGATTCGCTCTCTTATTAGTTGTGTTGTTTTTATATGATGTTTTTATATTCTTGTAACCTGCCTTGAGTTGCCATGTGCAAATAGGCGGGAATATAAATCTAAATAAATAAATAAACTCACATTATCCATTAATGTCTTATCCCCTTGAATTTTCAATAGCAGTTTCTTTTCTGCTGGTTCCTGTAGTAAAGGAACTCCCAAAGTAAAGTTCCTTTTCTTAGTATCTTTAGTCAATTGCAGTCTCTATAAATCTGTGTCAGCAATCTCCATAGAAGGTGAGACAGCTCTTCCTTACATTTTTCCACAAAATCTTTAGCTTTTTGGACCGTATTCAGTCTATGTTGTTGAAAGATAAAAATTGCTCCCACTTTCTTATCCTTTATATATTACTTATATCAAAATGGGATGTTTTTATGCTTCGAAGTATCTGTTAGGAAGAAATAATCTTTCTTCTTCTGTAGGATCTTAATAGGAATCTCCTTTAAAACAAATACATCAACATAATCAACCTTCAATTTTGCCTCAAAATGACACTGTGGAATTTGACCTCTTGTTCTTTTCCTCAGAAAATGTACTGAAACATCTCTTTATGTCTGTCCCATTGCATAAAATGTAAATGTATACATTACACTTTGTGTAGCTCTTCATTCTTCCTCTTTCCAGTTCAATAAATCTACTAATGCCGGAACAAGCCTATTTTCAGGAGGTCCTCTGGAATAGTCCTAAACCTCAAACAGAATTTCTTCAGTTCCAAATTATCCAGCCCTCTCTCTAAGTCCAAAGTTTTTGATCTTTTCTGTAAAAATTCTATCCTGTCAATATTTTGTTTAATTTCCTCCGAAATCTTGTTCAGTTTTATCCAAAGTTTTCCCCCAAAATCTCAAACTTAGCTTCTGAAGATTGTGTAAGTACTTTAACAAAGTCATCAAACATTGCTTTTCATAAAGGACAGTGGAATTTGTCATCTCCGGACCCTCGCCTTTGGGTTTTAGCACACACTGCTGGTAAAAGATATAATAACAGCCCATAATTAAAAGAAGGAAGTCCTTTGTAAATTCAACCAATCGGTAGAAGGATAAAGTTTAAAAAATGAGCAAAGCTGGTATGAAGCTTCAAGCTGTGATCCAACAGCACAGATTCATCAAAAAATAAAACTTTCAGTTAAAATTTCTGTTTAAATTCTTTTAATCTTTAATATTGTTTCCAAATTTTTATGAGTCAGACACATATCCCCCAAAATTCTCAATGTTTCAATTTGAATACGAGGTCCAGAAATAAAGTCTCCATAGAGAAGTAGTACTATTTACAGAGGTGAATAAATCCAAACGGTGATTTAGAAATGAAGAAAGCTTGCTCTAATGTCCATAAATTTGGCTCTGTTGCAGCTGTAAACTCAATAGAAATCCCTGCCCTCCATTACTCAACTTACAAGCTGATCACGGGAATCTCAGTTTCTGCAATTTACTTGCAAGGAGCAATGGTCCAGGATCAAGTGGGCTGATTTCTGGTTTCCTCCTTTAATCCAAAGGGAGAAAGAATACCCCTTCCCCCACTATGCAGGGAGCAAAATAAGCTAAGACATCATCTCTGAAAAGGATGGAGGCATATAAACTGCCATTTTCCTCAATGGATGTCTCCTGATTATGTATGTTTTTCAACCGCACTAGTACAAATAGTGCAATGTCTTGGTCAACTGTAGACGAGCAATCTGGGAAGATTCCTATATTATAAGTAGAATTGCAATAGTCAACTTGAACTCTTCACGTGTTGATTTACTCTTGGGCTGACATACTGCTTCATATACAGGGTTTCGGAAATCATTGAATTAAACTTGGAGAGCATCTTAAAAAGAATCATACCAAATATTGCAAAGCTGTAGTTTCCACTAAAATATGGAGGTTGAGGGTATGAAATACTTATAGCAAAACCAGTGCTCTCCATTTCTTGATGCACTTTTTGTGCATTCAGGTGATAGTGTTTTTTACATTTTATTTAGAAGAAAAGTAACACATCTCTACTGTAAGTATGAACCTACCATAACTAACTACTGGTTGGGGTTTGAGACTTGGAGAATGGAGCATGCCCATATCATAAGAACAAGACCAAAAGGACTCCACATACATGATCATTAATAATCTGTGGAGCACACTAATGGTGCTAATGCCCTATGTGACAGTGACCCATCTTTGGGATCATGATTTAGAGGCTCTGAGCGGAAGGCCAGCTCGAGGGAGTAAATGCATGAATTCTTCACTGATACTAAACCTTCTAATAAATCTTACGCACACCAAAAAGCTGTAAGCACTAAATCCCAGAAACTGGTAATTGAAACCCTCCAAGCTAATAGGGATGAAAAGGTAAATGGCATATGTGTGTTTTTATTATAGTTTACCTGATTATCTCTCAGACAAAGGAAAGCAAGACTTTCAAATTAATGCACAATATTTCACACTTCAAAAACAATGAGTATAAGTGAATAACTGAATTCTGTATATAATAGTTCTGGGATAATTGTAGTTTGATTTAGTAAATACACAAACACAGTTCTAGTATGTATTGTGCATCTTTGTGCAAATACTCCACTTCACACAATATCCCAAAAACTTCAGTGTCTATTTTCTGGGAGGGAAGGGATCCTTATATCTGGAGTTTCAGTAACTCTCACAGCTCAGTTATCTAACAAATGCTTTTTACTAACCTTGTTTGGAGAACTCATGCTCGGCATCCAAGCCTGAATATTGTAATATCATATATGTGAAGCTGCTCTTAAAGACTGAAATATTGTTTTATTTTAAATTAGTATTTTATTACCTTATTTATATAAATATCTAAATTCACTAATACTTATACAATAGGAAGAAAAGCTACTAACCAGTGGTGTGTTTCACTTACCTTTGTTACTGCTGCGTGCGCTTGCGCTTCGCTTGCACGCACACCACTTCTGCGCATATGCAAAGCATATTTGATGATGTTTGGGCCAATGGGCGGAGCCTCCCGCCACCACTGCTACCAGTTTGCCCAAACCGGTGCGAGCCAGTAGCAACCCACCACTACTACTAACACTGTAATCATTAAAGCTTTCAAAATAGAAAATTCATGTAAAATATAGTTTCTATGACATATATGGATATGCCAACCTAGCAGTTCGAAAGCACATAAAAAAATGCAAGTAGAAAAATAGGAACCACCTTTGGTGGGAAGGTAACAGCGTTCCGTGCGCCTTTGGTGTTTAGTCATGCCAGCCACATGACCACGGAGACGTCTTCGGACAGCGCTGTCTCTTCGGCTTTGAAACGGAGATGAGCACCGCCCCCTAGAGTCGGGAACAACTAGCACATATGTGCGAGGAGAACCTTTACCTTTACGGATAGATAAATGCTAAAATTATACAGGTAATATAACATTGCCAAGAAGTTACAAACAATATCATTTTTCCTATTTTATTGTTTTAAGCAGCCCAGAGAACCTCCATAGTGAGATGAGTGGCAAATACATTTATCAAAGAATAGTAACAATGCCTATCCCAGATCTTTGGAAAGGAGTCAATAGGCAGACAAAAATGCCAAATCCAGTCTGAACATTTGCCTGACTATATGACAAACCATAATAATAATACCATCCAGGTCAGTATTTGCCAGTCCAAAATTTAGAAGAAGGAAAGTGTCTGGCAGTGGGTCTTTCTGCTGATTGGGAAATGGGTGAAAGATTGGCTATGGCCACGTTTAACTCCTCTTAAAATTGAATGCCTATATCATAATTATTGATTATGTGTGGTGGAATCTGTGGCTGAAGGAGAGAGGGGAGCCTCTCTATGGGGAGTAAAAGGCATTCCAGTTTGGAGTCGGTTCGGGGAAGATAATGTCTGAGGTCAAACCCTTAGGTCTAAATCTGCCATTTCCCAAGGGAAGGGAAGACGTTCTGACAAGATTCTTGTCATATAATACTCAGCAATAAAATATTTACTTGGACCTACTCACAAAGTGATTCTGGTTGCACCTGACATTATGGCCTTAGGCTTTCCTAATTCTTATTCTTACCATTCGGTAAGATTCTGTTATTTTAGCCTTACAATAAATGTAGTATTAGTATTCGTGGTTTGTGCTGCTTATCTGGATTACTTGAAGGGGCTGACAAGAATAGAGTGGGGGTGGGGGTGGCGGTGGGGGAGTGGACAGGTTTTTGTCCCCCCTCCCCCACCCTGAGATATGGTTCTACATTGGAATATCATATTTCTGTCAACTCTTCTGACAGTGCAGGAGAATGAGGTTGAACCTACCACTGAATTCTGTTCAGGAATAGATCTAGATCAGCTAGTTTTGTCTAGTGCAGTGTTTCTCAACCTTGGCCGCTGGACGATGTGTGGACTTCAACTCCCAGAATTCCCCAGCCAGCTCTGCTGGCTGGGGAATTCTGGGAGTTGAAGTCCACACATCGTCCAGCGGCCAAGGTTGAGAAACACTGGTCTAGTGGTTAAGGCATCAGCTAGAAACCAGGAGGCCATGAATTCCACTCTTGTCTTAGACATGAAAGCAAACTGGATGACTTTGGACTAGACCAGTGATGACAAACCTTTTAGACACCGAGTGCCCAAACTGTGTGCACGTGCATGCCCAAACTGAAAGGTGTGCACGCGCGAACGCACGCATGTGCAGACATGCCCGCACATGCACGGATGTGCACATGCACAGACATGCACGCATGTGCAGCAGAGACCCGAAGACCAGCTGGCCAGTGGGAGGCGGGGCCTCCAAACACCGGCAGCACGGCAAGAGGTAATTTTTTTTTCTTTTGTGAGCTTCTGGTTCGTCGTTTGCAAGGGAACAGAAGCTCACGACAGAAACGCCATGGAGATCTGACCTGGGGTGACGGCGTGCGTGCCAGCAGAGAGGGCTCTGTGTGCCATCTCTGGCATGGTTGCCATAGGTTTACCATCACGGGGCTAGATAGTCTCTCTCAGCCCAACTCACATCTGCTTCTGTGTAGTCACAGCCTAGATTTATTTATTAGATTTTTATTATTTTTTATAAATAAGGCAGTGAACATGCTTAATACTCCTCCCATTTTCCCACAACAACCACCCTGTGAAGTGAATTGGGCTTAGAGAGAGTGAGTGACCCAAAGTCACTCCGTTGCCTTTCATGACTAAGGTGGGACTAGAACTCACAATTTCCAGTACAGTTCTAGCTATAGATAATCTTACTTTACCACCACAGTTGTGACCAGTAACTCGGTTCTTAAGGGAAGTGGTTGCTAAATACAACCATAACTGTGCTTATGATTTTACTTCAGCTTTCCTTTGCTTTACAGATGTGTGAAAGTTGTAAATGCAAATACTGGTTACAGCTACTTTTTCATCATGTTTGAATAGTTGCTAAATGAGACAGTCACTAAATAAGAGCTGCCTATATTTCTTAAAAGGCTGAGGTTGATTACGAGGGAAGACCAATATTCTATCATATTATATAGTTTTCTTATCATAAATTGTAGGGTCTCTCTCCCTTCCTTCCATATTTGGATAGGTTGGTGCTTCCCAGTAAGTGTCAAGCCTTTCTCATTTTCCTAAATAGGTATATAGGAAATATTTCTAGCAGGACTACCAGATTCTGTAACAGCTTTGTTCCCTATGCCATCCATCTGATAAACTCGCAAGATTCGTTTTTCTCGCCATGTACATGTATACATCCAAATTAGACTGTGTTGTTTTCCTGTGTCATATAATATATGTGGGTATATGCATAATTTTGTATTTATTTATTTATTTTGTCATGTAGTGTATATTGGAGGTGGTGACCCTTTGAGAGCTGTATGCAACGAAATTTAATTTTAATATGTGCGGATTGATTAGAGTACATTCAAAGTGACAATAAAGTTATTATTCTATTATTCTATTCTAAAGTGTCCATATTGTTAAGAACAAATCCCTACGTTTTCCCCAGCTGTGCTACAGTATGGAAAATCCTGCTTCCCCAAAAATCTTTAGTGCGTACGTAGACACCGGTTAAGAAATTTATGACAGTCAATTTTCAGCCAGGATGTAAGGTGTTAGCCAGGAATAGATATATCATGTGGGGAGGGTTTGCAGTAGAAAGGCAAATGATATTCATTTCTTGCAAAGAGTAAATCATGTATACAGAGAAAAATGTAAAGACAGCCCTACCTACATCTTACTGTAGATGTAGGATTTTAAAATTACTATCATTAGGTATAAATCAAGTGAACAAAGAGGGAGTTTAATAGAAAATTTCTCCTCATAATTTAACTTTGGAACTCATTGCCCCATGTTATGACAAAGGCCAACAGAGTAATTAGATTCAAATAAGAATGATACAAATAAGGAAATTGCCAATAGTTAAAATACAACGTGTAAGCATTCATTAACAGTATCTTTAAATATTAGATTGGAAATAAGTGACACCTTCCAATATATAGAAGTCTTGTCTAGTTCCTGTTGTTGCTTTTATCCAATAAGCTTGTTTTATCTTTGTGTGTTCTTTTAAGATATGCTAAAGGAAGGGACGTATGTGTGTGTCCACTAAATGTCATCTCTGAGGCTTTGAATTAGTTACCATCTTCACAAGATTTGCGCTAAAACATGCATCAGACTGGTGCCAGATTCCCAAAACCATACTGCATTAGAATTTAGCTGGATTTGAGTGAATGTGCATATTTAAAACAACTCTTAACGCTAGCCTTACGGAGCAGTATCCGCCCATTATTTCTCAGGTCACCGCTTGGCTAATGGTCTATTAATTTGTTCAGTTGTCCCATGTGAGTCAAACTTAATTTCTGGTCTGTGATTTTTCCTTGTCAGCAGTGTGATGGATTGGATTTACGGCTGTCAGCGCCTGCTCCCAGTTCCCCCCCCCTTTTACCCCACACGGCTCCTGCCTGAAAACGTGAAGATGTTTCTCCCACATGCCTCTGGCAAGCACCGAGATGCTCCTACCCTCACCCACACAAATCTTCGCTAAAGAAAGCCCGTACATCTACTGCTGTATTGGGAAAGATTTGTCTTCTGCCATGAAAAATGACAGAAATATTTAAGGACAAATAAGGTTTACAAACCCAATTGAAAATTATTATGGGGAGGCCCTGGCTGCAGATGAGCCCGAGCTGATGTGCAGAGACAATCAAATCGAATTTCCTTATCGGGCTGTTATTTTAGGGCGTTATCTGGCACCATAATGCAGTTATAAATTCAATTTTGCTGCCGAGCATTTATTGTTTACTATTGCCTGTGTTTGCTGGAAAAAAATGTAAACACTTCACGACGGTAAAACTAATTTCTGTCCTGAGAAGTAAGGTAGGAGGCTGGGGATGAAAAGATGAAAAGAAAATAAGTTCAAGGATAAAGCTTATACATTGGACAAGCTTTTAGATTAGCCCCAATGTGACTTCTTTTCAGTCTTTGTCTTATGCTTAGTCAAATCTTGTTTCAGCTGCTGCATTTCATAGGATTTGGGGAGATTTTGATTTTAATAGTTTTAATTGTTAGGATGACAAATGTATCGGTGCAGTGTATGGAAAGAGTGTTATATACAGTAGATATAGTATATCTTATGCATAAATTGAACTTCCTTCACAAGTACCATTTGTCTCCAAAATAGAAAAAAGTGGACTTAAATCTGGGAGACCTAGCCATAAATCTTACTTTATGTTTATCACCTTCATTTTCTCCCATCTATAAAATATGAATGATCCTGAGTTAAGAAAATAAAATAAATGCAAAGCACAGACAAAACAGCACAGCTGCTACATTGATGCCTTCTCTTCTGCCAATTCTCTAGTGCCCTCTTTCAGGAGAGGTTAATGCTGAAATAGCACATAATGTTCTCTGGAATTGGTTTTCATGGCCACTTTACAGTGCCCCCTGCTGGAAAATGCAAGATAAACCACTCATAGAATCTCTAATCCTGAAATTATCTTTCCAGTTTTGTTTGTTTGTTTGTTTTCCTGCCTTTATTATTTTTTTATAAATAACTCAAGGTGGCAAACGTACCTAATACTCCTTCTTCCGCCTGTTTTCCCAACAGGCTGAGAGAGGGTGTACCGACCCAAGATGACCCAGCCAGCTATTCCAGAGTTGTGCCTTTTCCCACAAGTCTTCTAGTCAAAAATAAGCATAGCTAAGAAATGCAGATTGCTGACAAAGAAAAGTTGAGATTATTCCATTAATTCTACATAAAAATTATGCATTCATCTTCTATGGCAATTAAATAAAATCAGGAATTGATGCACAATTCAGCTGAGAGATCTCTTACTGCTGCTCCTTTCCTCAATTTACTCCTTTCTGCATATGTGCTATTTGTTGAGACTCCCATCGGTATGGATTCCTAACCATTTCACCCAGGAGCATCCTCATTCAGGAAAGATATATGTGTTTCCTAGACAGAGATCTTAACTTTTTTTGAGTGCATTCTTTTTTCCCCAGGCTTGTAGATGCCTGAGGAAAAATGCTGGTTAGTGGCATTAGAAACACAATATTTATATCCCACAGCTGAATACGTTTGCATTTAATAAGTCAAGCAAAAGTGTCAGCAGGGAGATAAACACCTCTTGGATTTTCTCTTCTGAAAAAAAGTCGAGATCAGTAAAACGTGAGGACAGCTGCAGTATATATATGTCTTGATGTGTATATGTATTTGGATTTCATTTTAATGAGATCTCTTTGATCTTAAACCGGTATATAAAAATCAAATTAAATCTTGTAATGGGAAATTTGCTTTTGTGAGCTTGATAGTAATATACAATTCTTACTGAAGAGACATCGACTGTTGCCTTTTAAGGAAATCTGACATCACTTCCTCAGGAAATAATCCTGACTAGAAAAATGGAGGCAGTCAATATTAAAACCAGTTGTCCCAAAAACAAAGTATATTCAGATTCAGAAATATCAAGCCCTCTCAAACTAGCTTAATCACAGTGCAGTGAAGTAAGCAACAATTTATTCTTTTCAAGGACCTCAAACTAAATAGGTTTGACAATGCTTTTTAGAATTCTTAAGGGGGTGCCATGGTTAATACTTACAGCAACTTTAGCCCTGGCTGACCATTCAAAAAATTAAGCAATATTCTAATTTGTTTTGATATGTGTTTTGATTGTTTTTATATGTTAGCTGCCTAGAGTTATGATTATAAGATGGGTGGCCGTATAATTTGTAGAAACAAATAAATATACAGGATTAGGTTATTTGAACAGCAAAGCTCAAGGAAATTTTCAAGTTGTGGACTAGAGTGGGAGCCCCATAAAAAAACCTTAGAACAAGGCAGGGTTGTATTGTTGTATTGCCAAGAAAGCAAAAATGGATGTGTCCATGAAATTATCAGGAGTCAAGCTTGACCTGGAGCAGAGTTTACAATTTTACATTTTACAATTTTATTATTACTTATTATATAAGGAAATGCAAATTTATTGCATTTGCAAGGCACCTGAAGCAGTGAGAGGGATGTTGTCCAAGCCATGCTCAAAGTTTGACGAGAAATGTTTGTGTGGTTGCATGGATTTCAATTGGAATTAGAGCTTACAAGTGCAGTTTGTGAATCATCTGTAGTGTTGCAAATAAACTTACCACAAAATCTAAGTGAGTATTTCATAGCTTCTGCCTCTGTAATTGTGATTTGGGTATCCATGGCTTTCTAGTTGTAAGGAAGAGCAAAAATCTAAAAAAATTATAGTAAAATGGGCCACTTCTCTCTCTCCACCATACTTTGTATATACCTCCTTGTGAAGACATTAAAAGCAACGTCTGGAAATCTTCAGATAGTAGTGCTTTTTAATCAACTTTCTGTTATAACTGCTTCTTGAAATTCATACAGTTTTCAGTCATGAAGTCTGCGTTTGAAGGCATTGCCAGACTATTGCCAATCTGGGTCAAGTGAATAATACCACAAATCCTAAACAGGGGATGTAGGTCTCTTTTATTGCACACCAAGAAACCTTATCCTTCACAAGTGTCATTTTTAATTTACAGCCAAAAAGAAATGCATATATGTCATCATTTTTCTCTAATGCAATGAAATTTCTTTTTAATGTATGCCGATTAGTGTACATTCAAAATGACAATAATTATTATTCTATCTATCTTGTCTAATAGAATCTAATCTTTAGTTTGAATGTGTCTTCCTTGTCACAATTGTATTAAAACTCCAAATGAGGGGTTCTCGAAGAAATGTAGTTGGAATTCTCAGCACTAGAAATCTAGGCCACACAGAGGCAGGCAATATTACTTACCGCTCAGTGCAAACTATTTTGTGGTATGGTATACAGTACGCTATTTAGAAGAGAGGTGTGAGAAATAGGGAAAACCATGAGCAATGATTTAAGAATAAGGTTGCCGATTCCAAAACAAGGCAATTCCTCCGGTTTATAGGAATAAGAAGAGAAATAAAGTTATGCGGACATTTCAACAGTAAACACATATGACGTGAAGGCATTTCTCCCTTCTCTCCTTACTAAGTTCTATTAAACTTGACAAATTATGATGTACAGACATGTAATGCAAACTGATCTATTATAAATTCAAATCTGTTGCACAGAAGCAGTGGGGAAGTTCGGAGGGAGGGGAAAAGGAAGACAAGTGTATTACATGGATAATGTATTTGACATATTAATAAAACAAGCAGCATTGCTCTGGCGAGGCAATGGTC
This sequence comes from Ptyas mucosa, assembly GCA_012654045.1. Lineage (NCBI taxonomy): Eukaryota > Metazoa > Chordata > Lepidosauria > Squamata > Colubridae > Ptyas > Ptyas mucosa. The sequence continues at coordinate 19,505,181 of WNWU01000004.1, forward strand.
GAATGCCAATAGGCGATGATGGATCACAGATTGATGGAATCCAGATGTTTAGAGTCATAGTCTGGGGCCTTTCTCATATTGACTAAAGGTAAAAAATGCAGCGCTGTCAGCACATTTAAGTCTCCCTGCTGCCCATGGAGGCTGTTGAAGTAATTATGTATTTCTGAACACCAGCCATATGCTAGCCCCGTCCTACTTCCTTTTGGCCAGGCTCCCTGGTTACAGGTGCAGGGAAACCTAGACCTTGTTTCCTACCTCCCACTGAGGATAAACTCCAAGATGTTCTTTGCCAAGTAAAAAGCATGTCTGTGGAAACAAAACATTGTAGGTCTGATCTGTTTCTTATAACAATACCTGTTTGCTTTGAGCTCCATCACACATGTGCCAGATTTACATTTTGGGGAAGTGAGTCTATTGTAGTCTTCTCTTTTAGAACAGACTTTATTTTTTTCTTTCATTCAAGGATGTTTGATTCTTGGGGAAGACCTGGACAAGACTGCAGTTTTCTTGGCAGAAGTTTTTCAGAAGTGGTTTGCCATTACCTCCTTCCTAGGGCTGAAAGAAAGTGATTGGCCCTAGGTCAGTTGGCTGGCCTTACGCCTAAGGCTACATTAGAACTCAAGACTCCCAATTCCTAGTCTGATGCCTTAAACACTATACAGATACAAAAAATATTTACAGACCCCTCGCATCCTGGACATAAATTATTTCAATGCCTATCCTCAAAACAATGCACACCAGAACAACTAGACACAAGAACATTTTTTTCCCAAATGCCATCACTCTGCTAAACAAATTATTCCCTCAACACTGTCAAACTATTTACTAAGTCTGCACTACTATTACTATTAATCTTCTCATCGTTCCTCCCATTTATGGCTGTATGACTTAACCTTGTTGCTAGTATCCTTAAAATTTATATTGACTGTTTCCCTATGACTATCATTAAGTGTTGTACCTTATGATTCTTGACGAATGT
>WNWU01000004.1:19506169-19539580 GCA_012654045.1 Ptyas mucosa
TCTATTCTATTCTATTCTATTCTATTCTATTCTATTCTATTCTATTCCAAACTGATTTTGTAGAACAGACATTGGAACTTTGAAAGTGAACGAAATATAGGAGTGCTGAGTCTTCCTGTTTTGAAGAAAAAATGGCTGTATAAGGTATTGATTATCATAAGAGCTATTTTCATCCTACCTCTCCATCCAGCTGCGCAGGATACTAATTGATTGATTAGTTGTTGATCCCTTGCTTTAAAAAAGCTGCAGGCAGGCTAGACTCATCAGGAGTCTTTCCTACTATGAACATCCACTGATACTATGGAAAATCTGTAAAAATGGTAGTTACATTTCCAAACTCTTTCCCAACCCTGTGCCTTTGGTTCCTTCCATCTTATTTGCATCTGTTGCAGGTGTTCCTATGTTGACTTGGAATTTAGGAGAACTATAGTTATCATATTTGCAGGGTATTGTGGAAGACTATTTTGTCAGTAATCTTTTCATAAAAAGACATCTTGAACCATTATTCCATCTTTGCCATACAATTTTATGAATCTTCTTCCGTTTTCAAATATGCTTGGGTTTACAACACACTATATTATTTTAATCATGGTTTGGGTACATGTAGATTGGGTACAAGTAACATATATTTAACCATATCCTCCAAGCCACCAATAATCGGTTTAGGCAACCTACAGAGTCAAAATTGAACAAAATTCACTATGTCTTCATGCAGTATATGAACCTAGTCATAGTAAGAAATTAGTGCTTGTTTATTACTCAGCTAGTTTGTTACTCAGACATGAATAAATAACCTTGCTGCTGCTGCATCTTATAGTATACTCATAACCAAATAACTTTAATGATAATACACAGTATTTGAGTGGAAAATGATTCAGTAATAATTGACATTGAAAAACATGAAATTAAAATCTCAAAATTCAGGCAAAAGACCTGATATTTATTATATTTTAAAATCTTAATAATCTTTTAAAAATACAGCTATGCTGTCTTTGATTTTACATTATTAATAGATTTTATTTGCCTGCTGTTTTAGTTTTCCAAAGTTATTTTTTGTCTTGAGAATTCTTATACTGTACTACTGTATTTAAATACCTTTATCTTCCACTTTCTCCATGCGAAACAGAAACTCAAAATGGTTTTAAATATAAATTTAATTTTGAGAAAAATGGGCTTTAATATAAATGAGTAATGCTTAAAAGTGGGCTCAAATGCAAGTTGGTAGTTATGTAATGAATATTACAGCTTACAGCACACAGATTCCTCAACATCCCAATACAGTGCCAACAAAATTCATCAGCAAAATGCCAATTTGAGGCAGTGTGATTTCTTTTTCAAAAATGGAAATGGTAGTAGCAAGTTGTTCCATTTCCCATCCTTAACCCCCTGTTGAGTGCCCCAAATTAGGTTACTGAAATTCTGCTCTTTTGCTATCACATTTCAATGGAATAATTTCAGGCCAATTTAAGCAATTTCAAAGCCGGGAATGGTACAGGTTTGCATCCCAGAACCTCTGATATCCCCATCTTTAACCTCATTCAAAAGAGCAGAAAATTGCCCTTATATCTTCTGATGATATTACTGGAGGGTCATCTCGCGGCCTTCAACTAGACAGAGGAGCACACTGTACCCCCCAGCCAACAAAAGATTATATTTCCCTGTCCTGCAGCTCAGGATGTGCTTTGCACCATTAACACTCATTCTCCAAGTCCCTATGGGACACATTCTTAACTAGCCCACCTTTGAGCCTCTTGTTGCAAAACAGATTCTCCTCTTGACTATAGGCTTAAAGGTGTTTGGGTCTTTTGTAGAATCAGGTAGCATGCATAAACCATAAGAATAAGGATAAAGAGGATTGTTTGCATTCTGAAAACATGCCAGACACTATGAATATATAATGCAGTTAAGGCTTGTCAGGAAGGAAATCCCCCTTCCCTTTGGGAGGAGGGGGGTAAGGATAGAAGAATAACCAAGTTCCAGTGGACTGCGATATGATCTGCTTTAGCTCATTAAAGACTGCAATAAAATATTAATAGTTATTGTCTCTCTATTTTTTGTAATTATCATCACAAAGAAAAATCTGCTGCAAGTCACTAATGTGTTCCCAGCAGTGGGTTGCTTTTTAATACCATAGCAGGAAGATGAATGGTGGAAAAAAGCATTAATCTACAGCTTAGAAATACCATAGTATGGATAAGCCATCTACCACCTTAACCCTACACAGCTGTGTCACTATCTGTTTTCAGTGCCGATGTAATCCTATTCTAGGATGGTCACTAATTTAACATTTTACACTGTGATGCTTCTTATAAGGCTGGGGAATGTGGGAATGGAGTTCACTTATTTTGCATCTGTATTACTCTGCTCTCTGATAAGAAGCATATCAAAATCATGCAATTTTGGACCATAATTTGCCACTGCCAAAAGCTCCCTCCCCCAATCCCTCATATAAATATTACAGAATTCCTGTCAAATAACAGAATTTCCCTCAACTGCCGCAGATAAAGACCTCCCTGAAACTGAAAGCAAAATTTAATTCACTTCTAATTTTAGTCGCTGTTCAGAGAAAAGCAAACTCTATTAAAAGTATTGCAATAGTTATGTGTCGCCTTTGGGCAGGAGAAAACCTACTCCAATATGAGGCAGAGAGCACAACAAATGTTGTATTCTGGGATATGCAATCTGTAGCCTTTGTGATATTGCTGGGTCAGTGCTCCCAGTGTTCCACACCACCGGATGTTTGCTGGGAATTGTAGTTCAACAACATTGTGCAGATTACAATTTCTCCATTTCAGCTCCGTAATTTCTTTATGCCCAATTATAAACACTTACTTGTGTTTGTGTATATCAAGGGCAGATTGGGTAGCTCCTAAATGTCCCTGCCTTCTAAATATTGCTTGTTAAATGGCCTAGACTAGCTCAAAAAAGTGAACACCCCAATTTGTTTCTTCCTCCCAAAGAGTTTGTGCTAGCTATACACTTATTTATTTCCATGTTGGTTAAGCACACATGTTGTGCTATGAGATTAAATATGCTTAAGTACATGTCATTTCTCCCATTTCTACATTTCTGTTAGACTTTATTTTCTAACGGTTATATTGAAGATGGTAAATTGTCACATCATTCTGTGTTTGTTTCAACATATGCTCCACTAGAAGTTGATTATTTGCTTATTATAGTGGCAGAGTTCTACCCAAAGTGGGTTGAGTTGAGATATTAACAGGTTAATAAATTATAAGACTGCACATAACAGAACAATTACACATCAGCATCAACCCACATTCCCAATACACCAGTTTGTTTGCACTCAATTCACTAAAAGCAAGTGCTCAAATCTCCCTTTTTGTCTTCTCTAACTAAATTGCATCATGCTTCTAGCATATGGGTTTTATAAATAGTGTGCAGTATAAGAACAAATGATAGGTTTTTATGCTACACTCATTCTACTTTAAGAACCATTGCAACAGACTACAAAATCATAGCCTGTACTCAGCATTAATTACTCAGATATCCCATTACACAGGAGCGCAGTGCATCTGGCCATGTGCCAAATGACTATGTGAATTTATTTTTTTCAGTAAACTGTGGTCTATTGCTCTAGTTTTTTCAGTAGATCTGAAATCCCATTTAGTGCTTCTAGGTTTTTCTTAACAACATAACTGTTTTCTACTTTACTCAATTTTGTTAGACTTTTTCATGTTGCAATCCCACTACATAATCTAGTCCCGTTTAGCAGAACTTACAGTATTGTTGCCCCAAGGAGAGAATTGTGAGTCATTTTGAGGCTTGACCTCTATAGCCTTCAGCCTTCTCTTTTGGCCCAAATACAGACAGGTTGAATCTATGCTGATGCCTTCTATACTTTGACATCCATTTCCATGCTGGACATAGTCTGGGAGCCATCCTGAGCCACATCTTTCCCTCCAATTACAGGAGTAATTTGGAAGCCACTCTGTTCATAACCAAATAAAACTGAATCTATGCACAATCTGTAAAAGTTGGGCAATAGATGAAAAGCAACAACTTCTAAAGGGCTGTAGAAGGTTTTCTGGTGTGATGAAGTAACTGAGAGAGGCCAAAAAATTATGATGCAAGGGTGAAATTCACTTACCTTCGCTACCGGTTCGCAAATGTGAGTGTGTGCGCCTCCTCCACTCATGTGCACAGTCTTCTGCGCATGCGCAGAGGGTCAAAAACGGGATGTGATGACATCTGAGTGGGTGGGAGGAGCCTCCCACCGCCAGCACTACTGGTTCGCCTGAGCCGGATAGAACTGGCTGAATTTCACCACTGATTTGGGGGATAGGAGAGGGATGATATACGAGTTTTCTAGTAGAAAAGCCACTCCTACCACTATTGTTAAAATCTTACACGCCTTCTGTATATAATTGTTTAGGGGAGACCTAAGAACAGGATTGGAAACAGTTTGGCTGACAGAGAGGCCTTCAACTCTTATTTCTCTGTTTAAAGCTCTGATTTAAAAATATATAAAAAGCAAAACCTTTACCCAAATTGGTTTGAAAAACAGCAATTCCTGAGTGGTTTTGGGATGGAGAAGTTAAAGGTGGGAGATACTCCATTTCACACCATTGAATGGGTAAGGAAACAAAAGTTTCATCATAAAATTCAGCTGCTCTGTGTCGGATGCTGTGGACTATGTGGCTTGCTCACACTTGATATATTAACAGCATTTCAGTATTCCAGAAAATGAAAAAAATATCTATTTTTGTATTTCATACAAATGGAAAAGCCAGATCAATAATGACACTTTCTTCAGTACACATAACCTTCAAATTAGTTATTTGTCATGTAGATTATTAAGATGTGATTTCAAAAGGCCTTAATTTTATCCTTCAATTACTTTGCTTAATCTGTGGAAACAGTTTATGTTGTTTTGCAATCCATATATCTTGCATCTGCTGAAAGCCTATTGTTAGTAAGGTTATTACAGCCTCCCTAATTAACATTTCAGACCACAATAATCTATTTTCATGAGAAATAGTGCAGATGTTCTACAACATAGCAGTACAACCCAATTTACATTCTCTGTAAATTGTTATATTGTTTAACATAGTTTTGCTAATACATATGTAAGTTACTAGGATCAAAATTCTTGCTGTCTTTTTGTGGCCTGTGTATATTTTAGGTAAATATTTCTAGAGTGGCACCTTTTTGTCCACAAGTAGTTGAAAATCCATGTGAATCAGTGCTTAAATTTTTCCTCTTTTACTTGCATTTTTACTATGTGTGGCTGAATGCCTTGGAAGCTGAATTTAGAGTAGGAATTACGAAAGTATATAAATACATATAAAAGGATTTGGTAGACTGAATGGAACTTCAGAATCTTAAGAAGTGGATTCTAATTAAAAATAGAAATTTATTTGTGGCAATGCTTTTATGAGAGAAGTGAACACCAAATGATGAGATAAGGCTGGACAAAACAGATATAAGTGAAAACTTTGTATTTTACTGCAATTAGTTAGAACTACAATTTTTAATTGATGTTTTTTATCTAGATGACATATACCTTGCCAAAAATTTAATTTCTAAAACAAGAATTGCTGAAGCCTAACTCTTTTGTGTTTGCTCAGTGATAAGAAAAAGATACTTTGTACAGTCTCAGAAGAACTTTTCTTTAATATTATATTCCAGGATTCATTTCTGCAACAGAGGTTGCATCCTGATATAAATCATTCACTGAATCTTATCATCTATAACAGTAGATTAGTAAGTCTATCTCTCTTGGATATTTTCTGTCCAGTTTTTTCTTTTTAATTTCTTTGTGAAAGTATATGCAAAATGTGTTTGACTTAGGAACTTCCATACTTTGTAGATCCAACCGTAGGTTGAATTGACCCTTTCCCAGCAATTAAATGATGTCATTGCTTGATTGTTTCTTTTGTACTGATCTGTTCTCTTGCAATTGTATAACAGGCAGTGAATATCATTGTAAATGTGACACCATTTCATTATTCCAATTTTATCTGGGTGGTCTTAGAGTCCATTGGAAGAAACATCAGACTTGGCCCACCTCCAACTTTGATAGGGAGAAAAAGGGGGTTATTCTTGGCATGAACCTAGAGATGAGTAGGATAAGGCTGATTGTGCCATCTCCGTGTTCATTTATTGGACAGGAAAAGTGAGTTATAAGTGGCTACTGATTCTCTGTGAGCACAGCCAACTGGGAAAGTAGTAGACATGTGGCTATAAATTATCTGCACAGCATCCACAAGTTCTGCTTCATTTTCATTATGAGAATGGAAAGCTAGTTGACAAGAAGGATGGTTGGCTGGCAGCATTCTTTGTATTCCCTTTGGTCAAACTCTTCAGCAATTCTCTCTTATCACCTCCCTTCAAATGCCTTCTTTTTTAGTAGAGCATTTCTGACTCATTGTTTTAAGCAGCCTGCTTTTCGCCAGAGAACCTGGCCATTGGTTACATTAACTTGCAGACTCACCTGCGCAAAAGGTCTGATTCCATCAGCTCCCAGGCAGAAGAGAAACAGTGGTGACAAGCTGCTAAGCGAGGTGGAATTAGGAGGAATGATAATAAATGTAGATGGTCAGGCGGGGGAATAAAATGATCCATCTTTTGCATGTTCACCAAAGTGGCTGCCCCCTCCCTATGCCCATTCAATCAGAGCCTGTCAGACCTCCGGCAGCTTGGCATTTTTGTGAAGAATCTCTTGGCTAAAAATTGTTGTCATTCCTATTTCCTTGTTATCAGTCGTCAGCACCTCAGCAGGGCCCAGAGATTAACGCCGAATCACCAGGCAAACATCCATCCCCCAGGAACCTTCTCCATTACACCAAGCTCAACGGGTCCCTCCCGCCTCACCTCCTCCATCCATCATCTTTAACACTGACAGCCCAGCATAGGCCTCTCAAATTTATCTCGCTGCGTCCTGGGCAGGCTCTATCTGTCAAACCATGCAGAGCCTCCTTTCTTCCCTGGTTTGTTGCAGGAGGAGGAGGAAGCCACCCGCATGAGGGACTCAAGGAAAGATTGGTCCGAGATACACAATTAATCACGGCTGGTATCAATTTGGTTGATTTACTCCCTGGAGAGAGAAGGGGTGTAAACATGGTGTGTGCAGAGGCAGCGTAGAAACATAATGTGTCTGTCTATAGGAAAAACATTAACAGATCATCCCTGTGGCTGCTGATTGATGGGGGTGCTGGGAGAAGGAGAATCTAACGCTGGCAATAGCGACAAACAAGAGGATGCCAAGGTGTTGGGTCCACTTTGAGGATCATCTTGGCAAAGGCCACAGTCCATGTAAAGTAAAGACTGTGAATCTGTTAATTATGAAGGCTTTTTTGTACAAGGGCAGTGTCTCCATTACTGATTTTTGGTCTGATACGGAAGTTGAGTCTAGTTGTACTGGCAAATAATGATAGTAAATATGGCATCTGGTACAAAATGTATATATTACCTTCTCTTTAGTCTCTGGAAGGGATACACATCTTACATAGTAGAACCAATATCTTCTGAGGTCCTGTTTGCACCTAACATTTTCTGGAGTGATCTCCCTTTAACCAGCTGTAAAACATGGATCTGAGAAAAAGGACCAATGAATATTTTGGTGGAGAAGGTGGGGTGTAGCAGAGTGGGAGGAGTAATAGAGGCAAGCCTGATTAAAAATCAAATAGAGATAAATGGCAATTAATAAATTTTAATTGCCAGTAATTGCACTCTACAAATTTCAGTTCATTAGTGTGTATCATTTCCATATTCACCTCTTTTTTGTCACATCATGCATGGTGGCATCCCCATTGGGGGGGGCTATGGTTTAGATATAGCTTTAATAGAATGGGAGCAATGGAATGAGATTAATATCCAGTATATCTCATTGGGAAAGACTGGTCTAGAGAAAAAAGAATACTGACAATATTACGAGATATTAAGCCTATTCCAGAGACAAATATGAAAGTGAATGTCTGCTGAACATGGTCTTAATAACAAAACGTCCCGCTCTCTCCCATCTCACTATTTTTCCCAACCCACCTGGATAGATACTTTATGGCCTCATCCTAAAACACTTCATGAAAGGAAAGAACTGTTCTTATATATAGCTCACCTTTGTAGTAAGTAGGAATCAAGATATTTCCTGAAGAGACGTAGAATGCTCAGTTAATGCTTCATTTATTTTTGAACCAGCTTTTTATACATTGATATATCATTTCATTAATTTGGAAAACAAATATGATGTAATTAAGAAGATTTGTGTTTTCACCAGTAACGTTTAGGTTCTGAGCCTTGCTGAGGCATGAAATTCATAGCAAACCTTGTGTTAGTCATACATTCTTATCTGTGCATACATGTCACCTGAATTTTTGGAGGATGACTGATATAAAGTGACAAATTATAGGAAAAACAATTCTGAGTTGACAATGATGAGACCAATCTGCAGGCTCATTCCCAGCCCACCCCCCAATTTGGATTAGACAGAAGAGGAAGAGAAAGGACATTGTAACATTAGGCTGACAGATTTGTAATATAAAACAAAAAACAAAACCCAAACCTCTTTGCATTGACAGTAAATAGGGAAAGGAAATTAGCACCGTCCAGAGCTGGAATAGTTGATGGATATAGATTGAGCTTCTCTGGGAGGATCGAATAACTCTGAATGTAATGAATCACATATCAACCTCTCCCTGCTCCCTCCCAAAGAATATCCTGCTTTGGAAAGACACCCATGTGGCTAGCATGACTATATGTCGGGCTCATGAACTGCTGTTACCTTCCCACCAAAGTGATACCTATTTATCTACTGTCATTTGCATGTTTTGGACTGCTAGGTAGTCAAGGGCTGGGGCAAGTAATGGGAGCTCATCCTGTCGTGCAGTCTTGGGTCTCAAACTCTAGAAAGAGACACAGTGAGAGCGGGATTTTTGCCCTTTTCATGTATCAACACTGAGCTGGGGTGAGGGTGAATTGAATTTTAATTTATTACAAGCATAAGAAATTGTCACGTAGAGTGTCAGAGCATTGATACATTTAGCTCAATATCATCAATTCGTTAGGATTTTAAACAGAATTTCCCCCTAGCTTTATTTGAGGAAAACTGAGCTTAAATTTTACCTTTTATGCCTGGAAGATAAGGGAGGATTAAATTTGAATCTTTAAGATGCAAAAAAGTGATATGCTACTAAGTTATAACTCTTCTGCTGATTAGCCTTTTCATCTTCTAAGTTTCCTTAGTAGTTTGCCAGAATCTCTCATCCATCTCCTTCTCTTACACAGTTTTTAAAATATTTTAAAAGTTGGTGAAGCAAGATTTCCCTCTGCGAAGGATGCTGGCTTTCAGCGAAGGTACAACTAACCTAGCATGGGACAGGTTCCACATGTTAACTGGTATTCCTTCTTCAACTTAAAAAGGTCTAGCTATGAGTTCTTGCAAATTAACCTTGCAAATCATATTCAAGAATTAAATATCTATATTTCTGGGCCAATATTCCTCCATTTCACCATCACTGCCAAATTTTCTTTTATATATTACTGCATTCTTCTTAGAAATTATTTTTACAATTGTTTCATTTATTTCTCTCTCCTTTCTCCTTAGATTAATCGCCACCTGGGAGCATTTTGTTTTCTTTTATTTTTGTGGAAACAATCCATAATTTTGTAGTGGCTGTTTCAAATATACATACAAACTGATCTTTATAGCTTGTTTTTATCACCTTTTTATTATCTTAGGTCAAAAGCTTTACTGGGTTGTAGTCAAGGTATTATGCAAACTAGGAGAAAATACCCTAGCAAAACTATAGATTTTCTCATTAAACTCTGCTTGGACATGTAGATATTGTCATAAAATTCTAGTAAGTATTATGGTGGCTAATATAAAATTATAGTTTGACAATCTGGTGCCAGTGGCCCTGCCTCCAGTTCAAATTAACACCCCCACTTCTGGGCTAGAATAAAACCTGATTTCTGCCAGAGGAAAGATTCAGAACCTCCCCAGAGGGCTATGAATAGATTGATTGCAAGACTGTTATGCACAGAAGCAACTATCTCATTCTTCCCAAACAGCCACAAACCCTATAACCCATTCAACCTAGTCATTTCATTTCTATCCCTACTTAATGCAGGGTTGGGTAGCTAATGGCTACCAGGTACATACTGCTTTTAGTCATAGAAATGAAGGCCATGGTACTGTGTGAAGTCTTACCCAGTTTTCCCAGTAGCCAGTTGTTTAACTTGCTATACTGTTTGCTGATCATTTGTGTGTATTGTGGATCACTGCTAGAAGAAATATATCTAACTTTGTTTCATTACTGGCCAAGATTTCCTGTCTCTCATTGCCATTAGAAGTTGGAAACCAGTGGCACTGAGGACCATCCCGGGATTGAGGAGGAATGGAATAGGCCCCATTCTCCCTGCTTAAAATTACTTGTAAAATTACTTGTAAAAAAACAAGCAACCTGCAAGTAAGCTCCTGGTTAAGTCTTCTGGGGCTGCAGTTCAGTGTCTCTCAATTATGACAACTTTAAAATATGTGGACTTCAACTTCCAGAATCCCCTAGACAGAGAAACACTGTTCTGGTCCAAGAGTCCTAGGAGGGAGGGTATGAAGCCAGGTCAATGAATGTCTGTCTGTCTCTCTCTCTCTAGCCTCTTACCCAGTAATTAAAATGGCCTATAAGGCCCCATTTATGTTTAAAAATATGCTTTATATGGTCTATCTAAAGAGATTTCTGCCTCTTAGCAAACTTAATGATGGCATTTTAATCTCTAAAATAAAATACAATCCTGCCTACGTACATGCCCATGCTTTAAGGCAGGACAGATTTTTGCGAGTTTCCAAATTGCATTAACACTTAGTTGCACTGATGTCATACTCCTATGTCCCACTCTGTAAAACTCATATGTTTAGTTCTTGTATGAAATTAATTTTAATCTCTCCGATAATAGTAAAAATGTATTGTCCTATATGATGTATTATCATATATCCCATGTGCCACTTCATGATGACCTTGTAATTCTTTGTGTATGTGCGGTGAGCAGTTGCATATTTTTCTGCATTGTGTGCATGATTCCATACATTAGGGAATAAGTAATAGGGCGCCTTTCATTTGTTTCAGACTTTACCTCCTTTGATTTCTGTTTATTAGCTGGGTTGACTTGACTCAGACTTATGGACAACATGTCCTAATACCAGTGAAGGATATCTAGTGACCTAATCTTGTTCTAGGTACAGGGGTGAAATGCTCCTGGTTTGGACCAGATCACCCGATCCGGTAGCGATGGTGGCGGGTGGTTCGGAGAACCGTTAGCAAAAATCCCTGCCCCTCCCCCTATGCCCTGCTGAGCCACATGATCATCAGAGGCTGGTTTTTTTTTTTTTTTTACTTTTAAAAGCATTTTCCCTACAACTTCTTCGGCCGAAAAAATGCTTTTAAAAGTTAAAAAAAAGCCTCTGATGATCGCGCGGCTCAGCTGGGATCATCAGAGGCTTTTAAAAGCATTTTTTTCTGCAACCTCTTTGGCAGAAGAGGTTGTAGAAAAAATGCTTTTAAAAGTTAAAAAAAAAGTTGGCCACGCACACCCAGTCACATTACCCCTCCACCAAGCCACGCCCACAGAACTGGTAGTAACAAATTGTAGATTTCACCCCTGCCTAGGTAGTAATATCAGCTTGCTAGATGGGAGATTTCTTCAGATAGTGTTGTACCTAGTTTATTGTTCAAAAGACATTTGTATTGCATATAGTTAGGTTCTAGAAACAATTGTTTGATTGTCTAATTAACATTTAAAGCCATATTGATAATAAACCTGTGGTAGCATGACCGTTCACTACCTTCATGTGATGAAAACTCTTAATCATATTTATTATGTAAACACAGCATGCCTTGCCCCTGCTAAATTATTAATAGTACTATTAATATATTTACATACAAATCTTACTGCACTTGATGGAAACTGAAAAAAACCTGGCCCTTTGTGTAATAGATTCTGTATCTTGTAGAGAGCTGCTTATTAAAGAAACAAGCATTAATTTCTTCTCAGGATTCATGTTAAGAATATTATCTCATTCATTTTGAGAAGTGGCTATTTTGTAAACAGTCAGGGTGCCAATTCCCCTTTCCCAAAATAATTTATTTTAAAACATATTTGTATTATGACCTTCAGTAGTATTATTAATATTGCAGTACAGTTACCACTATTTTCATTACTGTAAAATTGAGAGGATTACCCTGCTATTCAATTGCTTTTACAGTATTTAAAATAAATTTGCGGGTAGCTGAGACCTGTCCTCATCAATTATTATTGTTGAAATTTCTGAAAATTAAGAGTAATATTAGAGGCCGGGAGTCTGCCTTTTTATTTTTTACAATTTTAATATTCTGAAACAAGGCAACTTTCCTCAATTTAATGCTTTATAAATCTGCTTTTAATAATAGGGGTATTATGGTTTCCTGTACAATGTTAAGCCTTTTATGCTGTTAAAAAAGATTTCTCTTTTCCTCTTGCTGAAGGCAACTGTATTACCATATCCCCACTGCAATGCTGTATTACCATGTCCCTAATGAGTAATGAGAATAAAACAATTTTGAGCCCATTTCACAAGAAGATGATGATTTATGGCTGCCCAGTTCTTCTAGTAAAGATGGTGCCTTGTAGCCTTCTGGTCTACTAGTTGGTAAACTGTAGGAAGAGGCGTAAGATACCTATAATGGGCCCATGTGTGTCTTCTGGGGAGCAATAAAGGCCACAGACAATAAGTTGTAGCCCTGTGCTCCAATATAATTCTTCTGGATTGTTCATATATAAAATAATTCCTGTGTTGCACTGTGGTGCTCCTGTGTACAGGAAGTCAAAGCATGAATCTATTTAAAGTATGGGTACTCCCTATTCTCACCTGCCCTTAATAACTGACTACAATTCTTTTTTAGAAAAAAGAGAGCTTTTTCTCTCTCTGCAATTTCTCATGAAACAGGCACTTTCAGAAAAATGATAAGAAAGCAATTGTTTCAAATCGGTCATTTGGGACTCAAATTACTAATCTAATACATTTTTATGGAGGGTTGCGGAGAGCTCCTATAAAATACAATCTATGAAGCTGCTTCAACTTACCAGTATTCTGAGTATGATAGATCGAACCCAACAATCTCTTTGGGCTATTCAGGTTTAGGACTTGTGAAGCTGTTGCTGCTGTCATAATATAAACGTTTATACTCCTTTATCAATAGTGTCTGCCTTGTCAAGGGTTTCCAATTCCCCTGGGATGGATTTTCCACCTTACCCTAATGGGGGAGGGGGGGAAAATAGATGAAGCCTTTGAAAGAGAGGATTTAGGACCACTATCTAAAACTATCCAACCACTACCAATTCAGTGTGCTAAAATTCAAGCTGAAGCATGCACAATCTTTCCCCCCTCTGGATCTGGTATATAGCAGGGGTGAAATCCAAAATTTTTCCCTACCGGTTCTCTGGGCGTGGCTTGGTGGGCGTGGCAAGGGTATTGGGACCAGCCAGAGGTGGTATTTGCCGGTTCTCCAAACTACTCAAAATTTCCGCTACCGATTCTCCAGAACCTGTTATAACCTGCTGGATTTCACCCCTGGTATATAGTAAGTAGGCTTTGGAATTCTTACCAAACTGTTTTGTAATTAGTTTAAACCAATTACATTTACTGTACTGTGTAACATTGTTGTTATATTCCCTCAAATAATGCTATAGTTCATACTATCCATAGGAGCGTACTCAGAAATAATAGTTTCATTAGTTTTGTTAAGGATATTGATGTTGTTTTACCAACCAGCAGAGTAACTGCACAAGGAAACGTTGAGAGCAATGAATAAGAAAACTGGTTTAGCAAAAGTGTACTTTATCATAGGAAAAAGCAGTGGCGTAGTCATAAACAAATCCCAAGTCTTCACCAATAAATCAGTCCAGTAAATCAGTCCAAACAACTCACTCTGGTTAGCAAACCACGATGGTAGCAGATCCATCAACAGATAGCAACTCCTTCACAATAGCAGTTCATAGCAGCAGCAGTCACACTAGCAGTAGCAGTTCATAGCAGCAGCAGCTTCTAACAGACCAGGTTACAATACTTTGTTTAAATATACTTCCAACTGGTCATTATCCCACTACAGCATGACTCAGCAAGAACGTAACATTTACAGCTTAAAGTTACAGTATACATATATTGCCTGGACAACTGGTTCTAACATTATATACATCATATAGAATCCTAACAAGTTTGATGGAACTATTTGTCTAGAAAAAAAAATTAAGTTTGCAGGCTTTGATCAGCAAAATATTCCTACTTAAAAATTTTCTATTTTCCTAGGTACTGGCCCTTAATTAGTCATATTCCTGATTGTAACTTTCAGTCACTAAGGTCCTCATTTAATGTTCAAAGCAGTTTACTTAGTTACTGACCCTTTAATTAACTTTCCATTTCAGAATTAGTTCCCTCAAGCCCTGTATTAGGAAACGGTTAATTAAAGAACCAAGAAAAGAAAGTAGTGCTAAATATGCCAGAAAAACATTTATTGTTTTTTAATTTATTGTGATCCCTGAAATATTGTATGGAAAATTTTTCAAATTCTTTATAATTGTAATTAATTAATTGTAAATTAAATTGTAAATTGTAAAGTAGTGCTCATCAACTAATGTAATATTTGCAAATTAATATGACTAATTTTGCTAACCAAAATTGCATTTTAACAATAATACTCTTTATACATTTGTACAAGAGTAAAATCAAAATTAGAGTATAAGTTCTTTTTTGTGTCTATGAAATGACTGCCTCTCAAAAATTCATAATTATAGTATAACCTAAATGTGTGGCAAACAGCACAAAAGTAAAGAAAAATTGCCAAAATGAACAAAAGGATTTAAACAGTGGATCTTTAAATTATATCTTGCCTAGACCATAAGTCAAGCTAGTTTCTTAAATTTGTTGTTATTAGTTTTATATTCTAGGAGCCAAAGAGAGCCCTTTCTCCTCCTATTTTCCTTTTGCTGACTATATGTTTACCACTTTTGTTGCTTCAACTACTACTCTTACTATTTGGTAGTCCTACTTTCTTACTCAGTCTCCCACTAATTTATTCAGTTTTTCATTTATCATTAAGCCATTTATGCGAATGATTAGAGAATCCAGACTGGGCTTAACCTTGATCACATTTGCTGGGATGGGGGAGAAATTATTTTTGTTCATCTTTGATTTTTGCAGTTTGAAACCAATTTGTCATATTTATCAGTTGAAATTCAGTTTTCCCAATTTTGCAATGTACTCTTCCCATACAATGTAAAAATGTGTTTTACAAACATTCATTGTATTATAGAAAATTGTTTGCTAAATCTGTATGTATTAGATAAAATCACAATCTAATGCATATATTTGGAGAAACGTGGTAGAATATATATGAACTTTAAAAAAAAAACATCAAGTTTGCAGAACCAAACAGAAGACATGCCTTGCAAAATGAAAAATATAATAAAATTGAATTTGGCCTGGTATGAAAATGAAAAATTGAATTAAATCAAAATTGACAGATTTTTCAAGCTAGCAGATATATGGATCTAGGCAAGACTCAGCCATTATAATTCACCCAGCTCTGTGTTTATGACTGATAGAATTCAGTATTAGGTTTCACAACCTATGATTCAAGATTCTTCTTGATCAGTCTCTCCCAAGTATTTTAGTATCTCTAAATACCCTGCCCACCTGGAATGATAGCCACAGATATCTGGTTTTGGTTTTATAATAAATTGTATCTTTTGCCCCAGGGCAAACAGATCTCCAATGCAATATCAACCTATCTTCCTGATTGCATTATATATTATTGTAATTATTAATGGCCTAAATGAGTTCAGGTAGAAGCAAAGAAAGATCACATTGGTGCTAATCCAAAAATGATTCTGATATGCACTCTTACAACTTTTTAAAGCTGTTTCCTTACTCATGATTTATAGTATCTGCTAAGCCATAATTGAAGTGATTTAATGCTTGTCTTCATTACTGTTGTACAGTATCAGCAAAATGTTGGTTGAATGATGCTATAAATAACTGGTGAGAACATCAGTCTAGATCAGGGGTGTCAAACTCGTGAGGACACATAGTTGTCACGTGATGTATCGTAACTTTTCACCTCTTCGCTAAAACGGGGGTGGAGGTGGCCAGCATGTGACTCATCCAGCCCATGGGCCGCGAGTGTGATGCCCCTGGTCTAGATGGTGCTCTTGGTCTTCTCCAATCTAATTTCTCCAGTTGCATTCAACTCCCAACATCGTCAACCAGTAGCTATGCCAGCACATCTGAAGGCCAGCAGATTGAAGAGGATGGGTTAGGCTTTCACCACCATGGTGTTTTTCAGTGAGAGCCCTGAGGTTAATGCATTCAGAAAACGAAAAGCCAAGGAGAGGGACGGGTTATTGACATTGTGCCTTTTTGTGGTCCTGGAGAGGTGGAGAGAGGGCTGGGCAGACTGTAAAAACAAATCAAACAGTGAACAAAAACAACTCCCAAGCTTGCCAAAGAGCAGACTCAATATTGTCTTTTCTCTGACTCCTTTTTTTATAAGCCTCTAGCATTGGCAGCAACATAAAAATGTGGTTGTGAGGAAGAGAGTGTTTTGATTGCGACTGCTATTGTGACCCAAACAGTCAAAGAAGCACCAACGTGAGAAAATTAAAGGACAAGGGAGGAAGCACACAAGGAACAGCTGGGGGTGAAACTGTCTCAGACTTTCTCGGACGCTGGGACAGTTGACATTGGCAAGCTCTGAAGAATTCTGTAAGCTGTTGCTCTCTCACAAATTTAGAAAGGTTAGCACTGTCTCCTAAGCGGGTGCACTCGAGATGAATTAGATTGTAACACCCATCATTCCTGGTTGGCTTGTTTGTGTAAACCTTAAGATGGACTGTGAGGTTTTTTTCCTCTCTACAAAGGAACTGTTGGAAAATAAATACAGATGAAAAATTTGCCTTCTATACCTATTCTTCAGTGGAAGAAAAATGCTGCATTCCAAATAGGCTCTTGACAAAAGTTTGTATTCATTTTTTCCCATTCATTTTTCTAGATTTCCCCCCGCCCAACAACAGTCTATCATACTATTGCTTTCTGTGCTGCACTTCAAGATAAACATTATAAGGATGTCTCATAAATAAACCAATGGAAGCAACATGGAAGCAACTACAATATAGAAAAACTAGAATGATAAAACAGTAAATTAACAACTGATTAATGTAGTTGTTAAAAATACCTTTATCTGATACCCAAAACAGAAAATACAAGTAGAGTGCCACACTTGAGAAGATTGTGTCCCTTCTCAGTCAGTCATCCAGCATATCCAAACAATGATCTCAGAGCAGAGGTCAACATTTCCTCTGGTACCATAATCCCAAAGTAAGAATCAGCTTCCAATATTCTCAGATAGCCCACTATGAAAGAAATGAAGATGGCAAATATTAGTATTCTTACCCATGTTCATTTGCCTGTTTCTCATCAGCCTAGGCTTCAGTGCCAGTGGATCCTTCCTGGTGTATTTGGTCTCTGACAGCTGTGTCAGTTCCTGCCTACTAGCTGTCATTCATGGGATTATTCATAGTCTTACAGATACAGTGTGCACTGTTTGGTCAGAATGGTGACAAATTTCAGCGAGGTCCAAAAGGCATCAAAGATAACTCTTTTCAAGTGAGGAGAAAGGAAATCTTCAACAGAGCCTGAGCACAACTTTAATGCTCTGAGAGAATCCACTCATTGTGTGTGTATCTCTGATTGAGCCCAAATATTATCTTAAGGTATGGTTTGTTCATAAACGATGGGTAAATATCAAAACAAACAGTATATATTGAGTATTTGGTACATTAAACCATGAATCACAGTTTGAAAAACACAGTGGTTTGATTCACCCATGTGCAAAACCCAAATCAAACAGCATGATGGTTTGATATGTCCGTGTGCGCGCATGCCATGCTGGGCACACCTCATCAGCAGCAGGAGCCTTCACATTAATTTTTGACTAGTGTGTAAATGCTATGATGCTGATGATTTCAAAGTTTTTTAAACAGCTATTTCTAAATTACTTAAGGTGTAAATAAATGTTTCTCTGGGTGGGAAAATTACCGTATATCATCCTTCATTCTTACATACAAAAATAAATCTTTGCAGTTTTGTTCTATATAATAACAGCAAACCTCTGTTGTAAAGTAAGATTTCGTTTTGCTGTCTTCCGCTACATCCAGTAAGTTCTAATGAACCCACATTTTTTTGATTAATGTGATGCAGATGGGTCTTCTCTTTTGACTCAGAACTCTAGTTGAGTTACCTTAAAGTAGACAAGACCTGCAGGATGGGAAAAATTCAAATAGTACAGAAAGTCTCCAATTATTAATTACAGGTAATCCTTGCTTAGTGACCATTTGTTCAGTGACTTCAAAGTCACAATGGCACTGAACAAATGGCATACACAACTGATCTTGAAGCTGCAGCTGTTGCAGCACCCCTGTGAACATGTGATCAACATTCAGGCATTTGGCAGCCACCTGCATTTACAACAATAGGGTGCCCTTCAACTCCCCTACTTGTCTATATTCCCCCATCTTTGCTCTTTTGGGTGCCCTGTTCTCTGCCACCTCTGATATCCTGTACTTCGCCCTAAACTCCAACTGCCCTTTATGGTCTTCTTCCTTCCGCTACTGATGAGGTGTGTCCCACATGGCCCTTTGTGAGGCAGCTGCTGGCCACATGAGGCCTTTCTAAGAACCAAGCTGGGCATGAGGCCTTCCCAAGGGCCAGTCCAGGCACGCCTTGTCATCAGCAGGTAGGAAGAAGACAATGAGGGTCAGCTGGAGGTGGGGGAGGCAGAGGTGCAGGGCAGCAGGTGTGGCCATGTACAGGGCAGCCAAAAGGGCAGAGATGGGAGATGGGGAGAGTTGAAGCTGAGGTGAACAGGAGACACATAAGGTCCTTGCCTAACGAAGGCATGGTCCTGGTCTAATGACCACAATCAGGACTACCAGAACTGCTATCACTAAGCAGCGTGGTAATGTGATCTTTTGCTTAACAACTGCTTTGCTTCAAGTCCCAGCTAGGATTATTAAGCAAAGACTACTTGTAATGTTATATAAGTCTAGATTAGGTCCCATTAATTTGAGTTGGACCTGATTACATTAGTACTGGGTAGGAAGAAATTAGGAAACTCCAGGGCTAAGGGCTAAACCAGAGTGTCTCAACTTCAGCAATGTTTACGATTTATCTTCAACCACACCACAGGAGCTGAAGTCCACACTTCTGAAAAAATTGCTGAGATTGAGAATCATTGGCCTAAACTATAAGATACATAACCACTGATTGTAATTTGGCTTTTTTAAAAAAAATTGATTTATATGTCGCCCTTCTCCGGAGACTCAGGGCGGCTTACAATCCGTTAAGCAATAGTCTTCATACTTTTGTATATTTTATACAAAGTCAGCTTATTGCCCCCACAACCGGGTCCTCATTTTACCCACCTTAGAAAGGATGGAAGGCTGAGTCAACCTTGAGCCTGGTGAGAATTGAACGGCTTTTAGGGTAAGCATAGAAAAGAAGTGCGGAGTTACACAGCAGCATAGAAAAGAAGTGCGGAGTTACACAGCACCATTTATTATGTTTAGGTGGAAAGCAATAGAAGTCATATTCAACTCAAAGGAATTTTACCTTTTAAAATCTAAACACAAGGAGAACTTTCATGTCATGCTTATTCAAAAGTTGATCAATATGATCGAGTCTCCTGTCAACACATATCTTACAGGAAAGCATTCTTTTCAACAGCTATCATAATAAAAACATACTTTCAAGGCCTTTGTTTACGGAAATGCCAGTCTTCCATATAAGCTCCCTTGGCAAATATAGTAATAGCAACATCTGCTTTAACTGTTCCTGCATTTCTTCTTCACGGTTTTCTACACATTCCTTTACATTACTAGGGCCAGGAAGTACATCAGATTCAAACGCAAAAAAGAATTTTGAAGCATGCAAGGGTGCAAATTTATCTATAACTCCATAAAACATTTTTTCATAGCTTAACATGGCAGCAGTGTAGAGTGACTGTATGACTCCTGGAAAAGACATAGGTCTTTTAAGGAGTTGTAAATGGTACTATGTTTGCAACCCAAAGTAGTTTTTTTTACCTTTGAAAACAAAGTGCTGCATAGCCTTAACTATTACTATTTTACATTGTATAAAAGACCCAGCTTGATGTAGTGGTTAAAGACCAGACTGGAAACTGGGAGAGTTCTAGTCCTGCCTTAGGCATGAAGCCAACTGGATGATCTTTGGCTGGTCACTTTCTCTCGGCCCTAGAAAGCAGGCAATGGCAAACCATTCTGAAAGCTTGCCAAGAAAACAGCAGGGGTCCTTGGTGCACTCTGAGCTTGCTTGTTTTCTTGCAGACATTTCATTACCCAAACTAGGTAACATCACCAGTGCTGGTAAGGAGTGTGGTAGTAAACCCCTAATTTCAACCCTGAGCTACAAATATTCTCCTTTATTGGAAACAGCAGGGACTTATCCAGGAAGTCACCAGGATTCCACAACTGACTGGAAGGCACAAAAAGGAACACTGTTGGTGAAACATGGAAGCATTCCACTTTTTATAGTACTGTTCTTGCAAAAATTTGCTCATTTGACTGGAAAATGTGTGCTGAAAATAGTTACTATGAATTTTACTATGCAGAACCATCATAGCAGATGTGCTTCCTACCACAGGATTACTTTCTCTCAGTGGGCTTTTCTTCTTTGATTAACTCTTCAAATATTACTCTGGCTAGATGGACATGAGGGAAAGTCTCATCAGCAGGAGACCAACAGCAGGTTGTTAAGAACTAGTCATAAAATAAGGACCACTGAAACTCTGAGGGAGATCAGCAAATAATAGCAAGCATGTCTCAAGAAGCCTGTGTGAGTCTTGAAGATTTGGAGATAAAGAACTACTGCATGTCTCGATTGTTTAATTAAGTGAAGATGTTGCCATACACATGCAAAACATACAATATTCATATAATGACTTAGACACAAATATGGTCTCCATTTTAAGCAGAAAATTTAGAACTATCAAATGTAATCTCTTAGCCAGTGTGGTGTATTGGTTAAAGTGTTTTAAGTCCACTCCCAGCTAGGGACACTCACTGACTGATTTTGGACCTATAATTGTCTCTCAACCCAATCTTCCTTATAAGGCTGTGTGGTGAAAAAAAATCAAAGGAAAGAGTGCTATGTATGCCATATTGAGTTTCAAAAAGTAGTGAGATATAAATCAAATAAATATTGTCTGAATCACGTCAGCTTAGATAGTGACATAAGGAACTCAAAAAAAAATCCAGATAAAATTTTCACCATAATTTATTGTATCTCACAATGACAAGTAAAATTCCTTCAGATTTACAGTCTTTTAATGTTGTGGGAATATATAGATAAGGTCTTCACAGCTTTGTGAACTGCCTGTAGGTTATAAAAGTAAGACTTCTAATAGATGTTCAAAAATATCAGTGACTATCACGCTTCTGAAAAGGACAACACAATACAATTAGAAAAACAAGTGAATCAACCTGTCTTACAGTAACAAACTTAGAACTGGAAAAGTTTCCAAAGTGTCTGGGTTACGGGTGGAGAAGTAATGTTGTGAATGTTTAACCCATTTAAAGTAAAAGCAAGGACAATTCTAAGATAAAACAGTATTCTACAGTATGGTAACTTTGAAGTGTCTGTTTCCAGTTTGCAGTTATCAAATTCAAAAAGAACATTGTTCTTTGTTTCTGAAAGCTCTATAATGTAATTAATAAGCTCCTTGGTTTTTAATGTTTTAGACTGATAGTAACTCTTCCTACACATATGTTGTTTCAGTCAATCAGAGCTAAGTAGCATACAAGTCTATTAATAGTACAAACTAGTGGTGGGTTTCTACCGGTTTGCCCCAGTTCGGATGAGCCGGTAGCAGCAATGGTGAGCTAAGAGAGAACCGGTTCGCTCTGAGTGTGGGCTGGGCCCTCCTGCCCGCCCCTGCATTATACATACCTATATTCGGTCATTTTTAACCCAGCTGAAAGGCGCGGCAGAGCGGATTGCTGCCCTTCAGCTGTTCTGGAATGCAATGCGCTTGCGTGGAGTGCAAGTTTGGCGTGTTGGCATGCGAGCAAAGCGCGCAAAGTGCACACAAAGCATGTGCGTGAAGTGAACCGGTGGTAACACCAGATGAAACCCACCACTGGTACAAACATAATAAAATGTGTATTTGAAAAATGCAAACTATATAAACAACGTACCAATCCTATTCCCATTACCCATTACTCATCCCAGATAACATCTATTCTTCTCAGCTTTTCTGTCCCAAAGAGCTTTCCACAACAGCCAAGTTTTAGCTACCTTCCTAAAAATTAAAAGTGAATGTGGTACTATCATTTCACAGGACAGAATAAATTTTCACCTCCAAATTTACTCTTGCTGCATTTCATAGGAGTAGGTGAGGATTTGGTGCCTACACATCCTGGGTGAGCATATTTTACTCAGAATATATGGTCCCACAGGTAACCAGATAGGTTCTCTAACTTTCTGGAAATATAATCTTTTATAAAATAGTTTTGTTCCTTGACTGGTGAGTGACAATACTCAAACTGAAATAGATCGCCTCAGTTAAAAATAAATTACACCAACATGTTTTACCAAAAGTTGGAATGTACGTTTATTGAATCCTAAGACTAGCCAAAATATATGTACTGACTTAACTCAGATGGCTGCTGTTATAGTTTATATTCATGTATCAGTTCTGTGTATATCATATATAATGTACTGTAAGTTCCTCAAATTTTAATATTAAAAATCCATACTCTTTCCCAAAATCCTGGAGAAGTTTTTCCAAAGTCCCACAAACTTCAGAAATCACACATATTGGCTTGGCTCACATATTACAAGAGACAGTCAATTTTATTTAGTTTTCTCTAATTTTGTCAAGTCATCCCATTGTGGTTTGTTCAGTAAGCCTTAGGGAAACCATGACTTAGGAATCCAGTTATTCTCATTGCTCGTGGGTCCGGCGGTCATGTATGGGTTAATGCTCTCCGATGTAGTCGGATCGGGTCTGTTAGCTGAGAAGCTCCGCCTCCTCCTGTTGCTTCCCAGCTTTCAGACTCGATCCGATTCGGATAGACACGGAATTTGAGCTGCTCCTACAATTTTTCCTTTAAACAGATCATTTTATTCTCATCTGGAAGCTGCCTGGTAAGGCCTGGGCTCCCCTCGGGTTGAGCGTGCCAGCGAGAAGGGCTTCGGCCCGATCCCGCTGAAGACCGCCTGGCGGTAAAGGGCTGGCTCCCCTTTATGGGTTGAGCCCCTGGCAGCGTGAACGGCTCACGCCCGAACCCGCTGCAGACAGCCGCATTAATTTTGTTGAGGCCATCGCTGGCTTCCCGGCCTCTTTCTCAGCGGCTGCTTCGCGCGACTTAAAATCGCGCGCAGCATTTCGGAGCCTCCCAGCCTCGCTGGTCTCCGGAGAAGCATCGGAGCCGCCCTGAAGGCTGGTGGCAGGCTCCGTCTCCAAAAAGGCAGATCGGCGGGTTTAGCGCGTGGAGAGCGCTCCTCTGCCTCAGTGCCGTCCGGTCCTCCCCGGATTCAAACGGCAGCGTTTCCCCTCCTATCCCGGCGGCGGCGGCGGCGAGGGGCTCAGCTGTTTGGCGCTTGGCTTTCCTCGCGCCTGGCCACATCGGAGGAATGGCTCGGCGTCTCTCGGCGCTGCGAGGAGCCTCCACTTCTGCTTACCTGTAAGTCCCTTGGTGTGGGGCTGGGAACGGTTCTGGGTTTCCTGGGCGCCATTTTACCCTCTGCCTCGTGGCCGGTCGCCATCTTTAACGGCTGTTCCTTCTGGCCCAGCCACTCTAAACCGCCATTTTGTTTCTAGCTTCGACCCTTGCAGGTCTACCAACAAGATGGCCTCCACCAGGCAAGCTAAGGCCAAGAAGCAGGAATTCCAGGACAGTGAACGTCCTGGGACTTCTTCAGCAGTTCCCTCCAAAAGACCCAAGAAGTCTAAGTCATCTGAGGCTAGATCCAAGGAGGAAATGAGGCTCCATTTAGCAATAGAGCGCTCGATCCAAAAGGCTATTAAAGAAGCCTCGGTTAAAGGAGTGGACTCAACGGCTCCACCCTTGGCCCAGACCTCCCTGGCTCAGACATCCACCCCAGCTGTCCAGGCCTCTGTACCCCCTCTGCAGGCTCCTGCTCTCTCCCCGGATGGGGAGGGGACTTCTTCACAGGATCAGAGGCCCATCAATCAGGAGCTCTTTGGAGCTCAGGAGCTCGATCCTCCTCCCTCTACACCCCCCTCTGAACCAGTTGCCCAACCAGAGGAAGCTCCCCATCAGCCGGGAGAGGATGTCCAGCAGCCTCTGATCTCGCCAGAACTGGCGGCTTATATCCACCAGGCCATTCTCCAGGGCATAGCAGCCGACCGCCAACGCAGGACGGCCTCATGGGTCTCTGAGTCCTCTCAGGTCGATGTGGAAGGCTCCTGTTTGTCCACGGACGGGGCTCAGGCTATCTTGAGACCCCGCTCCTCCGGTACTTCGGTTCAGGGTTCCAGAGCAGGGGACGACTTGAGGGATCCCGACCTTTCGGACGATGAAGACTTATCGCCCGACCAGCCCTCGTTTGTGGGGTTGTTCAAACCCCAAATGTTCAGATCTCTGTTACATAAAGCAAAACTCACCACAGGTTTGTGCTCATCCCCTCCAGCCCCAGCTTCGGGTGACAGGGCTTCCACTTCTGTTCCCCTCTTTGAGGAACCCACGGTGGAGGCTGAGGAGATTCCAGGGCCCAAGTTGTTCAAGGACGTCCTCTCCAAGCAATGGCTGAACCCGGCCTCCGGCCCAAATCCCAATGCTTTAGATAGGCGCATCTATAATCTGGCCCCGGAGATCTCTTCTCTCATACAGGTTCCCACGATTGACGCCCCAGTGGTGGCCCTCTCCGCGTCATCGAACCTCACAGGTCCCCCTGAGGAGAGCCTTCGTCCAGAGGATCGCCGGCTGGAACACGCACTGGTCAAGTCTCATCTAGCGTCGGCCTGGTCGGTCCGTTCTTCTATGGCAGCTTCGTTTTTCAACCACGCTTCCATCCTGTGGCTGCGCCAGCTCCAAGACCGTCTGCCGGTGGCTGATACTCGTTCCCATCAGGACATCAATAAGGTACTGGCAGCGTTAGAGTATTCGGCTGATGCCACCTTGAACTCCTCTCGGTTCACAGCCAAGGCAATGGGGGCATCGGTCACTGCTCGCAGATTGCTCTGGCTCAGACAGTGGCAGGCCGATGCTAAATCCAAATGGCGCCTGGCCACCTCCCCATTTGAAGGACCAAGGTTATTCGGGGCCCCCCTGGAACCCCTCCTTATAGAGTCCAGGGATAAGCGCAAAATCCTCCCGGCCATGTCCCGCAGGTCCAATCTACGTCCGCCACAGTCCTTTCGTCCCTTCCGAGGGTCAGAGGGGAATTACTCAGGGCCCAGGGGTCAGCGACCCTTTCCGCCCCGCCAGTCGCGCCCCGCTGACCGGCAGGGTTTTCAGTTCCAGAGAGGTCAGGCTAGGCGTCCCTTTCGCGGGGGACGGGGCCGCCCCCGCCGGTCCCGCTGACAGTCCAACCGCTCCTCCCATTGGGGGCCGCCTGGAGTTTTACTCCAGCCAATGGGAGGCCACGTCCTCGGACGTCTGGGTCAGGGAGACGGTCAGGGTGGGCCTCTCCCTGGAGTTCCTCTCCACCCCCCCGACCCGATTTCTGCGATGCCCGGTCTCTCGGGATCGGGCATCTCGGCTCCTGATGGTCTCGGCCATTCAACATCTTCTCACAATTCGGGCCATAGAACCGGTACCTCAGGAGCTGCGCGAACAAGGCTTTTACTCCCGCCTGTTCGTGATTCGGAAGTCGTCGGGGGGTTGGAGGGCAATTCTGGATCTCAAATCCCTGAACCGACGGATCGTCTACCGTCGGTTCAAAATGCAGTCACTCCAATCCATCCTCGAGGGCGTCAGGGCAGGAGATTACCTCGCGTCGATAGATCTGATGGAGGCGTATCTCCACGTTCCCATCCACCCATCTTTCCGCAAATACCTGCGTTTCTGTTATGCGAGTCGTCATTATCAATATCGGGCCCTTCCATTCGGCCTAAGCTCGGCCCCCCGAGTTTTCACAAAATTAATGGCCGCGCTAGTGGGCCACCTCCGGACCATTCCCATCAGGATTCAATTCTATTTGGACGACCTTCTGGTCCTGTCCAACTCGGAGGTCCTAGCGCGCCGGGACCTGGACTCCACCCTCCAGGCCCTGGAGAGCCACGGGTTTTCCGTCAACCTGGCCAAGAGCCACTTGATACCCACGACTCGCATACAACACCTGGGGGCCGTCATCGACTCCGTGGAAGGCAAAGTCTATCTTTCCCAGGACCGCCTGTCCAGCCTGCGGTCGCTGGTCAGGTCAGTTTCGTCAGGGAGACCAGTCTCTCTGGCGTCTCTGTCTCAGCTCCTGGGGAAGATGGTCTCTTGCATTGGGATCATTCCTTGGGCTCGACTCCACTGCAGGGACCTGCAGTGGTTTCTCCTGCCCTACCAGAAGAGGTTGTTAGGGACTTCCACCCGCAAGGTTTCTCTCCCACGCAAGGTCCTTCTCTCGCTTCAGTGGTGGACTTCGGCAGCAGCCCTCAAGGGGAGGGAATTCCGGGAGTTCCCTTGTCTGATTCTAACCACGGACGCCAGCCTTCAAGGCTGGGGAGCCCACCTGGCTTCCTTTATGGCTCAGGGCCTTTGGACCCAGGACGACCTGGGTCACAACATAAACTGGCTCGAGCTCCGAGCCATCCACCTAGCCCTTCGAGTCTTTCAGGACCAGGTACAGGACAGACACGTTATAGTGAGGACGGACAATGTAGCCGCCAAGGCTCATGTAAACCGCCTGGGGGGGACCCGCTCTCGCCACCTCATGGAGGAGGCCGAGAGGCTGGGAGCCTGGGCGGAGACGCATCTGAGGTCCATTCGGGCCTCCCATATCTCGGGGGTAGCAAATACCCAAGCGGACTGGCTCAGCCGGACGTTTGTGGACCAGGGCGAGTGGAGCCTGGACCCATCCCTGTTTCGAAGGATCTCAGCCCAATTCGGAGTTCCGAGCGTAGATCTATTTGCCACCCGGGCAAATCGCCAGACGGAGAGGTTCTTCTCTCGCTTTCCGGAACCGGGGGCAGAAGCAGTGGACGCCCTATACAGCGACTGGCCGTCGGGCCTCCTATACGCCTTTCCGCCACTGCCTCTGATTCCCAAAGTCATCCGGAAGATGCTGACCCTTCGGGCAGAGCTCCTGATGATTGCCCCCTTCTGGCCGCGCCGGCCTTGGTTTGCGGACCTCCAGGCTCTGTCCGTTCGTCCTCCATGGCGTCTACCTACCACCGGAGCGGTCCTCCGTCAAGGACATCATCTTCATCCGGAACCTGCCTGGCTTCAGCTAACCGCCTGGAGGTTGAGCGGCGACTGTTGAGGGCGGCCAGGGTCCCGGCTCGGATTGTTACCACCATACAGGCGGCACGCCGTCCATCAACCACTCGAATATACAACTCGATGTGGAAAGCCTTCTCTACCTGGTGTGCCCGGAGGTCCGTGGTGGCCACTTCGGCCTCGACAATTCAGGTACTGGGATTCCTTCAGGATGGCCTGGAGGCGGGTTTGGCCCCCAACACGTTACGCAGGCAAGTTTCTGCCCTTTCTACCATCTTGTGTTGTGGGTCTCGGGGCTCCCTTTCGGGGCGTAGTTTCATCCGGCTTTTCCTCAGGGGGGCTTCTAACCTCCGCCCCGCCCCTGTTCATAGGTACCCTTCCTGGGATTTGCCTCGTGTTCTGGATGCCCTAACCAGGGCCCCCTTTGAACCCCTTAGAGAGGTGGGACTCAGGTTCCTATCATACAAAGTTTCCTTCCTCCTGGCTATAACTTCGGCCAGGAGGATCTCGGAACTGGCGGCCCTCTCCACCCGGGCCGACCTGTGTGTATTCCATCCCGACCGGGTGGTCCTCAGGTTGGACCCTACGTTTCTCCCTAAGGCTAATTCTTCATTCCATCGGGCTCAGGACCTCGTTCTTCCCAATTTTTGCCCGCATCCCTCCCATCCCTTAGAACGCGCCTGGCATTCCCTGGACGTCAGAAGGTCCATCCGGATCTATCTCCGTCGGACGGCGGGCTTTAGACGTACGGAGTCCCTTCTGGTCTCCTTCCAGCCGTCCACTATGGGCCAAAAGGTGACCTCGGTCACGGTGGGGCGTTGGATTAGGGCCACCATAGCCACGGCTTATGAATCTCAGGCCTTGCCAGTCCCTCCTCGCATCACGGCCCACTCCACCCGCAGTGCTGCCACCTCGGCGGCTTGGGCAACTCAGGCTTCATTGGAAGAAATCTGCAGGGCTGCGGCCTGGGCGTCTCCGACGCCATTTATCCGCCATTACCGTGTAGATCAGTTCGCCTCGGCGGACGCAGCCTTTGGCCGCCGGGTTTTACAGCAAGTTCACCGCAGGTCCACTCCTCAGGCCCGGGACGATCCCGCCCAATAGGTAGTGGCTTTGGTATGTCCCATACATGACCGCCGGACCCACGAGCAATGAGAATGGGCTTTGCCTTACCTGAAAGCCCTTTCTGATTGTGGTGGGTCCGGCGGTCAGCCCCGCCCGACTTCTTCCCGGGTGTCCTCGGCGTGGTCCTGGGGTTCTCTTCTCCTGTCATTTCTTTCAGCTCAACGTGTCGGTCTGTTGCAAATCGTCACTCGTCAGAAAGCTGGGAAGCAACAGGAGGAGGCGGAGCTTCTCAGCTAACAGACCCGATCCGACTACATCGGAGAGCATTAACCCATACATGACCGCCGGACCCACCACAATCAGAAAGGGCTTTCAGGTAAGGCAAAGCCCATTTTCTCTATCAGACTGGTTACTCCAAAATGTTCCACTCTATTCCATGCATACGTTTGAGCTTTCTAACTCTGATCTAGCCCTTTTCCCAGGAATATATTTTTGCCAAATGAATGTGCCCCTTCGGAGAACTTGCCTAGGTCCTTAACAATTAGCAGAAGACCTTTCCTTTATTAGCCACTAAAGTAATATTTTCCAGCCTGAAAAGAGTTGCAAGCGAGTAACACAGAGAATGAGACAAAGCCATCACAGAAAACACCAACAATCCAATATATGAGGAATCTATTGAGGCAGCCATAACAAATGGTCTCTGCTTGTTTTGGTTTTTTTCCACGGTGAGGGTTCACTGCGTTGTTCAGTATTTTGGGGACATTTTTCCAGCACCTTTCCAAAAAACCCAGGTCCTTTGTGTCTTCTTCACTTATTAGCACTACTGTAATAAAGCAATCAAAGAGCAATAAGCCCGACATGACCCAGGAGCAACGGCAGGCATTTTTAGATATTTTTTTAAAGAAAAAAAGTAATTAGTGTTTACTTATTATGCACTTTAAAGCTTAGCAACATGATGTGATCAGAGAAGGGAAGGGAGAAAAGAGAGAGACGCCCCTCTGTCACCCCTCCTCCTCCCCTCATTTTGCTCCTCTCTCTCTTCATTAGTGGCCACAGCTGTGCATCCGGCCAATTACTTGAAAATAATAAGTACATTTTGCAGTAAATTAAATATTAATTAGTGCTTGGTGGATTGTTGTTTCTTTCTGAATGGGGGTGGGGGGGAGCAGGAAAAAAGGCAAGGGAGAATGCCTGAGCTACCTTGCATCTGCTGGTATGTTGATAACACAAAGGTGGGAAAAATGACTAGTGGTGGCCTATTTCCAGTTCAGGATAAAGTAAAAATGTTTGTTTGTTTGTTTGTTTGTTTTGCTCCTTGGGCAGCTGCTGTCATGGCGTTGTTGCTTCTCAAGCAGAGAATGTTCTTTTTAACTGATAACATCCAGAATCATCAGACGCCTCGTTGCTCCCCGCTCCTTTCTCGCTGTTTTTACTGGCTGCTATATCTCAGTCTCACTGCCAATTTCTTGTGACGCTGCAGAAGTGCCAAGACCCCCTCAGCATCAGAAAGAATGGCATCACAGAGGCTGTAGGGACTGTGGCAACTGGAGAACAGCAGCTCTGCAAAATTGGTAGCTCCTTATTTTTGAAGACTGGACTTAAGGGCACACAAGCAAGCTAACTTACGATTGAGTCCATCTAGGAACTTAAATGCAAATTCCTCTCTCAGTTAAATGGGATTGGAAATGGAGATAAACAGTATAGTTCAGCCAAAGTTGAGCATTTTACGTTTCTGGGATTCGAGACATTGTAGGAAGAAAGCCATGTTAGTCTATGGTAGCAAAACATGAGAGGGTGTCTGCTAATATTTTTTTGAGAGTAACAGATTTTATTGAAACTGCAGTTCACAAAAACTTATAGTTTTTGATAAAATTGGTTAGTTGGAAAAAGTGTTACCAGACCCCACCTTGATTCAATAGGGAAATTGAGCATATTCCGAACAAGCTTTGATTAGAACCAGTGGAATTTAAGATGCACCACACCTTGCTTTTAACATACCTAGTCAATCTTCTCTGGACTTTCATTAATATTCCTGACTCATAAATAACATCCATGATAGAAACCAAGACTGGTTGTAGCAAAAATACTTGCAAAAGAGAAATGAAGCTAGATTTTCCCCTGCTTTTTCTCTTTTTCTCTTCCCATGAAAGAAATATTCTTCAGGGTAAATGGAGAAAGGCTGGCTTTCTATTAACAACCCTTTGAGTGGATATGATACAGTGATTCAGAGGATGGCTATTCCAATTAAAGTCTAGTTAGGCATTTTTCAAATATGTACCTAGTTTCACAATATCCAAGCTGAGTTAATGTTATGTCTTGTTTATGTCCAGGTGCCAGTGAAAGCACAGCTGGCCAATGTGAGCTTTCAGGTTTTCAGTGTGTATCTTTTGTACTGGCAATCATTTATTTGTGTTTCATCTTGTGCAAGCTCTCCTTCCCCGCTGAGAAGTATGTAACGCCAGGGGCTCTTTGAAGACCTCTTCCTATAGGGAGCCACCAGCATCTTCTTTAAACATCTGCCTTTTTCAAAACACTCTTTTGCATCTGAGATTTTCTGTGTTTGCTATCACAAGTACTGTATTTGCATGTCTGCATGGCATTTCTTTTCAAAAAGATTTTATCATGCCTATTTGTAAATAGATGCCAATAAAATTATATGCCATCATCTTTAAAATGGGTGTCTACCTAAAAATTCATTTTTCCTTATTATTGCTTTTATTGATGCAGTATGATCAGCACATAATGTACGGTAAGTGTTACTTAGAAAAATAACTTTCATTATAGTAGATGCCTATGTGTGTGAAAGAGAGAAAAAAAACCTACATTATACTACAATAGGGGAAATCCAGTGTGTCCGATATGCTGTGTGTGTTATGGAAATAGTTGAGTAGTATCAGTGGTAAGTAAGAGCAAGTTTCCAGTGTTTTGTTTCATTCATCCAGTGTGTGTGTGTTTTTCTCTAGATCTCTGGTGCATTTTTAAGTGTTACAATACACTTCAGGGCACTATTAAACTACTGTCATTTCTACTTCCCAGACCAGTGTCTGAGCCAGCTCAGTCCAAGAATTGAAGTCCACCTATCTTAACATTGTTTAGGCTGAGAAACACTCTCCCAGTCCTATACAAACCACTTTGAAACCAACAGTCGATTTGTCAGTATTTTCAGTTCTCTGCCAATATCAGCATGCAGTGTTTTACACAATAGTTGTTCAACTTCCACATCTCCAGCTGGCCACCATAAGTGTAAAATGTATGTGATGATGTAATATACCTGAACTGTTATTAGTAATAGAGGAACAAAACAGAACAACATCTTATCAAGCCTACCACACAGATTTTTTTTTCTCCTGTACTTAACAACTGGCTTTTCCCTGGTGTTTTACCAAAACAAATCTGAAAAACTGCAATGAAGGGAAGCTATTGGGAAAGTAGATTGTCCAAAATATAAATGAAACCATTTATGAACCCCGACCCGTACCCCCAAATTTTTCCACTGCTTACTGCACCTGTTGTCTATTCTATTAAACAGCCTCTGTGATTTATGATGGTGGCATGATAACATGCCAATAATTTTGCAGTTAGGTAGTATTCTCTGTAGTCCTAACTGTAGTTGTATGTTGTTTTGATGGCTGAATTGGTGACTGATGGGACAAGTAAAGGATGGTAAATTCTAAGAAAAGACAAGCTCAGGAACACAACACAGAACTTCTGGTGGGTAGAGAGCCAGTGCAGCAGAGCACTGTAATTGTGTGCAGCTGACTTGAGCACAGAAACTGGGAAGCAGAATGAGACAAGAATCCTTCCTCCTGGCAATGTGGACCGTTCACAAAGGGCTGCAGAATTGCAGCAGATTTCAAAACTGTTGCAATGCAAGGAAAACTTTTTCCTGAGTTTTTAATACTTTCATAAAGTAGAACCTAAAGGAATCATTTCAGCTTCCCAAAATACATAATATCATGAGAGCAATCAGGAGCAAAGCCAAACCTAAAAGGATATTATACTTCTCTATGAATATGTTCCAAGTTATGGTATTAGTTTGTGGAAGGCTATTCCAAGGTTCATTGGCTTCTAACTGTTCATATTTTGCTTGTTTGGTTGAATAAAACACTTCCAATAATGTTTCATGAAATTAATAAAATATCAAAGCAAGAAGAATTATAAAAAGGATGGTTATACATGTGTTATTAGCACTCCATGCTTATATATGTAGAGAGATACTTATTTTAATGTCAACAGGCTAGTTGAAGATAGTGTATAGTCAGGGTCGGCAATTAATTTTCCCAAGGAACTGTTGTAGAGGGCTGAATCAATAGAGCTTTGAAGGTGTGTAGGTACGCATGCATTTTTTCAATATGTAAATTGAAAAAAATAGTTGCCTTCAAAATAAAAGCAATGCAGTTGTATTGCATGCATGGCGTACATTTATTTACATCTGATTTCTAATTTCCAATTGACTTCATGTGGGCAGGAACAGCCAAAGGGCTGGATATGGTCCCGGAGCTGTAAAATGCCCAGGTCTGCCCACACACAAAGTGTGTGCACACAATTTGAATAGTCACAATACATTAACCTTGCATTTTCCAGAATACAGTGTGATATTGATAAAATAAGAGACTGGATAATTTTGAAATGTGCAAGTATTCAGTGTAAAGCAAATGAACAATCAGTATGCTCAAATTGTGTGAATGCCAAAGCAAAAGTGAGATGCAAATTCAAATCACTAGGTGACCTTGGGCCAAGCATTGTCAATTTAACCAGTGTCCATCTCTATTGCTGAAAGAATAAATTGACAGTGGACAATAATATGCACTCTCCATAATTCTCTGGAGCTTTGCTTAAACTTCCTTCCTTCCTTCCTTCCTTCCTTCCTTCCTTCCTTCCTTCCTT
>WNWU01000004.1:19539590-19673902 GCA_012654045.1 Ptyas mucosa
CTTCCTTCCTTCCTTCCTTCCTTCCTTCCTTCCTTCCTTCCTTCCTTCTGTCCATCATGTTTGAGAGCTCTCTGGATGGATTGAGCAATTGCTCAAGGTGAAATAAAGGCCTTTAGTTATGTTTGGCGAAAGGGAGCAGTGTGGCAATGTGGCCTGATCTTGTGATTAAACAAAGGGATTCAGCCAACATGTGTAAAATTAAGTGATCAAGAGTTGATTACAGAGTGCATTGATTGTGTACTGATGGATTAAACAGAGTTGTGCTCAGGATGCGATTTTCCAAGCAGGAGAGTGTGTGGGCAATTGACGTGTCGGCCAGAAGGACCTATCTTCTCTTAAGCTGTGCATTTTCTACATTCTCTGGATAAATCTGCAGAGAGGCCTCTGGAATTATAATCGATTACCCATTTCTCAAAGTCACTTAGGGGCCCTGAGCTACAAGCTAAAGTGCCGGCGCTGCGAAGAAGCATTGGGTATGCGCCGACATGAGCGGATGCCGACGACAGAGGGATATGTGGCATTGACCCTGCCTGCTGCAAGCTGATGAATCTATTTTCTTGTAGGAAATAGTTTTGACAGTTCAATATCTATGTTTTCAGTATGTGTGCTTTCTCCTCCTTCTTGTCACACTAAGCTTGTGGGAGGTGGGAGTGGAATGTAGTGAAGGAATGGACAAGAGCCTATTGTGGACTTTGCCCCATTGTTGCTTCAAATTATAGAGCTCTCAGTATATCCCAAACTAGCTGACTGGCATACAAGTCAAGGGCAGCATCTGCCTATAACGATGTATTGGTGGAACAAAGTGAACTGCTTTGGTCTTTTTGAAAGATGAAAGTTGGCTTCCACATGTCCTACAAGTGCAATAGCAGAACTAAAATTAAAGGCACTTCTTTCTCATACCATTGTTCTTTCCATAAACTGCTTGAATACTTAAATATTGCAAATACAAAGATACCTATTGCAAAAGTCTGTAATGCATTGCTGCTAATAAAAGAATGGTGGTGATGGGAATCATATAATGGAGACTGGCTGACTTTTTTCTTGAAGCATCACATTCCGTTCATAGTATTTGCACAAATTCAGATCTATAACCTCTATCCTTTTCTTTGTAGTTTTCATGAAATATCCCATGTTGGCTATGCATTTCCATGAACATTTGTTTGGAAACTTTTTACAACTGAGAAAATATTAGGCAGAAGGTCTGCCTCATTCTTTCTGTTTGTGCTTAAGGTAAGGTGTGTAAAAGCTACCTCTCACTGCTGAATGACTGAGGAAAAAACAGCATTCAAAGCAGGGGCGGGTTCCAAATCCTGTTGCTACTAGTTTGTTTGTGCACACGTGCAGTGCTTCTGCACATGTACAGAAGCATCCGGGTGGGTGGGCAGAGCCTGTCACCGCCGCTATTGGTTTGCCTGATCCGGTAGCAACCCACCACTTATTCAAAGCCCCTCCTCTCTCTCCCCCCCCCCCCCCCCCCCCCCCCCCCCGGAGTTAAGCATTCTGTCTGTCCTATAGTTGGCAACGACTAGCAAATAAAATCCACAGGGACTCCTTTTTTACCTTTATTTGAGGAATGAAAATTGGAAGCAATCTCTCTGTTACCACACACCAACTATCAGTAGAACCCCATCTACAGTACCCATATTCTCTTTCTTCTGCCAGTGTTCGTGTGGGTGTGGTTTTCTGGTTGGTATTTCCTTGATTAGGTAATTGTTTTTTGCTTGATCGCTCATCAGTGTTAATCCAGGCTCATCTGGGATGTTGGAGAAGATGTATTATGGTTTTTTGTTTTCATACTATTTTTTAAAAGTCTTTTTTGAATGGTGTGTAAATGTGATTTTGTCGGCCACAAAAGATCAGGATCATACATGAAGTTCCAATTAAACTGATTAAATACTAATCATATCTATGCACAAGATAGATATGCACAAGATTCTAGTCAACTAACATTAGCACTACCTAGGTGTTAGATAAAGATAAAGAAGGGTTGGACTTGGCCCATTTGTGGCTATGTAGACATCCTAGGTTCATCTCATGACTCTACCCCCAGACTCTGCCATTCCTTCTCCTGCATGTTTCTCTCTGTGTTACCCTGTTTCCCCCAAAATAAGACATCCCCTGATAATAAGCCCAATCAGGCTTTTGAGCACATGGCAATAAGGCCAAGTGCTTATTTCAGGGTTCAAAAAAATATAAGACAGGGTCTTATTTTTGGGGAAACACGGTAGTTGATGGCTGATTTATCTGAATGCCAAGGTTTCAGGAATTCTCTAGCATTTATGAATTTAACTTTGTCTAGGATGTTCACAGTATCCCAGTTGACACTATGGTTGAACCTGTCAATAGGTTGTGAGAGTAAGGTGTTTTCTTCATGTCTTCTGGTTGCTAATTAGTGTTCATAAATTCCCTCTGTTAATTTTTTGCCTGCCTGTCTTACATAGTGGTTGTTACAGCCCTTACACTGTATGTTGTGTTCTACTCTGTTATGCTGAATTTCTGTTAACCAACTTTCTCCACCATTTCCTTGCATTTTTCTTAGCATTTTTGATGATGTAATCACCGAATGAAATAGAAAAACTAGTAATAACTACTTCTGCCTGCCTGTGTGGAAGTTTCCCATCCCTGGACTGATGAGACCAACCCTGCTCAGTTTCTGAGTTATGATAAAACCAGCCCCTACAAGGATGATACTCCCAGATCTAGAACTATATTTATCCAATCAGAGAGAGAGCAGGAAAGTGCTGGGGGGGAAAGGCTATTGCTTATTTTCCATCTAGAAGCATTTGACATTACTTGGAATTTTTAAACTACCTTGTGCAATGTGTGTCAGGATGGATACAAAAGGGGCAATGCATCTAAAGGTTGTGAACTGTCATCTATCATAACATAATCAGCTTTTTCCTGGAAGATAGATATGAGAACAAGACTCAGACCAGTTCCAACCATTTAAAAGTTAAGATTAGCATACTCAGTCTTCCTCAAAGCTCCCATTTCTTATAGATAATGAAGTAACACATATCAATTATCTGGGAGCAGAAATATGAGGAAACCGTACAGGATGTTTTTCTCACAGTGTAGGTTTGCTATTTGTTCATTCCTATTCCACTGAGGTTCTGGGTGGATACCAATTTCCTTCACTCTTGATAGGCCAAGCGAACTTAGAAATAAATGATGAAAGATGCAAATGGTGTCTACAGTTCTTTCTTTCGCATCTATGCTACAATGTCTTCTTCCTTTCTTCCTTCTCATCGAGAATTCATTGTCTTGTCAGCCTCTAGTTAGCTGGCGTGCGTGTGAATCATAAATTACACAGCCTGGGCCTCTACTAGGCTTTAGCACAGACAAAAAAATTGCACTCCATCACTGTGTCGCCCAGCTTTTAGCAGTATTGATCAACGCAGCCCCCCTCCCCCTTTCATTTTAACCGAGCTGGTTAAGTGCAGTATCTTATTTTGTGCTGGGACAAATGAAAAGAATATTAGCAGGGGTTGAAATATATCTCTTTTTTATCTCTCTGCTACTTTTTTATTGAATCTCTCTGAGTAGGTGGCTTTCCGCAGGATGACAGCCTCCTGACAGGCCCCTCATTAGAGACTAGACAGTAATTGTGATGCATTTCCCTGCACGGCCTTTTCACTTCTTTTCCCTTCCCCCCTTCCTCCTCTCTCCCTTTCTCCTGATTTGTTAAGTGATTGGATGTACAGACTCGCTCAGTTTCTTAAATTATTCCCCAGCTCAATCCATCTTGCTCTCACTGAGGATGGGCAGCTGTGGGCTCAGAATTGGGAGCAAGGGACTCAGTTTCCAGTTTTCTTGAGATGGAATATAGAGTTGGTGGAGGCCATGGGGTTGACCCTCCGAAGCAAAAGCTCATCTCTCTGCAATTGAATTCATCAGGTGCCAGGAATGCATGTACTCATAATTGAGAGATTTGTTTTTTAAAAAATTATTTATGTTAAATATATGTAAGGGTAACTGTAGGTTATGCAAGACAGGGGTATGCCACTGAAAATGGCTTCCTGGTGTGAAATTTTCTTTCTACTTCTTCATGTTATACTTTAGCTTATGCTTTGACATGACTACATGACTGGTTACAAGTCAATAAATTAGTTCCTGAAGTTGTCAAAAAGAACATGATAGCTGTGTTTCTTAAAGTGTTTAGCTCAACTGTCTAAGGCTGTCTAAACATTACATATATTTTCTCAGTGCAATCTGATATATGTGGTTCCTGAAACTAAAAAGATACTCCTCAGCTTCAGATAATACTTTATATCAGGCTAATCTTTCTGGAAATATCTGTGTGATTTGCTGATTGCTTGAATTATGAGGGAAATCAGGAAGTATCTCAATAGATGCCACAAATTTCACTGTCTCATTCCTATGAATTAAAACCATACCATATTGCTTTGCCTAGTAGTCAAGCAAGCTATCACAAAAAATAGGAAGAGGAGCCTCTTTAAGACTTGGTAATTGAAGCACCAGGGATTTTTATTGCCTGCAGGCATTTTTTCTATAAACATTTAGATATACTTTGTGATATAGCATGCCAACATCTAAATATTAAAAGATAATTATAAAAGATTTTTGTGACCTTTCACCTTGTGTTCGGATATTTTATTCGAATCGCACATATGATGAAAATGGTAAAACAGTATGGGAATAGCTAACCCAGCAAGGATTTCTGTTTCTTTTTTCTTATTTATTGTTTTCCTGCTGTAGAGTAGACTAGATTATTCCAAAGTGAGTCTTGAAGCAACCAGCTGGGATCTTTTACAGTGCTGCATTAATCCTGTAAGGCGTTGAGGGTTGAGGAAGTACAGCTCATCAGAGCTTGAGATTATTGAAATCTCTTTGGGGACTCTTCTTTATGTTATTTAGCATTGTAAAAATCTTCCATGAGATTGCATTTGTCAGTGGACCATTCGTCAGGATGTATCATGATTCTGAGTCTGAAAAAAAGGGAAATTGTACTTCAGAGGAAACACCTATACTATTCTACCTTAGAAAGGAGAATTTAGCTAGGTAGCTTCTTTTTAACTTTATGTTTCTATATTGTAAACTGATTAAATTGTATGAGATAATAATTAACTTGTCATTGTTTTGACGAGTGATCTAGTTTACCCAGCTTTAAGTCAGTGAAATTTGACCATCTCTCTTTCACTTCCTGAGCTGTTTGGGATGAAGTATTTTTCTTCATTGTCTCACAGTTATCTTCATTGTGAGATCTGTCCACAATGGATGTGAAATGGCAAACAGAGAATTATCATATGCTATAAAAGAGTTCAGAGAACATTGTTGAGGCAACCAAGCATTTTGTTACCCGTTTTTCTTCAGTCTCTGGCTTAATCAGAACATGGCTAGGCTTACTTGTGAAGTCTAGGAGCCCGAATAATCCCATCATTCTCTAGGAGGAAACTCATGTTTAACAGACAGAATATAAGTGCTTAGTATGGAAATTAAAATCACATTATTATAGATGCTCCTTTACTGTCACATGGACTGGCAGTGGTTAAATCTCATTGAGCTGAACCAATATTTGGAGGCTGCTCCAAAGTTAATATGGGCCCTTCCGAGTATGATTATTTTTTTCAGCTGGAGGGAAGGTAGCTTGTTATAACAATAGATAGGGTCTATCATCAGCAGGAGAAATAACCTCCATAAGAACTTCAAGAATTTGATTACAGACCCTGAGACTTGATCAGCATTTTGGTTATGTTTCTGTTTCCACTCTCCTGAGCTGCTC
Organism: Ptyas mucosa; assembly: GCA_012654045.1. Lineage (NCBI taxonomy): Eukaryota > Metazoa > Chordata > Lepidosauria > Squamata > Colubridae > Ptyas > Ptyas mucosa. Next base: position 19,545,334 of record WNWU01000004.1, read on the forward strand.
TTCAAGCAACAGGTCTGAGTACTCACTTATATGGGGTGATTCAGGGTAAATTATTTGATTGGGTTTAGTAGGTCTGATAGACACTTATGAAATGTGAACCTGGGAGTTAAATTGATTTGCTTGACTGCTTGACTGGAATGCAGCCACGGTTTCTGAAAATTAAAGGTATATTACAAAACATTGGTGATCAGATCGCATTGATGCAAACCACCTACAAATTGTTTTGTTTTTTTTTAAATCATGAAGCATAGTGCCCTTGTCCTGAAGCCCTGCCTTTTCATCTGTATCTGAACATGACAGATTATTTTCTTAAACATGAAAATTGCAGTGTTCCTTCATAGGTCTTGATGTGGCAGAAACTGGAAAGCGCCCAGTAAATATTTGTGTCTTAAAAAGAGAGATGTCCTTAGTCTTTTTCCCCATTATTTAATAAAACAGAACAAAGAGAATAGTAATGAAACATAACCTAATAGAAAAAAGAAAATTGTTTAAAAGTACCGTATTTTTTGGAGTATAAGACGCACCTTAGTTTTTGGGGAGGTAAATAGGGGGGAAAAAATTCTGCCTAGCAGGTTTTCATCTCTCTAGTGTCCTTAGCCTGGTCAGCTTCAGCACATTAGTTCGCTTGCTGGTTTTGAGGTTGGGGCTGGTTGAGGCTAAAAAACAGCTTCTAAAGCACAGCTGATTGTCAGAGGGAGCAGCAATTAGAAAAGCAGGCAAAGCACAGAAGATTGCTTCACTCGCAAGCACTGCGTTGGGGCTGAAAAACAGCTTCAAAAGCACAGCTGATCATCGGCAGGAGCTCCAGTGACTAAAGCAGGTGAAGCACGGAAGGGGTAAGAGAAGGCAGCAGCTGTTCCGGTTAGCCATTTTGGGCACCGCACATTGCGGTTTCAGCCTCCAAACGCACCGTGTTTTGGGTGGTGATCGGCAGCCTGCAGCCTTGAAGGGCTCTCAAACGGAGCGTTTGGAGGCTGAAAACATGATGCATGGAGCCCAAAAACACAAGCCATTTTCAGTGGCAATCTCTGCAGCCAGGATGAGGACATGCGGAGGCCGAAGAGTGAGGGCCGACGGGTGTGTGGGGTTACATTCGGAGTATAAGGCACACCCAAATTTTCAGCCTTTTTTAGGAGGGAAAAAATGCATCTTATACTCTGAAAAATACAGTAATAAACAAAACTATATATGAAAGGGATTCATACACAAACACATTTTATATATAGACACACACACATTTTATATATAGACAGAGAGAGAGAAAGAGAGAGAGAGAAGTTTTACAACATCCTTACTCAATCATAATGTTAATTAATAATGTGGTTACTTCTTTGGTTTAATGTGATGGATCCTTCACAAAGAAAAACCCACTTGACCAACAAACTTTAGTGAACATATCACACTAAATGAAGCACACATTGCATTAAATCCACATTATAGCATTGTTATGCGAGAACAAGACATCATAATAAAGGGAGTTGTTTTGAACAATGTTTGCATTATAATGTGGTGTAAATTGACTGAGTTGATTGTGTATGTGCATGAAATAAGAGTGCAGTTTTAGTACACATTTGTTCTAAGCTTAGTGCTATACTTGGCCTTTAAATAGCGTACCCCTATTCAAATTCTTCATTGCTGAGAATTTGCTCCACACTTGAAAACTTCAGTGAATTCAGAAATGATTCTCTTTTTTTGGGGGGAGGGGAAGAGCTGCTCACCCCTCTTTCAATGCTGAGTTTAATTTGAAAATATATTCCATGAATAAGCCTCAGGTGGCCTTTACAAAAAAAAATTTGCAATAAATTTGCACGCTAAATTCTCAGAAATCATCTCTCACAATAGAAATAAAAAAGTAGTTGTGACCAGTCAAATTCTTTTGGCATATACTGTCACAGGGCATTGCTAGAATATCTCCTTTTATCCTTTTGCAAGCAACAATTTTATGGTGAGGGAAATTCTGGAATCTCCAGATTTTGGTTGGTAGCCAAAAGTAAAAAAGGACAAAAAGACCATTGGGTCAGGTTACAACCTTACAACTATCCTTATTCAACCTAAATGTGTGAACATGCCCAGAGGTAATTCCTGGGGAGGTGACAAAGCTGTTGAGTTCACAGGCTACGAGGAGAGAATACTAGGTATGTTTTTCTGTTGCACAGATCTACCCAGGGCTGAAGTGTGAAGATATTTCATTTCACAGGACTGATTTTTGTGATGTCTGTGTCGATGTCCTCTCCCCCACTCCCCCGCCCTTTTCTGAACAGGAAATATTTAGTTTCAAACCCTTAGAAGGAAACATTTCTTTGGAGCCCAGGGAAGTCTGCACGCACAAGAGAGGGATGTGGCTGGCCCTTTTCATCTCTGCAGCATTAGCAAGCCAAGGCTGCAGGGGACAGACAGCAGTGCCAAGGAGGGTAAACACTGAAGACGAACCCTGCTGAGTTACAAGGGGCCAGAGGGAAGGGAAGGGCAGGCACGGAGGCCAAGCAAACACAAACACAGCTGCCCAAAAAACAAAACTTGAAAGGGGCCATTTGGAGGATGCAGCCTTGGCTAAAATGGAGGGGTGTGGGAGCTCACAGCGAGGTGGTAGACGCAGACTTGGCACAGATCAAGCAGTGGGGCTAGTTGCCGGGCATCACATTCTCAGCTGCTTTTTCTGATTTTCACCAGAACCATTAGCAGGCATAATTTGGGAAGATGTGGGAAAGTACTCCCAGTGGCTTCTTTGTGAGGTGTCTTGATGCAGAGCTTATTATATTTTGGATCAGGATGACTTTTAGTACTACAGCGTTAGGGGTATAATATTGAAGTGGATCTTGTTTCCTCCATTGAGCGAACGGCGGTCTTTTGCTCTCTGTGTCACATAAATTAAATGATCTTAAAATCTATTTAGATCTAAGGTTGGCAAATGACAGGCATTTTAATGGGTTACTGTTTCAGTTAAGCCTTCACTAATTGTAACTAGCTTTGTTTTAATAGTGCCCCCTGCTGTCCATCTGATGATCAGCAAGTTAAAAGTAAATGTGCAGTTTGCTAACAAGCCGTAAATATTTGACTTGCATTGGGTTTGTTCTACTTTTAAGTCTGGGTGTGCACGTACATATGTATGTTTCAATGGCAAATTGCCCTTCTTAGGATACACATTCACTTTAAAACAGTCAAAGCTGGAAAAACAAGATTTTTCACTAGGAGACGATGGAGCAGAAACTAATCAAAACCACCAAACAGAATTGAGTTGTTTATGTGGGCTGTGGCAGCTCAAGATCACATCTAGTGGTGATGGATAGTGACGCAACCCAGAGAAGCTTTGCTGTGGGAAGGAGACAGTGAGATCGCTCTGCGTGTTTATCTGTCCAGGCATCCAGACTGCAGCAGGGATCCAGCAGGATTTCCCGTTTGCTCAAAGGCTGTGTGTTTGTTTTAGGAGGGAGAGCTCAGACACCAGCATTGTTACACAAATCGGGACTATGGTTATATATAGTAGCAGTGGGGGACTTTCTTAGGTTATTTTGGACCTTGACCACACAAAAGTGGAAAAGCTCCAAGAGGAAGTTGGGGCTGTTCACCTTCCAGTCAAAGTGGGAGGATTGTTTTGCTCTGGCTGTGATTGAAAAGCAACAACACTCTGAAGGGTATGAGAGAGTCACAGAGAGCTATGAAGACATGCTACTTACCTTCCACAGGTTTGTTGCATACTGGCCAGGAGTAAAAAGCAGGTGTATATGGGGGGATCTGACTTTAAGGAACTCTCTTTTGTCTCCTCCCCCATTGCTTTGAAAAAGAATGCGGTGCTTGAATTTCAAAAGGAAAATTGTGGGATAGGGCTTCATTCCTGCTCTCCGTTTCATCTTGATCTAAGATGTCTTCCTGCTTCTTCCTAGAACTCAGTTATTCCAATCCTTTTTGGAGCTATGGGGCAGGGAAGGAACAATCCTAGATCCTCTCATCAATATGAAAGGAGAAGATAGCGGATAGGTTGACAGTAAGGGGAGAAACCTAAAGCAGGGGAACTTGAATTTAAAATGTACAATACGCAGGGAGGTATGACATCCTTTGCTAGCAAAAGGCAACTTATTTCCAGATTTATTTCCCTGTTGTTCATGTTAAAGCGTATTAATAACAGCTGTTCCTTCCTTTACAACACTTCTCTTTGCACCGCTTTATGTCACCCAAGCAAAGTATTTGTGCCAACATTTTCTCCCCTGGGGAAAGTCTACTCCTTTTAAGAGGATTCATTTAACTGGGCTCTGCATTTTTGCTAACTTCCGGTCATAAAATGGCACATTTGGGCTTTTGATTGAAAGGCCACATTGCACACAATCTGCTTTATGGTGCATTATTGCCTCTTGTACAGATTTAACCAATTTGATCCATGTCTAATACATAAATAATCCAGTAGAAGCGCTCCACAATAGATGTCAGTAACAAACTATAAAGTATTGTCCCTTCCAGACATCCATAAGAACTGTGTTTGCAGCCCCCTCTGATGACCACAGCAACTAACACAACAATGGAACTGACGAATGGCCTTGTGGCTCTTTGTGGGTTTATTACATCCTTTAAGGTTTGTTGTTGTATTTACAACACAGGTGGATTATTACAATGGCTCTTGATCCGGTCAAGTAGAGTCTCAAAGAGATTTTTAATTGTAGGCACCTAAGTCTACATATTTCAATTTGCTATGTTAGAACAGTGATGTATTTCAGAAATGATTCAAAATATTATAAAATTCATTCGTTTCTTCAGTTCAGAAATGGGACTTTATTTATTTATTCAGTTTCTATAGCTGCCCATCTCAATCAATGACCCCAGGTGGCTTATGTTTCCAAAACTATAAAAACAGGGGAAAGTATTTAAAAACAATAAAAACATCCAAAATACATATCTACAGCAGCTGAGATAGTCAACCAGTTAACATAAAACCAAGAAGCAGGACTCTTAACACATTCAGTGCTCCTGCTCAGAAACACAGCCAAGTTTTTAAATCCTTATGAAAGGCCAACAGGATTGGGGCCATTCTGATTTCCAAGGGGAGAATATTCCACAGAGCAGGGGCTTCTGCAGAAAATGGACATTTTTTAGTCCCTGCCAGCAACACTCTTTGGTTGACAGGAGTTGCAGCATGTTCAGTCAGCTAGATTGAATCAGATGGGTAGAAACTCTTGGGAAAAGACGGTCAGTCCTTCAGGTAACTTGATCCTGAACCATAAAGGAATTTAAAGGTGACAACCAGCACCTTGAATTGCATTTTTTGTTTTATCAATTTTATTGGTTAATTTTTTCCTCAGAAGAAAGATACAATCAAGGTAAATATCTAGCAGCAATTCATCACATACAGGTAATCCTTGACCTTAATGGAGCCTGCCCATCATGGCCATAACTCATGAAAGTCATAAAAGGAGCAAGTCACATGACTAACCTGATTTTACAACCTTTTTTTGTACCGGTTGCTAAGCGAATCGCTGCAGTTATTAAGCAAATCCTCAGTTGCTGAGCAAACCAATGACGCTGTTTTGCCAAAAACCAGCAATAAATGCTGGTTTTATTATTATAAAATGGGACACTGCAAACAACTATAAATGAAGCCTGGTTGCAAACACCCTAATTGAAATCTCATGGCCTCAAGGGGCGCAATTATCAGAATATATCATCTGGATTGTAAGTACTCTCCAGGTAACTCCACTGGAACTTCAGATGATTGCTAAATGACCAGTCATAAGTCAAGGACTACCTTTCAATCAGGATAGCAAGAATATTAAATTACGTATGCTTGAGTGTTTGAGCAGTGCAGGTATGAGTGGTATTTTTTCTAAACATCATGTATATTTTATTAATCACTTCAAACCAATGGTGAAATCTGAACCGGTTTACTACCAGCTTGCTGGTTGCACATGCGTGTTATGCGCACGCATGCGCAGTGCACACCACGCACCAAGTGCATGCCAAAAGGAGGCATGGGGTAAGTAGAACAACGCGTGGGGGAACGCGTGATCAGCTGTGCCGTGCGATCTTTTTTTTTAACTTTTAAAAGCACTTTTTTTACAACCTATTCGGTCAAATAGGTTGTAAAAAATGCTTTTAAAAGTAAAAAAAAAGGCTCTGACGATCAGGCAGCTCAGCTGGGACCATCAGAGCCTCTCTTTTTTTACCTTTTAAAAGCATTTTTTAAAAGAAGCGGCAAGCGGGCGACTGGGTGATTGGGTGGGTATGGGCAGGGGCCCAGGGATTTTTGCTACCAGTTCTCTGAACCACCCGCTACCATCGCTAACGGATTGGCTGATCCAGTCCGAACCGGGAGCATTTCACCCCTGCTTCAAACCTTTCATAGAACTCAAGAAACTTCCAGAAAAGAAATTGGCATCTTAAGTCCTCTGCTCTGCGTCTTATTGTTCTTCTCCACAGTGAACTGGAATGAGGTGCCTTAATTCAAACTATATGACTTAATTCTCACATTCAATTCAAAACAGGATAGAGAATATTATTCTTTGTTCTTTTAAAGGTTGGTTTCAACTAGGGTGATCAATGGGGTTTACGGATTGAAAGTTTAGATTATTGCTGTTGAGTAAAATATACTGTTATTAGACATTCTCACTTTCAAAGCTATTTTGTACAAAATTAATTTTCTACTTACAGCAAAGTTGTATGCATATATTCCTTTGCATTATATGAATATGCATAATAATATATGTTCAGTATTCCTGTAAAGCTAAGGTGAGCAATTGTGTTTTGTTTCAAAAGTCATATTCCTGTACAGATGAAGCAAGCAATACAAAGAACCATAGCCAAAAGTGGATATGGATACAGATTTAATTGAGGTGTCAAATAAATTACATGAATACTTTTTTTTTCTTATGGCATTTTTCATTCTCTCTTACATAAGCACACATTTTCTTTGACCTCTTTGATTTGGACAAAGTTTTTTGCAGCCGTAAACCACTAAATAGATATTTAGGAAAATAAATGGGCATCACTCACATTAGTAAAATATACCCCTCCCTTCAAGTTATTTTTAAGACCATCAGAGCACAATTAAGAAGACAATCTTCAAAAAACAAAAACAAGCATTTATTTACTGCTTAAGAAACCGAATACAGTATTCACTGCTTATTTCAACTTTTTTTTTTAATTAAATTTTTATACCGCCTTCTCTTGCTGGACTCAGGGCGGTGAACAGCCAAGAATAAAAGACATTCAATACAAAATTTAAAATTATTAAAAGAATAAACAAATTTTGGCCCAAATTTAAAACATCCCAACTAAAATCCATTACAATTAAAATATCTAAGGGGGGGTGGGGGGTTTACGCCAGCTCAGCTTGGTGAAATAGAAAAGTTTTGAGGGCACGGCAAAAACCACGGAGATCTAGTATCCTACGTATCTCCGGGGGCAGGTCGTTCCAGAGGGCAGGTGCTGCCACAGAGAAGGTCCTCCCCCTGGGGGTCGCCAGCCGACATTGCGTGTCTGACGGCACCCTGAGGAGTCCCTCTCTGTGGGAGCATACTGGCTGGTGGGAGGCTATCGGTGGCAGAAGGCAGTCCTGCATGTTGAAAGGCCATGTGCTGAAAAACTGTTATTTGATCATGTTCACAATTGTCACATCTTGCTTCAGGGCTGAACTGTAAGTAGAAGGCTTTTTTTTTTACTGCAAACTTTTCTCTGAGTAAAGCACGATGTGATCTTGCCTTCAGACAAAACTTATTTCATGTGCATGAGAGGGATCTACTGCACACATAGCTCCTTTAATATTTATCCCAATGCACCTTTTTCCAGTGCAGATTATAACTGGCATTAGCCAACTTCCAAGCTCTTCATCAGTAGTTCATTGGTGGCTGAAGTGGTGAGCATTTGGCCAGCTGACTTGCAGTGAGGCAATGAGTAAGCTTTGCCCAACTAACTGGAAGTGAGATGAATGTGAGAATATAAGTGAGCAGGTTGCACTTGGTGAATATGGGGAGACCATTTGAGAATCACTGAGATAGAGCAATAGGGAAGGGATAGTTAACTCTTATGGGAATCTGAATTGATCACTTATAGAGAGCTTTTGAAATCAGCCAGAAAACCACATATTTCCCATCATGTTATAAGAAAATTATATTCCTGCTGGAAAACAGTTGTATATAAAATGACACCCTGCAGTTCATGGAATCTGTTTTTTTGGTGGTTATGCCATTTTGCCACTCAAATATGTTATGGTGCTCTGTCCCCAGAGATGAGTTTCTACACATGTAAAGAATAAATTGTTTCTATTCTTGAACTTACCTTTTTTATGCTTACAGTATTAGATAGATTACATAGTGGAATGCTTAACTTTTCTGTATCCCATCTTTCCTTTACCATCTCTCGTCCATAATCTTACCTTGACTTCAAAGAAATACTAGTCTAAACTTAAATCCCAGGGTTCAGGTTAGATACAAAAGCAAGTTAGAACAACTGGGAAAGCAGGAAGTTCCACATTGATCTTAGCTAAACAGGGTAGAAGGCATTACTGAAATAAAAACAAGGTTGGTATGCAAAATAAGTAGTAGCTATACTACTCTGGCTCCTTAATAAATAACACCAAAAATTCTTTGTGGATAAATATTTGTGTCCTGCAGTTATACAAGGCATAGGAATACTCTGGATGCTTGAAACTCAAAGCTATGTTCTCTCTTTCTCTACAGGCAAGAAGAAGGCAACACTCTTTGACAGCCAGGCTCCTATCTGCCCTATTTGTCAGGTTTTGCTTCGCCCAGGTGAGCTGCAAGAACATATGGAGCAGGAGCTGGAGAAGTTAACACAGCTGAATATCAGGTAAAGACAGCAACTTTGCTCCTGACCTGTCCTATCCTACCAGAATCATATGGGCTTTAGCCCTAGATCCAGTGGTGAGCTACTGCTGGTTTGGACCGGTTCTAGTGAACCGGTAGTTCCAACCATCAGCTGGCCCCGCCCACCCGCACCTGCCCTATCCTGTCCTATATTTCCTTCTTTCTGGCTCAGCTGATTCACGTGGCACAGCTGATTTCCACATCTCCGCTGTTCTATTTACCGGGGCTCCCTTAGAAGGTAAGCAGCTGAGCTTCAAATTGTTGTACTTTGAACGCTGCACCCCAAGTGCGCACTCACAGAACCAGTTGTTAAACAGGTTGCAGCCCATCACTGCCTAGATCTATCAAACTGAAGTTCTTCCTTTATAGACAATGAGACCATTCTTCATATTCTATTCTCTCATGGTGAAGAATGTAAAACCCTTTAATTTATTAGAGATATTTTTTTTTCTTATTACATCACTTGTGTACCCTTTTTTATGAACTTACTTTCTCAGCCCCAAAGATCCACCAAAGTAAGATAATTCCGTCAGCCAACTCTACCAGCATGCCTCCTGATGAGAATTGTATATCAACTCTCCATAGTAGATCTGCTTTCAGGATATATTTGACTTCTTATTAGTTCTATCCTGGCTTATGCTTTGGGATTAGCACTGAAAGATTAGAAATTCTGTCTTTGGGAAGACAATATTTCCTGGGAACCTTGGTCAGGAATTCATGTCATTCCAGCTTCCCCTTTCTTGGGCTAGGCACATACTTACGTATAATTTTTATTAAAGACCACAAAGAAGGCAGATAAATACTAATAAAGAAGTAAGAAGAAGAAACACGTTATTGTTAACTTTTTTCATGGACTCCTATAAACAACTGCATCATTTTCTTGGATGTCTCACAACTAAGAAAGTAGAGAAGAGATTAAACATTTGGATACAAAGTTAGAGCTCCCCCCCCCTTGTTATTCTCTGCTCTGAAGCAGGCTTTTAGTTGCCTTCTACTTTCACTAGCACATCAAAAGTCCTGTTTAAAAAATTAATTGCATTTTAACTGCTAGCAGTTATTTGGGAAATCATTGCAACAGATTCCTGTTCTTGTCTCAATAAAACTGCAGCCTGGGAGAGAGTGCGTATTCATTTCATTTATTAATGAATTCCATCATGATTAAAAGGTGAAGAAAGAAATCCGGAAAGTGGGAGTAGTAAGCAAAGTCATCAGGTTTTTGGGAATGGCAGGAAGCCTGGAGCCATGAGGTTTTAAAAGGCCCAATACCCAAAAATACCATCACTGTGGAGAGTTTGGAAAAGCAGTTTAACTTGGTCCAAGGTCTGTTCTCAAGGTAAACAAGGTGTCAGTTGAAGAGAATATTTGTAGCTCAAGGTTGAACTGTAGGGTCGTGGATGTTCTCTGAGCTGGGTGGGGTTTTTTTGTAGCGCTGATGATATTACCTAGTTTGGAATGAAATGTCTGTAAGAAAATCCTCAGAGAGCACCAAGAATCCCATAGTAACAAGAGATCTTCACGAATACAGGCATAAAAGCAAATTTACATTAGCTCCACATCCGTTGCCTGTCCCCCGTCCCGTTCCCCTTCCCCGTTCCCCCGGTACTGAGCCCAAACTTGCCATTTCTTACAGGGGGGAGGGATAGAAAAAGAACAAGTCACGCAACACTGTTCCCTTGTGTATATAATTTATAGTGTGTTTTGGGGGTCTGTCTGACTTAATAAAGGGCCACAGCAAATTAATGAACGGGTGTAAACGAACAGAAGCAATTAGCCCTCAGAGAGCTTATGGAAACAGCAAGGCAAGCCTTGTAGAAGAGCTGAGAGCAGCCTGTAGCTGGATACCTGGGGGTGTGGGGTGGAGGAATAGTACTTAATGGGAAAGGAAAGGAAACGCTAAATCATAAAGGCTGACAAGAGCCATTGTGGGCCAACTGACAAATGAAAAAGAATGGCATTATTCCTTTAAATAACCACGGCAGTTAAAAGGGGGAGACAGCTTACTCCCGGCCCTCGACTATTCTGGCTGTATGCATGTGGAAGAGCAATAGCAGAGCCTTTATTAATTATTAAGTAATGACTCCTACCCTGCTGCAATAGATAGCTTTCGGCCTCCTGTATCAATCAGGCCCCAGGGGCTAATCATCGGCCTTCTGGCAGACCCTGCCCTAACCTGGCGATAGGAACAAACCACTTTAAATGTCAGGCTGCTTTGGGGTTCCTGAAAATGGTGTGTGTGTGTGTGTGTGTGTGTGTGTGTTCTGCACTGAGAGATGAACATGTTCCCATTCCTGAACCTTCCAGGGGTAGCATATATCCTGCTGACAAAAGGGGGAAAAAAATGTTGTTTTTCATAATCAAGATGGTGGCATTGTCTTTCCACCCTGGTACACAAAAGGAACATAAGCAACCTGTATTAAAAAAAGAAAAAAAGAATAGCGCTCCAATAAGCAAATTAAACTTACAAATGCATTTAGTTCTTTAGTGGATTAATAGGTAATAGGTAATAGGTAATAGGTAAAAGTGGCATATACTGCTCCTCCTTTTGTCATTTTCTCCACAGCAACAATCTTATGAAGTAGGTTGGGCTGAATTAGAGAATGACTGAGCCAGTTATCCAGGGAGCTTTGATGGCTCAGAAATGGACTTGAACCCAGGGTCACCCTACTCCAAGTCCAACACGACATAGCAACTATATCTAGTTGTAACCAAAATGACCAGCAGCTACTATTTAGTAATATGGAACAGGGAGGCTCTTGCTTTGCTGGGATTAAGATGTGGGAGGAAGAAGAGGAGGAAAAATATCCTATCAGAGAATGTTATAAGAGCCGAGGTGGCGCAGTGGTTAGGGTGCAGTACTGCAGCTATTTCAGCTGACTGCTAGTTCAGCAGATCAGCGGATCAAATCTCACCGGCTCAAGGTTGACTCAGCCTTCCATCCTTCCGAGGTGGGTAAAATGAGGACCCAGATTGTTGGGGGCAATATGCTATTTAGTATACTGTCTTTGGTGTAAGCCGCCCAGAGTCCTTGGAGAGTGGGTGGCATAGAAATATGAATAATAATAAATAATAATAATAATAATGTTGTCCCAACCCATATTGTGCATTCAACATCATTGGGCACCGGAATGATCATAGCAGTTGTGAGCGATTTGGATGTGGTCACAAGCATTTAACTTGAGGTCCATAAAATAAACTGGCTGCGCCATAGTTTATTGCTTCTGAAAGTTCATTTACATAGCCAAAGAGATTTAAAGGTAATCATCCTGAGCATGCAACCTTTATTTACATCAATAAAGCACTGGAGTTTGTTACAGCCATGCATCCTTGTTGCTGGCATTCAGTGTTTTATCTGTTTCTCAATGAAATTTTCAACATCACAGAGATTACAGTTTTGCTTAAGTTTACATTATATTTATTTGTTTATTTTATTTATATTGTTCATCTTCCTTTATCATTGAGCGCAAGGGTTCGGGGTGTTTCCTAGATTCTGATTGGGCCCTTGTCTACTTAGCAGCGGTAAGGAGGCTGTGCTGTTATGTCTTCAGATCATGCCTTGGCATTTAGAATATGATTGCATCCTAAAGCGATCCTGATTGTAACTGGGTTTGTTCTGTTTCAGTCAACTCACTTTTATTTTCAAATTGGTCATTACTTGGACTCTATCCCAGGACAATTGATTTCTCTACTTAAATAGCAATATCTCCTTTATTTGGGAAAAATAAATTCAGCTGCAGCTAATGTTGGCTTGTAGTATCAACTCCTTTGATGTTTGGTAGATTTTTTTTTTTACTTACCTGCTAAATTAGCAGTGATCTGTGCAATGTTCAAGTACGGGAATAGTTTTGTAATACATCATTTTGTTAAATGAGAGACAAGATCCAATTGTCTCAAGGCCAGGAAGGCAAGTGACTGTTTTTTATTCAATATTGTTGTTCCTTCACATATTCAGAGAAATTTCCTTTTTATGTTACTGTATTTTCATTTTTAATCTTTATTCTTTTGTATACTGCTTAGAGTTGCTTTGGTTGTCGAGGCGGCTAATAAATTGTGTAGAAATAGAACAGAAGAATTGCTATTGCCTACTGAAGCTTGAATTCATTAATTAAGCATTGCAATAGTTTTTCCTATGTACCTGCGTGAAATCTACTTACCTTCCCTACAGGTTTGGAAGTGCACGCACCGCACGCATCACATGCGCATGGACCTTTGTACATGTGCACGGAGCCTCTGTGCATGCACACAAACCCTCTGCCCATGCGCACAGATCCTCTGCCCATGCACAAACCCTTCTGCACATGCGCAGAGGGTAAAAAACAGGTTACTTCCTGGTTAAAACCAGGAAGTAATGATGACCAGGAAAGTGGGAGGAGCCTCGTGCTGCCGTCGCTACCAGTTCTCTGAACCACCCGCCGCCATCGCTACTGGTTCGCCCGAACTGGTCCGAACCGGTAGCATTTCACCCCTGCTATGTACTCAGTCTTTCTTTTCCTTAGGCTTTTACTAGCAATGGTTTAATCTGCAGAAATCTTGCCAGTCGAGAAGGATGAATTATATGATTTCAAAAGAGTTCATTTCACCCTTCTTAATAACATTTCTATCACCTACTTTGCCTCCAGATTCTGCTGGTACTTTCATACAGATTCCTAAACAGCCTTGTATATAAAAGATGGAAGCGTGTTTATTTTTTTTTTTAAAGAACATACCAGCATAGATGGAGTTAATCGCTTCCAAGCTGAAGTTTGTAGTTTTGTTTTCTTTCAATTTATATCCTTCACTTAAAAAGGAAAAAAGGTGGGGGGTGAAATCGCCCAGCAGGTGACATATTCTAAGAGGGAGCAGCGAAATCGTGTTAACCACTTCAAAATCTCATATATTCAATCGGCCTCTGGCAAGACATCTGCCTAATGTTAGCGCTTAAATATCCTTTTCCATTTTACATGCATTCAAGTCTCATTTGAGTGAAATGAAACGGTATTATTAAAGGGAGATTTTGCACAAATGGCCTGAATTTGACATGTCAAGTTCAATGAGGCTGTTACATATGTAATGCTGAGAAGGGGCTCCGAGGCTCCTGGCACTTGAAACAGCACCAGTGGCTCAGAAATGAAATTTGCATGCAGCCTTTTCCCTCCCCACCCTTCTACTCAAACCTACAGAATGCCAAGTTGCAGCTTGTGCCTCGTAGAAGGCTGGGATAGGATTTGGGAATAAAGCAATTACTGGTCTAGGGCAAAGTGATTTGGGAATAGAAATGCCCTCTCCAAAAACTCAGTATCTTGATTGGGGGGGAAAAAACATTAATAGGATCCTAATTTTGAAATATCCCTAAAGTCATCATCTTCCTTCTCTCCTAACAACCATTGTGCCACAGATATTGGCTCTCCTAAACTAAATGATTAATTGGAAATAGCCTTTCAAGCTTCTAATATGCAGAATACAAACACTTGTATATTACATTTGTATCTTTGCACATGAGCACCTGGCATTAGTTGGTCAGGATCTGAGATGGGTTCTACTAAGAGTAAAATATTATATTTCATAGTTTGTAGTCATGAAGATAGGGTAATCTAGAAAAAATCTAGGTCACCGTGGAACTAGTTATCCAATACACTTCTGAGTCGGGAAAGAGGATAAAACATTTTTTCATTCTGCTGCCCTCCCTACATATCATTTGCCAAGGCAGAAGAAATGAAAGCTAGACCAGATCTTTATGCCATCATTTTTTGAAGGATTACCAATGAATCTGCTCATCTGCTGTTTTGTCATCTCTCACTTTTATTTGTTGTTGCATTATATTGTAAATTTCTTGGCAAAGAGGCAGCTATAGCTGCAATAAATCATTTAGTCAGTAAATACAATACATCCATATGCTGTACAAGTTACATAAAATATGTTTTAAAAGAAAATAGAATTTTAATTATTTCCCCTCTTGAAAGGGAAAGTGCCTATGTATTCAAAATGTTTTTCTCTCTCTTAGGAATGTGTTTTAATGTGTAATTGTAGGGTTATGTTTGTTATTTCTCCATATTTTGCTCAGAAGATTTAATTTTTGATCCATATCCAGTATGTAATGTTCCCTGGCCTTATTTCTTTTGCATTATATGGTCAGTAGCCTGTTTCATCACTACTGCCAGAACATAACAGATAGAAGAAAATCAGGCACATTGCATTCCACCAGGTTCATAACTGGATAAGACCTATCCAATTTGAAAAAAAAAATGCAGTGTTTTGCCATCCTTTGTTGATCATTAAGATTTATCTTACAAGCAGCTTATAAGAAGTATAACAGAATTATCTGGATTATTCAATAATTAACTGTCCCTACTGAGAACTGTAGATTTCAAAATCCTCTAGAGGGGCCAACTCCCAAAAGATATCCAGACTATACCATCAAACCTCTGAAAAGATAAATGAAGTGCATAAAATACATATAACCTCTATTGTCACATGCCTTGATCTCTTAGGTTTATACCCAAGGTTGTAAACTAACCAGGCCTCCAAAGCAAGCAATAGTTAGGTTTTACCAAGTTTTTCAAGAGTTAGATTAGAGATATTTAGATTTCCTTCTTCTACAAAGCTCATTAAAATACATGGTACGTATATCATTGCATCTTAAAAGCAACTTCACAACTAACTAGGCATCGAGAGACCGTGACTAGCTAGCATTACACTCAGTGAAAATTAAACTCAGGTGACTCCCCCATCTCCCTTCATCCAGTAACCTTTTTCTCGTCAATTTCTCTCTTTTTTTTTTCTCATCTGCTTTTTAAAAATGCTCATCCTTCCCTTTCTTCCGTCTCCTTCCATTCCACCTCCCCCACCCTCCCTTGATATCATGGCGACATCTCCAAGCCAAGTACTTTTAATTTCGCCTGTGGCCCTTGCTGACACTGTGGATATGCACAGCAAGTTAAATTCCCGCCTGATCAATAAAGCAGAAGCTGTGTGTCCGACTGGTCGATACTTTTTTATCTGTCTTCAGCCCAGTCCTGCTGATGACAGGCCTCCTGTGCTTCACCAAAGACACTCAAGGGCAACCAGATTTTCAACAACACAAGCATTTAAAAAGGGGGGGAAAGGAAAAAAAGTTGTAATTATTATTATTTTAGGATTAGCTTTTAATTTTAGAAAGTATTTAATACTGTATATCCCTGTAGAAAGAGATAAGTCAATTAATGGAGTTTGGCCTTTGCTTGAAACATCCTAATGATTTATCTTAATTTTTAATTAATTTTTTTGTGAATTAATTGATTCCTGGGTCTTGCCAATTAACATCGTAATGGGTGTATGATAAATTCTATGGGAATAGATTTTTTTTATTCTTGTCACTGAAAGGGCCTTGGAAAGGGCATTTTTTTCTGTGTTTCCCCTTGCATGCAGCACAGTCTTTCTCTTTTCGAGTTACAGCCTCGCTTACTGTAAGTACTGCAAGGTTCTTTTGTAAATGGTCAGTTACCCAGGGTTAGCATGTATTGGAAGCTTTGCGCTGAGATTTCTGTCAGTTACTTCATAAGATACTTTTCCTTCAAGATTCTTCTCCTTTTATATTAAATTTGTAGATGACACCAAATGATTGGAAGGCTAATACTGTAGAAGACAAATTTCAAAATCATCTTGCTACATTAGAAAAGTGGATTGAAAATAACAGAATGAAATTTACTAGACAACACAAACTTATTTTAAGAAAAACGAAATGTACAGTTATAGATGAGGGATATCTGGCTTAGTGATAATATACCAAGATGTATTGTGGAAAAATGAGTCAGAACAGTGAGATACGTACAAAAAAGACATGTTTTTGGCTCATGAACAGTATAGTTTCCAAATCACAGGAAATAATGTTTCCACTATATTCTGCATTGGACAGAAACTGTCCTGTTAAAATGGGCAGAAACAGTGGATCAGGTTCAAGGAAGGGCGACTAGGATGATCAGAAGACTAAAAACCAGGAGAGACTGAAGAAAGTGGATGTGTTTAGACTTGAGAAGAGGGAACGAAGAGGGAAATATAATAGGACCTTTCATATTTCTGAAAGGTTGTCATATAAGAGAGGGCCAAGAATTGCTCTCTATTAGAGAAGGGCAAATCTTGTTTCTGTCTTTAAGAAAGAGAAACAAAATCATTACAGCCGGATCAGTTTGATGCTGAGGCAAAACTCAAACAGATTATTAAGCAGTCAGTTTGTATTTAGGGAAAAATGCTTTGTTTTGACAGGAGTCAACATAGGTTTAGCAGGAATAAGTCATGCCAAAATAACCTGATCTTCTTTTTTGATAGTGCTTGCTTCAGGAATATTATGGACCCAGTGTACCTTGACTTCAAAGCATTCAGAAGGGTGGGGATTCTAGAAAAGAAAATAAGATGTTTAAATATAGGCTGGACAGTACTACTATTAGGTGGATACAACGCTGGTTAAAAGTTGCAGCCAATAAGTGTATGGCTCTGCATCAAGCTGGAAAAAAAACTATCAAATGACATACCATAGGGCTCCTTATTAGAACTTATGCTCAACAACACTTTTAAAAATTACTTGGATTAAGGATTAGAAAATATAATTATCAAATTACTGAGTCCCTTGGACTGCAAAGAGGTCAGTCCTGACTACTCTTTAGAAGGCCAGATCCTGAAGATGAAACTCAAATACTTTGGCCACCTAATTATTTTATTATTATTATTATTATTATTATTATTATTATTATTATTATTTATTAGATTTTTATACCGCCCTTCTCCTTTCGGACTCAGGGCGGTGAACAGCCAAAATAAAACATTTGTACACAAAAGTTAAAATAGTTTTAAAAATAATTACTTATATACTAGAG
The DNA here is from genome assembly GCA_012654045.1 of Ptyas mucosa. Classification (NCBI taxonomy): domain Eukaryota; kingdom Metazoa; phylum Chordata; class Lepidosauria; order Squamata; family Colubridae; genus Ptyas; species Ptyas mucosa. The sequence continues at coordinate 19,562,963 of WNWU01000004.1, forward strand.
TATAAGCCGACCCGAATATAAGCCGAGGGACCTAATTTTACCACAAAAAACTGGGAAAACTTATTGACTCGAGTATAAGCCTAGGGTGGGAAATGCAGCAGCTACTGGTAAAGTTCAAAATAAAAATAGATACCAATAAAATTACATTAATTATATGAGTTGGGTAGCTATATAAATTTGTTTATTTGTTTAAATACAAAGAATTTACATGGCACTAATTGGATTAGTGGACCCTCCCCATGCCCCATTTTACCTTTAGCAAGCCTCCCTGCAGCCAAAACGGTTGCAGGAAAAAATGTCTTTTTTCCTCACTCGAGTATAAGCCAAGGGGGGCTTTTTTCAGCATTAAAAATGTGCTGAAAAACTCGGCTTATACTCGAGTATATACGGTAAATGAAATTTGGCCCATAATTTAAAACATTTTCAATTTAAAAATCAGTATCAAACTTTAAAACCGACATAGAATCAGGCCAGCCCTGATTTTAATGAGAAGGAAGGACTCACTGAGAAGAGCCTAATGCTGGGAAAGATTGAGGGCAAAAGAAGGGGACGACAGAGAATGAGGTGGCTGGATGGAGTCACTGAAGCAGTAGGCGTGACCTTAAATGGACTCCAGAGGATGGTAGAGGACAGGAAGGCCTGGAGGAACATTGTCCATGGGGTCGCAATGGGTTGGACACGACTTCGCAAATAACAACAACAAATACCGGTATTTATACATACATATACATGTGTGTGTCTGTATATTCAATGGAAGTATAAAGCTAGATCACATTTTCTGGCTGAGGCTCTAAATGTGGTAGAGCATGAACTAGTCCTCAGATCGCATAAGTTCAAGCTCTACACCATTCTTGCTTATGATGTTAAATGAATCTGGCAACTCACCTGGCTTCTGTTTCCTCTCTATATAAAAAGGTTAATAAAGGCTGTAATTTTAAACGTGCCAGTGATCGTGAGCTATTTGGCTGATGAAAAGCGCACCATATGATTGAACTAATTAGCTAATAAAGGTGAGGCCAAATACCCTGCTGAAGAGGCAAGTGGGTTTAAGCATGGGCAGAAGGATAGCTTCGGCACCTGAATGGCTAGGAAAATGTTTCTATGTCTTTTTTAAATTCCTTTAAGGATAACTTGTTTGAATTCTTATGAGCCATTAAAGGCAGAGCTGGGGATTAAGATACATATCCACATTAATCTTCCTTCTGGCTACTATCTTATCTTTAGTTGGCTGGCATCATATTTTTCTGTTCCCATCTTTTCATTTCCTAAGAATGAAAGAGTTCAGCTCATAGCATGTTTGGTCTATAAGAAGAGGCAAAAAATATATTTCAGCACTGAATTGATCTTAATGTGAATAATTGCTTCATGGAGGTCTGTCCTAAAGTTGCTGCATACAGACAGAAAATTTCTGCTTATCCTTAGTTCATAAAGAAAGCATTTTTAAACTGTTTACCAATACAAAATGAAGGTTATCCTGACTTGCAGGCTTTTTGTTAGGGTGTTAACAAAGGCAAGGGATTGCCATTTACACCGTGGCCAAGTCATTTGCCTGAATTGAATTTAATTTGTTTCAGCAGGAACTGTAATTCCTGCTACTGATCTCATTTGAAGAGTTGCCTATATGATAGACGTTTAGTTTCATCAGTCACTGAGTACTGAACTGCTTTTTAAAAAGAATTCCAAAATTTATTTTTAGTTCACAGTAAATTCAAATCTAATTCTCTGCTGCTGTAGGGTAGCTTTTTGTGAATGTATAAACATTAGTTTAGTTTTTTGAAGCTTGGCTGCTCCATACTTCAAAGAGGCAAATAGTGAATTGTCCCCTTGCAACAAAACACCTTTTTTCCTTGTGTATAGGCTGAATACTACAAATAGCAATACTGTCTCCTAATAAGGTAGAAGCAAAAATGGGCTTTCAATTTTGCCTTGATATATCCTCCATCATTAAGCTCTCAAACAGTTATCTCTCTATTTTGGTGCTCAGTTGAAACTGAATTTGCTAAGGATATGGATCCAAATGTAGCTCAAAGAAAGCATTTCATTATTCATACTAATGCTGTTGTTTTAGAGTAAATTTTTCAGGCAATTCTTATTTAAAAGATATAGTGTATGCACCGAAACTTAATAGGAACAATAGAAAAAGATTGTAACTCATTGCTACAGGATTTACTCTGCAACTTTAGAGAACTCGGGAAGAAAAATCCAATATGAACTTTGAGAGATCTGTTGCTGTTAAAAGCACTGAGATAGACTAATGTTCTTACTTGATATATAAATAAATATTATGTGCCTTATTTCAAATAAAAATCCGATTGCATCATCAAGTACTTGCATTCATAAATTTGCTCTTTCAAAGGAAAGCTTATATCAAAGCAAAAACAGGTTTGTGCAAATCTCAGGTTTAAGCAAATCTTAGGGAAATCCACATACCAAGCTATTAACCAAATTGATTGATACACCATTATGTTCAAATTGTGTTAAGATTTTGGTGGGGACTAATTGGAGATGGAACTAACAAAGGGAAATGGCTTAATCTAAAAATTAACCTTTCGACATAATATTTGCTCAGTTTGACCCTAATACTTTTGTATCATATATTTCCCAATCAAATTTAGACCATATATCTCTCTGTGTGTGTGTACATGCACAAAAATTTTTCTTACCATTCTGTCTTCCCATGGAACTATCTTGGATCAAAACTACTTTTAGATAACCTTTTCACTGCTGTTTGTGGCTATTTTTTACTCTTCTGTATAGAAAGGCAATATGTTGCTCCAAAGGAATAGTTACCAAGAGGGTTAATTTCAAATTGGTATTAAAATATTGAATGAGATGATTGCTGAATGATGAGTGCTTTCCAGTTTCTTCTTTCATCTCAGTTGGATCTAAGAAATGCTCCATGATCTTGTTAACAAGATGCCTAAGAGATGTCTTAGAGATTATTCAGTGAACAGGTGTCTCAGTATTAAGAAACTGAGTTCACACATCCCACAGAACTATGGTTTACCTAACATCTTATTTGAACTAAGCACAGTTTGCTTAGTTTGCACAAGCTAGGCCAAAACTACAATCTATTTACAATGAAATAGATGTGCATAGTTATTATGTCTGTGGGACCAGGGGTGAAATCCAGCCCTGACTGTTTCTGGAGAACCAATAGGAGAAATTTTGAGCAGTTTGGAGAACTCGTAGCGGAAATTTTGGGTAGTTCGGAGAACTGGCAAATACCACCTCTAGCTGACCCCAGGATGGGGTGGGAATGGAGATTTTGCAATATCCTTCCCCCAGGAGTGGGGAGGGAATGGGGATTTTGCAGTATCCTTCCCCTGAAAGGGGGGGGGATGGAGATTTTGCAGTATCTTTCCCCTGACACACCCACAAAACTACACCACGCCCACCAAGCCATGCCCACAGAACCAGTAGTAAAAAAAAATTGGATTTCACCACTGTGTGGGACATATTCTGGACAGCTTTATAACAAACCAGAATAGATGTTTAAATGACTGGTGGTGTCAAGAGCATTCTAAGATTTTTAAATGGTAATTTTCCTGTCTCTTACCTGAGACTTTTTGTAAGCAGAAAGCTAGATATTATTTCTTATTTATTGTATTTTTAGAGCACCCAGAGATCTTTGTGTAATTATTGAAACTTAAACTTTTTTCAAAGTACTTACAATGTGTACAATCTGAAAGGTATTGTTGAATGCTGTAATTTTATCAATGTAGAGGATGACAAATTACAGATGATTTGTTAAACTGTCATCCCAAACAATATGGACAGACTGGAAAATGTATTTTGTTTTTGACGAGGAACTTTGGAAGTGCAGATGTGATTTTACAAACTGCTACAGTAACACAAAATGGAAATATTTCTGAAGGGGGAATTTTTTCAGTGGCTTTGACTAGCTGTTTATCAACTTGCTTCTTTATATTATTCTTTCTAGCCTAGAGGTTTTAGAATGCTGATATTACGGATTATAAACTATAAAATACTTAATTTCTTAGCATACTTCCAAATGTGTTTGTACATAGATATGAACATGGTATTTTCCTTTATAAATGCATCATTATGAAAACTAAATTCATCTTAATCAAGATATAAAGCTTCAATAACAGATATCCTGCCTATCAAATCCCCCCATCCCTTAGAAGGTAAACTCTCTTCCACCTGATCACTCTTTTCTTATAATTTGCTTCCATATAAAAGGAGCAAGTAAGCTGTGTTATCATAATGAACTGGATAAATAATTCCCCAAACAGATTAAAACTAACTATAACTTGAAAAGGGTGGGTAGGTAGGGGTGTGAAGTAATTATATTTTATTAGCTAGCAAAACACAATTTTTTGCTTTCAAAGGATAATTCTATGTAAATCATCTTAATTAGAAATGTCAGAGAAACCTGTGAAGATCATAGCTAGCAACTAATTTCCTATGTATGGGTTATAATTTAAACCACATGGATCTCTCACTGTGTGGCAATATGCTGGCTATGAAATAAAGTTGGGAGTGTTGTCTGAGGTTATTACTATGTAAATGTGTGATGATTTCAGACCACTGCTGACTTGCTTAGTGATTAAAGAGAATTCTGAGGTCTCCAAAGATTGTGCTCTTTGGAAGGGCCTGGAGCAAAAAAAAAAATTAAAGGTGCTGAAAGGTGTTTGAACTTTAAAGGTCATGATTTTCTTTACCATTTTTTATTTTCCAGCAGTGTTTATAGGAAGGGTTTTTCCCCCTTTGCTTATAGCTTTTCAGCTAGTAACTCTGTAATGATCTCTGCATGAAGGAAATATAAAAGAAAATCACCATAATATATTTGTCAAGGTATACAGGAATTATGTAATTAAAACCCTAATTTCTGACCTCCGTTTTAGATTCAAGAAGAGGTGAGCTGGAAGAAATGTGTAGATTAGATTTTATGTTCTTATAGTAAAGCAAGCAATATAAATTACTGTTAGGAGAACAGGAGATTGAATAATCTGTGGTTTGACCTCATAATTCCTGTCTTTATTTGAAGACATATCCAAAGATCAAAATATTATACTCAAAGTTAATAACTTGGATTACTATTAGTTACATTATTTTGACAGATAGTATTTGCATTTCATTTCAAATACCTGTTCTCTGCTCAAATATTCTTAGTACATTAAAATGTCACTACTTTTAAGAAAATAAAACTTGATTGAATATTATATATCATACTTTATGCTACCTAAAATAATTTGCTATTCTCACTACCCTGTTTTCCCCAAAATAAGACCTCCCTGGATAATAAGCCCAATCGGGCTTTTGAGCGCATGCACTAAAAATAAGGCCTCCCCGAAAATAAGCCCTCACTGAAAATAAGCCCTCACTGAAAATATTTAAATGCATGTGCAGCTGGTCCCCGCCATTTCCTCTGGTTAGGGTTAGGGTTAGGGAGACAGAGCTGGAAATCAGGTAATACTGCAAGAGGAGGCCCATCTTGTTTCACACACCTCAAAATAATAAAACCTCTCCGAAAATAAGGCCAAGTACTTATTTCGGGGTTCAAAAAAATATAAGACAGGGTCTTATTTTTGGGGAAACACAGTATTAGTGTCTTTTATCCCTATCTTATATGTGCCCACACCTCTACACCCATATTTCGTTATTGATAAGAATAGTTAACTGGGTGTTTTCATAACATAAGGATGACTTTGGACTTCCATTTTAGGGAATGCTGAGATTGTGACAAAAACATCCCCAGCTTCTATGTAAAGGCAAGTGCTACATAGAAGGAAACAGCCTCTAGGAGACAACCCTTCCCAAATAACCCTCTTTGCTTCATTTTACAGCATCTAGCCATCTGCCAACAAAAGGCAGATTAAAGCCAGCCAAATTCAATTTCTACTCACTGCTGCCACAGCTCGACATCTGGGGCTAAAGTGTCCCCAACAAAGCGAACATGACAGCCACATTGCTTTTTTGTCACATCCAGTAGCATGTTGATCTTCTGAAAGTCTCATAAAAATTTATTGATGTCTCCCATATTGCTGTGATTGGGAAGAAAAGTGTGTGCGTGCGTATGTGTGTATTAATGCTTCTGGAATAGATTTGATTTGATATGTCTTGTTCTATTGTCAGCATCTGTTTAGCAAGCCTTTTTAATACTTTCTGGCTGCCGATCAGTCATCCCTAGCTTGGGATGCTGACTTGCATACAAATTTTATTATTAAGTACAATTCTTTCTCTCCACCATCTCCTCCTACTCCCCTAACCACCACCCCCATCCATCCATCACCCACCCTCCCCAAGAAACAGAGGGGAATCTCCAGCTGTGGGAGTCATGCAGTGCAAAACATCAGCCTCAGTAACATATATCAGAGCCCTATTTTTGCCTGTTGCAGGTGCTTTGTATTGGTAAATCGAATCATGGGGAAATCATTTATTTCCTAATGCTGTTTGTGGCATGTTAGTGAGAGAATTTACATGAGAGAGATTACTTTAATAACCAAAAAAATTACAGTGTGGGGTCTCCCCGCCCCATCGCCTTTGATATGTAATTGTTTCAAATTTAACCTGTCTCGAGTGAGGTTGAAAGGCATTATTAAATGTGAAGCATCTTGTTCCGGGGAAGGAAGGGAAAAAGCGGGAGGATCACCGTGGTGTGAACCTCCTTTCAGCCGTTAAATAGAAATGGAGTGAAATTAACAAATCAGCCAACCAAATAGAGAAGGAATTCCTATAGTTTGCAGAAAAGCCTATTTAATTTTAGTTATTTTCTACTCATCCACCCCATGTCATCTTTTCTTCAGATCCAGCTCTGTATGATGTCTATGTTTTTCGTTCCTGAGACTGAGATTGTATATCTATTCTATTTGAAAGCTGTTATATGAACTAGCCCGAGTGTTTTGTGAATGCCTGGAACTGCTGAGAAATGTTACTTAGATTTAGAAATGTAGCTGAACATCGAATTCTCTCTCAGTGGAGACTACTGATGGCCAACTACAGGGTAACAGGGCAGTTCATATGAATAACCCAGCCCATGGAAGGTACCATTTGTTAATGTGTGTGGGCAGTTATGTGGAAACAAGATTGGTTCAAACAGGATAATGAATACTATAGCTTTTTAGTAGTATCTGTACTCCAGCATCAGTAGTCACAGGAAGTAGCATATTGTTTGCTGCCCATAGTATAGCAAGTTTCTATTGGTTTTATAGAAATGCACTCTATGAGAGCCACAGTGGTATAAGAGGCCTTGAATTCTAATCTTCCCAATAACCATGAAATCCAAAATGTGGGCCAGTTTCATTCTTTCAGGCAATCTAACTTCATAAGGATGTTATGGGGAAGATAGGAAACAGGAGCATTATAAAAGTTGGGTTGTACCAACTAAAAGTAGGATTAATGATAATAATAATAGGTGCCTTGGGTGCAATTCCAAAACAACTGAAACACCTTTTGGCCACCATCGGCATGGACAAAATCACCATCTGTGAATTGCAAAAGGCAACTTTACTTGGAACAGCTTACACCCTGCAATGATACCTTTAACACCATCAAACGCCAACATCTGCCTATCCCAGGTCCATGGGAAAGACTTGATAGGTGGATAAAAATGCCAAATTCAGTCTAAACTTCTGGCTGACTATGCGACCAACAACAACAACAACAACAACAACAACAACAACAACAAAAATAATATATTTTAAGAAGCTACTTGGTTGATACCTAGGATGCTGGCAGCAACCCGTATCAACCACCAGAACCAGTCAATATTTGTGATACATTTTTAAATGTTCAGTTGACTGAGTTTCATGTTTAATGAATAAAATAGATAATAATAAAAATAATAACAGATCAAGCAATTGCAGCTTCCTGCAATAACACCAGCGGAACTACAAAAACTGTGCTACTTGGAACATCATATATTTTAAGAAGATACTTGGTTGATACCTAGGACGCTGGCAGCAACCCATATCAACCATTAGCACCAGTCAATTGTATTTGTGACACATTTTCAAATCTTCAGTTGACTGAGTTTCATGTTTAATGAATAATAATAATAATACTAATTATACAATATATGATGATGCTTTTCTAGAACACCTATAAACCAGAAATACAGTCCCTCACATACTGCATTGAACATGGATTTCATGCAGGTTTCTGTTCTAATAGCAGTCTGAAGAGCCAACCAAATAAAGAATGCCTTTATTTTTCTTTTTGCTTTGTCTCAGGCCTAGCTAAACTGGAAGAAACCCATTTAATTTAAGTATTGCCTGAATAAACATGCAGCCAGAGCATGATGTTTTCATTAATCTATATGCTCCAGTATTTTATGTAACATACAGAGGGATGTGATATATTTTCTCAGTTTCTAGATTTTGTTTCCTTTAACACTTTGCTCTATGCTTCAATTCCCAGTTATTTAAGGATTTAATGCCCCACCCAGCTAAATTGCATGGGGATCCAAAAGAAGTCTGAGTCTTGCTGAACGGTTAAATTGTTTCTTTATTTATATACCATTAATATCCCATCTTTGTTGTATGGCACTCATAAAGTGGCTAATGATAATTTTTAAAACACAGAACTACTGAAATTCAAATGGAGAAAGCTTGGCTTGAAAGGTAGGTCTTGATTCCTTTCAAGAAAGCCAAAAGATTGGTTGAAAGAATATATTCCATACATCGGAACCAACAGAAGTCAAATTCTCATGTCTCTGACAAAGGAGCAGCCTTTCCTTCTAAATTATATATCCAGAATGATTCATACCAAGGATTTAAGCTATTTAAGTATTTAGTGATTAAACCTGTATTTTAAATTATATCTGATAAACAATTAACAATGAATACAGATCTTCAACATGGTTGTAATATGTTCCTTTTATCATGAGCCACATGAGGCCTTACATTGTATGCTAACAGAAGTTTTTGGACATTACCTCGAGAGCTGCTCCCCAAATCAATGTCCTGTGTAATATAGAACTGAAATACTGTAGAAACTTTCTGTAGTTTGGTGGCTGAAGTTTCGTCTTGCATAATAGAAATTTCAATGTCAATCCCTAATCCACTTCTATGTTAATAAGTCTCTTTCCTCAGTTTTTTAAGGTTATATAAGATTAGAAATAGCAACTATGCTCTCCAGGGTTTTGAGGAGGAAAAAATGAAATGCAAGTTTAATAATGGGTAATCCCTGACTTACAACAGTTCAATTAGTGACTGATCAGAGTTAAAACAACACTGAAAAGAGTGACTTATGACCATTTTTCACATTGACGACCATTGCAGTATATCCATGGTTATGTGATCAAAATTCAGGTGCTTGGCAACTGATTCATATTTATAATGGTTGCAATGTGAGCGACCTTCTGACAAGCTTAGTCAATGGGGATGTCAGATTCACTTAACAACTGTGTTACCTAATTTACCAACTGTAGTGATTCACTTAACAACTGTGACAAGAAAGATCATAAAATAGGGCAAAAGTCGCTTAACTGTTTCACTGAGCAACAGAAATTTTGGGCTCAATTGTGGTCGTAAGTTGAGGACTACCTTTAATACAAATTGAAGTAGGAGTATGGTACAATTATGATCTTTCAGCTTCTAGAATTTTACTCTGATGGATATGAATTTTATGAAGAGAGTTTTACAAATAAAGCAAGTAGGACTTTGAAATCCTCCTTTGGGAAGAGGTTCCCCTACATCTATTTATGTTTTCTTCTTTTTCTATTTTGATAGTAAGAATGCTTTACTGAAGGATGTCATGGCCCCAGGCACTCCCAAGGTAAGTGAGCCAAATCTAGTAATCTTTTGTTAATTTCCATTATCTTTTCTGTTTCTACAAATGTTACATTATTTATTTGATATAATTTCTCTTTTCATCTTTTTTCTGCTTTTCTCCATGACACACAGAATCTTCCTCCCTCCCTCCATCCCTCTGTGCCTAACTCTACAACAATTGTTGGGCATAGGATGCTTGTTAAAGCCATTACTGTCTTTATGCACACAGATCCCTCAGGATAGTATCTTGGGGCATAGTGAACATATTTAGAAAATGGGCAGAATAATTATTCTAAAATAGTTCTAATGTAATTGGTATTAGCCTCTAAAACCCATACCTTCATTTTGAATGTTTGGAAAGCTGAGCATGCCAGCATCCCTGCCTGTTCTTTTTACCAACTATTCATATATTGGATCATAGAGATCGTATTACCAGTTAGTGCAAGGTTAAACTATATAGAGCTACAGAGTTAGGATGCTGGCCATATTTCCCTACAAAAGCGTGCTTCGCGTAATTGAGAGTCATGGTGTCACATTTTATCATAAGCTTCTAGTGTTATGTGTATTATGTCCTATGTTATAGTGTTTTAGTACTGCTCTAGCAGATTAAGAGCCATGATTATTAATAACAGCAAATGCAACTGAGGCAACCATGAAAATACAGAATGCAAGAAAAAGTTTCAGTTACAAATCAGGAATCTTCAGACTTGCATTTGAGATTTAAAAATGTAGAAAATGAAAGAGCATCATGAGAAAAAGCTCGTCTCATACATTCTGCTTATGCTCATTGCTGGATTGTGATATCTCTTCAAATACCAAGCCTGAAAAAGAATTAAATCAGCATATTAGCTGTTTGGAGGTAAATATTTGTGACAGTTACTAGATAACCAATAAAAGTCCTTTTCTCCTAGCAGGGATGAATCTTAGAAGCTTCAAACAACAAAGAATCTAATTTGTTTTGAAGGGGGGATTAAAACAGAATAGTGGAAGGGGTCCTATGTAACCAAAATTACATATCTGCTGGGACCACAGATTCTCTTCTGTGCACCCTCTCTCCTGAAAGAATATTCAGAAGGATCTTCTGGCATTTTTTTTCCCAGCCATTTGGCCAAAAATTGTTATTAGCATTTGGATGAAGAGCTGGCTTGCAGATCCAAAAAAATATACTTAAAACAACGCCAAACTTACAATGACTATGCTGTCTGATTGTCCTGGGAATTGTTGTTCCTCAGCATCTGGAAAGCCACAGATTCCCTACTTCTAATGTACGGCTTTAATTTGCTGCATTATTATCCATAAGGAACTGTCATTCATGACACTCATGACAAGGTGTTAGAACAGATGTGTTGGGACTATAACTGCCTCTTGAGCTTCTTTTGACTAGGAATTCTGGGAATTGTAGTCCCAATGCATCTGGAGGGCGGACAATTGTGGAAGCCTGAGTTTCTGTATATTCAGTCACTTTGCTCAATTATATGGGTGAATCCCTCTTGATTGTGTTTAATGCTCTCTTTCTCTATACATTATTAAAATTACAGATTACAGCAAAAACTGCTTAGACAACTCCTGGTCTTTCCTTAAGATGCAGAAATCCTTTCTCTTAATGATAACACATCCTCATCAGCTTTCATCAGCATGAAATCCTAAATATAGTATCTAATAAGGACTTCCTTAGGAATGAATATTGTTATGATAAAACACAAATGTGTACTGTAATTTACAATTTTCTGTTTCCTGCTCTATCTGCTGTTCCTGATTCCGAACCAATGTTTAACACAATTTCCAGGACTTTATTACATAAATTTGTATTTAGTTTTATTTGGTACACCTTTCCTAGAAATGGAATTCCCAAGATTCTTGTTTGTTTATTCATTTTGAAGATTTCACTGTTTGATCTCCAGGGCTGCTAGCATATTCAAATAATAAAAGATAAATAAAAGTTATAGTATTTGCACCTACAACTAGTGGCAGAAATATGACGAAAGTAGGGCAAGGTTGGTGGGCAGATTTTAGGAAAGTACACTTGCCAGTAGGCTACTACATTCTTACCAAACATGTTTCTCTAAGAGATAGTACTGCTTCTGAAAATAAGTTTGACTATATCTGCACTTGCTGGTTATTGCATTTATTCCAAATACCACATCTTTTTTTTCCTGAAAGTCTCGCTTTGAATTAAAAGCACCTATCCTCACAAAAGAAAATTTTCAGGGTTATCAGGTAGTTGGTGAAAGTTTTGAATGGGAACCAGTTCAGTCCTGAACTGTACCCGGTATCTGTTTCCTGCCATAGATTGCTCCCAAAGCCCAACATAAGTATTAGACTCTGCATATGGAATCATAGGGTAGGCAGCAGAAGAATGGAACTAGGAAGTGACTGAGCTCTTGTTTGAAAATATTGTTGTTTCCATAGTTGGCCTGATTATTTTCTTGGCAGATATTTGACTTGGCCAACTCTTGACAGATTGTTGCATTATGTACTTGCAATGGGATGTAAAAAAATATTAAGTGTCAAATAAATCAGAGTCTCATTCCACTCAATTTTGCTATTTACCGTGTTTCCCCAAAAATAAGACATGTCCGGATAATAAACCCAATCGGGCTTTTTAGCGCATGCGATAATATAAGCCACCCCCGCAAAATAAGCCCCCCCCACCAACTACTTACACGCATGTGCAGCTGGTCCCACCATTTCCTCTGGTTGCTTGCCGCACAACCAAAATGAGTTGAGGTGAGGCCAGAGGGGGGGGGGAAGGGGGGGACATGTTCTTCGTGCCGGCTGAGCGGCAGGTGGGGCGGGTGAGAAGTTTGATTGAACTTGTGAGAAGGCTTTCTTTTATAGTGTGTTTCCCTGAACATAATGGCAAGGAATGAGACACACATCCTGCTTTTCACCTGCCCTATCTGCCATCACCAAATTGCATCCCTAAAGGGGGCGGGTGGCTAAGTGAGGGGCAGGAGCTGTGTCATGCCCGGTGAGGGGGAAAAGAGACGGCAAGGAGAGACAAGTCTCACTCCTCGCGTCTCGCTTCTCCCCCACCCCACCTGTCACCCCTCTCAATAAAGAGACAGCAGGGAAGGGAAGCAGCTGTTGTCATTAGGGTGGGGTGGGACATGTTGGGCCGCTCGGCCGGCGCAAAGAACAGGGAGGGGAGGCAACGGCAGCAACGGCACATCCAGCCCCATGGCCGCCGCCTCCTGCACTCCCAAAATAATAAGACCCCCCGATAATAAGGCCAAGCCCTTGTTTGGGGGGGTCAAAAGAAAATAAGACCCTGTCTTATTTTCAAGGAAATACGGTAAGATAACTAGAACTTATTTTGGTCTGAGACCGCAAATAAAAGTTATTATTATTAACTAGAACTGGAATAGACCAATTTCTCAGGTGTATATATGTATGAACATCTATCCATTTTCTGATCACTAGATAAAACCAGACTTGTCTTTCTCTTGGCGAGGAAGAAAGAAATAAGCTGACATTAGTCTTTTTTTTTTTTATTTGATTTATATGCCGCCCTTCTCCGGAGACTCAGGGCGGCTTACAATGCGCTAAGCAATAGCCTTCATACTTTTGTATATTTATACAAAGTCAGCTTATTGCCCCCACAAACTGGGTCCTCAATTTACCTACCTTAGAAAGGATGGAAGGCTGAGTCAACCAATCTTTATTCTGTATAGTATAGAAGTATAGTATATTTCCCTTTTGTTTATATATCCATAAGGCTGGACCAAGGATCATGACTTGGAATCACTGACACAGTGTCAGTACAAGTGTGGCCATAACAAATTCTTTTTCCATTGCTATTTGTAAGAAAAAAGAATTCCAGTCAATTTTGTTACATAAAGTAATTCTCTCACTATGGCCTTTTCTATTCAAGAATCTATAAATAATGTCTGGATCTTTCTTTCTTTCTTTCTTTCTTTCTTTCTTTCTTTCTTTTTCTTTCTTTCATTGCGGTGTGATGGCACAATGGTTAGAATGCAGTATTGCAGGCTAATTCTGCTGACTGCCAGGTGTTCGATTTTCATCGGCTCAAGGTTGACTCAGCCTTCCATCTTTCCGAGGTTGGTAAAATGAGGACCCAGATTGTTGGGGGCAATATGCTGACTCTGTAAACAGCTTAGAGAAGGCTGTAAAGCACTGTGAAGCAGTAGATAAGTCTAAGTACTATTGCTAGTTCTTTTTTGACTTTGCTTTTAATAGTTTTTTTAATCAATTAAGAAGAAAATGAGCAAAATAAAAGAAACAAAAATAAAATAGATTTTCAAGCAATACTGTATAAGATTATTTTTTTAAAAAAAAAATAGAAACATTGAATTAGAGTTGAAAATCAAAATATCTTCAATTTATCAATTTAGGACTTTATTAAAATCAAGCACCCTAGCCCCATCTCCCCTAATATGGGCATTGTGCATATGCATAAATGCATTGATGCATAACCGTCAGAATGCTCAACCACAAACATGCCGTGATGAAACTGCAAAGTAGATGGAGTATTTTTATAGCTTATTTACAATTTCTAGTTGTAAATGTTTTACTTTGTTTCCCAAATATATGAGCTAATGAGTGCTTGATCACTAAATCTAGATGTCCAGTCAGTTTTAAACTCCTTTTCCCACAGCTCCTTCATAGCTTATTAGACCACTTTTTTGTCTCGTACATTATTGTCTGTGCCCAGTTATTAAAATCTCAAAGGAGAAAGTACTTGATGAAATTGTCTCCGGATATTTTACTATAGACAATGTGCTCTTTTCTGAAATTTCTCTCTAGAGTTTGAGTTGGGAAAGATATGATATAGTATCAGGGCCCTTTGGGTCTATAGATGTTAGAAACAGCATTGCTAGGTACTTCTATGATGACCTTGGGGAAATTATAAAATACCTCAGGGCTTCATATTTAAAAGTAAAAGACAATTAAAAGATGAATAATTAAATCTGCTCGTTGTGGCTGTAGGGAGAAGGGAAAAACCAAAGAACCGTCTATTGTTTTTGAAATATGTCAGTAGTTAGGGCTAGTATTCATGCCAGAGAAGATAGTAAGAATATTGGTTCTATATAAATAAGTTAAAATTTTGATTTACTGAGACAGTGGTCCTAAACATTGTTTGTTGAAAGGAAATTTTTATTGAAATCAGTGAGTTTACTTCCAGGCAAATAAATTTAAGGTCAAAATGTCTTTTCTATTTTTCCATCTTTTTTTTTAATTTTTCAGGAGAAATAGAAACTATCTGCTTCTGATTACTTAACATTAGTTCAAACATAGTTCATAATTCAAGCTTATGAACTGTGAGATAGACAATAAAGGTGCTCTAATCTGAAATCAAGTTCAGGCATGACTTCTCTCTAAACAACCAAATAGAAATTTATTGAAATGCTTTAAGTTTTAGGAACATTGCCTAAATCTTACAGTAGATTTATATTTTAAAAATATCTCAAGTTCAATGCAAGGCTGAGAATTGGCTATTACCAATCAATGTAGAAAATATTAAATTAAGTGAGGAGTAGGGAATGATGGACAGTTGATGACTTGTGGACTTCAATTCCCAGAATTCCTGAACGAACCATACTGGCTCAGGAATTCTGGGAGTTGGTCCACAAGTCCTAAAGGGGCCATAGTTTGCCACCTCTAAGTTAAATGGACCAATGCCATGATGCAAATTGATGTAGATTTGAAGTGATTTGATGTGATTATGATGTTACAAAAGGGTAGAAAATGAAAGTATGATTGTGTGGGCAAAAAACATAGGGCACACTATTAATTTGGCTGACTGGGAAATAATTTGGAATAGAAACTATAAATTGACAAGAGTGGCAGCGTTTAAAGAAAATAAGTATAAAATGTTGTACAGATGGCACTTAGCCCCTACAAGACTAACCAAAATCTACCCAAATTTAAGACCAAATTGTTGGAAATGCGACCACCACCAGGGTACCTTCTTTCACATGTGGTGGACATGCCCCAAGGCGATCAAATATTGGAAAAAGATTCGAAAATGGATCCAGGAAGTAATTGAGGAAAACAGAATTGGCACTTGAAACCTTTCTCCTGGGAGTACTAAAGAGGACATATGAGAAAAGAAAGAGATATTTAATTATACACATTATCATGGTATTATAGCTAATAGTAATAATATGATTAATACTGGATCTGCTAGATGATCACTGGACAACTTTCTTTTCACTTTATTCTAAAAGCAGGAAATGCATCCAGTTGGCAGAATCCTTTGTTTGAAAATGTATAAGAACTGTGGTTTTGAATTCATAAGTTGTTCAGACCTTTAGGTATTCATACTTTCTGAACCTATTGCGCAATACAATAAAACTGATTCTGGCTGACCCCAAAGGGATGTCTCTTATATCCTTTCTTCCATAACAACGGCAGCCAGAATAGCATTGGAAAGAAAAGGGAATACCACCAGAAGAACGTTTAATTCGGAAAATTTTAGAATGCGCTGAGATGAGCAAATTAACATATGAGATTGATGAGAAAGAGGAATCGGAATACTATATGGTGTGGGGATTATGGTATAGATGGTTGGAAGATAGAATAAAGAAAGGAAGAGAAAGAGCTTAGAACGGCCAAGCAAGGGAGCAAGTTAGGAGATACTATAATACTATAAGAATGTATTCAATCTGTATTTATATTACCATTGTCAAACCGATATTCTATGTATTGTACTATAACGTAATTTAATAAAAATTAATAATAAAAAAAGAAAAAAAGAAAATGAAAGTATCCTACATCCATGCAGACTGGAAAAAGTCTTCTTCTTCTCCCTCAGTTCCCTTTGCATTTTGAATTTACCTGGTCTTGAAAAAGTGCCGGAAAATAAAAATGCTGGTTTTCACAACTTGGAACTGATACTTCTGGTGCTATGATAAAGCACAACAGAGGCTGCTATCATTCATTGCATTGGGGTTACAGTTCTCGAGTGATAACAGCTATTAACAACACTTTGACTGCTTCCCCACTATGCAGGGGAGGGCAGGAGACTGAAAACATGTCAAGCCATCACCTCCATGTTAAGTGATAAGTACCTATTTAGATGGCAGAGTTAAAGTCCAACGCATCAGGCAGGAAACACTTACCGCAGAGAGAAGGAAAAGGCCAGAGAGAGATACAAAAAGCAGGGTTAGGGTATTTGTTGTGCTGACAGCAGCTGTGATTGATTGTTTAAAAGAAATAAACTGCCTGTGTTTTCAGGGCTATCAAAAAGCAGGAGCCCAACACTTAATAGTTTCAAATGGGTGGCCTTGAAAGGAAACAAAGTGTCACTGCTGCCAGCTCAGTGTTTGCCACTACTGACTCTTGACCTGCCTCTTAGAGAGGGGAGGAGGACGTTAGGATGGGAGAGTGGCAGTGAGCATGCATTGCAATTGTGAGGCCTTTTTCAGTGTGATGATGGGACAGACCAGCTGGATCTGCAAATGGAAGTAAAAAGGAAAAGTGGGAAGTGGTATGAAAAGACTGGAGGGGAGAGAAAAGGGAAAATATGAAAATAACCTCAGATCCACAACCTTGCATTGAGTAAGGGCTTCAGAAATGAAGGGACCCATGTGATTTTCCACTAAGAATAATCATAAACTCATTTGCACTTAATCACAATACATTTGTGTCTGGCATCTTTTCTTTTTCCTGCCATGTCCTCCCAGTATTTTTAAAGCTCGTCCACAGAAGTGAGACGTATTTAAGACATCCTTAGATCAGAAATAACTCACAGATTATTTTTAGAGGACATGTCCTCATGATCCAGGCTCTGTCTCAACCTCAGTCTACTGGCATGGCAGCCTAAATTCATTTTTAGCTGTTCTGGTCTTAAAATAGCATTTTCTTCATTTCTTCTGACACAGGTTTTGTAGTACAAACAATTTATGACATCTCATCCACTACCTTAATGATGATTTGGTCAGGGATCCTATTGGCTGTTTATGGCTGCTGTGATCTCACCCTGTCTCATCACTGGATAATGCCCTCCATGCCCTTTTTGATTTAAGCTGTAGGACAAGCCAGTCATCTGATTTTTATTTCTACATAATTCCAGATCTGTGCTTCACAAAGTGCTACCTGAAAGACTACTAGATTTCTTATTAAAGTATTTCAAGAGAGTTGCTTGAAAGGAAAAATTGACTGCAGGTCAATTCAAACCGGGAAAGAAATACATTAATTGTTTTGTCCCAAATGAGTGCGAAAGAGAGATTAGTTCTGCTTGAGTTCAGACCACTATTACAGCTATGTATCTAATCACTGGGTTAGCCCAGGTGTTAATTGCCTTGATGGTATTTCCTCCACTGAGTTTTGACTTTTAGATCTTCACTCTCATGATATATTTACTTCTAACCTTCTTCTTGACTTCAGTGTGATTGATGCTGTCAGGCTCATCCAGATGCTTGATGTTATTTCCATAGGGCATCTTGATTCCTTCAATTTTTGGTATTTTCTCCTGTTGATGGTAAGAGTGGCACATTTGCCCAGTTCAAACTCAATCACAATATCTTGGCTGCATATGCTGAAAGTGTTGAGCAGCGCTTCTATTTCAGATGGGGTTTTTCCATACAGTTTCAGATCGTCAATGTAATGGAGATATAGAATAGCTGGGCAGATATTTTCAATGGCAGTATTGTTGACAAGGGGAGCGGTCCAATAACAAATAGTGGTGGTGATAGGGAATCGCCTTGAAAGATTCCTTTTTTGATAATAACCTCTCTCTGTTACCATTGATCAGCAGCCCTGTCTTCCATTGTGCCATCAGTCTTTGCACAGAACTCAGGAGTTCTGTGCAAAGAGCAGAACAGGAGTCGGTAGAACTGATGTTCTACTGACTCCTGTTATTTCTAGGAATTTAATTATCCAATCATATGGCAGGCAGTTGAATGCATTCTTCTAATCAATCCACGCTACGTTCTAGTTGGTCGTCCTTCTCTTACACTTTTCTAAAATCATTTTGTCAATTAGGAGCTGATCTTTTGTTACTCTGTTATTAGGGTAGTTTCCTTTCTGCTCAGGTGGAAAAAGCTTGTGTTAGATGCTGTTGTTTGCAACAGCTGTCACATCAGTTAGTAATTTGAAACTTGTTGGTAAGCAGGTAATTGGCCTGTAGTTCTCTTGTGCTGCCCCTTTTGATGGGAATTTTTTAATCAGGTAAGTTTTGCTTTTTATTAACCTTTATACCTTGGCCACCTAATGAGAAGAGAGGACTCATTGGAAAAGACCCTGATGCTTGGCAAAATTGAAGGCAAAAAGAGAATAAAACGGCAGAGGATGAGATGGTTAGATAGTATCGTTGATGCAACAAATATGAATTTCAGCAAACTTGGGAGACAATGGAGGACAAGGGAGCCTGTCATGCTATGGTCCTTGGGGTCGCAAAGAGTCAGACACAACTTAGCAACTGAACAACAACCAAGGTTTTGCCAGATGTTAACCAATCTTCAATTTCATCTCCTTGCACTAATTGTTAAACTGCATGGCAATGAGTGAGTGTAAACCAGTCAGATGTTTCAACCCAAAACCATGCAATTCATCTTCACATGTTAATCAATTCTTGATTTTCCTTGCCCTTTCCTATACAATTTCTGCTGTTATTACAGGTTATTTAATTTCAGCTTCTTTTTTTATTCTTATTCCCCTCTTTTATCCAAGTTGCATTCTTGTTGTGTTTCTTTGGGTTGTCCCATAGTTGTAGTCAGAACTGCACTATTTCTTCTTTGTCAAGCGTTGACTGGTTTATTGCAGCCTCTCTATTAATGGATTGGTAGAAACATTTCTGGTTCAATTGAAATTGGAAATTCTGCCTGTAGTGTGGAATTCAAGCTTTGTGTCTGCTCATCTTCTTGGCTATAGCTTTTATTTGCTGCTTTTCTTTCATTTGTTCTAGCTTGCTTGCATCTGATGTTAGCATGCTGATCTTATTTTCCAACCTGAGCTTCCATTTTGGCAGTATACTGTTTGGCTTGTTTGTTAATTTTGCATCTAAGATATTCAGTCATAATGCTTCCATACCATACATTAATTAGTGTGTTTCTTGCAGTGAGCTGGTGCTTATATTTGATATTATAGTATTGGCATTTTTTAATGCTTGTGCTAGCTGTTTCTTCGGAACAAGCTGCAATCAGGCAATCTTACTTCTGCTCTGTTCTTCTGCTCTATACATTCAGTTATTCTTTCTTTCAGTTCCTCTTGTTTTTTAGTTAGAAGACTTTGTTCTTTGTGAGGAGAAGGCAGAAGAGAAGATGCCTGGTTTGGGAATGAAAACAATTCAGTATCTATGCTGAGATTGTGAACAATTCAATATCTATGTTGGCATCTTCTACTGATGATTCCCACTGATTTGTCTCTACAGTCTGAGCTACTTCGGGCAAGGCTTTGGTTTTTTGGCCTGAGTAGTCTCTTGAAGTTCTTGCCGTTCTACTTCAATGGATGCTTTATTTTGTATTATAAATTGATATTGATCTGCTAACTTCTTTTCAGTAATTTCTGATTCTAGATGTTGTCCTTTCCAGAACTAGTGCATTTTTAAAGATATCCTTTTCTGAATCCTCTTCTTGACGAACTTGATTTGTAATAACTGATCATTGTTTCTTTGCTATTATTAATCTTAATAGTAATAAGGTAGTAATGGTCCTAAGTGTTACCAGGCTGCATTATTATAATTCAGTTGGATCCAGAGAATCATAAAAAATATACAAATAATGATTTCTGCATACTTCCCTTGTTAGGGTAATAATAATAATGAGAAGGTTGAACACTATTTCTTGTTTGTTTGTTGTATACATCTTATCAGTATATACCTCTATTGGCTGTTATATCTCTGAGTATAAGGGAATACATTGAACTGGTGACACTCCAACCTTATGTAGAGGTGCTATTGGTCTGGATTCATTTTTTATTCCTAATTAAATAAAACCCATCTCTTGTTTCTTATTGAAAGGACAGAGTTCTGGAATTTAGGTTTCAGGCTTCTATCCTCTAGTAGGAAAAATTCATGTAGTACTAAAAAGAAACAGGTTATGAAGTTCAAATTAAAGAAAAATTGATCAATTTATAATATCGTTTTGGGTTTTATACAGGTTCCTACATTTTAAAACCCATTGCTTAAAGAATCTTCATTATGAATATGTATTCATAATTAAATTAAATATGATTAATTAAATTAATTAATCATAATTAATTAAATAAAACCCATTGCAGTCTTTTCATATAAATAAACCAACGTAGCCTGAGCATATTTTGTTATTTATAAAAATATTGCCCTAAATATCCATTTATGTTGCAAGTTTAGAGAATGTGTAATCCTCCCAATGTTGCTGAGCTAAAACATCCAGAAGCCCCAGCCAATAGGATCAGGGTTTGAGAAACATCTAGAAAGCAACTCTGGGGGAGAAAGGATTTTTTTCTTAAATAGTCCTGTATAAGAAAACTTTGTTAGGCTATTATGGGAGCTTAATTTATGATTGACTAAAGCTGCAGTTTAAGAATACACAGGATTGAGAATCTACTATCTCTCTGGGCAATCTTGTTCCATTCTTTAATTACCAACTTTGCAGAACAAAGTGCACCCTAATTTCAATTTGTCGTGTAATGTTGTAACTGAGCATTTATGCTTAGCTTATGATTCAGAGGGGGATTCATCGAATTGGAAACCATTAGTGCAGAAGCAGAAAAGAAAAGACAGTTGCTTCTATGAGCAATAGAGACTATGGTTATTTGGAAAGGTGGCAGGGGAGAGAAGTAAGGATGAAAGCAAGCCTTGGATAAGATTGATAGCCTCGTTGCCATTAAGAAAAAAATTAGCCGATGGCGGCTATCATATTAAAGGGTGAAGAAGCCGTGAATTATTTTCTTAAAGATCTTATCACTTACAATGATAATTTTACTTTCCAAAAGGCCATTTTTAATGAGGCGAGCCAGGCAAAAAGTCATGATTTAATGCCAGATTTTTTTCCCACCAAACACATTTTACTGCTTTTTTGTCCATGTTTAAAAAGCACTGGTGACCTTTTTTTTATTTAGCTTGCCCCAGGTGTAATGCTCAGGCTGATCCTCTTAGGGTTTATAGTCTCAGTAGACAGTGCCTTTACCCAGCAGAGGGATGATTTAAAGGAGAGATAGAAATATGATGTCTCACTGGCACTTGGGCAAATCTGTTGCATTGCTTTTCAACAGGGAAATGGTCGTTTGCCATAGAATTGTGTGTAACAGGGCATGTAGCTGTGGCAGAGGAAGTTTGAATTAGTTCTTTTCTTTCCTAGAAGAATTCAGAGAAAAGCAGGGGGACTCCAGATTTCTGGTGCATGCTTCTGTATATGTTTTGCATATTCTGTAAAGCAGTTTGGGTCCATTGTCCAAGTTAGACTATAAAATAGGGGTGTCAAACTCGTGGCCTGCGGGCCAGATGTGTCACATGCTGGCCACCCTCACCCCCAGTTTAGTGAAGGGGAAAAAGTTCTGATACATCACGTGTAGAGGTGAAATGCTACCGGTTTGGACCGGTTTGGAGAACCAGTAGTAAAAAATGCTACCGGTTCGGGCGAACTGGTATTTCCGATGATCAGCTGGGCCACACAATTTATATTGGCTAGTATCGTTGGATTTCCTGCTTTCTAGCTAATCTAAATTGCGTAGCACAGCAGATTCCCTCCCCCCATTGTTCTACTTACCTTTGCAGACTCTGAAGGCTTCAAATGTTCCTTTATTAGCACTGCGCGGGCGCGTCTCAGGCGTGCATGGGCAAGAAGCACGCATGTGTGGGCGAAGCGCACGCTCGGTAGCAGACTCACAAAACCGGTAGCAGACTTCAGAGGATTTCACCCCTGGTCACGTGACGACAATGTGTCATCACGAGTTTGACACCATTGCTATAGAATATATTGTAACTACGAGGAAAACAATATCAAGGCTTTTCAGTTTTCAGTATATACATATTTTATGATTACTTGAGATCATAGGTTCTCTAAGAATTTTTTCTTCTCTGAGGAACAAAAGTAGAATGGTTCAGTTCAAAAGATAAAGAGAAAACTTTTTTTGATAGCTTTGTCTGCTTTTTCCAATGGCAACCATTCCAGCAGGAGCATCAAGAATCTTTCATAGGTCAAGAAAGATGGCTTTATTTGAGCAAATTCATAAATAAATGAGTTATCTTTCCCTTATTGGCAGTAAATCCTTGGGAAGAAAGGTTGCTAGAGTATTGCGTTATTTTTTGAATAGTAATTTTATTAAAAGTTATAATTAAAAAAGGAAAAACTGATGCAAATTAAAAAAAGAATAAAGTGGGGGGGGGGAATAAAAAGTGCAGAAATGAAAAAAAAACCTATCTAAACTGTTAGTCCAGCAATTCCAGGAAAAAAAAAACTTGGATCTCAATTATATATTAATCTTTAAAATCCTCTGAATCAGTGTATGTATTTAAATTCAAAATTTTCTAGATTTTTTATATGTCTCATTTTATTGTTCACATTTGCAACATAACTTTTAAGTGCCTTTATAGATTCTAGATAATTTCACTGGTGACATGTACCAAGGAATATGTGAGTTCCTGACTGTCCTATTATCTGTGAAGGGGCATAGATCTTTAACTAGCATGCTCCACGCCTGGAGTTCTGCCAATTTGCTGCAATTACAGTTGTGATCAAAATTATTCAACCCCCACTGAAATTGAGTGTTTTGGCCAGTTTGACATTGATTTTGATCATTCAGTCATCTTGCTTACATTTACATCAAAGAGGCACTTGTAGGTCAGACAAATATAACATAACATTTATAATGAAATAACCACAAATGTCATTTCTGTGCTCACATCATTATCAGTTTTATTCAACCCCCAAGTGACATTCAATCTTAGTACTTAGTACAACATCCTTTTATAGTTATAACAGCTTTTAAACGTGAAGCATAGCTTGACACAAATGTCTTGCAGCGATCTACGGGTATCTTCGCCCATTCTTCATGGGCAAAAGCCTCCAGTTCAGTCACATTCTTAGGCTTGCGCACTGCAACTGCTTTCTTTAAGTCCCACCAGAGGTTCTCAATCGGATTTAAGTCTGGTGACTGCGATGGCCACTCCAAAATGTTCCAGCCTTTCCTCTGCAACCATGCTCTAGTGGACTTGGAGGTATGCTTGGGATCATTGTCCTGTTGAAAAGTCCAACGTCTCCCAAGCCTCAGGTTTGTGACGGACTGCATCACATTTTCATCCAATATCTCCTGGTACTGAAGAGAATTCATGGTACCTTGTACATGCTGAAGCTTCCCTGTACCTGCAGAAGCAAAACAGCCCCAAAGCATGATTGACCCTCCGCCATGCTTCACAGTAGGCAAGGTGTTCTTTTCTTCATAGGCTTTGTTCTTCCTCCTCCAAACATAGCGTTGATCCATGGGCCCAAACAGTTCTAATTTTGTTTCATCAGTCCACAGAACACTATCCCACAACTTTTGTGGTTTGTCCACATGACTTTTGGCATACTGCAGTCGACTCTTCTTATTCTTTGGAGACAACAAGGGGGTGCGCCTGGGAGTTCTGGCATGGAGGCCTTCATTACGCAGTGTGCGCCTTATTGTCTGAGCTGAAACTTCAGTACCCACATCTGACAAATCTTTTCTCAGTTCCTCAGCAGTCACACGGGGACTTTTCTCCACTCTACGCTTCAGGTAGCGCACAGCAGTCGAAGTCAGCATCTTCTTTCTGCCACGACCAGGTAGCGTTTCAACAGTGCCCTTTGCTTTGAATTTGCGAATGATGCTTCCTATGGTGTCTCTTGGTATGTTTAACATCTTTGCAATCTTCTTATAGCCATTGCCCTTCCTGTGAAGAGAAATCACCTCTTCTCTTGTCTTCCTGGACCATTCTCTTGCCTTCACCATGTTTGTAACCACACCAGTAAATGTCTAGAAGGAACTGAGTATCATAGTCATTTTAAAGCTGCCTAACTGGTGCTTATTATGCTTGATTGCTGCTCGGTGACATCCACAGGTGTTTTCAATACCTGATCGAAAACACCTGAATGAACCTCTGTTCTTCAGAGTGGTAGTCTTTAAGGGGTTGAATAATTGTGTCAATGAAGAAACCACAAAAGAAACATTTACTACTGTATTACAAAAACAATTGATGTCATTTTAGTTGCATTTGGTTCTGTAAAACGTCCTTGTAGGATTTCATTCTGAATACAATTACAAATGTACACTATAGTCCCTAAACCCCTTTACAGCATTGGGGGTTGAATAATTTTGATCACAACTGTAGTTCCTCTTTTTCCTCTCCTATTGAAAAGATCAAGGGCTGATATAGTGAGGACTATTTGGGTGTGTCCCATTTTAGTCATTGCCACTGGTGAACCAGTACCAGTGATATGTCTTATACTGACAACATTTTCTGCCGATATAACTCAAGGAGAGTTATATTAAATTCCAGTAGAATTTTCTGCTGGTAGAAAATGAATTTATTTTAATTCTTGTAGCCATCCAATTGACCTTTGGTTAGCTTTGGAATCAGATCTTTAATGTAGGTCCGAGTACTTTAGGATCAAAGGTTTACTTTATACAAATGAGTATATTGTCCTGAACCACAGAGATAATTGGTCTTTCTTGTTCCTATGCAATAAATACTCAAGTAGGCTTGTGACTTTAAAGACCAATATTCTAGAATGTTTTCTTGCTGAGCTGTGTGATCCTACTACTTTCCACTTAATATTAAATTGCCCAAATCTCTTCTTTTACTGCCATACCAGTATTTAGTGAGGAATATTCTCACTAAAAAGAATATTGTAATTTTTCTCATGCTGAATTTGCTTGTGTGTGGTCCCCCCCTTCTTAAAATGTTTTTTCTTTTATCCTGAAAAGGTATATATTTTTCATCACTCTGTTGTTATTTCATGACTTGTTATTAACATGTTTCTTTAACTTAAATCTCTTTGCAATTATTTCAGCTTTAGGTGCAAATTCCCACCCTCAGACATTTGCAGTATATGGGTATCTTGAATATCTTTTCATCTGGATAAAGAACTTTGTGAAGACTTCCAATATCCATTGCCAGAATTTCATGCCTCAGATGTGATGGAACTTTGTTCCACCTCTTTCATGCCTCCTTGAGGGCAGTTTAAAAGCTATTTCTATGATTTCTGTAAGAGCATATTTGTTCTCTGTCCCAGATGCCTCGCTACATCACCAGCTTCAAATAGATAACCAAGTTCTTCCCTTGAGATCAGGGACTCTGATTCCAACTGGCTGTGACAATCTGCAGTATCCTGACTCCAGGAATATTGCTTCTATCTCTGGTATGGTACTCAAGAAGACTAACTGGGGATATATTTTGCTGTTTCCATAGGAAGAAATATAACACAAGTTCTTATGCACATAGTGATGCAGCATCAAGTCCTACACAGGGGTGAAATCTAAAATTTGTTACTACCGGTTCTGTGGGCATGGCTTGGTGTGGGGGGGATTAATGTGACTGGGTGGGTGTGGCCAACTTTTTTTTTTTACTTTTAAAAGCATTTTTTCTACAATCTTAAGAGGTTGCAGAAAAAAATGCTTTTAGAAGCGTCTTGACGATCAGACAAGTCAACTGGGATCACCGAATTAAAGGCATTTTTTTTCCTACAACCTCTTCGGCCGAAGGGATTGTAGAAGAAAATGCTTTGAAAAGCCTCTGACGATCCCAGCTGAGCCACGCGATCATCAGAGGCTTTTTTAAAAAAACTTTTAAAAGCATTTTTTTGGCCGAAGAGGTTGTAGAAAAAATGCTTTTAAAAGTAAAAAAAAAGCCTCTGATGATCGTGCGGCTCAGCCAGGCATGGGGGGGAGGGAGGTGCAGGGATTTTTGCTACCGGTTCTCCGAACCACCCGCCGCCATCGCTACCGGATTGGGTGATCCGGTCCAAACCAGGAGCATTTCAATCCTGGTCCTACACTTTTTGTACTGGCCAGATGAAACATTAACTAGTCTGCTACAGTTGTTAGTTGCAGGACAGTTTTCTTTTTATTAACACTGCTACCTTTATGGCATTATTTGATTTTAGAAACATCTCAGCCTAAACAGCACTTTGGTCCTACCTTATTTGAAAAGATTTGCAAGAATTTCTCCTGAGAACCAACCACATATTGGCTCTTGGTCTCAGTGTTTTACCCAGACTTAGGCACTTGATTGGTGCAATTTATGTTTATGCCCTGGTGGTTTGACATCAGGATGGGGATTCCTTCCTATGCTGCATTCCAGATCGTGGCAAATGATGCTGTTCTCTTTGTTATTAATCTATTTTTTTTCATATCGGTAGGGACAATATGGCGTTCCTAGTTGAAGATATCTCTCTTAGAATTTTTATTGCCAACTGCTTTCTTGGTATATCTCCCTGCTTTGCTAAATGATCATTACCTGGATAGTAGTTGTGTTTTCAGTGTGGGACTGATAGTTTTCTATAGTTTCATCTTCAGATACATCTTTATATCTAAGTGTTCCTTACTATGGCACAATATTGGATTTCTGTGGAATTAGCTTTGACTTAAATACCTAGCCATCTCTTACTACCACAGGAATTTCTACTTTCATTTCCCTCTATAGTTGTTTCAGTGACTATACACTCACTTCCTTAATCTATTTAGTAGCTTCTACTTACACCAATTTATCAGTCACTTCTGATATTTCATGGCCAATTATGCATTAAGATCCAGAATATTATATTTTATATCCAGACTTAACCACTGAATACCAGGACTGTCATCATTACCTGATCCGGCATTGGGACATCAACTTCTGTATCCAACGGTGCTTTGACACATCCAGAACATTTCCTGACTATGTCCAGGGCTGAATAACAATATTTTTTTAACTACTCTATCCCAAATTCTGTTTTAGTTGATTCTTCAAAGAATAGCCTTCTACACTAATGAATGAGGAAAAATGAAAACCTCTGGAATTTTCCTTTTCAGCTCACCATGCATCCATGGTTCACTTTTAGTATTTTTTTCTATGGGAGAAGATGGCTATGGTTTTTGAACGTTTACTTGAGGACAAGAATCTTTTGGTTTAGATATTTTATGCAGAAGCTTGCCATTTATTTGAGCCACAAATCAATACATCCTGCCATGCTGCAGACTGTGCATAAAATAATATAGCTGGAGCTTTTTCCCTCAGGAGGCATGCATGGCTGCACTTCTCTGGCCTTGTCAATGAAGATCAGCCCCTATCAAAGATTTGCCATTCAGGCAAATGCAGGCCTCTTAACAATAGGATGGATGATACCTTATATAGAATTCACTAGTTGAGAAATAAGCCGAATATATGAGGATTAATTCACAACCATTTGCTCATCTTTTCAATAGTGGGGCAGACCGTATATCTTCATAATGACAATGTTCTAAAGGATAGTCAGTACTTCAGTTAACCAAGAAAACAGAATTTGAAGATTTGTTGGCTTCAAAACCAACAGTGATTAATTTAGTCAATTGTGGTATTACTCACCACAAGAACAGTTATGATGTCCTTTCTGGTTGAATGCTGGACCCTCATTTCTCCACCTCCTATTCTGATTTTGAGGAATCATGCAGATAACTATTTCAGTGGAAAGGAAAAACAATAAACACCCAGATCTTGTGGCATTATGATTATCCTTCACTGTCCTAATAGTTTTGATCTTCAGATTTCCATCAACTGGGTGAAGACAGATTATGCTGTATTCCCTTCTATATTCATTTTCACTTCAGGCCACAACCATATTGTATCTTTCAGTTAACAATATGATGAATTTGTATTTGTTAAATTGCATTTTATAATCCAGCAAGTATTGATGTCACTTGGAAACCTCTGCTGTCTAATGTTGCAAGACCAAATATACAGCCTTTGTATGTTTTGCCACAAAAGATCTCCAAAAATGGATTGTTTTCTGTTTTAATCAACATGATATTCAATTTTTGAAAAATTATCTAAAAATTATAGGCTTCCTCCTTAAAAGGGTATTTATCTAATATTTCTGCCTTTCATGAGTCTGTTTATGGTTTGTTTGTTTTTCACACATAACAACCAATATATTTATGTTACTTTTATGTACTTTCCCCTCCTCCTTTTTCTAAGATGGCCCCTTAGTGGAACTTATTTAAAAAAAAACCAACTATCAGGCGTTGTATCTTGCAGGTTGACCCATTTGGTTTGATATTATGACAAGATCATGCTGTGATTTAACATAACTCTATCTCTAAAATGGTTTATGATTTCTATTTTTCTCAAGACATTGTACCATCAATCATTTCTCTTAATCCTGTTGGATATTGGGGATCATCTTTTCATAGCTTTGATGTGAATTACAGTTTGGTCTTTTACATTAACAGACATAAGACATTTCATAGGTACCAGATATTATGTTTCTATAGCCTTAAGTTCTGATACATGGCCTTCCCAGCTTTTTTCTCAATAAGATTTCATATTTCTGTTTTATTAATTAGACTTATAATACCTTTGAAATTCAGGCACAATAAAAGAAACCTGCTGAAGATCCATTTCTTTCAGAGAGTTTCTAAGTAGTCTTTCTCAACATTGCCATTTAGATGTTATATGCCTTGTCTGGCCAAGCATAGAAATCAAGCCCTATATCTGCATGCCTGCTTACTCTGACTTTTTGAATCAATGAAGTTTTGGAAATTTCTTTCCTGGTCTTCTTTTTTTTTAAGAAAAAAAATAGGGCTTTTAAAAATTTTGTTCTCCTGTTAGTATAAAGAAAACAATTTTCTCTGAAAAGTATAATTTAAAGACATTTTAAGACATACAACAGACCCTCCTCCCTTCATTTACTTTTTCAAAGTACAAGCAAATAAACTGGACTTGAGAAGATCTTACAACCTAATCAGAATGAAAGGACTTGTATTTAACAGACTTTGTTACAAGATACAGCAAGTGTAAATACACAAACTTTCCACCTGTTAATTGCAAAGCTGTTTTTTTCTAGATTCATGAACTATATATTTTCAGAAATTATAGATTAGTGTATGATAGTATACTTAGATGACATACTAGTTTTTATTGGCTTATTAAAGCAGAAGACCGGGTGGATGGTGCGTGTGTGCACACCAGAAACCGGAAGAGCAGCCACCTGGTGTGCACTTGTGCACGGGAGGCTGCTCTTCTGGTTTCCAGTGCTCCCACCATGTGAAGACCAGCTGGCCGGCACATTGGAACCCAGAAGAGCAACGGGTGACAGCTCGCATGCCCAGAGAGATGGCTCTGCGTGCCACTTCCAGCACATATGCCATAGGTTCACCATCACTGGTCTATTCTATCACTCTCACACACACACACTCCCCCCCATCTCCAATAATGTGAAAGATGTGCAGTGCTTTTGGGGCTTTTCTAACTCATCCCTAATTTTGCTGACCATGTAAAACTGCTGTCTCACTTCCTAAGAAAGGGTCAGTGATTATCTGGTTAACCCAAGAGCAATGGCATTTCAAGAGTTAAAATGGTCTTTGCTTCTTAGCCCCTCGTCTACAACTCCCTCCTCCCCTTTGTGGTGCAGACACTTCAAATATGGCCATAGGAGCATTCATGCTCCAGAAAAGGGAGCGTGGACAGAGTTACTACCATCTGCCTTTTACTTAGAATGATCTTCCCAACAGAAAGGAACTATTACATTTTCACTAAAGAGATGCTGGCAATAAAAATGCCTTTCAACAATGGAGACATAAACTGGAAGGAATAATCCACTTTATAAAAGTTCATACAGACCATAAGAGTGTACAGGTTTTGCAGAATGCTCAATCTCTCACCCGTGGACAAATGTGGTGGGCATAATTTTTCTTCTGCTTTGATTTTTACATCTCGTACATTCCAGGCTTTCAAAACAAACTTTCAGACACAGCCCCACATAAGCCAGAATCACCCACCACAAATGCAACAATACTCCAGCCATGCAACTTTGAGTTGCACTGTAAATCAGAACAACATTAAAAGCTGGAAATAGGAAGACAGGTTGATCTATTTGATCAAATTAAGACACACCAACAGCCTGATGCATATGCCAGGGCTTGGATGGTGACTTCCAGAGAGCTCAACAAGATACTGTTGCACCTTTCATAGTGGAGGGAATGCAGGTGTTGCACAATAGACATTTATAAGTCCCTTTTCCCCTAAGAAGGAGCTATTACAGCTGTGTTATGACCACAAAACGTAACACAGGAACCAGGAGGGGTGACTGTTACTTCTATCTGATTTACAGAATGCCTCGTGTGATCTCGGACAGTTACCAGCAGAAGGGGAATGACATAGCTATGTTTGGTTTTTACACTCACATTTTGTTTTCCCTGGAAATTCAGGAGGGGGAATGAGTCTGAAGGGGAGCATGATGTAATGGAATGTGGAATGACTGTGGGAGACTGGCCCCAAAGACACTGTATAGGGAATAGTCAGATGAGAGACAGCATAATTCTCAGCTGGCAAGTGGGAGGGGCAAGAAAAGACTCCCTAATTTTTCAGGGAGGTAAATGAGATAGAGGGAGAATTGTACTTTCAAACTTGCAAGATTCTGTTACTTTAGTCCTACAATAAAGTAGAATTTGCTTATCTAGTTGCATTTCTGGTCCACTTGGTAAGGCTGATAGGGCAGGTTAGAGAATCAGATTCTCATTTCCTTTGATGTTGAATTCAGAAAAAGTGCCTTAACGATAGACAGTATTTTTAGATCTGCAACTTGGTGTTGACTCCATGTCTATCTTTTCCTAATTTAATGTCCTCTCACAGTTAAAAATATGTCCTAAGTTGATCCATTTGAGTTGAAATTAATACTCTTCCGTGAATCCAATCCACACCCAACAATTAGATGAAAATACTGTAAACAATTGCAAGATGGGCACTGGAAATTGAGGATGTACAACCCTAAAATTTCTGCTACTGCTCTTTCCCCCTTCCCAATTCCCCCTATAACCTTGTAAATTCTTCTGACATTGCCTAAATGGAGACGCTTTTTCTCCATCTTAGTGGAAGTTTAGTTTGATGCGATAGCAAGAGCTCAATTCACTGATATGATGTTTAACACGCTGCAGAGGTATTTAGAATTTAGCTGCTTGCTACAATTTTAAGGGGTGGTTTATTCATCTTAACAGAGCGGGTATGTAGAAGGTCTAAGATTGACATTTTTGGGATTAGTTTAGCCTTGCATTTTTCCCAGAGGTCGTCGTCATGGCACTCTGGAGATTTGTAAAATAAATGGGGCTAGCATTCTTCTTGGGACCACATGATAAAAAGTAATACATAATGTTTAATTTACTGTCTCCATAGCTAGTATAGCCATTTTTCACATAATCATATTGAATTAGAACTAGTTGCATGGATGGATGGGGAGCCAGCAAACTGGCTGTTGGAATTTGATGGTGGTTCTGAGAAGCTGTGCAGATAGAAAGTAGAGCTGAAAGCTTGACTTTCATATTTTTATATCTTCACTGAAGCAAATTGAAAGCTAAGGTACCTTTAACACTTTCTATCAGGTTACTACAAGAAGAAAAAGGGAGTTATAATGCAACCAATAGTCCTGTAGATCTCAGAATACTGATGCAGCCCATTAATATACAGGGAACAGGATTTGTTGAAATAATATTTGCAGTGTGGCAGTTCCTTCTGATAAAAAATAAGGCAAAGGATTGTCTACAATATGTAATTTTATAAAGTAAGAATGGGAAAATTTGAAGGGTCACTGGTTGACATTCAACCTTTTGACCTTCCAAAGGGCTGCAAGAAGCTACTCAGTAATACTATAATGTCATTGGAAAGGGCAGAAGTGATCAATTTTTTTTCCTGGGGAGGATATTAGGGTACTCCCCTCTGGCAAACTACTTGAAATAAGCTCCTGAAATTTTGTCATTTTGAAACTAATTTCAATAGCATGAAATGGCAGTATAGCAGAACAGGCACATGCAGTTAAAAAAACTGCAGGTTATTCTAATTCTACAGATTTGAGTACTGCATTTGCTCCCTAAATGGTAATTTTCCTCTAATTTATTTAATATGCATTTTATACCTATTATCATAAGAATGTGCCAAGCCCATTTTCAGCAATGACAATATGTCAAATTTAGGAAAATAAATTTGGGTGGGGATTTATTGGGTTTTCTATTTAGGGTATTATTTCTGTAAGCTGCTTGGAGTGACTGTGAGTGTGTTGAGTGGCCATATACGTTTTCTTAACAAATAATAATAATGTGAAACTTTGAGGAAAAACAACATTTTCTGTAAACTAGACCCTCATTTTATTTCTAGTGATAATCCTTTCAGCTACCATGAATTCAGCCAAAATTTTGTATTGAAGTGTTTTTATGTGACCAGGTGGTCAGTGGGAGTTCAATTCATCACAAATAAACCTTTAACTATGCATTATTGAGTACATGCATATGCTGACTATACATAATGAGTTAGTTGAGTTTGGGATTACTTCAGAATTATTTATCTGCTACATTTCAGTGGTGGGTTTCAAATTTTTTTTACTATCGGTTCTATGGGTGTGGCTTGGTGGGTGTGGCTTGGTGGGCGTGGCAGCAGAAGGATACTGTAAAATCTCCATTCCCTCCCCAATCCAGGGAAAGGTTACTGCAAAATCCCCATTTCCTCCCGATCAGCTGGGACTCGAGAGGCAGAGAATAGATGGGGGTGGGGCCAGTCCGAGGTGGTATTTACCGGTTCTCCGAACTACTCAAAATTTCCACTACAGGTTCTCCAGAACTGGTCAGAACCTGCTGAAACCCACCTCTGCTACATTTGTATCTGGCTTTTTATCCAGGGACTCAAACCCAACCCCCCCTCCCGCTGAATGCCATGGGCCCTTATCTGACTCTTAACTAGGTGCTAACTGCTAGTTAAGATCCTTTGCATAGGCTTTTAGCAATAAATCAGTTAAATTGAACCATCACACTTGGATATGGTTTTTATCACACCTAACAAATATACTGTATACTGTATTTATATAAAATAAAACTGGTATTATTATCATATTATATTTAATAATTTGTGACCTTGTATTCACTTTGACATATCGGTTACATATGTGGATATGGCTAGTATTTCTGAGATCTTCTTAACAATATTTTTTACTTTCATTGAATATATTTCTTTAAACTACAGGTATTCCTCAACTTCTACAACAGAGCCCAGATTTTGATTATAACTGGTTGTGGTCATAGACAATATCAAGGCACACATGGCCAGAGTTGATTTTATGACCATTTTTACAATGATTATAAAGTGAGCATCACAGTTATTCAGAATGGATGGCTTTTGCTGAAAACTGGCAAAAAAATTGCAAATCACCATCAGGTGACCATGGCATAGGGCAACCAGTCATAAATGTGAGCCAGTTGCCAAGCACCTAAAATGTAATCACATGCCCACAGGAGAGGGGCAGCACCTGTAACATGGGTAGCTTTTAAAAAGTCCATTGTAACTTTGAACTGTCATTAAATGACTAGTCCTAGGTTGAGGACTACAGTATAGTCAAAATATTGTCATTTCTCATAAAACTTTGTACTGTAGTAGATGGAATTTATATTTACCTGCCCTGAAGTCTACAAGGCACTGATAACTTTCACAAATACCATTAAATTGCTAACTCTTTCACTTTCTTAATCTGCTGTAAAAATAAGATAAACTTCCTAATATCTGGGAGATTTCAGAATATTAATGAGAGATCCTATAATTATGAAACATTGTCATTTCTGAACTAATTTGTAGCAGTTCTTGTTCTGCCTATTCATTGTATTTATATTATTTGAATACATTCGCTAAGGAATTTTCATTCATGTGAGGAAAAAATGAGTTTGTTTGTACCTGTTTGAATTTCTTGCTAGTATTCTTAAACTACAGTGGATAAAAATGTAGCCATTTTACCATGGAACTGCCATTGATGATCTCTGTCTCATTGTTTTAGTTGTTGTTGTTCTTTGGATATGGGCTCCTATTTTAAAGAGTTAAATACTATAAAAATGTCTACCCCGAATACAAACAGTCCCTACAAATAATACAGACGAGAAAACTTGCTTGAAGAATTAAAAAAAAAAGGCATGCTCCATTCTTATAATTCTGTCAATAAAAGTTTATGCAAACTATTATAAAAAAGAACCAAAGATGATAGGCTGGGTTTACATGACACACTAACCCATAGTTGATTTAATCATGGCTTTCTTAATTATTGCTACTGTATATCACATCACCTGCTCCATTTCCCCTCTGCATTCTTAACTACTTTCCCTTTTCCCTTCTTTTCCTGCAGTCGATTTTGTTGTCAGCCTCTATCAAGCGGGAAGGAGATTCTCCAACAGCATCACCCCATTCCTCAGATGATATTCATCACTCTGACAGATACCAGGTGAGAATGATACCAGGAGGAGTCAGCTGATGACTGAAAGCCAGGAGCTACTAAATGGCACTAACAGATCTTTCAGGGAATGATGTTAGGCTTTGTATGTCATATGTAAATTCAGATAATTGCTGTTTGATACATAGGTTTATCTTTGAAACCTTGACTAAACAGTACTATAATACAACAGTATTGCAAGTTTCTTTGAGAGGATTATATCCACTTTTTTTATTGCTTTATGTCATAGTAGTGGTTGATAAAGAGGATTATTAAGTATGAGATTATTTGTGTGTGATGATATAATAGCCTAACAGTATAATATTGCACAGATATTACTTTTCAAGTGGATAAAAAGAAACGGCCCAATAAATTGCCCCAAATGACCAAAAAGAAATAATTAACTTTAAGGCTCCATTCTGAAAGAAGCATATAATGCAACTGTTTTAAGCAAACAAAAATTTATTTTCTTAATGTTCAGCAGTATTTTTAACAGTTGCTCATTACAGTGTCAAAGCACTTTATGTTATAATGCAGTGTTTCTCAACCTGGGCAGCTTGAAGATGAGTGGACTTCAACTCCCAAAATTGGCTGGCTGGGGAATTCTGGGAATTGGAAGTCTATCCATCTTCAAGCTGCCCAGATTGAGAAACACTGGTACAGTGGGTTCTTGTTTTTACTGTCCAAAGCCAACAGAACTCATTGTCCAAATGAACATCTTAATTACATATAATATTCTACTAGTAAAGTTTTTTTTAATAAACTTCAAATGTAAGGTAGTGATGAATTTTATAGATAAATAGCAATAGCAATAGCACTTAGACTTATATACTGCTTTGTAAGTGGGCTACATCGTAATTGGAAAATAAGATGCATAGTTATTCTAATTAACTCTACTAATAGGATACTCCCTCTGGATATTGTGTAACTAATTTATGTGTATTAGCCATAATAGTAGCTTCAGTATTGTCATAAGCAGATACATTGTTTACATAGTCTGTATTATATTTCATATTTCACAATCAATTTTTTTCAACATGTATTTAGTTCATTCTTTCAAAAACAAGTCAACACTATAATCTTATAGAATGTGATAAATATTTGGAACAGAATTCATTTATACATATCAAGTAATTCTTATACAAACTCTAGGATATTTCTTTTCTTCTTTTTTTTTCAAATTATCTTTATTCTGGAAATTCAGATCTGATTAACTAAAAAACCAATGTATAATTGTTACATGAATTCATCTGGGAAAATAGTCAAACATAAATCCAACTGAGGTTTAATTAAAAAGACACTGTATAATAAATCTTCCTTTGATTCCATGGGCTGAACTTTCCATGAAATGCCTTGTGTGTGTGTAAACTGAAGTATTACTAATGGTACATTGCCATTTTTCATGACATTTATGCTTCCTATGAAAATACTGTATAATAGGAAGAGATTAGTAAACAAACATTTCTTACAGAATAATTCTATATGAAGATAACATAAAAGCTTGAACTAATCAACTTTGTGCCTTAAATGTAGATCACTATTAGCATTTGTATCATTAAAATTTTACTTATATATTACTTTAGCTTGTATACCTTTTGAATCACAGTGACTCTGAATGGTTAACCACAAGCCTATCCAGGGGTAAAAATATATCAGTTAAAAAGAATAAAGTAAAAGAAATACCCAAACAATGTGCTACTTTTCAGAAGATACTAGAAATCTCATATGGACAATCTGAATTTTGAATGTTACCATATATTTTGATACTAATATAACCTGGTCTTATAATTGAATGTTCAGGAGCAACAAAATTATGAAGTAGGAAAGTTGATTACAGAATATTTTAGACTGATTAGGAAATTAGGCTTTTTAGTACTATTTGTTATTCAGTGGCTTTAATTTCAATCATTTGAAAAAACAGAAAAAAATTAAATCTAAAGATTTTACAATTTACACATGTACTTTAAAATCCAAGAAAATTAATTTAAGAAATTCATCTTAAATTTTATACCATGTATTTATTTGTTCTAGTAAAATGAAAAGCAGAATTCAGCTAGGGGCAATTTCACCTGGCAACCTTAAACTGCTTGATTCTTGTAATATTGCCTGGAAATCAAACCATATGTCATATGGATTTCAAACTTTGGCTGACCTGTATGACAGTTATCACATCCCATGCTTCTGTTTATTTCCCACCCACTCCTGGGAAGCAAGAACCAATCACTTTCTTTTCTGAAAAGAGTTGATTCTAAGAATACATGGTTTCTGTTTGCATGAAGAAACATCCAACAATCATTGAATAATATTGCTGGAAGAGCCTTAGAGATCATCTTGTCCAACTGCAAAGCAGGAATTGCTTGCTCTTGTTGAGCATTTCTCCAGGGCACTGGGAAATGATAAAAACTACTTTTTTACAATTCTTGGTATCACTTGAGCTAGAAGGAGAAACATTTGTCAGCTTCAACCCAGTGTGTGTGTTGGGGAAGAATCACTTTTTTTCCACTGTTCTTTCCATCACTTGTAGAACTTTTCCCAGTTTCACTCTGGTATCCAAAATTAACAAGTGTCATGAGAGAATGAAATGAAATAAAGCAGACAGACCACTTGGCATGGCTTATGCTGGCAGAATTGAGAAAACACTGCTAAAGACACACAGCAAGAAGATATATCTTCATACAGTAGGCTGGGGATGGGTTAAAGATGATGTTTTGTGTTGCTTTCCTGAAAAAATAATTAGTAGCTCTTCTTTATTCCCTACATTGTCACTTAAAATTCCTTAGTTCAGTTGAACATTTTACTCACACTAGGGAAACAGCATCGCTTTTGAAAATGGTATTTTTATTCCATATTTTTCTTCACATGCTTATGAATTTGAATAGGATTAATGACATGACATTTTTTCCAAAATGAAAAAAAAAACCCTGTTCCAGTTAAAAAATTCTTTGCATCTATTTCTCTAACACAAGAAATCAATTTAGGTCAGGTTGTAGAAAATATGGAGCACTCCTATCTCTCACTGTAATAAATTTGAAATGAGAATGCTAAGCATTACACTGAGTCAGGTTATAATATTCCAAACCAGGGAAGGAGGAGTATTGGACAGTAAGTAGAAGGAAAATGCATGATCAGAGTACAATTTACTTGAAGAAAAAAATCCATTAAAAATCAGATTTCATCCTTTTTCTCTAAGCTAAGTTGTACATAGTTGAGATGAGGGAGGAGCCAATTACATCCCAGTTTCAGGATGTAAATGTATAGCCCAATTACATCCTTTGTAGAATAATTAATGCGTGGTTTCTTCTAAGAATATAAATATACAATATAAATTCATTAACATATTATTGAAAGCGTTTCAGTGTCATCCCACACATATAGATGATGTTCATAAACAGAAGTATGTGAAGAAATTACCTATGATGGTCTCTAATTCTGATACAATGTTTTGAACCTCCGAAGACAAAGACCAGTAAATTGTGATACACTGTGTTCTTAGTGGAGTCACCTCTCAAGGGCAATATTGTCAAAGCATCTAAGCAAGAATTTCAGTGTACTAGAATGAAACTGCCAGCTAAGATTGTGTTAAAACTGCAAATAACTTTTTTCCTTTCTCTTTTCCTCTGAATCCCAGTAAGATAGTTTACTGTTTTAGTTCCCAAATGCTGTCTTAATATTTATGAAATGCAAAGTTGTCCATTCATACAATAATTTATGATGGGTGTGTTTGCTATAAATCTTATAAAATCAATGCCTACCTGACATACAGAAGTACAATTAGGGAAAAATAAAAGGAATGAAGAAATTTGAAAGACTTCTAAACATATTTATATCTTTCTTTCAACCATAGTGTTTGCTTATAATGTATCTTTTATTTAATTTCAATTATTTACAGTATCTCTAATTGACTGTAAAATATTTAATATAAATCAGATCAGAATTAATACTATTGCTTTCACATGAGTTAAAGTACACTGTTAGGTGTTACTATTACTAGTAGTAGTGCCAGCGAAAATGTATGTGTATGATAAGGATTCTGATGGAGGGTAATAGAGTGAGCATAATAGTAGAGTAATATTAGAAAACACAAAGGATAGAGATTTTTGCTAAACCCCATCACTGAAAGTCTACATTGCTGCCCTCCATGTAGTGCCATATTTGCTGAAAGAAAATATGGGAAAATTCTCTATATTGAATTAATTCAGTGATTTAGGATTTTAAGAAATTCTCAAAGTTTTTGATTCTTTGATCAGTTTTAACAGTAAAATTCTCAGATTATTAATACTGTCACTCCTGATTGGCTTTAATGCTTGAAGAATCTTTGACAGCTTGACACTAATAGGATACTTCTCAGGTATACAGGACATAGTTCCTTATCTTATATAAGAGAAGGGTGTGTGTGTGTGATAATAGCAGTGTTTCAATATTTGAGGGATTGCCATAGATAGGACCTGGTCAGTGGTGGGATTCAGCCAGTTCGCATCACTTTGGGAGAACCAGTTGTTAACTTTCTGAGCAGTTTGGAAAACTGGTTGTTGGAAGAAATCATTAGGGCAGAAAACTGGTTGTTAAATTACTTGAATCCCACCACTGGACCTGGTCAACCTATTGTCCAAAGCAGCTGAGGGCAGGACTAGAAGTAATGGATAGAAACTTATCAAGGAGAGATCCAACCTAGAACTAAGAAGAAATTTCCTAACAGGGAGAACAATTGATCAGTGGAACAGCTTGCCTCCAGAAATTGTAGATGGTCCATGACTGGAGGTTTTTTAGAAGAGATTGGGCAGCCAGTATAGGCTCTCCTGTCTAGGATTGGGCTAGAAGAATTCCAACGTCCCTTTTAATTCTGTTATTCTATAGGCTTAACTTTCTTGCAACAACAATTTGGAAATAACACAGTAAAATAATGTATGACATCTTTAGTAACATTTGAATTTGGAAAGATTTTTATTTGGATATTGGCCCTGCTACAAAGAGCTACAATTTCCAAAAAGCTGACTCCTATTGACTTCAATAGGATTAAACATTTACAAGACATGAGCATATTACATATTGATCTTTACTTACTTTAATAAAAGAGCAAGTTGCTTATGTATTCAAACTGTGTACTAACTACTATTCTTGTTATGTACAAAGATATTTAAAGATTCTCATAAAATGAATATTTTTCTGACAATGAAATTTTTATGATGCATACTACAACATTTTTAAGACTAAAGGAATCTATCATCCAAACTAATCTGGGATGTCCTATTAGCAGAGCACCCAGTAGCTACATGATTTCCTTTTTATAGTCAGTGGTCCAAAGGTTGGACTGTGAATGGATTTTCGTACCTTCAAAGTTGCATCATATTCATTATTCATGCTTATCAGACATAGTGAAAAATTTTCAGCTGTTCCATTTCTATTTTTTTTCTAGAAATTTTTAGTGAGTTTAAAGCATCTTTTCTGACTCTTTATAGTTGAAGATTGCACAGTATGTTTACCCAAGTTAATTTAACTTTGGTTTAATGAATTTACTCTTTCAAGGATTTGCACAACATACTAAACCTTAAATCTGAAAATTAAATTTCTGTAGTGTAGATATCATACATTTTACATGATTGTGTTTCCATTTGTGTGGAAATGTTGCAGCAAAAACATCATGTAGTAGATGAAAAAACAGCAATTATTATGATATAAACGTTTGTGGATTGTGATCCATTTCATTAAATGCATGAACAGCAGTCCACATAATTATTGGCAAAATAGCCAACGCACAGGGGTATTATGAACATAAATCAGGATGAAAATTATGCACTTCCATGCCATTTCCAGTCCTGCCATTAGCAAGATATTTTTTTTGTTTTAGGAAATGTGTATTTATGTCTCGGCCAGTAACCATTCTTTACTTCTTGATCAATATAGGGTCAGGCTAGTGAAACCAGAATATTGGGTATCTGCCAAAACTGCTGCTACTACTACAAAAATAGGGGCACGCACGGGTCTTTGCAGCACTCTTTATTTAATTAGAGGAAAAAGAAAGAATACTATCAGTAACTTTGATCTTTTATTGTGAAGTGGAAAAATGCTGCTTTTCAAAGTATAGACCGGGCGCGCTCTTGAGCGCGGATTTGTTTTAAAGGAGCTGTGTGAGTCGCAAAGTTGTTAGAAAAGGCGACAGGGACGACCTGATGGGCAAAGACTACACATTTCAGGCATCCGGATTGTGGTAACCGGTGTTTACAAAAGCGATTGAGGAACGCGCTATTATTATGGCAGAAACACCTCAACCCTCGCCCGCTCCCAGCCTTAGTTGCCATGAGAACAACTTCCTCTGAACTCTCACCCCGCGTCGGCGACGGCTGGTCACATGATCGCAGCTAATATGGCGACGACCGCTGTTTCGGGGAGTTAATTGCAGGTGCCGGGGCCGTTGCCCGTATCCATTCTCATCCCCGGCCATGCAGAGCGAGAGGAGGGAGCCCGGTGGTCGGGAGGAGGTGCGAACGTGGACCGTTTCTGGGGCCGAAGCCATTTTATTGCTAAGGAAGGGAATAGGTCTTGTTTACATCTAAGGGAAGCTGGGCCGTCCTTCCTGAGAGGGGGAGTGGTCTGTTTACATTCTCAGGATAAACTTGGAGAGGCCTTTTTTTATATAAAGAGAAAACGAACAATGTTAGGAGTTGATTAGGAAATTAGTAGGCATGGCAGGGCACGTATTTTGGGGGGGGGGGGGGGGGGAAGCTGGAGTTGTATTTAGAAAATGGGGCCAAAATAGATACTCATTTGGCAGATCAGTTTGTAGTTTGAGCCAGCCTAAGATAGTGAGGCAGGCAGGGAACCTGGTTACAGCTACTATTACAGACTGAATGCTTTTGATAATGGACAATCTATGAACTTTAGAAAGCAAATGGAGCTGGCAATATCATTTTATAGGAGAGAGTTCTGAAAGTCCAAATATGATTTAGAGTTGAGCAAAAGAAAACATTAATAAAGGAAGCTGTTAGGAAACTAGGAATTGTTGGAATTAATATATGGAAAAATAAACCAGAAAGGAGGGTTTTTAAGGGTTGAATGAAACTGGTGTGTATTTTTAAAAATACTCTGGGAGTGGGTTCCTTTCAAGAATACTTCTTAAAGTTGGTTGAATTATTCTCTGGTTTTCTCATCAGCAGGGCCCTAATCCTATCTATTTACATTCTTGTGTCTTTTGTTCATAGACTTTTTTGCGAGTAAGGGCAAACAGACAGACCCGGCTGAATGGTGAGTGAGACCTATATTCCTGTCTTTCGTTAGGACTAATAATTTCCAGTATTGGTGTCTGATGGAGCTAATGCTCTCTTCATAAGGTAGTTTAGCAAGTTGTGACCTACAATTTTAAAGCCTTACTTATCATTTGTGTTGCCACTGTTTTTGTTTCTTTGAATCTTTCCTAAATTGGTGCTCTCCTTTACCACCAGTACTGCATACTGTTTCAAATGAGATACTAATTAGAGCCATGTACATATAAAAAAAAATAGTGACCTTATTTTACATTTTTCTTCTGGTAGTTTTTGCAACCACACTTTATATGTGCTGTTCTTCAGTTTCTGATCAATTTCCCAATGTGTGTGTATGTAATCTCCTGCGCCCAATTTCTGTCATTTTGTAGAGAATCAAGATTAACTTTTAATTTGACTTCCACAGATTTAATTCCTCAGATTATTTGCCTTTATAGGGAAACCACAGATTTCCATATTTGCATGCAGTAATTTTTTTACAGTTTTTAGCACTGAGATTTTTAGTCAGATTAAAATATTAATATTATGAAATCTGAGTGCTTTAAAACAAAAATACCTTTTTAAAAGATTTAATTTAATTTAAATTAACCCTTAAATTCTATTTGTCAGTGCTTATTTCAATCAAAAGCAAAAACACTGAAATATCAGTCTTTCAAATTATAAAGTATTCTAAAATTGCAAGAAAAGAGTGTTTTATTATGCATTCAAAATTACTAGGCTGCTGCAAGGTTGTAAGATCTATGTTAGTGGTATTTACAACATTATAAGAGTGAACTCTTGAATTAAGATTAATTAGCACCATGCATTGCATTGTGAATACATGTAATCTGTGTTTTACATTCATAAACTGCAGTACAATTTCTATTGAATACCTCTGGCATATGATTAATGAATATACTATTGTACCATTTCATATATTGATCATCTCACAAATATTCCTTGCGGCATCTGGTGCTGTTATTGGAAAATGCCTACTGCCAAAACACAAATATTTTTCCAAGACTTTTTAAAGCAAATCAGTTCTTGCTGGGTATATTGGCTTCATTGAAATATAATATTAATCAAAGGCTTCTTGAGCTTTTGTTGCTGTGCAGCAATCCAGATTTTAAAGGAAAAAGTGATTTGAAGCCTATTTGGGTACTGTACATACCAGAGGTGGGTTTCAGCAGGTTCTGACCAGTTCTGGGGAACCGGTAGAGGAAATTTTGAGTAGTTTGGAGAACCAGTAGTAAAAATTCTGACTGGCCCCACCCCCATCTATTCTCTGCCTCCCAAGTCCCAGCTGATTGGGAGGAAATGGGGATTTTGCAATATCCTTCCCCCAGAGTGGAGTGGGAATGGAGATTTTACAGTATCCTTCCCCTGCCACGCCCACCAAGCCATGCCACCCTCATCAAGCCACACCAACAGAACCAGTAGTAAAAAAATTTGAAACCCACCACTGGTACATACCCTGTACTTGCCAACAACTTTAAAAATCTATTTTTTCTGACTTTTAATGGCAGCTTTGAAATAAGGAATTGCTAACATTTATGTACCCATATGTATTCCAAATTCCATCACAATATTCCACAATATAATTCCATCATAAAACTATTTTATAATACTTTGGTTTATGTAAAACTAAAAAGTAAATTCTGGGATTCATTAACCTATAATTCCAGAAAGTTAACTGCACATAGGCATATCTTCTCTGTAGTTTTCCCAGCCTTGAAATAACTTTCTACCTGAAATGTGAGGGATCCCTATCCTTTGAGCCTTACAGAAAGCTGTAAAGACCTGGCTCTTTGCCCAAATGTTGACCTAGAATGGGAGTTGAGTCAAGAGACTGATTGGTCTGATGCCTATTGAAAGGGAGGGAGGTATTCCTGTTTTTACCAGTTATGAGCTGAATGGGATCATTATACGAGATAGATGGTCATATAAATTCTTTAAATAATGATGTATACATTAATCTTGACAATAATTGTGTCAATTCGCTTCCAAGGGTGAATTGAATACAATTCTTAACTATACCAATCTGGAATATGCAGAAGAAATGGTATGATCTGAGCAAGTATTGATTGATGAACAAGCAAAATTGAATTAGAAGCTAATAACTAATAGCTAGGTTAGTAGATTAGAAAAAGACATGCTGGGTTTTTTCTTTTCAATAGAGGTAGAATGTGGAATGCAAACGTGGGTTTCAGTATGTAAATGATTACCTAGATTATGGAACATAAGTAGGTGTGATTCCAGGCTTCCCAGCAATATAAAAGTTATGTAATACATACAAAATAAGGCCCTGCAAAACAATGAATAGGGAAAACAAAGGCAGAATATGAAAAGGAGTAGGACTTGGCTCCTAGCTTTTCCTACAGAAATATTCTGTTAGGCACATTCATATAACTGCTTTAGCACAAGAGTCCTTCTAAGACTCTCCAA
The DNA here is from genome assembly GCA_012654045.1 of Ptyas mucosa. Classification (NCBI taxonomy): domain Eukaryota; kingdom Metazoa; phylum Chordata; class Lepidosauria; order Squamata; family Colubridae; genus Ptyas; species Ptyas mucosa. Next base: position 19,607,690 of record WNWU01000004.1, read on the forward strand.
AATAAAAACTCCAGATAAACCAGAACAAGTACATGAAATAGTGTAAATTAAGACTAAGCCTGAATTTGTGCTGTTTGGATTAACAAAGCAAAGTCTGTCACAATTGTGTGCTTTTGTGTAGAAAAGGAAGTAATGTGTTTGAAATAATTTTTTGTAGCAATTTGGATCCATGATTAATCCAGTCAAAGAAGGATTTTTTTTTTAAAAAAAAGTGACTATCAACAACACTCTGGTTCATGAAATCTTTCTAGTGGCAGAATTGTTATTGTAATGCTAATACTGATTTCCCTATGCCCTGGTTATTTAAGCAAAATAAATCTAATAATTTAAAATGTCTTGTGCATTTTAAAACTATCAAACTTTCTTTTATCATGTCTATTTCATTGATATAGCAAAGTCTCTTACAGAATTTAACTTCAACTATATTCTAACTGAGGGACTGCAAAAACTAACCTGACTGTTTGGAATCTTAACTGATAGTTAGTTTTTCTGTTGTTTTGTTCAGGCTTATTCTTTTAAAAAAAATCTTTGGCTTAAACATTAGGAAAAAATCAACCAAGCCCCTCTCTTTGCTCCTGTGACAAGAGTACAGGGGAGAAGGATTAGTGAGCTAATTAGAAATGATTTCATCTATCAGCACTAATTAACAATACTGTGGTCTCACTTGTGTGTTCTTTTGAGCTGTTCTCCTTTGGGACAGCTCGGCAATTGCCCCCCTTCCTCTGGGGCTACTCCATCCTTCCTATGCTGATTAGAAGTGATAGCAGAGCTTTATAGCAGCAATTGGAAATTCTACTCACTCGTTTTTCAAACAGCTTCAGTTCCTTGTTCTCATTCCTGAATTCCACCATCAAGCTATTGCTAACTTTTTTGTTATCTTCCTTTTGCTGTATTTAATGTTTGACTTCTGCCTCTCTGATTTTGTGGGCAAGAGCATTTTTTTGTTTGCAATAGCTGTTATATGTTTTTTAAAGTTGTCTCCACCACTGAGAATGCATAATAATAATGTAGTCTTATTTTCTGAATTGTGTCAAACATTCATTAGCTTAGGAAAAATCAATCCTTTTACATTACCTGTACATCATGCTAGCATATAAATAATAAACATAATAATCCAGTAACATAAAAGTAGGTCCAGAAGCTTTGCAAATAGTTAGAATCCAAGTTATTAACATTAGTATTTTTAACCGTTTTACAATTTCTCCTTCAATTAGCATCACAGGCTTTGCAGTGAAAGATTTATTTTAAAAAGATGTAATCAGAGATATTACTCCAGGTAGTCCTTGAGAAAAATAATATTATCAACATCCTGGTATTGGAAGAAATGTCCATCTGGGTTCAATTCAAAGTGGGGAGAGACACTGGAAAAACGGAGACTGCTTGGAAAGATGGTTTAATGAGGGACAGGACCACATGGTTTCAGGTCCTGGGCAAATTGAGCACTTGGGTGAGAGACATAGATAGATTTATACACTCTCTTGAGCCCCGCCTTGGCGCTTCTTGTTCCTGTTTAAGAAATGTATTCTGATCGGTTGTCAGACTCCCATAGGGCCATGCAGGGGTAACTTTGTAGGTTGTCTTGAGTCCCAGGCTTGGTTGAATCTTGCTGGGTGATATAATCCAGCAAGATGTGGTGAGATGGGTAGAGGGCTAATCCTATTACGTCCTGAGGGTGAAGGTCTTTTGTGTAGTAGATAAGCTGGCCCAGCCTTTTGTCTTGTAGATAGGTTGGCACTAGTCTTTCTGGGGCTATTAGCAAAGGTGGGGGCTGCTTTCCAAGAGCATGTTTCTCCTTTTCTCATCCAGAGAGGTATAATATTCTGCCTTTTAAATATTTCCTAGAATATTTCAATTTTTCTAGGTGATGGGTGGGTGCTAACTTTCTTACACTGGTAATTGACAATGGTTTTTTAAAAAGCAAAATGTATTGAAAGTATAACATGGAAGTCTTCTTGATTGCAAATTAACTAGATGAGTGATTAAGAAAAAGTGATTGTAGATTTTGTTAGTGACTACAGACAAGGAGATTTCTAATGACAATATTCTTTAGTGCATGTTTTTACTGCATTTTTTTTCTGGGGGTGTATTAATACTTGTTCCCATGAACATGGAAAAAGCTGTATGTGCAGCTTCCTGTATGAGGGGTTCTAATTTCCTTTCAAAAAAAATATTAGCCTTTCAAGAAAATTTAGGATCTTTTACATGGAGCTGTTTTCTACTTATCAGATCCTGAAAACATGAGAGTAATTATTAAGAAATATTTATTATTGCAGAAATGATTTTTGTTTTGTGTAAGTGTGCTAACGCTAAATCTGAGCTAAAAATCTGAGTGTAAAAGCCACTCAGCCACTTGTGCTATTCTGGAGAAACAATCCAGAGCTAATGGGACCTGTTTCTTTTTGCACTATGCATTTAGTGAAAAGTAGGTGTCTATGAATTTGTTGGAAATTGCTGTTTGAGAAAAAATGTGATTGGAAGAAAAATAGAAGGAGTTCAGAGAAATAGACTAGAGGATAATATTCTTCAAATATTTGCATGACTGATTATTTTATGGTCAACTAAAGTTGACCGTGTAATTGAACAGACTGTTTTTCCTGCATTTGCATTCTCAAATTATTAGTAGCAACTTACATCTACCATATTCCTATCCATATTGTGTCTTTCCTTAGAGTATTTTTGAGATCATTTCTCATGCTTGGTATGAATTCTATGACATTGTAACAAAAATAACATTTATATTATATATTTGTGCAACATAGTAACACATAATCAGCTCATATTAACTTTGTCTGAACCAAACTGATCAGTGTTTTTGTGGTGTACATATTTTTATTTCTGATTTTTTTTTATTTCCAAAGTTAAAATAAAAAATAAAGGAAAAAAGCGTACATAACAATAACAAAGAGAAAAAAGTATATAAAACCGTAAAGTATCTCTGCTGGTTGAATACTGATAAATATGTTTCAGCTATAATAATTATCCCCCCTTGAAAGCAAATCCACAATTTATATAACGTATTTGCAAAATTACTATGCAACATTAAAAGCTATCACAAATATAGAAATTGTCTCCATTTTATGACTTTTTTCCAGCAGTCGTTAAGCAATTCACCATGGTCATTAAGTCATTAAGCGAACTTAATGTTCACCCAAACCCAGAAAAGAACACTCTTTTTTAGCAAAAAAAAAAAAGTCTTAAATTGTAGTCAAATGGTCAACCCAAAATCTGGTCATGTGACTGCAGGGGGAAAGCAGCTGTCAGAACTGGTTCATAAGTGCCTTTGTGAAGTTTTGCAACTTCAAATGGTCACTAAGTGATTGGTCATAAGTTGAAAACTACCTATATAAAATTGCATTAAAAGAAGGTTTAATTTATGTCCATTTTAACCTGAAACCTAAATTGCTGCCATTCACTCTATTATTACATGTGCCCACTTAACTCACCCATAACTGGACAGGCAGAAATCATCCTGAGAGTAGCAAGGAGTGTGCACTCTCAGTGCAACCACCAGGAATAGAACTCAGCACAAGACATTTTACCTTGACATACAAATGAAGATGAGAAATGTTTGCCTGACCGCTCTATTTGCCTTATTTAATCTTGTATTAAGCATGCATCCTTGAAATTTGGCCATTTTGCTACCAAATTTCATGCTTGAACTTGGTGCTTGGGGAGGGGGGGAGTTAGTAGTATAAACAGCATCTTATTTACAATAATTTGAGAAATGTTCCATAATAAGGTATTCTAAAATAAATAAATCTTGCTGGGCACCTTGAAGACAAAATGATTACTGATGACTTATTCTGGGGTGAATCCGGAAACTCTGATTCAATTAATTTTTCCGCTTTGAGGCAACTGAAATGGCTTTAGGTTTTTTTACTAGAAAGGTGCAGTGCTACAATAATTAAAGAATTAAGCATGATTTTTTGAAGACAAGGAATTTGATTTGTGTTTGACCATGCCACAAAGATGGAACGATGAAGAGGATTAAGTTTATAGTGCTCAAGATAAAATTCAACCCTGTGTGGTACTTTCTTTCTAATTGTGTTCGTATTTGCCCCTTGCAAGGAATAGATATGAATACTATTGATAATGGACAGAGAAGGGGCTAATCTTACAAATGTAACCTGTTGTACTTTTCTTCTATCTCTGCTTTCCTTGAACAGCTCGGATTGGAAAAATGAAAAGGAGGAAGCAAGACGAAGGACAGGTATGTCCCCTCTGCAGCCAGCCTCTCTCAGGATCCGAGGAGGAGAGGAGTGGGCATGTCGAACAATGCCTTGCAAAGGTAGAAATGCTAAGGAAACCCTTGCTGCCTCTCCTTTCTTTCTTTCTACACTCTCTGCTATGCCTGATATCTGGATAGAAATCGAAGTTGCCAATTGAAGACCTGAGACTTGAAAGTTCCTTTGCAGATCCACTTGATTACTTGCTTATCATTTTGGCAGTCTTGTTATGTTACAGCCAATCTTCCTAGCCTTTCAAATGAGAATGGATTGTAGTCTCCATTGCTGTTACAATAGCAGTGGCAGTCAGCACCCTCCCCACCGATACGGAGATTGAGCCACTGAAATGCAATGAGAAAATGGCTAGATTTTTGCAACAGCCCTTTTTTGGGGGCGGGGTGGGTGGGGGTGGGGTTAGAATTTGGGAGAATAAAGTCATGGAAATTATCGTCCTTAAAATACCTTAAACATGAAAAAGGGCCCTCCAAAATTAGCATATGACCTAATGATGCCCCTATGTCATTGGGCACCTTCCTATTGCCCTACAGAAGTAGTAGAAGAAGTAGAAGGCCTGTAACTTCGGTATCTTCAGAAGTTCTCCCGAGTTACAGGAGGCTTTTCTGGAGCTTGATTATAGTATGTAATTTATTAACATTAATGCAATAAAACTGAGACGTAAACATGTATTGGAGAGGAGAAGTGAAGCCTTTTCACTCTCAAAGTTATATATGTGGCACCTAGATGCTACTCTCCTTTTAGGTGGCCACACACATCGAGTCAAGCAGTGCTCTAGTTTTAATAAGTTTATTGGACCTTGGATCTAATTTTCCTATACCATTTATAGCATTTGTTAGGGTGCTCAGTAATTTCCTGGTGGAATATAGCCTGTCATTCGGAACATGACAGATACCACATCCTTTAAAATAGCAGACCATGGCCTGGTGTTTTTTACAGTTGATGATATTATTGATGTGGCTATTTTTGATTAATGAATTAAATCATGTCTTCAAAATCAGACACCTGACTGTTGTCCTTACAATTTAGTATATAAAGCATTGAGGTAGCCACACACATAAATAATTGTGATAGTAGTTCATGCAGATAGTAGTTGCAAATGAGAACTAATAAAAATAATGCTAAAGCTTTATCCAGAATGATCAATTCTAACCTAGTTAAAGCTTCAATTTTTTGCTTTTCCAAGCTTTCTCATTTTATTGGATTTTTTTTCATACGGTATACAATACTAAAATAAGGTTGGGTGATGGTGTGTTTGGAGGGAGGCCTTAATGTAGGGTTTGATGATAGCTCTGATTACAATCTCGATTAGTCATTGTATTTCAGTTATTTATAAATTTTATGACAAATTCTTTCTGTAGTGCGATGGACATTTTTATTTTTCTTCCTTCCTAAAACAGACCGTTATAGCTTCCTTCAGCAGATAGAATATTAGTCAGAAAGTTCTCAATTCAAATTCCAATTTGACAATTCATTGGGTGGTTTAAGATAATATTAGGCATTATTTAAATAATCTAGTCTTGAATTTCTATAGTTCTTTAAGTTATATTTTTTTCTTGGAACTCTCATAATTTTAAAACAACACTCTGTAGCATTTTGCCATTGCTCATAAGCAGTTTAACCTTGCAAAATTCTCCATAATTTACCTTAGCATCCCTACTAGGATGAATATTATCTATTTTCCAAGATACTAAAAAGATGCTTAATGTTTTATTTACTCAGAGGGAAGGGTCATGCATGATGGAGGATGACCCTGTTGACATTGAGAACGAGAACGGTAATCGCTTTGAGGAATATGAATGGTGTGGGCAGAAGAGAATACGTGCTACCACCCTCCTGGAAGGGGGGTTCAGAGGTAAATTTCCCTTCTTAGTTCTTAAAGCTAAATTACTTTGGGGCAGTTTTTTGATATTATTAAATGTTGTACTATTTATAAATAGAGTCTTACAAGCTGTAAAATGCATCTGTTTTCAGTGTACATTAAAACTTGCATTTTTGCTAGTATAAAAAATATTTTTTTTGCATCTATAAAACAAAATTAAATGGTTGAAATTACAAATATTACATTAATATTGAGATAGCATCAGTCAAAGTTGGAGAGATATTGCCAAAGGCCAGTCAGTTTCAGTGATACTCTGCATTTTAAAATATTACAAAAAATAGCATAGTAAATAGCCACAATCTACAGTGCGAAAGCAACTTTATCAGCTGCTGTTGATGTATGGAAGTTGACAGCTAAGTCACTTTAGCACCTGCATAAAATATTAAAGGTCCAGTTATGCATTTATCACTCTATCTTTTTTAAGTCTGATAAATGACAATTCACCAACCTGCCATACACCTCCAGCACTCCAGCCCTGAGGGTTTCCAGACAAACACATCTTATTTTTCCTCTTTCTCTTCCTTCCCCTGTGACAGGAAAAATGGCTACAAAGGAGTGAATGAGTTATGGTAAAATGTGACCTTTGTGAGTTTTATTGGTGAATGTAATTTTAACTGTGCACCTGGCTCCTTTCTTCTACTCAGCCTTTTGCTCTATGTCAGGATTCACTAAACTGATTGAGAACCTTGTGATTCTGTGGAAAATGTTGCATCCTTCCAAGCAGGGAAACTGATATATTTCTCTATCACAGTTAAAGTTTACAACCTGTCGTGTGTAATCATTTGCATTTTAATTTAAAATATGCAAAGAAAATCATACTAGTGCAAATAGGTTTCAAAATTAAATTATTTAGTTAGAGTTATAAAGGATACTTCTAGCTAGAATGATGCCAAAATGATGAAACCTGAGTAGTGACATCATAATATAAACACTGTCCTTTTGTATATGTATTGCATGTAAGGGACAGTGTGGTGCATGGTTCACTTCCCCTTCCCCATCCTTCCCAGCCTCTGCCTATGGATATCTATGATGGTGTTCTCTTTTTCAGATTTCCTTCATACTTTTCTGTGTGAATAAATCATGGCTAAAGCGGATGGGTCAGAGTTCAATCATTTCTTTTGGAGTGTTCATGTGTTCTTATGAAGTAATCTAATGATTTATTCTTGTCAGATATCCTGGTGTTATTTTCTGCAGCACAATAAACCAGCATTGGTAAATCTTCCCACCAAATCTTCTGTCCCATCTCATGGATTTCCTGTATCAGCTTCAGGCTATCCTACTAATGCAAGAATTTTATTTTTGGTAAATAAGAGTTCCCTGCAAATAGAACATTCAAGAAGATAATTTAAGTTGCATTGGTATAATTTTAATTAGAGGAATTTTCCATGCTATTTTTATCTTTTTCAAATAATTGCTTCCTGACTTTCTGCCTCCTGCATATTCTTGATGTATTTTCACTGCCCTATGCAATCTCTTGATGTTTCCAAGTTCTTATATTAATGAATTAAGGATTAAGGAGTAGTAGTACTGAGATTTTTAAAACATAAGTTGTTTCTAAAACATATACTTGCAAAACTCTTGAACTGGGTATTCTATCTTAGATACTTTTTAAGAGTGAAAACCTACATTTATATCCCACTGTTAAAAAGAACATTAATATCTTAACTGATTTAAACCTGATTTTTCCCCCCTGAAATATTTCTTTGTGATGGTTTATGGTAGGCTGGATTCCCAGGAGGGTTCAGGTGCATTCCAGAAGAATAAGGGCATCTCACTCCAAATACTTTGTGTTAGTCAAAGAGGGTGAAGACAGTCCCTCCCTAATAGTTTTCAAAGTACCGTATTTTTCAGACTATAAGACACACCAAGATTTCGAAGAGGTAAACAAAAAAAAAAGGTTTTTGCCCTCCCCAGCCCCCAGGAGCACGCTGCAGGCCTCCCAAACCCTCTGCGCATCCCGTTTTTCACAAAAACGGGATGCTCAGAGGGTTTGGGACGGGGTGAAATGTAAAATTTGTTACTCTCAGTTCTGTGGGTGTGGCTTGGTAGGGGGGGTAATGTGACTGGGTGGGCGTGGCCAACTTTTTTTTTTTAACTTTTCAAAGCATTTTTTCTAATGCTTTGAAAAGCCTCTGCCAATCAGGCAACTCAGCTGGGATCGTCAGAGACTTTTCAAAGCATTTTTTTAAACCACCTCTTCAGCCAAGAGGTTGCAGGAAAAAATGCTTTGAAAAGCCTCTGACAATCCCAGCTGAGCCGCGCGATCATCAGAGGCTTTTTTTAAAAAAACTTTTAAAAGCATTTTTTTGTCGGAAGAGGTTGTAGAAAAAATGCTTTTAAAAGTATTTTTAAAAAAACCTCTGATGATCGTGTGGCTCAGCTGGGCATGGTGTGTGGGGGGGGAAGCGCAGGGATTTTTGCTACCAGTTCTCTGAACCGCCATCACTACCAGATCAGGCGATCCGGTCCGAACCGGGAACATTTCACCCTGGTTTGGGAGGCCTGCAGCGTGCTCCTGGGGGCTGGGGAAGGCAAAAATACTCCCATTTTTGCAAAAAACAGGCCCATTATTGGCCTCCCAAACTCCCCACACATCTTGTTTTTGCCTCCCCAGCCCCCAGGAGCACGCTGCAGGCCTCCCAAACCAGGCCTCCCGGTCTGCAGGCCTCCCAAACCCTCTGCGCACCCCATTTTTGCGAAAAATGGGCCTGTTTTTGGCAAAAACGGGACACATGGGGTGGGGTTTCGGGAGACCAAAAATGGCTGTATTCAGTGTATAAGATGCACCAACATTTCCATCCTCTTTTGGGGGGGGGGAGTGTGTCTTATACTCTGAAAAGTACAATATATGGTACCAGTAGGTGCAGATAGTAGAGTGTTTCAGTTTGGCAAGATTCTGTCTATACATGTGGATCAATAAAGAACACAGTGTGGAAGAATTATACATCTTCCTTGATTTGGGGACCTGACATTTTTAGTAGCATAGTTTACATTTTGCGTTAAGCTATAATTTATTTAAATTGTGGTTTGCTGATGACTAGAGTTCACTGAGAAATCCAAATGTGTGCCTTATTATTAAAACAAACCATGGCTCAGCAAAACTAGGTGGTTCAGTGGCTAAAGACACTGAGCTTGTCGATCAGAAAGGTTGGCAGTTTGGCGGTTTGAATCCCTAGTACAGGTCTCCTGCGTGAGCAGGGGGTTGGACTAGATGACCTCCAAGGTCCATTCCAACTCTGTTACTGTTAAATGTGAACCTATCAACCATGATCTGTATAAATCTTACGGTACAGTAGGCTGAAACTTGTATTTCACAGAAGCAGACTTATTAATGAATATCAGTTCATGCAGTTTTTGAATTTCCTTTATCATGCCATCTTACTATTTTCACAGTCTTGGCAGGTTAGTGCCATCTATTTGGTTTTTCCCCCTGTTTTTGTTTAGCTCAATATTTCCTAAAATTCTGATAGTGAGGTACATTTTTCTGATTTTAAAAATGGTAATCATTGTTTTACCATATGTACGCAAACACAAAGACTTATTTAGGTAAAAACCTGTGGTTGTGTAGAGGGCAGCAGCTGTTCTCCTTGCAAGTGAAATTCACTCATCTTCCAGTTTGGAGTCTTGGGTCCCCTATAGCAGCAAATACTATCCTTTGATGAAGGATGCAAATGTTTCATGCTCCAAAAGTTCTGTGTAGAAATCCCAGTCAGTGGAACAAATGTACCTATTGGACTTCTATATCTGTTAGGTCTTGTGGAAGATTATCTTCTATTATCTGTGTCTAAAGTTCCACATGGTGTTTGCTCCAGAACTAGAGGCACTGAGTTTTTATTGTTTTAATTTATAGTCCTAGTATTTATAGCAATTCTTCAGTAGTTTTCAAGAACAGCTGCTCATTTTTGTTAAGTGTTTCCACTGTGAGGTTATCCTTTTAAAGAATTACAGAGTCAGGCTCAAAAATGTTTTTTTTTCCCTTTGAAAGCTTAGCATTTTTTAACATGTCTGCTATTTGAAAGAGTGAGTGGGAGGGAGAACGGGTGACAAAAGTGCTTTATCTGAAAAGAATCATATTGGCTTTGTGCTGATAGAGGTTGCTGTCATCTCTTAAATGGCTTAGCGCAGTCAAAAGGCGAGCGGACTTAAAACAGTGTCTTACATGAGGATCGATGGAGGAAACATGATGGTGGTAACTGTGAGGAAAAAAGGGTGAAGGCAGGAGAGATAACAGTAATGATTGCAGGGAAGGGATCTGGAAGCAGTTTTGTGGATGGTGTTTTTTTTTTTTTTTTTAGGGCAAGCAACCTGTCTCGAAAGGGCCGGGTTGGTTCCCAGAATGTGGCTGCTTCTGTGTATCTAATCCCCCAACAACCCTCCCTTGTTGTCACAATTGAGCTATTTCATTCAAGGCCTACAAGGTTATCTTTCTGGATATGTCAGTATCACTTTTATGAGAGTTTTGGTCAAACAGCATCTTGTGTCATTCCTTTAGCCAAAGTAAGTAAATGGGGAAGGAGCAGTACTTCTGAATGGCACAGGGGAAGAGCCATCTACTGCTGGGAGGGTGGGGGGAATGGTATGTCAGTTTATCGATTGCACCTTAGCCAGGAGAGCTGCAGGCATAGCTCCGTGGGCACGAGCAGCCACACTCCTAATGTGATTGAAAGGCAGTTAAAATGGCGGTGACCTTTTCAGGGGGAATTAGATTGCCTGCCAAGAGTGGTTAGAGGGAGTGATAACGCCAGCTTGAGGAAGCTGTCCAGGCAACTTCAGAGAAAGAGAGGGAGACAGACAGACAGGAAAAGCAAGCCAGCAACGTCCCATTTAAGCTCTGAGCTCTGCTGTCTGATAGAGCTGAGATTGCTGCCCCCTCCAGATATGAAAGGGTTGGAAAATGTAGTTAAGTTGTCTTTCTTTGCCATTCCCGTACTAAATCTTTAAGTATGACAACAACTGGTCAACTCTCTGTTCACTTGACATCCTTGGCAATTTCAGTTGCTTTGAAATATTCATTAAAGCGTTGTGTAAGGTTTTAAAAGACTGATTATCAGAAAGCTAAGATGAACTCTGCAAGATCTTTTCTTTATGAGCAACCTAGTATAACATTGTATGTTAGCTTGAAGGTGCTGATAACCCTGTTAACAAAAAAGCCTTACCTTTCTTGGTATATCATATTTCTTTGCAGGAAAGAGTACTACCTACAAGAAGCCTATTAACTAGTATGTCTCCGAATTCCACATACGATAGATAGGAAAATAGATAGGTCGCCATTATGCCTTTTCTCTTGTTTTTCTTGGTTCCTAGATGCTGAACTCAGTGGACTGATAATCTGATCAGCAGGCTTCTTCTTAATTTGCCAAGTGAAAGACCAGCACAGAACCCTAATTTTCTGCAGTAGCAGAATTTTTCATGGTTTCATCTGCACTTGTTATGACTGTTGGAGAATCAGACTGATTAAAATATAAATGCCAGGCATTTCCAGCAGATGGCTGTCATCCAACTGGTGGTTTGCAGCTAATTGAAATGTTTTTTGGTGTGGGCACTGATGTCACAGTATGCTTGCTGCAAAATAAAGTGTTTAAGTGGCATCAACTATAGCAATTTTTCCTTGTGAATGTGTATAGGAACTAGAAGCTTTGTAAATATTGAATTAGAAATGGTAGAGCTCTCTCCCTGTAATGCAGGAAACAAACCATAATGACAAGTTCAGTTTAAGCATCTGATTTTGTCCTGCCGATATGGGAATAGATTTTTGCCTTTCTTTTTTCATTCTTATAAGATAAAGGCATAAATAAGTAATACAATCCTATACCTTTATCATCATTTTTTCATCTCTGGAACTTCAGAAGAAAGGAAAATGGCTTTGCAGACTGTTCTATGTAAACCTGTGACCTGTGTTTGGTTTTATTAATTTCTGATTCTATTAATTTGTTACCTGTTGTCCTTAATTTATGACTGGTTGCCTAGTGACCATTCAGTTACAACAAACCCTCCAAAAAGGTATTTAGTACTCAGATTCAAAGTTACGGCATTTGCAGTCACTTGCACAATCTCATTGTCACAGGATTGCTATTTACAATGTTTTTGCAGGAAATCATGATTACTTCTGGTTTCTGGCAAAAATGCCCCATAGTGAACAATGGGTTCACTTAACAATCATGGCATTCGCTTAACAACTGCTGCAAAAAAGGTCATAAAATCATGTGCTGTGACTCGCTTAAAGACTGTCATGACTTAACAATTCAGAATAAGGGCTCATTTACAATTATAATTCGATGACTACCTATAGTTAGTTTTTTTAAAGTTGTATTGCTATTTAAGATCATATCAAAGAATGATGGCCAGTGATATTCCTGCAAGTTATAAGGACATTTCAGGTGACCACTAAGGAAATAAAAGGAATCTCTAATATGTACAGATCCTTTCAATACATCTGTAATTAATTCTTGATATTCATAATTCTCAATTGACCTACTTTCAACTTGACAATAGGAATTGAGGTTGAAAGAATGTCAGCAGAGTAATTTAAGATAGCTTCATAATTCCTTAATTACTTTTCTTTCAAGTTAAAAGATTTCTTACCTGAGGGACTATTCCTTAAGTTCAATGCTTATTTTTGTCTACAATTGGTTTTTAATTCTCTGCATTTTTAAAGCTTACAGCTGAAAATCTAGCATACAACTAACAAAGCCACTTAAAACAAATCTTGTAATTTTCAGTCTTTATAGATTCTTGTAATCCTCAGATGTACAAATATGCTTATATAATACTTGGTTTTTTTATTTTCCTTATCAAGTATCTGACAGAATAAATATAAAAACCCTGTCAAGTTCAATTTTATCCTCTCAGAAATCATTCTGCGTGATTGTTTGTGTATTTATCTTGTTAAAATTATATATAAAGCTTAATATTTACCTTAGCATATAATATATGTTGAATTAGTTACATACCTCAGGATGACTAATCTTGTTTACTTACAGTATTAAGAGCTATTTAGGATTCAGATACCTTGCAACTATGTCCTACATCATTTTTACTTATCTACTTTGTGGTGAATTGTGTGGATTGTATTTTAATTTTTTTGTATATTTTCTAGAAAAATAAGAAGAAAATCATGCACCAAGAAACTATATGTCTACATAGGCAATAAATTGAATGTACATTTTGTATAATTAATATTATACTTGAAACAGAATTTAAAGGCGGGAAATTTTATAAGCATTAATGAATAAAATATGCTAATTTCCCACAATATTGCACAAGTGACTTTTGAATAAATAAAACACATTTTGGAAGAAATCAAGATGATAATTCCTTAATTGCATAGAAAGCAGAATAAATAATCCAGAAGATGGAGATATAAATATGACTACAATTTACTTCGCCTGAGGAACAATTTAAGACCAGTAGCATTTCCTTACAATTCCGCTCTTCTGTAACTTTTGAGTAAAATAAGTTATATATTATCAGTACAAATATAAATATTATATTCAAAGGTCTATAGAATACAGTATTCATTGATGATATGAAGTTCCACTGTGCCTGAATCCCTGAAAAGAAATCTTGAAAATGACTAAAATTCTATGAGATCACCACTACTTGCAGGATGCTGGCTTTTACAGGTATCATCCTCCAAATATCAGTGTTGCCCAAGGCAAAATCCAATGACAATTTATTTTCTTTCGTAGAACTGAAAAGGCTAGTGATTCATGCATTATATGATAAGATCTCATAAGGAAAGCAGCCTGGGCATGCTCTTAAATGGTCATGTTAAATTGTAATGCAAACCTCTTATTCTGTCAACTAGGAAGAGAACAAATGTTTACGGAGATTCTCAATCATCCAGGTCATGGTTGTCCCAAAGGTGCTTTTCAAAAGGCAACTGGACTTACTTGTTTTTTTCCTTGAAAACATTTCACTTAAAGGAAGAAAACAATTTATTTTCCATTGAGTATAGTAGTGCAACTCTTCAATAATGTATAATGAGGCCTTATGTTGCCTTTCTTGGCAAATATTTTTGGGGTTCACTGTGCTTATTACTCTTCTGTGTCCTTCTTAACAAGTAGAAAAAAGTGAGAAAAGTGCCATCACGAAATGAAGAAAATGTTTTATAGTCAGCCTTTATATAAACAGCATAGTCTTCAGGTAGGCTAGGTTTTGAACTTAATATTTGCAGATTCTATATATCCATAAAAGGATACCTTTTCACTAAAGTTAAGTGTGGCATTTTATGGTTATGAAACCTTTGTGAGGTAGAGTAGATGAAGATTCAATGATTTGTTTAGGGCTAACCAGAATATTTTATATCATGTAGGGATTTGAGCTACAATTCCCCATGTGATAATTTTATGATTTCTAGAAATTTAACAGAATAATTAAACACACCTTTCTGGTAAATAACTTAGTTTTTAAAGTAGCAGGTAAGCATTAAAAGCAGAACTTTGTTCTAAACATATTCAGCATTCCAATAAAATACCTTGACTTACACTGAAAATGTAGACAGAAACTGCACATCACCCTCATAGCAAATATTCAGATCCAGGCAAAGAATATACCATTTATGCATTTACCAGTTCATTGGTTTTCCATATCAAGAGTACCCTCCATGTACAAAGTCAAGGGAGAAAAGTCTTTTTCCCTGATATTTTAATTTTGCACTATACAGAAAACCATTTTTTTTACTTGGGAAAGTTTTGTCCTTTTTTTTAAATGTCACTGTTTACAGAAGAGTGGATTGAGATCGGTCTGTTCTTGGGTAATAATAAATATTCCCTTTCCACTTCAAAACATTTAGCACTAAAAGCTGAGATTGGGATATTGTTGCCAACTTCGGATTCGTAATCATAATTCATCTGTTATCAAATTCAATCAAATAGTAATGAAAATAGGAGCAGGAGGTTGAGCTAGATGACCCTTTCCAACTCTTATTCTAGCAGGAAAAAAGAGACATAGAGGCATGGCTTAAAACCCTAACCCTAACACTAACTTAAAAGCCATTCCATGCTGGAAATTGAGATAATCCACTTCGAATGTATATTTTATTTGTTGCTAAACTGGCAAGAGACGTTTAACTACATTTGGCATTTGCAGCATTCTTGCTATAATTGTGTATGCGCACACTCCTATTTTCAGAATGAAGGTTGCAGATTCTAATTCAGTTATTTTTCCCTCTAGCCATCTGCCCTGAACACAGCCCCTCTCTTGGGTTTTGAAGTTGCCTTTCAACCACATCTGCAAAAATATTGAGACTATTTAAATAACATTTTAAAATGCAGTTGTCATGCTCGGACAATATTCCTTTTTTGGGGGGGGAGGGGGTATTCTGTTTCCCCAAAAAGAAAGAAATGTGGTTCCTCAATGACTTGAAACTGCTACTTGTCTTCGCATGTCGTCTCTTGCACCAGGCGGTGAAATGCATTATTGAATAGTGCCCAGAAGGTGATTAATTGCATTTGACACACGCCAACTCCTTGCCTCCACACTGGATAATTGCATTGTCAACTATTCAGCAAAGTGGCAGGTGACACTGTTGCCAAATTGATTGTCTTAGCATTGAAGCTCCTAAGACTGTCAGCTTTCCAATCGATAGCGTTTACACAAGACACCGTGACTGCATCTGTAACTAATTTCAGTTTGAAACTGGCAAGACAGTGAGCTGCCCCTTTTTTCTGGCTTCATGTATTTAGTCACTTGTTTCCTTTACTTGTACTGCAGAGTTTATCTCAACTCACTGCCACTTCTTCCTTGGGAAGTAAATTCCTTTTTTTATTTCAGCATAACAGGTAACAAAATCAGCGATATGTGCTGCTGACTCAAAAGCAGGAAGTATTAGTCCAGATGGCTAATGGGTGGCCTTAGTCTTTACAGTCAGTTGCTTAATTAGTTGATTAATTACTAGTTTTCTTTCATCTTCGGGATTTTGATGACATTTAGTTTACAGTGAGTATAAAAGCTTGTTTTATGAAATGAAGAGCCGTAGCCTCTCAAGCAAGCTTGAATGTATTGTTTCACAAGCAAAGCCCAGTGCTGCCATTGGGATCTGTAAAGCAAGACACTGCTTTGGATTGCTTACCAAGCTTTCTGTTTCATGCTCTGCTGCTTTAGAAAAATCCTCCTCTCAGCTTTTCTATCCTCTCTATTATTGGCAGAATTGCAATGCAACCTGATCTCTGTCAGTGTTGCTTATTGATCCAGTGATGTGACCCTCTTTAGTAATTCAAGATTACTCTAATTCCATCTTTCCTTTTTTTTCTTTCCTTTTTTTCCTCCTGGGAAGAAGGAGACCTTCATGGAAATTTCTCCAGTAGCTTTTGCTTGCAAATTTCCTTTAGGATGATAGTCTGCTCCAGAACAAGCACAGAAATGTTTGAGTGTCTGTGGGTAAAAGTTAGGTTGGGACAGGACTGGAAGAATTGCCATTGCAGTTTGGATATGGGATTCTCTTTTCAGATGGACCCAAAGTGGGATGGAAGCACAAAAGAGCCTTATGTCTTCCTGTTATCAAAGCTCTTGAGATTTAGCTTAGAGAAACTGTCCAGTATTGAAGACCTATCTACTTTTCCTTTTAAATGTTTAGATCCAGTCTAGTGGTTGCTTTCAGTTAGGAAAAAGTCGACTTACCTGTCTGTCTCTTGTTAAGTTGATTTTCAATGGTGCCATCAGTAGCTAATGTAACTCTTGCTTACCTGATCATTTATATACAAACCTGATTACCTGATCATTTATATACAAACCTGATTACAAATTATTTTCCCTTTACTTTTCTCCCTAAACTGCATCCATATCACTACATGTTCTTGTTTTAGCTTGTTTCTTCAGCTGCTAAAATATCACAGAGATCGTTACCAGATATTGTGCCCAGGAAATGGGTGTGAGTCCCAGCAGCATTAGAGCAATTTTCTTCATTTTTATTTTTTCTTGGAATAAGAGGGAAGAGTATGTTGTCAATAGAAGATTGACAGTTTGGATGAAGAAACTACCCATATGCAAACCTAATGAAGCCATTCAGTTGACTTGCCTTAAGACTACCCCAAAATGCACCCTTAATGCAGTCTTCAGGCATGAAGCAAACATGCCAACTATTGAGGTCCAGACCTGGACCAAGTTTTTAATTTCAGGACTCAGAATCTTGTTTGGCCTTTACAGACTTGGTTTCTTTTCTGAATATTTAGGCCAAAGAACATGGAGAGGCCAAATCAGTAGTAAATAAAAGAATTAGGGACATTGATTGCCAAAATGATATCACCAATGCTCCTGAATTCTGTAAGCAAATGTTAGATACCCCCAAGCCCACTACTGCGGGATATCTATACAATCTAACTCTGCGGAAATGTAGTTGGGCCTTTTACAGAGCCCGCGTTAGTGACCTTCCTTCAATACTCTGACAGGAAGATTTTATGGAATTCCTTATTTACAGGTAGAAACTCTTGCTCATGTCCTCATACAGGATCCTTTTTACGATGTTGCAGGACATGTGATCTCCCCAATCATTTCTACATTTCAGAGTCATAGTGATAAATTTTATGTTTGTTACTGATATATTTATATTTGTTACTTTATTCTGACTATACTCGCATATCAAGTGGCCGAATATCTTACCAATTATCAAGTTATACAACTGGGCAAATTTTAATTAGATATGTTGTTTTATTTTATGGTCTTAGGGTTTTTTTTTCTGGATGGCGATTCTCTTTTTCTACTGTAATGGTAAATCAAATATAATAAAGATATTGAGAAAATAGGTGTTCCTCAAATGGCTATTACATAGTTCTAGCAAAACAGTTAAAAAAACCTGGTGTTTAAAGGGGAAAAAGCTTGAGCAAAACTCTCTTCCTCCATATTATATAAATTGTTTACTTAAATGGTAAAGCCTCATTTTATTTTTGATTGTTGAAATTTTTCAAGCTATTCAATTAAAAAGTAAAAACAGGTGGAGTTATTGATAAGGAAGGAACTGCTTAATATTCCTGATGCTGCCTGGGAGAGTGACAGTTGAAAATATATATTGTAAACCTAACTCTTCAATTAGCATTGGACAATTCTTGTGGCAGGCATGACCTTATGTATTCTTTACTTACAGATTTTTGCAATTTATAATGGTTTCAAAAGTTACCTGTAAGTGGCAATTAGCAACAGTATCCACAATTGATAACTACTTAAACAGAGGTAAATATTAGGACCAAATTCAATATTAAAAAATGAGGTTGAACAGCTCTGGAATAGCTGGAAAGTGAATAGTTGACCCCCTAACAGTCCAGATGGTGGCTGTCTGAAGCTAATATATGCTACATACAGGACATATTAACCAGCAGTTGTTTTTTGCTGTTGTCAGTTAGACAAATAGGAGATTTGTCACTTTTGTTTATAAACGTTTTAGCTAAGAAAATAATTAGGTGCTTTAATTTTATTCAGTTTTAAAATTAGATTATGATGGCACAAATAATCAACCCAACTAAGGATGCAATTGGTACCTTCACCTTTCTGTCTTTTCTCTTGTGACTGATTGCAAAAGAACTTGCTTTTTTCATTGGCATTATCCGTGTTGTTTGCTCTCCACAATGAAGTATTATTATTTGTTCTGTAAGCCTAACTATGCAAGATGCATTATTTCTTTTATTTCATGCTACCATCTGCGTATGAATATAGTATAGATACAGGTACTCTTCCAATAAAAAGTACAGGATTTTGTAAGAGAGTTGGGTGGAGAGTCCACTTGTTAAATGAGTCACTTTGTAGGGGACTCTAGAAATTTAATAAATAAATAGACCTCCTTACATTTTGTAAAGAACCTGCTTTTATATAACAGCAGGAATATTTATTGTTTTGAACTCCTACAATGTTTGGTATTAACTTGTTTTTTTGGTGCCAGGGTCAGCTGCTTCAAAATCAGACTGAGCAGAGCTGTGAGCACAGTGCTGGAGGGCAGCTGTGCTCTCAGAGTAAGTGATCCTGATTTGTACATTCTGACTGATGAGGGAGAGTTTGTCTCCCAAACTGTCACAGGGTTTATAGAAGTGCCACTCAATACTGGTGCTGGAATTGCTTGTCGAGCAACTGACTACAAGAACAATGGGGATCAGAAACAGTGGTCACTTTGTTTTTCTTGGTTTAATAGCCCCAGAATCTGGCCTGAGTATTCATACTCGTTTGCTTGGACCTTGAAAGAGGCATTTTGGATTAAAGATGACAGAGAATAAGGTTCTTTAATTCATTGGACTGGTTTTATTAGCAAGGATGAGGTTATATACAGGTAAAATCTTGTAAACTGGAAACATAAAATAGTAATCATGTTTTTCTTGTGTAAATGACATAGGGGTTATTATCTAGAAGAGACTATTGACAGTTATGTTTATATTATGTTTCTGTGCCCCTACAGTTCCAAGAATCATGGCAGTTTACAACCAAATCATTAAACAAAACAGTATAACAAAGTTAAAATTATTAGTCCTATCATAATTCTTAGGCACCCTAAACAGTCATTTGAAATTAAAACTTTAAGAATAATCTTCTGGACTTTATGCTTGAGGTGGAAAAAAATGAAACTGATTTTCGGTTTTACTGATTAGACAGATTTGTTGATAACAGAAATGGCTAGTTCAGTGATGGCTAACTTTTTCTGGACCGAGTGCCCAAAGCGTGCATGCACCCCCAAAATGCAATGTGCCCGCAACTCCACGCATGCACTCCGATCATACTCACGTGACATCCCCCGCACATGCCCCGCACATGAGTGTGCGCCCCACATGCGCCCCGCTCATGCACAGCAGAGACCCTACAACCAGCTGGCCGGAGGGAGGCGTGCGCACATGCACGGCAGAGCTGAACTGGGGCAAGGGCTTGCATGCCCACAGAGAGGGCACTGTGAGCCACCTGTGGCATGCATGCCAGAGGTTTGCCATCACGGGGCTAGTTTATACTATTATGTAAAAGTAAAAAGTTGAGGTTTGATGTTACTGTTTTATTCTACTGCACCAAAGGGAGTAGAAGTCAACGGCTTTTTCCTCCCTCTTCTTTTCTACACTCTTTCCTTCCCTTTTTCCCTCCCCTATTTTTTCTATTATTTATTTTTGTATTTTATATTATAAACTCATAAAAAGGACAATTTACAAGAAAAACTTTAATAATTATTATCTTATTTTCTGTTTTAGCTTTGAGTTTGCTTAAGCTGCTGTTTGGCCATATTAGGTTTTTGTTGAGGGGGGGTTGCCCTGGATTTATGCTGTGTGCTCTCATTTCTATTCGGAGTGGTTACCTAAGATGGCATAAGTATAAAGTATAATAGTAGTATAGTATAAAGAATGTTATTCTGATTATTCAAAATTAGAAAATGTGATTTGAAAAGTCATGGTTAAGTTCATTGATAAGCTCTATTAGCAATTGTTTGGTTATATTTATTTATCAAATTTAGCCGCCCATCCCCCCCAAAGGGGTGACTAGGTGGTGCACCACAAATAAAAGCATCATTTAAAAAATAAGGTAACTAAATATCCATTGCTGTGGAGAAACAGCACTCTATACCTACTTTGGGCAATCATTAGAAGTTTGGCAGTGAGGCTGGAAAAATGGAATGGAATTTGGACCAGGATTCTAATGCCCTCAGATACTTGACTTCTATGAAGATTTTGTCTTCAGAAAATTTTTGAATCTCGGGTTTGGAATGTGTAAACTTGAAGTAATGAGGAACCCAATTTGAGTACATATTATTGTTTTTTTCTTATAAAAATAATGTCTGTTTCCCATATCTTAAATTTTTAAAAAAAAGTTTTTAATTTTGTGCTTTATATATAACTCAACGTGATGAACGTAACTAATACTCCTGCCTCCTATTTTCCCCACAGTAATAACCCTGTCAAGTGAGTTGGGCTGAGATAGTAACTGACCAAAAGTTGCCCAGCCAGCTGTCATGTCTAAGAGAATCCTACATCTGGTTTCTAGGCCAGCATCTTCATCACTGTGCCAAACTGGCTCACTTCAGTTTAAATTTAAACTTGTTGGTTTGTAGGAGAATAATGTTGGATGTGATGCTGAATCTAAAATTTTTCATGGCTAAAGGTGAAGATAACATCCCCTTTGTTAAATTTAACTCCTAATGCCTTCAAGGACATACTGTGCAATTTTCTTGGCAGTAGTAGTTTACCATTGACTTTTCAGACAACCTAAACCCTTCTGTTTTTTATTTATATGGTGACGTTAGTAACTTTCTAGAAATTTTTAGGAAGTTTTACAAGAGTTTATGAATCTGTCCATTTTGTTAGCTACATTAAGAATTGGTAGGGAGTCAGTGGTGACATAACATACTGACATCCATGCAGCAGTTCTTGCCATAAGCCGTACATATTTTCTTGTCACTTGGAGAGCTTCCTGTTGCTTGTGAGATTGAATCTGCTTCAGGTTGGGTACTTGTCTGTAGACATATATAAGTCTGCCACCCAATATTTGAGAAAGTGCAGTATCATCGTCCAACGTGGTTGCAGCTTATTAATAATGCATTTCAATGGCTTCAGCTGTGAGTTGTAAATGACAAGCAGTGGTCTTTAGTAAGTCCTAGTAACTATCTTATTACAGATCCCTGAACTATTTTTATGAACAGAAGACAGAAAGATTTGCCAGGGAAGCAATTCAGAATGTAACATTCTATTCGATGGTGACTAGTCATTAAATTAAATTAATCCTACTTTGTGCAGGATTGTACATTATTTAATAAGTATAGCATGCCTGTTTCAGGAAACAGAAAATAAACATTTTACTTTTTGAAGTTAACCTTTGTAAGCTTGTAGCTTACAGGACAAATAAAATTTGGCTTCCAAACTGGCAAATATAAAACAGTGCCTAAGTTGTATAAAATGGGCATGTCAGCCATACAATCTTGTGAGATATGGTCAATATGCGTAAACAGTTTGATTCCCTGGGCCAGTGGTTCCTGACAGATTCCTTTCCCTATTGCCATCCAGGGTTAGTTCAGCTTATTGCAAATGTTTTAATGCAGAGCACCTAAACAATTCACATACATGGGGGGTGGGGGGATCTCACAGGTTTGGTAGTGAATGTAGCTCATGTGTGTGTGTTTTATCACCATATCTAGAATGGTGACAAACACATTTTGCTGGATAGATTTTTTAAAATTAGCTCCTAAATTTCTGATTGGGATTCCCCATATCATATTGTCATTTACCATTTACTTCAACATTGAACATATTTTATCTATGTGTACTGTATCCTGCATATTGTATTCCCTTTACTCTGGATTTATTAAAATATATCATCTAGTCTGGTAGTGAGGTGGGGCAAATGATAAGCAGTTCAGATTAAGGCAGAATACAAATAAATACAATTTATGAAGAAAAGTCAACATTCCGTTTTACATAGAAGTTCAGTGTGTGTGTCCATCAAACATGTATTGAAACACTTTTTTCATATCAACATTGGAATACTGGGATTTCTTCTGCATAGAACAATGTTTTTCATTCTGTACATTTTAACTGTACATTCTCTACATTTGCTTTCTCCTGCTTGCCACAATAGTTCTCATAAATCATAGACTGCTTGCTTTTGGCTTGAGTATACTTTTTCTGCTGTTATGCACTACAGTTCCCAGTTCAGTTTATTTCTGACAAATGTCATCCCTCACAGATATCTGCCCCCACCCCCCAAAAAATTAATCTGAATATCAGGAAGAACAATGAAATTCTCTCTAAATTCCTTTTTATGTCAAAATGTAAAATAATCTTTGCTTTTTAAAAATTTCTAAAGAATTCATATTTCTTCATTAGTTATATCCTTAAATGATGTTCTCTACGCATTTTCTTTTTCTCTAGGATCTGGGTTCGTCATGTGCAGTGGCAAGGAGAATCCAGACAGTGATGCTGACCTTGATGTGGATGGTGATGACACATTGGAATATGGAAAACCCCAGTATCATTTTCTAGAGATGTTAAATTCCTAGCAGGTGGCTTTGTCTTTGCAGTACCTCTCTTTCTAGAAGTTCCAAGATTATAGCTCTACTAGAGAAGAGCTCAGAAACAATTTTTTTTACCTATTGATAAATCTTATTTTCTGGCAATTTCCTGGTAGCCCCAGTGGCATTCACATGCTGTTCCTTTTGGGGGGCGGGGGGCGGCGCGGGGAATATACTATTTCCAAATACATTACTTTTGATACCTCACATTGGCTCAAGTGTGGTATAATTGGTAGTTAGATAAAGAACAGAGAGACTCCATAGAAACAAGTCCACCCATAGCTTTGACAACTCACAGGGGGACTTCAAGTAGTCTCTCAGCACAATTTATTTCACAGGATTGCTGTTGTGGAGAAACATTGCAAGAAGAAATATTATGTACTTTAGAGGAAGGGTGGTATATTAAATCTATCTGAGACTTAATAAATACGTGAATTGTAATTGCTCATCTCATGTTACAAAGGGGACTTGGTTGATCTCCAAGATGACCTAAAATAAACACGAAAGAGAAGTCCACAAATATTAAAATTAGTATCAGGCTGCATTCTCCTTAACACTTCATTCTTAGATACACTGAAGCAGATATCATTCCATGCACTGGGGAAGAACCAGGTGAAGCCAAAGAGAGAGAGGCACTCCGAGGTGCAGTCCTAAAGTAAGTAGGCTTCCTTTTAAAATGCAGTGTTAGAACATAGAAGAATTTGCTTTGTTGTGCTGGGAATTGGTGTGAATAAATTCAAAGCCAATACTTTTTTAGTTCTTAATACGATCCACAACCAAGATAAAGAGAATCCAGGCACATGCTAAACAAACACTTACATAGTTGCGATAAGTGGCAAATTTGACAATCTTGGTGCATATAAGCTGAGAAAACTTTCCTTGATATTCTGTTATTTGGGACATTCAGTTCTGAGTAAAACTTCTAATTTTTTCCATTAGAAAGTTCAATATATTGATATATAGTTAGTCCTTGACCTACAATCATTCTTTCAGCAACCATTTGAATTTACAGCGGTGCTGAATAAATAGTGGTTATAACCAGTCTTTGGAGTTCCAGCTGTCCCAGTCATGTGCTGATGATCTGGGCACTTGACAAACCTGTTCACAGTTACAACTGGTTGCAGAGTCCTGCAGTCACATGATCTCTATTTGCAACCTTCCCTGCCAGCTTCCCCAGAAAGTCAGTGGGAGTGCTGGCAGAGAAAGTCGCAAGACATTGAGATAAGTCCCCCACTCATGCACCCTCCCTGAACTGCTCTATGTTCATGCTGCTCATCCTCTCTGGCACTCACAACACCTCCCATGTATTCCTCCCCAACCCAGAACACGCTTCTCACACACTTTCCTCAACCCTGCACCACAGCCTTGTGCACTCCATGAATCCTCCCCAAATATCATAGCATCTCCCCTCATGTCCTCCTCAACCCACACCATGCGTCAGGCACCCTGTATACCAGATCTGTACCATAAGTTGTACACTACTTCTCAAACCCTTCAACTTGTGCTTCTCACTCACTCCATCACTCATTCCCTCATCCAGCAGTGATCATTTACTGCCTGCCACCCTGGGACTTGTAACTTCCTGCCAGCTTCCCCACTGACTTTCTGTGAAACCAGGATGTTGCCATGTCTAACAACAATTGTCAATTAATGATGACAATTATGACTATGGAGATTGCTGTGTCTAATGTGTGCATTCCACTTTAAAACTACATCACTTAGTTATAGAAATGTCAGTTTCAGTTCCTGTCGTAAGTCAAGGACTACCTGTAATGGTTTGCTGGTTTATTAGAGCCATGAAATTGGCACTCTAAAATGTAGGTATCTAGCAAGGACTGCATTATGCTTGAATAAACAGAACAAACTGGTATAAATATTTTGTATGTGAATGAGCAAAGGAAAAAGCCTGGGAGCATCACAGAAAGAGCTGGAATACTGCATAATGATTGTTGTATTTTGTAGTTGTATTTGTAAATAGCACCAAGTCAAGATTTGCCTTGGTTACAACTTCATGGTTATTCCTAGTTTGCTTCACCCTATTTCTCTTTCTATTACCTATAGCCATGATGGCGAACCTGTGCCATAGGTGGCACGCGGAGCCCTATTGGTGGGCACGTGAGCTCAGCTCCTGCACGCATGCGTGTGCCAGCCAGCTGATTTTCGGGCCTTCTGGGCCCACCAGAAGTCAGGAAACACACTGTTTCCAGCCTCCGGAGGGCCTCTGGAGGGGGGAAAAGGCCGTTTTTACCCTCCCCAGGCTCCTAGAAAGGCTCTGGAGCCTGAGGAGAGCAAAAAATGGGCCCACCGGGCCATCACGTGCCAAAAGCGGAGGTGAGCATGGGGGGGGGGGGCGGAGCGCATAGAATTATGGATGTGGGCACACGTGCGTGTGACCCACTGCACTCCCCCCGCTTTTGGCACGCAATGGCAAAAAGGTTAGCCATCACTGACCTATAGTTTGAATGACACACAAAAGACAATTCAGAAACAAGCTATGGTTCTTAACAGGTTAACGGTTAAAACAAGCCAGATTTATAATAGAGTTTAACTCTAGGGCTTTTTTAAAAAAAACAATCCTTAGGCTAGATTTGCATTTTACACTAAATCAAAAACCAAGTGGCTTAGCACTAAATGAAAACCAGGCCAATAATACAAATGAAATGTTCAAGGATTTGTCCCATTGAATTAACAAAATTTAAATACTCTTAATTTTATTTAGATTAGCATGAAAAAAGAAGAGATTTAGCTTTCACAATATCAAAAGCCTATGTAGATCTTCCTTTGTTTTCTGCTCCATACTTTAAAATCATAAGATTTGACTGTATATAGTTCTAAGATGAAAGCAAATGCTATTTCAATAAAAAATAAATACTTTCCAATCTGGCCAAGACTTCTAATTGGCAGTTAGTAAAGCAACATTGCAGTGATGCAAATTTATTTACTTCTAAATTAGTTTGGGATATATATATATGCCATCTATATATTTATTTAGGCACATCTTAAGCCCTTGGATTTCAAAATAATTTACATCTCCAAAACATGAAACAATAGTCTACTATATTATATTAAGAAAGAATGGCAAACAAAAATTATTTAATGAAAGGAATGTTATGCTATGTACACAGTTGATGGTCCAGTTCAAATGTAGTATGTCAAAAAATTCTTTTAACAAGTCTTATTATTGGCAATGCATAAGTTGATGCATGCTATCAGTTGCTGTCACTTGGCATTCTCCTGTCACTAGAAACAACTAAACCAGACAGTCTGTATTAATTTAGCAGCACTTTTAAATTGCAATATCTAGCTTGGTTCTTTGATGATGATGATGTTTTAAACTTGTATGCTGTCCAAACTTTCAACGTCTCTGGGTGGAGAACAATAGCAAGTAATCTTGATTTTGATATTCTATTAAACAGAATATCACAACTCTCTACATAGCTCACATTGATCCTTCAAAATGTTTTAAAACATTAAAAATGGGTGAAACTTGCAAAATCTGTCAGTTCTTATATAAAATCTTACAAGATTTCAGGCAAGAATACATTAGACCTAATCAGATTTCAGCCATTTGAATATTTTTACTGCAGTCTGAAAGGGATAGAGGATCTTACGATTTACTTAGTATTCCATTGGCAGAAAGAGCTAAACACAAGTGATTTAGTAAGTTTGCTTATTTCTAACAATTCAGATATATAGCTACTTAAAGTATAAGTTAAACCAAGGCCTCTAACCTACAGTTCGTGATCTACAAACCATTAACAAATTTATAATTAACAGAGTCTGTTGGTAAGACTCAGTTTCCTATTTAATAATTTTCAGCTGGTCCTTAGTGGACTTGAGGTACTTTGTCAGACATAGCATGTTTCATCCCTACAGTCCAAGATATGTGATGCAATAACTTAAAAACAATAAAATTGACTACATAAATACTCAAAAACAGTGATGCCAAACCTTAGTCATTAAGAAATAGAAAACATTGTAGAGTAAAAATAATCATCTTCTCACTTCATTGAGGTAAAAGTTGCACTTTCAGGAATCATGGAAAAACTGCATACTTTTCAAGTGTAATATGCCCTTGGAACTTTTCAAAGTAGCACTTCATAAATAAGAAAGTGGGAGGGAAGAGATTTGTGGTATCAAATTACTTAGATCAAATATAGTGCCTCAAATTGCTCCCAATATGAAATCAGTTCAGATGTTGGCGTATAGGTGCTACCTGAACTGAGTAGTCTCCCTTCACCCAGGCGACAATATGCATTGATTAGAATATGTTGCACTATAAGTACTTTACTTATCATTCTATTTCATTTGTTTCCTCTTTTATAAAGCATAGAAATACTGCTATCAAAGTGTACGAAACTAATTTGTCAGTTATCTTAAATCTATATAAGTGAGTGAGTTTATTCAGTAATTGTCAGTGATCTTAAGGAAAATCCCTCCATTCTTTTATATTATTCTCTCGCTCTATGTGTGTGTGCGTGCGTGCACGCGCGCGCATGTGTGTTTTAAAGGTTTACAACTTACAACATTTACAGCAACTCAACTTATGACCACAGTTGGGACCAAACTTTCTGTCGTAAATTGGTGCAATCATAAAGCAAGTCATGATTTTATGATCAATGTTTACCATGGTCATTAAACAGATCATGCAATCATTAAGTAAATTCAGCTTCCCCAATTGACTTTGCTTGTCAGAAACTGGCTGGGAAGGTCACAAATCACGATCAAATGACCCAAAGATGGCTGCAACGATCATAAATGTGAGCCATTTGCCAAGTACTCAAATTGTGATCAAGTGACTGTGTTGGGGGTGGTGAGATGGTCATAACTTTGAGAATAAGTCATAAGTCACTTTTTCTGAGACCATTATATCTTTGAAATATCATTAAAGAATCATAAGTCAAGAACTATCTGTAGTTTCACAAACTACAATTAATGTGCTGCGTTAAACTAAGACAGATCTAAGGGACATTGTAAGAATGAAATTAATTTGAACTGATGGAATGGAGTAGTTTTCGTTTCTTCCAAAATTGGGAAATTCCCTGATACACACACAAAAATAAGCTATTAGTATTAGTTAAGAAAATAAGAGTGTCTAAACTATATTAAGAAATGAAAAATCATGTTTCATTATCTACAGAAAATCAAACCGACAATAGTCAAGTTTCAATTCTACCAAGAAACTACAACACAGCCATAGAAAATTTACACTAAATATTTAAACTGTTGAATGGAAATAATTGTTTTCTCAATTTGGAAGTATATAATTAGAATTTAAAGCACTTGTCAATTCTAAAATCCTAAATCATTTAAAATCCAAGATATGTAAGGTTGAGATCTGTTTTTTTGTCCTGTAACAAATATTTGATTGCTATCTTGCTTCTTTCAGTGGTGGCACTCCTAGTACCAGAATAACACCAGAATTCTCTAAATGGGCAAGTGATGGTGAGTATAAGATGTAGCAGGCTGTTTGTTGGCCTAGTAGGTGCATAGAGACTGAAGATTAATATTTTAGAGTCCATTTTTGGGAGTCACATTTATGACGAAGTTCAATTTTCCTTTGTATACAGTATAATTCAGTGTTTTAAATCCATTTTTGGACATGGTGATAAATGCATTAGGACAACCAAACCTTAAATAAAATCATGGAATCAGCTTGAAGGAATATTTATCATTCATATTCTGCCTTCAGCATATTCAACATCAGATAAAGATCTTTCAATATGCTAAGTTTTCACCTATTTAATGTTTTTTTAAAAAATTTGACTGGTTATCCTGCTTTTATTTTACTTGCCTTTTTAAATGCGTCTTATTCTAATTTCTGTTGGCTGCTTGGGAATGATTGCTCTTCTGAAAAGAAGGTTACAGGTTTTTAACACAATTTTTTAGAATTAAAGTATGCCTATTGAATAGCGTAAACTATGGAGCCCAAAGCAATGTTAATTTTTATACATGTTCAGTACTTCTGTTTGAACAAAATAATATATGTGCATAAAATCTAAAGGGAGAAAGTAGCAATAGCAATAGCACGTAGACTTGTATACTGCTTCACAGTGCTTTTTATAGCCCACTCTAAGCAGTTTACAGAGTCAGCATATTGCCCCCAACAAGCTGGGTCCTCATTTTACCGACTTCAGAAGGATGGAAGGCTGAGTCAACTTTGAGCCTGGTGAGATTCAATCTGCCAAATTGCAGTCAGCCGGCAGTCAGCAGAAATAGCCTGCAGTACTGCAGTACTGCATTCTAAACGCTGCACCACTGTGGTTTCGAAGTAATAGTCGAAACCCAATTTTCTTTCTGTGATGTTGGCTTTCCAGCAGTATACATTTACAGTATAATCATTCTGAAATTCTAATTTGTATATAGCTGAAAAAAATGTTGCTAGTCCAGTTGGGTATGCTGATAGAAAAACATGTTCCATACTAAACTGTTTTTTTTAAAAAATAGAATAAGAATAATTAAGCCTGTGATCTCCAGATTTTTTTAAGTTTTCTTTAACAGCAGCCATTATGGTTAATAACAAAGGCTGGTAGTCTAAGGCTTCTGAAGATTACCAGCTTGTATCATTCTGGAATTGAGATTATTTAAAATTAGCACTCAACTTCATTATTGTGTGATTAGCATTCTTGCTTTTTTTACAAGGTGTTTAAATTTTTAGAAGAGAGGCTTTTACTCATGCTGTAGTTTGATGTGTATTTGAATAAACTTTCTTCATTGATTGAGTTCTTCCTCCTATTTATAGAAATGCCATCAACAAGTAACGGGGAGGGTAGTAAGCAAGAGCCTGCACAAAAGACTTGCAAGAACAGTGACATAGAGAAGTAAGTATGAATTGTCTGTATATATTTGATGGTCAAAGGTGCAACATTACAGAAGATGCCTTGCAGCTTATCACTATCCAAAACTCAGGCACATATATATATTTTCAACTGAAACTACACAGCTTTTAAAGCTGGCACTCTCATAGCTGAAAATCAAAGGGTTTCTTTCATATCCTTTTGGAGTTTTTTTCAGCCTTTACAGGAATTCCATATCTGTAGAAAGATAAAAATCCATTTTGGTATATTGGCTCTAAAAGATGATTTTATGTTTCATTTCTAGATCCTCAGTGTAGTTTCTGAGGCTTTAGAGGGATGATAGCAAATCTTATCCTTGTGTTAAATTCTCTATAGTATCAAAACGCTGCCCTTTTCTTTCCCCCTGGGACGTGTTATTTTTCAAAAGACTTACTCGTTATGCCCTTTCTCCAGAATAGAATTAGATTATTTTAACCTTCATTTCCACTGGGAATAAGTAACATGAGACAGATCATTTTGCTCTACAAAGAGTAGTGACAAACCAAAAGAGGGGTTCAGAGCAATGCACAGTACTGTCCCATCTTCTTTCAGTCAGGCAGGGCCACATACAGTGATATTTAAGCTTATTTCTTGTGACTTTTGGGTATAATGTAGATTGATTGCATTGAAATCTTCAGCATAGAAATGCTTAACAGACTAGATTGCTCATTATGTGACATAGAATAATACAAGAGCAAGAGGCCTTTTTAGCTGTGCATACTATGTAAGATGTGACCAAGTTCACACAGATAACCCATTTTAAAAAACATTCCTCTGAAGAAAGAAAAATATCATGGCAAATATATGCAAAGTCTTTTTAGACTGTATTATGCACTAATACATTGTTAGTAGTGATGATATGCGTTATCTGGATAGTTCTAAGAATTGAGTAGATTACTGTAGGATAATCTGGTACATATGCACATTTTAATCATGGAAATGCATATTGAAATGCCTTTGCAGGAACACAACATTCTGCAGCAAGCTAATAATGCTGTCTTTTACATTGGGCAAGTATGTATAGTCTTTGGTTTGAGTATTGTACTGAGCTTTGAGTGGTGAACAGTTGAAGGAAGGCTGAAGTAGAAAGAAAAATGGAGGGGAAATAAATACAACATGAATTTAAGAGATTGCATGGAGTTCAGGAAAAAAAGTGGAAAAATTAGGTAATTGTAACTAAAATGCTAGAAATAGGGTGGTGTATCTTACTGCAGATTTTACTAAAAGCTGCTACTTCATTAGACAACAAGAAGAATGGTCCACATTGAAAACAGCTGGAGCAATAGCACTTTGGAGCAGGAAATAATACACATATATTTTTTCTTGCACTGACTTGTCTTGGAGACAACTTGTGGAGGTAGACAAATTGATAACACTTGCTAGAGCCAGATCTTACCTAATGAGCTATGCAGGATTTTGGTTTAGATGGTGCCTTATACTTAGCAAGTTTTTGGTAGTAGTTTCTGTAAACAGCTGGGGAGAGCAGAGAGAATTTTTGTTGTTCCACAATTTAAATATTTGCCTTTAAGTATCAAAGGAAGAAAGAAAGATAATTCTAATGAATTACTGCCACAGTGCAGCTTTTAAGCTGTGCCAATGTAGTGTGTGTTTCTCTCTGTACTCTTCACTGTAAGGAAGAGCAAGAAGTTAAAATTAGTTATTTACCTCAACAATTCAGGTTCACATTAGCTAAAACTTCAGGGACACTCAGATCTGGGACAGCATGCACTGTTTCTACTTTTTAGGAGTAAATAGGGCTTAGGGGTAACAAACCAGCTGTGGGTGGTTTGATGTGGGTGGCATATGATCAGTTTATGGACCTCTGATGAAAGCAAAGGAATTTAGTTTTTGACTTGTCCAGGAGCCTGTCAGTTTCATTGGTTCAAAAGTTATCAGTTTTCTCAAATCTTAGCCTTTAAAATTGAAAAACACTTGTCCAAATGATGAATTGGTAGCATCACCTTGATCACATTATCTAAATGCTTCATTCAGAGCTGCCTGGAGGAGTTTAAACTTTCTCTAAGTGATGCATACAATAATTCTGTCCTGTGAAATATAGACTTGGTGCTTCTTTGTGACAAATCCTGATCTATCATGGAACATTCAGAAACCTTTGACTTTCAAAGACCAAAATTAAACTTGGACAGTTCAACCTCTGTAACCTTTCAGAAAAAGTAAAAGCCAATTACCATTTCTTGCACTTGACAGCAGTTCTTT
Organism: Ptyas mucosa; assembly: GCA_012654045.1. Lineage (NCBI taxonomy): Eukaryota > Metazoa > Chordata > Lepidosauria > Squamata > Colubridae > Ptyas > Ptyas mucosa. The sequence continues at coordinate 19,639,820 of WNWU01000004.1, forward strand.
CATAAGATATCCCTTCTGGAAATAGGTTGCTACCATTAGATAGAGGCTCTTAACTCCATTGGGAGCAGAAAACAGTAGTTAGAAGCAAAGATTATAGCTGTTTCATCCTACTTTATCTAGAATTTGTGTGTGATAAATTGTTGCTGCTGTGATAGTTAAACAGTTAAAATGCTGTGTGTGAAGAGGTGGGTTCTGTTAACTTAATTGATAACCAGTATCAGACCTTGGGGGCCTGACAAAAAAGTGGTGGGGTTTTTATATTCCTACTGTCTAGCTGCTTCCACCTGCGCTGCCAAGCCATGATATATGGTGACCCAGCCCAGCTAGCTAAATTGATTCATCTCTAGTTCCTCACTCTTAATCTGGAGCTAAATTGGTTTCATTTTTCTTCTTTTGGATGGTGCTTGTGGCGGGTTCTCTATGGGAACACTTCCTTCTGTTCATAACTTTAATTTTTGCTTTTAAATCTGGATGTTATTGATTATTGTGTTAAGCTCCATATAATGCCTGATTAGCATTTTAAAAAGTGTTTAGAAGCACATGGTTTATCACTTGTGTCAGCTGGGCTGCCCACTTAGAACAATGGTTAATGGAGTTAGCAGTGATTCTCTTTATTGATCCTACTTTTATAAGAATGACATTCATTTTCTTTCCTCTTTCCAAAACAAAGTCTTGGTATGGAGAGTATCTTTTTAATTAGCTAATACAATACAGTAAACTGCCCTTCCTCTGGTGCAAAGCTAATGTACTTGGGTTGAAAGTTAATGGAATATGTGCTGTAGGCTTCTTGGAGCTAAATCTCTGGCATGTCAAACAACTTGCCTCAGTAAGAGATGAATTTGCTGGTTGTTCCCTTGAGTATAATCTTGGATCTGCTTTTTGTTTAACTAGCTTCCATTTCAATCCAACTTCCTCAGTTGCTGCTTGAATTTGGTATAATAACTGTCATTGGCCCAATTCATTTGTTATTCTACAAGAACTGTGGTAATCTGAGAGGACCGATTTTTAAAAAGAGTTTCTTTTAATGTTTATTGCATAAATTATCCCTTCATTTTTAAATCTATTACTGTTATATTTATTTTTAAAAGAAATTTATTAAAATTGAATGCTACTGGAAGATAATGCATAGAATTAGACAGTTTAGACAAAGCCTGTGAGGATTTTTTTAAAATATATAATTTTATTAATTATAAATTATGATTATAATAGTAATAACTAAACATGGAGAAAAAATAGGAAAAATGTATAGGGGAAAAAATAAAAAAAATATGTAAACAAGTGAGTTCCAATCTTCATCATAAGTATAAACAAATTTAATAATTCTTTACAACCCCCCCCCCCCAAGTTACAGAAAGATATATATTCATCCTATCCCTTATCTATAAGCAAATCTTTAAAGTATAAACTTTTCAATACTGATATTAGCAAAAAGTCCATAAAGGCTTACCATAAGTTTATAAAAAGAATCATATTTTAATCTTGATGAAATAAACCAAATTTACATTCCTTCCTTTGCCTTAATCTTTAACTCAGCCAAATATTATTATAGGATTTTAATTCTCTTCAGTGTTTCTTTATCCTCACACTTCTTTGGAGCTTTTTCTTCATAGCTTTAACAAGTTTCTTTTGTAAATCCAATAAGGAAACATTTTCCAGGTCATTCTCTTTGTTTATTATTAGTATTTCCATTTTAATTTTTAAACTTTAGCCAGTTTCTTCTGTATATCCAGTAAAGCACCCTTTTCCAAATCATTATCTTGGTTTGTTATTTGTAGTTTCCCTTTTGAGACTTTAAAAATATAATTATTTTTACATCTATTACTCCATCATTAACATTTTTGGGTCATTATCTGTAGAAGCAGGCATCATTATTGATAGTTCTGGTATTATATTCTGGCTCCATTTTTCAAAGATCTCCTTTAATGTTTCTAATATTTTAATATTTTGTGTCATTTTGTAAGAAGTATTAAGTGACAGGCTTCAGGGTTTTTTCCTCCTTCTGTTTAGAATCTTTAGTCCCCTCTAAGGTCCAATTTCTAAAATCATAAGTACTGTATTTTTTGGAGTATAAGACATACCTTTTCCCCCCAAAAAGAGAGTGAAAATCTGGGTGCGTCTTATACTTTGAATGTAGCCCTGCCCAGCCTCACAAACGGAGATTTCAGAGGCTGAAAGAAGCCTCTGAAAGAAGCTTCAGAAAAAAAGCCTCTGAAAGGCTTTTATCTAAAATAATATGGCAAACAACAAAAGAAGAATCAGTAAAGGATCTAACCAAACTATGTTAACAAATCTGGAGAATGTCACAATAACCAACAGATCGGAAGAGATTAATCTACATACCAATACCAAAGAAAGGAGATTGAACAGAGTACAGATAGTCCTTCAGAATAAAAGCCTCTGAAAGAAGCTTCAGAAAAAAACCCTTTTTTTGTGAAGCACTGTTTTGGAGGCTTTCAAAGGCAGAAAAAAAAGGAACCTGTTGCTAAAATTCACCTCTGGGAATAGCTGATTTGGGGGTATTCCGGGAGGCCGATCCATCCACCAATCAGCTTTTTTCTTATTTTCCTCCCCAAAAACTAAGGTGAGTCTTATACTCCGAAAAATATGGTAACTTACCTTTGTTATGATTTACAATAGCCAAGATAACCAAACCAAGTCTGTTTCCCATGAGGTCGTTTATTTTTTATAAATTACAAAATCTTATAATAAAAGTCAGTGTTCCAAACTTATCTGGATTCTTAACCTGTTTATAATTTTTTTTAGATCAAAATCTTGTTTACGTTTTTGCCATTTATTTCAAATTCTTTTAAGTTCTTAAACTTATAATTAATTTTATTTTTGTTCAGAGTTGAAAATAAAACTCACCCAATGACTTTTCAAGCTTGTTCTGAAGATCTGCAATAACTGTTTAAGATCATTGTTAGGAAACCTGTGAAAGTGACTAGAAAGTGAGATTTAGGGATTTAACTGTTCTTTAAAAGGCTTCGCCACAGTTGCCAGCATTTGTCCCAGGGCTGAAACCCAGAGAAAACCACTGTCCTGCTGTCTCCTCATGAGAAGCAGCCCTCCAGAGCACATGTAGACAATCTCCTGTCTTCCTCTTACTTTGAGAGGTTCCAGGGTATTGGTGTACTTGCCAGCTCCTTGGTCTTTGCCCCAGTTATTGGCTTCATTTTTGTGAAGATGTCTTCAATTTGCCATATTCCTCCATAAGGGTGCAGGGCGTTTTAGGATTTGACCTTAGTTGTGATTTTCTCCGAAGTTCTTACCTTTCTGTTAATCTCTTCCAGTATTGGAGGGTGGGCTGGGGAAGGAAGAAGTATTTGTAAAATTGAACTGTTTCATTTGATAGTTGGAGCTTACAGTTTCTGGTTTAGCCTCTTATTCTGCCAATTCCCAGGCACCAATTGGAAACAATTGGTGCCTGGGAAAATTCTTGTCCCTTTTTATTACAATTTTAAAATTAGATGCAGATTTATTGTAATATTTTCTTCTTACTTACTATCCTTATCTCCATTATAGAATGGCTTTTTTTCTGCATTATTGGCTCCTAAATCTTGGCAGTGACATGCAGCCCTAGAATGTTCTACCTATGTGAAGATGGCAAACAGGACAACGCTTCAATTTCCCCTATCGAAGATGCTTGCCACATAGCCCAGTGCCATCTTGAAATCAAGGCTTTTCGGGGTTAGGAAGCTAGCCTCTTAATTCACAGTGCCAATGTTCAATTTTGCTTTCTGCCACCAAACTAGATTGCAGGCCAAGGAAAGAGTCTGGGTTAGTGCCCCACTGGGTCATCTCCCATTTGTTTTCCTCAATTTTGTGTTGTCATAAATTCATTCCAGCCCGTTGTGCTTGATCAGTTTATCTCTGTTGGGGCAGAGAGCCCTGCTAGCATGATATATGACATGAAACATTGTAGCCAGCCTCTCCATGAATCACTCCAGCTGTTTGTTGTCAGCATGAAAAGCAAACAGGCCCAGGCTGCCGAGTGTTGACTAGGATGAGCTCAGGATGGGAAGAGACATGACGTATGAATGTTTATTTAATAATTCTCTAATATTTCCAGCGGAGTGTGGCCGTGGCTTCTGAGGTTGTGGGGGAAAGGGGGTGGTTGAAAGGGAAACTCTAATCTGCCAGGGTGGGTCATAAATCAGGCAGACAAGATCATTAATCAGGAGTGGAGCAAAAGTAGAGGGAGGTGGGACTGGCTGCCATTCCCAGGAGCAAAGGGGTACACTCTTCTTTTCCATAAAACAAATCTCATTTGGGATGCAGCTCCAGCTGTGCCGCTTACATAAGAGCAAAGCCAAGGCGCTGGGCCAGTTAAGCAAGCATGTGTGCTACCTTTGTCATAAGCCTTAGCAATTTGAGTTCACCAAGCATTAAATCCCTTTATAATTATCTTCTTTATATAACTCTTCATGCTTCTCATGGTTGATTGGGCAAGATGCTTGTTTGGTTTAGAAAAGGGTTTTATAAGAGGTGAGGTCAATGTGTATCTGCACAATGCACATGGGAAAAAAAAACTTTTTAGTTTCCCAAATTCTCTCCCAAAAGGTGAGGCATAGTCTGATCATCTATTCAGATACATAATAAAGGGTTTGGCTTCAAAAGTGAAAGTAACCTTTTTCCTTTTCAGATCTGTATACTACTAAGATTCTTGGGTATGTAACCTTTAACTGAGAAAAAATTGTCACTGCAGGGCAAAACTTTTTCAAACAGATACCTCAAATGGGCTGACCTACAGAATGCATTCATCTAGTTAGTACCCATGTCTGATGGGCAAATTTCATAAATTTCGTTATTATGTGTTTTATATATATTATGCTAAACAGTGCAATGTTGGGTACTTTCAAGGCAGATACATCTCTAAATATCTCCCTGAATTTTTAAGAAATTTTTCCAGTACGTTAGAAGCCATTGAGGAATCTGGTAAGAAAATACCTGCAATGATGACCCAACTGGTCATGGGTTGTTTAGTTTGATTTAAAAATTGGTTTTCATTTCTTGCTTTTAAGAATATGGAAACAATGTTTAATGTCAATCCAGGGGTTTATCTGCTAGATAAAAGGCTTTTAATCTTTGTTTAAAGTTTAAACAAAGTTTAAAACTTTGTTTGAAAACTCAGAACTCATTGGGAGACTAAATGCAACAAGAAAAAGTTCACTGAGCACAGCCTATTTTCTGTGTCTAGAGATTTGCTTCTTGATCATGGATTCTGGGGAACTGTTTTTAAACTAACAGGTTCTATGGCCTGAAAAAGTTTGAAAATCCTTGTGCTAGAAGCTTCTGGAATGTTAAGCTGTTCCAATGTAATGGATTATTTTTATTTTCACTATATTTCTTCCTTTCAGGAAGGAGTAGCATTCAGATTTCAACAGAAGCCCCTTCTTATTTATTCCAAGGTTAAAAATAAAGTGGAAAGAAACCCTGAAAAATCCATTTTCATACCTACTCTCTTTCTCTCTGTCTTTTCTCTTTTCTTAAAAGGGAGATATAAAACACAACATAGAAGTTGCACTTTATTCAAGAGAGCTATTTCTATGCAACTTTCCATTCCAATGTTATCTTCATTGAAAGCAAAGAAAACTAGTTACCATATGAGAATGAATTTATCTAACTTAATCCTTTTTCAGTCATATGAATCAGCACATGCAGGCCATGGACAAGCCTCCAAGTCAATCAGTTCCCTCCATGTACCCTAAGAGAGGACAGAATTTTGAGAATAATCATTCAACCAACTCTTCAAAAGTGGGAGAGTTTGCTGTGTTAAAGGTTTAACCAAATTTAAAAATAAAATATATGGAAACAAAGTCACGTCAACTAATAGTTCACAACTTAATAAAATAATTTTACTACAAAGGCTTTGTAAAATATAGAAGAAAATCTCATCAGTGGGAGCACAAAACTGCTTGAGAATTTAAATTATCAATAATTATTTGATGACTAATATACTAAAGTATAGAAAAACCAGGCCACATGGTAAAAAAATGACAACAAAAATGTAGGTGTTTAGAAATGAAAATCCCTCTTGCCCCGTTACATATTTGACTGCAAAATATTAGCCTCAGTCTGGTCATTTAAGTATTCAGTACTTCTTGCTACATTAATCACCTTCAGGATACGCATACATGACTTGGTTTGGAGCAACATTTATAACAACTAATTCACACACTTTCAAGTTTTTTTATTAAGGAAAGTTCAGTGAATCCTGATTTATGCTTCTAATCAGATTGAAATCTAGTACATGATTTGGGTTCCTCTAAATCCAAATAATGAGTCAATCTCTCCCTCCCTCCCTTCCTACACACACACACACACACACACACACACACAAAGTTAATGTCCCAGTTAAGCTCAAATCTTTCGCTGCAAATTCTGTTTATAACTTAAGAATCAAGATCTGCTATAAGATCTAGCCTTGAAAGATAACTGAGATAAACTGTGTGCGTGTGTGATTGTAAATTTTTAACAGATTTTTAGACAGTTGAAAAATACAAATCAACAAATAAGGAAAAAATAGCTAAAAATACATAGGACGTTTTAATGATGCTTTCTTTCCTTCCCTTTCATTTGTTTCCCAACCACTAAATATTCATACTTTATATTGAACATTAAAGTGTATTGCTGATATGTTTGATAGTCCCTTGGGAGTTGGGCGGCATAGAAATGCGATAAATTAAATTAAATTAAATTAAATTAATTATTTCATCTATTATTTTTGTTTGGCCTTATAATACTTTTCCTAGAAACCATATTTCAAATGTCTCTGTAACCTTGCTGTATGATGTGTAGTATATAAAAGAGCCATTTCTGCAGTGCTATATAAACTCAAGGGATTGTAAGCAGCCCCAAAGTAAACCAATTTTATTTAAAAAGTGTTTTTGGAAATTGGAGAGAGTAAAATAGGAGAGTGAAATTTCATTTAATCCAAGTTATAAAATAATTTGAATGTTCTGCTGCTCGCCACTTCCTTGGAGATTAAATTCTGAGCTTCAAAAATAGGTGTCTGAGTTCAGGAACTACTGTACATTAACATACTATGCTCTTTTGTAGGAATTACTGCATATGGTTTCCTAATTACTTTAATGTACATTCCACTGATACTGAAAACTTGTGTCAAGACTCATGTTTAGCATTTAGATTACTGTTACAAAAGTCTGGGGTTAGGATAACGTAAACTGTGCCTTTAATTGAATTTGACTTGTGATAACCTCATGGAGACTTATATACCACTTCATAGTGCTTTACAATTCTTCCTAAGCGGTTTACAGATTCAGCATATTGCCCCCAACAATCTGGGTCCTCATTTTACTGGGTCCTCAAAAGGATGGAAGGCTGAGTTAACTTTGAGCCGGTCAGGATCGAACTCCTGGCAGTGGGCAGAGTTAGCCTGCAATACTGATTCTAACCACTGTGCCACCACAGCTCCTCTATTGGCAACAATTGTAGAAATGGATTGCCAATGCAATTTCAGTATGGCTTTTTGTTTTACTTGCCAGTCTAGGTAGCAGTCCTGAGGTTTCGTGGTGGTTTCCCATCCAAATACTACTAGTCTTAACTTGATTTAGTTTTTTCAAGATTAGCCAAGATTGCCATCTATAAAACTGATAAAAAGAGTTCCATATGGCTACAGATAAAGAAATTAGTGTAAGTATATAGAAACAAACAGCATTCTCTTTCCTCAATTTACGGTAATTGACTTGATTTATGTTTTATTTTTATTTTGCTATCATACAAGCCCCTAAAAAAGTCTTTTCTCTCACAGTAATAATTTAGCATTTTATGATCCTTTTAGGAATATTTTGCTCAATCAGAAAAGTCCCTTTTCATTTTTTTTAAATTATGTGGAAATTTCTTTGGTTGTCTTTGGTTCTGTCTCCCTTCCCCCAGCAGGCATATAGCACCCCTTGAAGGAGGATATAGTTGAGTATCTTTCTATTCCCTTTCTGAGATATTTCAAATCTTCAACAGTGCTGTTAACTTTAATTTGTAGAGTTGTTCCTTACAAGTGAAAAATCAATGGGGGGTTCGTACAGTGTGAAATTCAACTGTCAGTCTTGAGCTTATGGAAAGGGAGTAAGACATCTTAGAAGAAGAAAAAAGTCTCTGCAGTGCTCAGCTGGGCTATATCAAAATGAAGCCAATGCTGATAAGAGTATTGCACTCAAATAAATTATGACTCTCTAGGAAATACAGGAGCAAATCTACAAGGGAGGGAAATTAGGACTTAGAAAATACTAATTCCCCTTGATAATTCCCCCTGAAGAATTTGAGAAACTGAGCGATGTCTGTACAGGAGCAAACTGTGAGCTTTAAATTGCTATTCATTGTTTATAGATAACACCTAGTCCTAATTTAGCCATGCAGTATTTCATAGAATTGCTTCATTTTAAGTTGATAAGAAGCAAATAGCCTAGCTAAGCAAATAGTTTAGTGTAAAGTCTAAATGTTGTACATGGAAGCAAGAATTTCTATGCATAATTTGCCACAGCTGCATCATACCCAGTATAAGGGTGGATTTTACATTTTACATTAAGCAGCAGCATCTGGGTGGTAATTGTACACAGTTACAAAGGAGCTAAGAGAAACCTGTTTTGCTCACATTTAAGTAGCATTTTGAAGTCACTCTCACTTGGTTTTGGAATTGAGGTTAAATCAACTTAGCATTATTTAGTGTCATAAATGGCCTTATTCTACTCATCAAAATTTGCCTCTAATTTGTTATTTTTTTTCTAAAACTGATTTATTGTTTTGTTCAAATCTAGACAAACTCTGACTGTTTAAACTATTTAATTAAATGAGAGTTTTAGAAAATATGCAATTTTGCCTTTTCAGCCAAAGTATAATTTAAATGAAAAAGTTTTTTTTGATTTAGACAAATTCCAATTAAACCTTAACTGAAAAGGGAATTAGAAACTTACGTTCCCTTCCCACTTACCATGTTAGATAATGAATGAAACCATGAAAATTTACAAACTTGTTGCCCATAGTACTAAATTATAAGTGAAAGCTATTGCCAACTGAGTTGGGAAACAATAGAGAATGAATGAATGAATGAATGAATGAATGATCTGCCTAAATAATTAACTGCAGAAACACATTAGTATTATCCTAGCCCAAATCTATATATAAAGAGAGCTTGAATTAAGAATAAGTTAGCTAGTTGTAGTTAGTATCCTATAGAATCCATATTCTTGGCATATTTTATCCATTGAAAAAAGTAGTAAAGGAAGCAAGTGTGATAAGAGTTTCTTAATATAGGACACCACATTTTGTGTGTGTGGATCTTGGGAAAAATGGACATGAAAGAGTAAGAACAATTGCAAGAAGACAAACTTCAAACCAGAGGTGAAATGCTCCCGGTTCGGACCGGATCACCCAATCCGGTAGCGATGGAGGCGGGTGGTTCGGAGAACCGGTAGCAAAAATCCCTGCGTCTCCCATGCCCAGCTGAGCCACACAATCATCAGAGGCTTTTTTTTTTTACTTTTAAAAGCATTTTTTCTACAACCTCTTCAGCCGAAAAAATGCTTTTAAAAGTTTTTTTAAAAAAAGCCTCCGATGATTGCGCGGCTCAGCTGGGATCGTCAGAGGCATTTAAAAGAAAAAAAGCCTCTGCCGATCAGGCAACTCAGCTGGGATCGTCAGAGCCTTTTGAAAGCATTTTTTTTTACAACCTCTTCGCCGAAGAGGTTGTAGAAAAAATGGTTTTAAAAGTTTAAAAAAAATTGGCCAGCCCACCCAGTCACATTACCCCCCTCACCAAGCCACGCCCACAGAACCAGTAGTAACAAATTTTAGATTTCACCACTGCTCCAAACCCAGTCTTATATGAAAAAGTATTAAAACAAACTGAATTTGAAAGCAGACATATGGGGAAAAAAACATGGAAACTGTGTTGTGGCCCGCCGGCGGCCAGCAGAGCTGGCAGCAGAGTCAGACAATGAGGAGGTTGGGGAGGAACATGGGCCAGTCCTAGGGGCTGGGGAAAGCTCAGACAAGGGCTCTGCGTCAGAGGCAAAGAAGGAGATAGACAGCAGTGAGGCAGAGGAACAGCTGGAGCCCATTCCCAGTGTGCGCATGCACAGAGCTGCCAGAAGACAAGAACAACTTGGAAAGCAGGGTCGACTTGGGAGTAAAGCCAGGCCTTGGAGATGATTGGCCCCTCCCATAGGAAACAAAACAAAAAAGGCGCGAACAGGGAGGGGGCTTTTGCAGGAAACAATTCGCTCGTTCGGTAGTTTCAAGAGTGGAAAGTTCTGTTCATGACTCTAAGAGACTCTGTGTAAGTTTTACCTTACTCTGTGTTTGGAAACAAGTTACGTGGCAGCTTGCCAAACGAGATATGGTGTGCTGATAAATATTCCTTTGAAAAACTGTTTGGACAAACCTTGCTGACTATGAATGAAAATAATTCACAGTCGTGTAAATAAAAGAGGTTTTTCAGGGGACCAATTCCTGCTTCCTGCTTTTTAAGGGTGTCTAGGTCAGAACAAACTGCTTAAAAAGAATGAAAACAATTGTTACAGAGTGCCACAGAAGTGTAATAAAGTTACTTTAATGGGAGATATGAAAAAAGGTGGTTTGGTGAATTGAAGGATGTTGTAGGTGAAAAAAAGAATATGAAAGAATCATGACTGCAAAAAATGAAGATGAGAAAAAAGACATTGTATAGTACACATGGAAAAAAGGTAGCTGAGAAGAATGTGGTCAAAGGCAATAAGGTTACAAGATTGAATCTGTGTTGGTCACTGAGATCAGAGTTTTACTCTTCCGAGCTTTTGGATTCATACTGGAGCCCATCTTCAGAGAACTTCTCTCTACTGGAATATGTACAATAAGGTTAAGATTAAGAAGCAGAGAATTTTTTTTAAAAAAAATGAAAAATTATTTTGGAAGTGGGTGAAGAGGGGTCAACAAGCAAGTTCTGGCAATGAATAGAATTAAAAATAAAAGTGATGAACTGATATGGAAGGAATTTGAAGCAGTGGAAGCTGGAAGAAGCATTATAGAGATTTTATGTGAATTATAGCAATCAAATGGAAAAGTAGAATTCAAAGGAATGCCATAAATGTTAGTACACAAAAGTTATAAATTTTGTGAGCTTGTTGAAAAATGGAAAGTCTGCAGACATAGATTGTAACTGGAGAGAAATTAAACTATGGCATGACTGCATGACTTATATATGTATATGTTAAGACTGCATCTGTGTCTGATCATTGGAAGAATGCTCCTTCTGCTGCCCTATGAAAAAGGAAAGGTAGCAAGAATGAATGCAAAAACTAAAGGGGGATTAGTTCTTAACTACGTTTTAAATTCAGGTTGAAAAGGTAAAAGATGATAAGAGCAACATTTGAGGAGTTCAATGTTGTATTATGACAAGCAGGAGGTTTACAGAACAGATTTTTGCTCATCAGCAATTAACGAAATGTTAATGTGAAAAAGATCTATTATACTTCTCACCACACACAATTATTACATATGTATATATTAACAGCAAATCAACTGACCAACCAAAAAATAACAATTTTAAGCATTTTTTTAAAATTCAGATTAAGAAACAGTGTAATAATAATATAAATAAACCAAGTTCAGCAGCTAACCAAGATGAACTGTGAATGCAAATTTTAATGCCTAAATTGAAATCAAAAGCGGACAGATTACAGTAATAATAATTACCAACACATCAAATCAACAAGCCAAAGCAAGCATTAGAACAGCAGGTACAAAGACAGCCAATTTTTTTTTGAAGATGTTAATTGGCCCTCCTCTTTTCTGAGATGTCTTGTATTTTGGCCAGTTGCATGTGGTATGGCTTCTGAGCCATCCTGTTAAACCAACCAGGTCAATCATTGGAATCTAGCAAAATTGTGATTGGCTCATGCAGATGATACTAATGAGAGTGTGGTTGTAAAGGATCAATCAAAAGTTTTTCTTTTATGTCTCATCACCTGATTTTCTTCAAAATATTCCGTTTTCTGGAACACTCTCTTTTGCATATACTTTTTAATAGAATTTTTTTTACAAAGCTAAAAACTATACACAAAGAAATAAAGTAAGATACAGAAGAAAAATAGGAAAGATAATAACTTGGTCTCCTTTAGAGGTTTTCCAAATATTCCTTAACACTTGGATTCAATTCCTAACATACAGTAGTTAGAAAGAGTGCTGATCTGAAATTCTGAATGTCAGGGTTCAGGAATTTTACTACTGTATTTCATTCTTCATATTCAGTAACTTTCCCACATGGGATCATATTTTATAACATTGGTAACTGAGAAATTTTCCACCTGAACACATGGCATACTCCCTGTAACATCTTAAGGACAGATTACAGATGATTAATGTCATGTGACATTAATAGTTCGATCTATCATATATCTCCAAAAGTTTGTTCCTCTTTGGACAACCCCCTTCTAGATTCTATATCAATGCCACTGTTCAAGAATCGGGCAATGCTGGAGGTATTTTGCTTTTTAACAAGGCCAGCCATAGCTACCAGTTACCAAATAGTTCATGCTTTTCCTAGATGAAAACATTCCTGACAATAGATTTGTCAATTGTAGAATACATTGCTATCCAGTTGGACTTGGAACTGCTTGTGCCTATAGAGTTGGCTTCTCTTACCATTGCTCTTTGGAAATACAGGAAGTATTATCAGTAGTCAAATGTTTACTGAAGTTTGCTCCATAACATCTGAGAAGCTAAGGTAGCATACATAGTCTGTCAGTCTGTCTCTTGGGCCCTCAGTAATTGAAGCACACACACTGTTTGGTCAGTAACCTTCTGTGGGCTCAAGAGATCCCTTTCATTTATAGGAAAGTCTTAATACACAATGAATGTTGTAACACTGTATTTTGATTCTGATTACCATCATTACTGTCATCTTTTCATGGTCTTTCTACATTCTTCCACCTTGTATTTAAAGAGAGAGAAAGAATTTTGTTGCTTTAACTTTCTGTTGTTTTTTCAGCTTTTACTTCTTATCACTGCTACAATTTGAGTTCTTGTTTTAAACTTGGCACAATTGGCTCTTCTCAGTTGTGATTTTTTTTAATTGAACTATTTAGAATGGGGATTTATTCACGCCTCAAAAATTCAAGCATACTGTTCTGTAACATTAGTCAATCATATTTACAGGTAGCCCTCAACTTACAGTTGCTTTAAGTACCATTTGGAATTAGTACAGCTTCTAAAAGGATTCTTGACAGCCTGTAAAGCACTTCCGGCTGTCGTAAAATGTCATGCACATGACTGCATTTCAAGCAATTGGTAATCTACTCACATTTACAACTGGTTGCAGGGTCCTGGTTTCTAGCAAAAACAGTGATTCAGCAGAATTGATTTGGACTTAGGGCTTCATGATTCAGACTTGCAACTGTGTAATTTGCTTAACTGATGTAAAAAGAGTCATAAAATCAAGTCTCGTCACGTGAATAGCTTGACTTATGACTATCATGAATTATAATCAGCATTGTGGTCCCAACAGTAGTCATAAATCAAGGACTGCTTATATGCTTTATTGATTAGCAGAAATTGTAAAGGAATTATGAAATTCCTCAGGACTCTGCCCAGCAGACTGATAAAATGGGACAGAATAAGACCAAATGTTGTATACGGGTAATCTTCGACTTGCAACCACAATTGAGCCCAAAATTTATGTTGCTAAGTGAAATATTTGTTAAGTTAATTTTGGCCCATTTTATGACATTGCTTGCCTTAGTTCTTAAGCAAATAACTGCAGTTGTTAGTAATACAGTTGTTAAGTGAATCTGGCTTCTCATTGACTCTGATTATCAGAAGGTCACAAAAGATTATAACATGACCCTGGGTTGACACTGCAACCATCATAAATATGAATCAGTTGCCAAGCTTCTGAATTTTGAGCACATGACCATAAGGATGTTGCAACGGTTGTAAGTGTGAAAAACTGTCATAATTCAATTTTCGCTGCTGTTGAAGTTTGAATGGTTACTAAATGAACTGTTGTAAGTCGAGGGCTACCTGTAGTAGGTAAAGCCATTGTAAAGACAATTGAGTTTAAAAACGGGCTAGATCTGGCTGGGGGCTACATAGGAAAAATTCTTCTAGTGTAGGGGTGTCAAACTTGATTTCATAGAGGGCTGGATCAGGTGTGTGTGTGTGTGTGGCCAGGGGTGGGAATGGCCATGGTGGGCGTTTGACACAGGCTCAAAATGCATTTTTCCCCCTTCTCTTTATTCTTTCCACAATTCTTTACTATAACCATTTTCCTATCTCTTCTACCAGATATTACTGACAAACATCTATTACTTATTCTTCATACTTCACTAAACTTTTTATTTCTAAATTTATATCCTATTTTTAATAGTAAATTGCTTTTCCAGGCAAAAAAGCTGTTTATACTATTGCATTTTTATTATTCAACTAATAATAAAAATATAATAGCATAAATAACGTGATAATACAAGATCTAACAGCAGAGGTAAATTTTCAGGATAGTAAATAGAAATGGCTGTCAATTTTAGATTGTTGATTGTAGATTAAATGGATCTACAGTATGTAAAATCTGGCATTAAACTGTAGTATTCACATAGGATGTTGCTTGTTTTCGATCCAGATAAGGCACTTACTTGAGGCCACATAATTGTAATCCAGTCCTCCTGCAGCACTCTGCTGGCTGAAAACGGACCACAGGGAGGCCCTGCGTGGCCTCCGCGTGGCCCATTTTCGGCCTTCCCAGCCTTGAGCAACACTCTGCTGCCCAAAAATGGGCTGCAAGGGGCCTCTGTGTGGCCTGTTTTTGGCCGGCAGAGTACTGCTGGAGGCCAGAAAGGGCAAAAATGGGCCGCACAGGGGTCGCACGCAGCCCCCCTGTGGCCTGTTTTGGCCGGTAGAAGCACCACAGGCCAGTCCTTTGATATTTCCAGGCCGGCCCTGCAGCCGAGATTTAAGCACCCTGTGGGGTGGATCCCTGTTCTAGTGCATCTCCAGGAGAGAAAATTGGGCAATACTAGCTCAGAATGCTGTGACTGCTCCATTCTGCTCCGTCCCGGTTATGTGATACAGCATGTGCAGCCCACCCTACTCTTACCACTGCACACATACGAAGACATACTAATACCACATAAGAAGAATATGTCTCCTATGATGACTGCTGGTAAAAAAGATGGAAAGATTTAGAGAAGCAGTGTTCTGAGTGCTTCCTCTGATTTTTTATTACCTGCTATTGTATTATCCAAAATCAAATAATGTTCAATGTATGCAGCAAGCCAACTTGAAAGCCACAATAGTGATTCAAATAACAGTGTCTTTAGTAGCACTGATGATAAAAGAACATGTTTTGATCCCCCATCTAATTTTGCCTCTTCTTTCTTCATTGTAACTTCTGTGGATCACAAATATAGCCGTCTGCATAGCTTTTATTTGGAACATTCCAGAATTTTAAAACTTTTATGAGAACCTGACCCAAATGTTTTGTGTCGTCAGGCAAGATTCATATCATCATCCAGGAGTTTTTTATGATCATTTAGTATTCATTTGACTATTGAGATTTTCATGTAACTTTGTTAACATGATAAGACTTCGTGTTTCTGCCATTTTATTTTTATTTATTTGATTTGATTCGATTTTTATACCGCCCTTCTCGTGCGGGACTCAGGGCGGTGAACAGCCGAGATAAAACATAACATAACATATAAAATTTAAAAAACAGTTTAAAAGACATTAAATAGTTTCGGCCCAACAATTTAAAACAACCCAATTAAAACCAATTCAATTAAAACCGAGAGGATGGGATCAAGCCAGCCCGGCTAAATGGAATAAATGTGTTTTCAGGGCCCGACGAAAAGTCCAGAGGTCTGGTATTGTGCGAATCTCTGGGGGGTAGGTCGTTCCAGAGGACAGGTGCTGCCACAGAGAAGGCTCTCCCCCTGGGAGTCGCCAGCCAACATTGTCTGGCCGACGGCACCCTGAGGAGGTCCCCTCTGTGTGAGCGAACTGGCCGGTGGGAGGCTGTTGGCGGCAGAAGGAGGTCTCGTAGATACCCCGGTCCTAAGCCATGGAGCGCTTTAAAGGTGGTCACCAACACCTTGAAACGCACCCGGAAGACCACAGGAAGCGAGTGCAGCTCGCACAGGAGAGGTGTCACATGGGAGCGCCCCGTCGCTCCCATAATCCCCTGCGCAGCCGCATTCTGGATTAACTGGAGCCTCCGGGTGCACCCCAAGGGGAGCCCCATGTAGAGAGCATTGCAGTAGTCCAGGCGGGAAGTGATGAGTGCCTGAGTGACCATGCGTAGGGAGTCCCGATCCAGAAAGGGACGCAACTGGCGTATCAGGCGAACCTGATAAAAAGCTCCCCTGGCCACGGCTGTCATGTGCTCTTCTAAAGACAGCCGTGCATCCAGGAGGACGCCTAAGTTGCGAGCCCTCTCCGTGCGGGCCAGTGATTCGCCCCCAATAACCAGCGATGGCACCAGCTGGTTATATCGGGACGCCGGAAGCCACAGCCACTCGGTCTTGGAAGGGTTGAGTTGGAGCCTGTTTCTCCCCATCCATTTTGTGACGAGTTTGCTTACATTTCTTCGATTGATTCTATGAAATGCATGTTATCCTGTTTTTTAAAAAGAATGAAGTACATTAGTTTGGCATGTGAGGGAAACTAGCCACCATTGCTTCAGTGTAAGAATAGAATCTTTCCATATCAACTGCTTCCTCGGTTTACAATGTGTTTTCCTGACTTTTAGGTGGTGCATATTGCTTAAATTACACATTTAGAATTTTGATGCATGTTTTTCCTTTCCCTCATAAAATAAAATTTAAAAAATTGATCCCAGCTACTAAATTTGGCAACCCCACCCTTTCCTCTAATCATGCTGACTCAAAAGCTTCTTACTCTTTGCATGGATTGTTTGTGCCATCTGTGTGCAGTTTGATTCAGGCCTGGTATGTAAGTTTGGAAGCAGAGAAGGCTGCCTGCCAACTCCTAGACTCATTCTGTTCCTGCAAAGACATTCTGAAACTCCATATTAGTGAAGGGATAGGGGTGTGAAAACAGCATAATGAATCTTTCTGTAGAGCAATTCCTTGGGGAATCTTTACCGGGGCCTGGCTAAATGCAGCTTAGAATGCTTTCTTGTGACAGTAAGCTTTCCTGCCATGGCACTGTGATAGAGCATGCAAGTGGAGGAAGAATAATTCCTCTGTGGGTTGAGCAACTCAACACTTTTGCTTTGCATGAAGATTAAATTAGTCAACAGATAACTCCAAACTTGGCAAGCAGCTGGTAGCATTAACAAGTTGTGCAAGCAAGTATAAAAATAGAGGCTCTTGTGGCACAGAGGGCCTCTGCTTTGCAGATACTCACCCTTGCATGCAGCATTTTCCAAAGTTTCAGCTGAGAACATGGAAATTAGGCCGTGGAACACTGCATTATTCATAACTTGGCAACCAGCAGCTAGGGCACATCGCCAGAATAAGCCACTACTATAATTATAGGTGAACAGAATTCTGAATATATGTTCCTAGAAAGAGTACATTAATCAAGATGGAAGGATACCCATCTTCAACATTAGAATTCTTGCCAGTTCCTCAATGGAGGCAGCATTCCTTCACAAGATTCCAAAATCAGCCTTTTTTCAAGGTTAGCTTACAAAGATACCAAGCAGTAGACATTCTTGTGTCGAATGGGAAAGCTAACTTCTATATTAAGGGATTAAAAAAATGTATTCTGTCATTCTGTTTCAATTCCAGATGAATAGGGTAGTCTATGTATTGGGACTATAAATGTAATCCTATTCTGTCTCAGTTGTTCACTGAATATTCTACCCTGTTTCCCCGAAAATAAGTCATCCCCTGATAATCAGCCCAATCTGGCTTTTAAGCGCATGTGCTAAAATAAGCCCCCCCTGGAAAAAAAAACCCTCCCCGAAAATATTTAAACACATGCGCAGCCGGTTCCCACCATTTCCTCTGGTTTCCTCCAAAATAATAAGACCTCCCCAAAAATAAGGCTAAGTGCTTATTTTGGGGTTCAAAAAAATATAAGACAGGGTCTTATTTTCGGGGGAACATGGTATGTAATTTGTGATTGGACTACTACCTTAGCTATTGCCAGTCTCCCATCTGCCTCAATCATTCTGTAAGCCCTATGTGATACCTAAGTATAGTTGCAATTCCAAACTAACAGAAATACTGTATATTTTACCTCTATAAGTTCCTAATACTGGGCAGAATATGCAGCCCCAAAGGTGAAATGTTCCACTTTAGCAGGTTTGAGAGATCCGTTAATTACCCTCTTTCAGGGTAAAGCTACCATATAACTCTTTGAGTGCTGACAGAGATCTCTTCTGCATGGCCTGACCCAGCTTGTTTTCTTGCTGCTGCCTGAACTGGAGCACTATCATCTACATTGCATTTAGTTAACGAGTTAAATATGGAAGGCGATTGTAAGATGTAAATGTTTTGACTGATAGGAATGAGCTAGTCAGTGTGATACTTGAGCTGCTTTTGTTACTATACAAAACTGCATGACTGCCAGTGAAAAGAATCCAAATTGGGTAAAACTTTTATTTTACATGTTCTGCTGTTGTTACTGACGTTGATACTGATAGTGATAGTGCAAGTTTTTTAATGCTTTCATCTCCAGTTTGATTATGATGTGTCCTCTTAAGACTGCACTGAAACTTTCACCTATACCCACATTTTATTACAACTTTGTCTTGAATATGATTTTTACACATTTTCTGCACATGTTTTCTGTTTGGTTAACCACAAGACCTGTTTTTTTATATTTTTCCTTACTAAATGCCAAAACATATTGTAGTCTCACAATTATATACTTTATATGGTATCTACTGTGTTTCCCCAAAAATAAGACCCTGTCTTATATATTTTTGAACCCCGAAATAAGCACTTGGCCTTATTTTTGGGGAGGTCTTATTATTTTGGAGCGCTTGGAGCCAGACATGGCTCCTCTTGCCGTCTTACCTGATTTCAAGCTCTGTCTCCCTAACCCTAACCAGAAGAAATGGCAGGGACTGGCTGTGCATGCATTTAAATATTTTCGGGGAAATCTTATTTTCAGGAGAGGGCTTATTTTTCCGGGAGGGTTTATTTTCAGCTAAACATGATAGTAAGTGGAACCATTGAAATAGATGCGGCATTAAGTGGTTTGTTACTGGGCTACTAAAATCATCAAGGTGATTTTTTTGTGGGCTATGAGAAAACTATAATCAAAAATTTATTTTGCACATTAGCAGGTTTTAGGGATAAAAAGTTCTGATTCTATAGGTGGAAAAATTGTCAGACTTACCTAGTATCGATAGTATATGTGATCTCTTGCAGTAGACGTTTTTAAAAGAACATAACTGCATTTCATTCAACAATGTGTAGCCAGGGAACAAGAATTGGTATTTCAGAAACATAATTAGGCACAAATTATTTAGGGAATAAAGGCTGGATTTGGGACAAAGAACACTTGAAGTTCTTTCAAGATGTTTGTCCTTTTAAATCCTTTACCAGGATTTTGCTGCCTTTTAATATGCTGATTGAAAGAAAATGGGATGGATTTTTAAAAAAAATTAATCAATTTAAATGTGATGATATTTTAGAAAACTACTCAGTATAGACTATCTTGAATGTAGTGATAAAATGCACAACTGAATTTTTTTAATTGCACAAAATCAGTCTAGTGTAGTTTTATATTAAAGTGTGAAAAATCCATGCCAATTCTGGAAATAATTTAAGACTTGCAGTTGTCATAGGTATATTTTCCTGTGCACTCAGATTCATTCAGATCATTTTGCTAGTAGTGAATTATAATCATTAATTATTAGGTTGCCATATAATTTTATATGCCATTTTTTTCTTTAGATTTGTTGTTTCTTTGTATTTGTACATATTTTCCCTTAGAAAAAACAACCTAACAAAGATTGTATTTATTTCTGTATTTATAGAAAATCCAATTTATTTGGGGGAATCTCATTTTGATGCATATGTTCGTCACCAGATAATTCCATGATAAAGTAGTTAGCAGGGAGGGAATTCATGTTCTTATGAAAAATTTATAAGGAGCCCTGAATTTGTTTGAATCCTCAGACCTATAAAAACAAAAACAAAAAAAGAGGATTATGTTTAAAGATGGAAAGAATAAAGAGATCAGGTGTTGAATATAGTCCATGAAATTTTATTTGTCTTGCATATAATCAATTCTAAATATATTTTACAAGGCATATATAAACAGCGGGACTATAAAATTTATGAAATGTTATGTATGGTGTGACTATTTATGAGGAGGAAGGGAATTTGTATTCTGTTCAAATAAACTTGAGGGGAAATTTATTTTGAAAGCATTCTGAATTCTGAAGCAAAATTGGGATGAAGGCAAATATCCAACCACTTCTCTCTTGTATATGGTCTGTGTTCATTTGACTACTCCTCGGCTGCTAGAGCCGCAATTATACAGGAATGGCAAAATTGTAATATTTTTCTACGAGGGATTGGAATTGGACATATTTTATTACTAGGTTGCGTTCTGGCTAAGTTGGAAGAGTGGGTTATATTGTTCAGTCTTCCTATATCCCTCCCTTAATAAATGTATATTTAACAATGTCTGAAGCATATGAAGTGATAATAACTAAATCAATACCTCCTTCATTGATTGTCCAGGATCCCTCCAGCGTGACGCACAGCACTGCAGTAATTTTCCAGTTAACTAGCACCCTGATCTACAGTCCTGCTATTGATTGACCATTGTATCAGACAGACACTGAATGGTGTTGCATATGCTTCTATTTAGCCTTCTGATTCATTCGTTTATTACTGGACAAGAGTGATCATCTGAGAGACTTCCTGAAATTGTCCAGTGAGATTTGGACTGTTAGGATTCCTATAAACAAGCTTTTTTTCTATTACTGCCTGCTTCTTTCTTTCCAAGCTTCAGTTTCTTTTAGCAGGACTTCATACCGAAGATGCTACCCAGCTTAACTTTCTATCAGTTTTCATTTATTTATTTGTGAATTTTCTACATTGTGTATCATTAAAATAACCCATGAGTGTTGTATGGAATAAATCCATGATAAAAATACAATTTAAAAAAAACTTCCATAAAATAAACACTGTACTGTCAGTAACTTTTAACAGTTACTTATTGAAGGAGAATGTAATATATAATTTATTCCAGCAAAGCTGAGCTCTCTTTGTAGTTTTCCAAAGTGTCTACTGAGACACTTTGCTCTTAGGATAACCTCAGTATAGCACATCTGTCCCTTCAGTATCCCATTCAGCTGCAGCAGTTACGATAGTAAACAGGAGCCAAATATTAGGAGATAAAATAAACTTACCAAAGTAAAATGTATATATGCCAAATATATGTTTTTACTTAAACTAGTTGGTGAGAGCAAACTTGCCCTATATTTCTGAAGAAATTTGAAACTCTATAGGCATAGTAAGGATGAGCCTAAAGAATTGCATCCCTACTCCTTATGCAAACTTACAAGAAATCCTTGTTTTGGATTACTGCTCCTCTGAACCATGACAGAGTTAGATTTATTAATATATTAGACAATGGCTGATTCCCTCTCAATCTTTTAAACCTAATATATTTGCAGCACATGGATTTACCTTCTGGTAGATAAGTTTCCTTCATTTTTACGAAGTAAAAGTTCTTTTTAGAGATATGCTCTGATAGTTTAGCATTCCATTGATTAGCTGTTGCAAGAAAATGCTTGGCACTTATATATCAAACGATCCCTTTTAATGCTTGTAGTAAAGTCAGAACTTTCAGAAAATTTCTCTGCATGTGGATATGATACCACTTTTTGTGAAGTGTTCACTTGCATTAAGGGTTCTGCTTTTAATGTCAAATTAGCATCAACTTGGCAAAAAGGAAACATCATACAAAATTTATCAGTATTCTTCTTCTAACTTTCCCCATTCTAGAGTACAGTACAGTATTTGCCCATGAGTTCATATATTGTCTACTTTGCTCCTTGACCTTTGCCATTAAATCTTCTCCAGTGTTGGCTGCCTCAGCTGATTCTCAAGCCTACATACTCTATAAGCTGATTTGATTCTATCTGTTTAATCACTTCTTAAGAGCCAAGATGTACCCTAACTCTATGTGGTTTGCCTACTGCACTTGGCACATAATGAAATCAGCGAAATGTTTCTAAGAACTCAGCCAGCCCTGACTTTGTCATCTATTTTAGGATTACAGAAGACTCGGCAGTGACAACATTTGAGGCGCTAAAGGCTCGCGTTCGTGAATTAGAAAGGCAGCTCTCCCGTGGGGACCGCTATAAATGTCTCATTTGCATGGTGAGTAGTTTGCCAGTTCTGGTCATGAATGAGGAAATGACACTATACCTCTACCCTGGCTGTCGCAAAATGGCACCGTTGATAGGATGCACTGCAGCATTATCCACTATTGCTTGACTCTGGAGAAAAGCACTTTTTTCCTTTCTTTGAAGTTAGTATCAATGTATCTGTTATAGAACGACATTACTTTTGTCTAATGTATGGGCTTTGCTTTTATAAACTATACCGCTGTTGATTTGTAGAATATATATTTGTTTTTCTTTCTGATTTGCAACATGTAAGTTGCTCATTCCAAAACCTGTGATCAATGCTTAAGGCTTCAATGCAGACCATTTACAAAATTATTTAAAAGAGTCCTTGATCATGGTGGCTGTGGATTATAGGAGTTCACAACACAACATTTGGAGAGCAGGAGCGGGGAGAGGCTGTAAATAAAGAGCCCCTGACTGTGCTTATTATTATTGAAGGGCTGAAGCTCCCTCTAGTGGATCAGAGTCTGCAGATGTTGATATCAGTTTGTACACATCGTGCAGTTTTATAACTCAGATTTTTTATTTTAGGGGTATTTCATTCTAAGCTATAGCTTTATTTTAGGAAATATCTTTTCCTATGATGCAGAGTACAATTAAGTCTGCATGGAAACTATTATCTCCCCACATCTTCCCAATGGCATGAATGTCAGGTGTCTTTTAACATTTACCTTCGTCTCTCTAGACACCAAGTATATATTATATTTGGTGGATATGTGTGTTTGAGTGATAGTAACAAGAGTTTGCTATAAGTATTTGTTAAAGAGAATTGTGATATCTTAATATGAAATTAATCTGTTCAATGATTAATCAATAAAGTCAGTTGATTTTTCTCCATTTTTCACAATTGAAGGTTAAAAGTCTTTAATTTGTTCCTAACCTATATGTAAACATGCAGCACTATATGTGCCTGTGTTCTCTTTGGGTATGATCAAAGGTATATATTTTGCATTTTATTTGCATTTTATATTTGCAAATGTGCATCATTCAGTTCACAAATGCATGTAAAATCAAGTAATGGTATGGAAGTCAAATGAGAAAATAAACTTTAGAGGTACATTGCCCCCACTGCATCCTGCCCTGCCTGCATAATTCCAGACTCAATCAGCAATTTCCATAATTTTATAGTATGTGATGCAGTAACTTTACTTTCTTTCTATAGGACTCTTATACAATGCCCCTGACCTCCATCCAGTGCTGGCATGTGCACTGTGAGGAATGCTGGCTGCGGACTCTGGTAAGTCTCTTAGTTTCTTAGGGGGTAGCTTAAATTAAATTCTTTTTTTTCTACTTGAAATTACAACTACATGAAAATCCTCTTCAAAATACTATGCCTCTATTTTACTTAATGGCAGTCATTCTCAGTGTTACCTTCTTTTGCATTTGATGGGTTCCTGTCATAATAGGAACCAATAGTTCACTTTTTTTCAAGAATGGCCTTTGCTTGTTCACAGACATTTTGAGATAGAGAGAGAGAGAGACAGAGAGAGATTTAACAACAAATTTTAAAAGTATGATTAAAGGTTCAGTTGTTTATCTTATGTCTCGCCTAGACTACCTCTGAGTTCCATCTCTGGTGCATGTACCAACAGTTTTAGAATAGAATAGACTAGAATTTTATTAAAACATTTGTTACAAACCTGCCTTCCATTGAGGACCTGTATACTGCACGAGTCAAAAAGAGGCCTGTGAAAATATTTATAGACTCCTCACATCCTAGACATAAATTGTTTCAACTCCTACTCTCAAAACGACGCTATAGAGCACTGCACACCAGAACAACTAGACACAAGAACATTTTTTTCCTAAATGCCATCACTCTGCTAAATAAATTATTCCCTCAACACTGTCAAACTATTTACTAAGTCTGCACTACTATTACTATTAATCTTCTCATTGTTCCTATTACCCATCTCCTCCCACTTATGACTGTATGACTGTAACCTTGTTGCTAGTATCCTTACGATTTATATTGACTGTTTCCTAATGTGATTTGATTGCTTATTTGTACCCTATGACTATCATTAAGTGTTGTACCTTATGATTCTTGACGAACGTATCTTTTATGTACACTGAGGGCATATGCACCAAGACAATTTCCTTGTGTGTCCAATCACACTTGGCCAATAAAATTCTGTTCTGTTCTGTTCTGTTCTGTTCTGTTCTATTCTATTCTATTCTATTCTATTCTATTCTATTCTATTCTATTCTATTCTATTCTATTCTATTCTATAACATACAGATTTTCTATCTAGTCAGTGGATTTTTCTACTCTTTCTGTTTGTACCTTTGCACTCTCAGAGGTGGTTGGAGAAGCATTCTACTTTGTTTCTAAAAGGCTGGGATGAGACTTTTTTTTAACTTTAACTTTTTATTGTCTTTTATTTTCAAATATATATATGGCTGCCTATTACATAGAATGATTGTAGGTGGCTCACAATAATCCATTAAACATAGTTAAAAACAAAGGTACCCTTCCCTCCAAGGTGCCAGACCAAACATCCTTACATCTCAACTCTCCTCTTAGTTCGGTGCTTGGAGGAAGAACCAGGTTTCCACAGCCCTCCAAGAAGCTGAAAGAGTAGCCATCCCTCTACTTCAAGTGGGAAGGTATTCCAAAGGGCTGGGATGGCCACTAAGAAAGCAAGCCTCCAAGGCTATATCAGATGGCAACATTTAAAGGAGAGGATCTGGAGCACAGCTACCCTGTCTAATCCAGTAGAACTGGCAGATACCCTCAGGGAGAGTTGATCCTGCAAGTAACTAGCCCTGAGACTCTTAGGGAGCTCTGTTCCCCTGAGACATGGCCCATTAGTTTTGATTGTGCTATCATGCTTTTATTATCCATCTTTTCATTTTCCCATCCTTTTGTAGAAAGCTTCTTTAAACTGGCTTTGCAGGGTAGGCTGTTCTCCTTCAATGAGTGTTGGATATACAGTTACTGTAGCGCAGGGGAGATTTTCAACTACAGGCAGTAGAATTCATAATCGATATTCAATTAGAATGTAAGAAAATATGAATGAAATGTGGGGTTTTTTTATAAGAGTGAAAAATTTGCAAGTAATTTCTTCCAGTCTATAGAGATTCTCAGTCATTCAGGTCATGGGTGTCCCAAGGTGCTTTTTCTGGGGGTAGCTGGACTTCTTGTCTTTTCTTTGAGGACGTTTAGCTTCTCATCCAAGAAACTTCTTCAGCTCTGACAGAATAGTGGGGAATGGGTTCTTCCGTTCAGATTTTTAGTCCTGCTGTACAGGTTTTATTTGTGAAATTGGTACCTTAAGTATTTTAAGGCTTAAGCATCCATCCTGCCCTTTACAACCTCTGAATCCCGGAAATATGGCCAATGGCTCCTACTTTATTTCTGTCTGCCAAAGCAACCCTAGATCCCACATACTGTGGAAATGTGGCCCTTGAAATATTATGCCACATCTGGTGTACCTAAAACACTTGTGCACACCCCCTTGCTTTTTTACTTGTTTTTGCAAACTGGGTTCTAAATAAAATAGGAGTAATTGGTCTTGTTGCATCCATTATTCAAGCCTATCCACATGAAAGCTTATTAAACTAGAATACCTGCAAATGCAACAATTCTTTTTTTTTTCCCTGCTAGGAAAATAGTATTTTATTGTCCATGCTCTTTCACTATAATAAATTTACTACTGACTATCCATAAGGGTTTTACATTTATGGAGCAAACATGTTTCAAAAGAAAGCAGTCCTCAATATAATAGTGGCTTGGCTGAGGAATTAATATATTTTCCTTAAAAAAAACCTTCATTTCATAATTTGGCAGTAATTTGTTGTCTTTGTAGAAGTGATCCCAAGCACTAACACAGTGAAATGTATATGAGATAGAAACATAGTCTTGTAGGTTCTGCAAATAAATTTCAACAGAGATATTGAATGCGAAACTAAAATTGTGAGTCTCAAATGTGTAATGTCTCTCCCTTGATTTTTTAAAGAATAATTTCCTTTTATCGCCATGAAACAAGGAAAAATAAATTCTCTCATCTTGATTTAAAATTTGCCAGGATTATTTTACGAGAAAAACGATATGCTCCATTGACTCAATTCAAAATAAAACTGACCAATTAACTCAGCTAATGAAATCATATGATAAAATGTGCTGTCTCAATCGAGCTGTATTTTTGTAAACCCAAGTTTATTGGTATAGCATCTAGATGAAAATATAGATGCAAGCAAAAAAGATGCAAGCATTTTGAAATGCCTATACTGTACAGATGAATTGAATTCAAAAGGAGATGCTTAGAGAAGGAAAAGGGAGGTTATCTTTGCTGTTCTTCTATATACCCTAACCACTCACGGTGAAGTTCTCTCTTTGATAGAAAGACCTGTTTTGACCCACCTGATAGGACTTTGCTAGAGAAAACAGTATCAGCAAAATTCTAAATTGGGCCACAGTTTCCAAACACTGTGGTGTAGCGCCATGGAGTGCGACAGGAAACTCACAGTGATGCCTCAGAATATTTCACTGCTTAATAAACAGAATTGTTAATGAGTTTGCTGCAGCTTCCCAGAGCACTAGAGTGCATGGTTTGGGAACTGCTGGGGGCACCCTGAAAAATTACTAAGGGTGCTGTGAACCAAGAAAGTTTGGGAACTTCTGAAATAATAGTATAATACCATTTCTACCTATACATTTTGCATTTATTTAAGTAAAGCATTGGTATTTATTACATCTATATCCTTAAGATGATACTATTAAAGGATATCAGTTGGAATACCTGTATTTTGCTCTGAATTTATTGTTCAAGATTGATTCTAGTTAGGCTCTTGCTGGTTAGAAAAAAAAAATCAGCTCTATTACCTGCAATTCAAACACTGTTCCTTTTGGGGGGAAATGAGAGAAGAACGAAGTTGAATGTGCTTTATCACATTATTTGTGGCCTAGCATTCAAAATAGGGAATTAAGATGTGGAATGGAAATGTAGCTACTCACCTGCTCCTCGGCCCTCGCTTTCCCCTCATAGCCGACAACATATTGCAGGAAACATTTTGTAAGGCAAGCGCTGTTCTCTTACTCACTTTTTTTTTAAAAAAATCACTCTTTCTGCCTGTGTTCACATGTTTCTAATGTAACTATTAAAATGTAGCCTGAAGACAGCAATAAAAAGCCCGGGATGCCTTCGTGCTGCTGTGTCTTGATCAAAGTCAATGTGTGTAATCTTGTTAAAGCTGCCCTTCCCTCCTCCTTTCCTTTATGAATGTGATGGTGTACAGCATATGCACCATATTGCTTTCTTGTAATTAAAGTATCTCCTTTTATTGTGGATACAGAAAAGAGGCTTGTAGTTTGTTCTTAACACAAATGAGGAACAGTGGGGCAGAGGCAGAGGGGGTTGATTTAAAAATGGTCATATGTTACCTTGCTCTGGAAATCGATTTTCCTCTTGGTTAGGAAAATGTACAATCCTATTTGTACGTGTGAAAAAATGTGCTCTAGAAGGGCAGCATATTTCCTTTGTTGTGCAATAATTTGTTGCACTTGGTAAAAATTAAAGTGGGAAAAGAGACTGGAGTAGCGAACTTGGCACGCTTGAACACTTCTGGACATCTGCCATTCTTTCACTGTTAGGGAAAATTTAACTTTCATCTTTTAGTTTTATATGACTAGCTAAACGTTTGCTTGGACGACGGTGTAGCATAGTAAAGAAAGTAGAAAGCAAAGTGGACATGACATTCACAAAAATTGGATAGGGCTCCCAAAATTTAAGTTACTGTTGGGAAACAAACACAAGGTATTCACTAATGCATGCTAATTTCAAGCATTTTTTTATCCTTTGTTTTTGTCTTATAGGAATTACTATGGTATCCTTGGTTCTGGATGGGGGTTTGATTTTCTGGCATCAGATGTTAAATGCATGAAGTAACTTCCCTTAAGTATCAATTTCACTTCAACAAGTACAATAATATCTAGCTGTGTTACTTTTCCTTTTCTATGGAATACACTGGATCTGTTATTATTTAGATGGTAATGATAATACACTGATTCAATAATACAGTAATCCTGTTGATGATGTTACCTAGTCTGATAATGAAACATTCAGAACAAAAAGATAATACACTGAACCCAGTTCTGTAATTGTTTACTAGTTATCCCCATTCCCCATAATCAGTTGTATCCTCTATTTCAAAACCAGGATATAGAAGTAATTTGGGACAGAAGCGGCATTGGTATTCCCCGTTTGTAGAAAGTGACATTTGTACAGAAGTTGAAAACCAAGCTTCACCAAATTCCAGCAGACTTCCTGCTTAGGGTTTGCATCAACTTTAAAAAAATTATATGTTAGTGATACAGTTCATTCAGCACATGCCCTTAACTCAGTGCTTCTCAAATAGTGGGGGGCGCCCCCCGGGGGGGCGCGAGGCTCCATAAAAGGGGGCGCGTTTGACCTCGGCATCTGATTGACTGTCCAAAACCCTTGTGACACGAGCCTGTCGGAGCCAACTTTAGTGTGGGACGTCCGTCCACACTTACTTTGTTGCCTGACGGATGTGCGCCCAATTGATGCTCAAATGACTGACAATGACCTTCTCCTGTGAAACATAACGCTGCCCCAATTAATCAAACTTGCTAAAGAAATCGGGCTACCGCTGCTGACATTTGCATCGATAGTGAGCATTAAGCCAGTACATGTGACTGCGCATGCTCCTCCCTTTCAAGGAGAACAGACCTTTTTCTAATAATGATACTATTTACAGTCGCGCGGGGGGCGCGAAAAATGTTTTCTTCTTCCTAGGGGGGCATGACAGAAAATAATTGAGAAGCACTGCCTTAACTTGACATTACAGTTGGCACAGATTCTATATCATGCCACTGCTGTCCATTACTTCAGTAAGAAACCTCCTGAAAATGTAAAATTTGAGCACACAATGAAGTAATTGGATTGGTCTTATCTCCCTTAAATTTTTTATATATTTTGTACCGTGTTTCCCCGAAAATAAGACCCTGTCTTACATTTTTTCGAACCCTGAAATAAGTGCTTGGCCTTATTGCCATGTGCTCAAAAGCCCGATTGGGCTTATTATCTTATTTTGGGGGAAACAGGGTAGTTTGAATAATTTTTTTAAAAATTGAGAATTGTAGCATTATAAGAGTGGAAGCATCACCTGCAGATTAATTTGGATGACAATATTAATGAATAAAATGCCCGGATTCGTCAAGAAAAAGGCTTTGGTCCTGGACACGTGAAATGAAAAGGGTTAATTTGAAGCCGCTACAGTGGTGTCTATAGCAAACTGCACCGATATTAACAGATGATATCATCATGGAAATAGTGCTATTAAATTGATATTAAATCAGTCTTTACTAAATGATAATGTCACACATTTCACCAGTTGCCCTCCTAATGCAGAGCAGACATTATCAACTAATAACCAATTCAATGCAAAGCATTTTTATTTCCTAATCCTGTCAGTCTATCAGTAAAATTCAGAGCCAGGAAGAATCAGAAAATGAAGGCTATTATAATTAAAAATACCTTGCCAATAAAGGAGAATGAAATTTGTTTGAATATTAGTAGCTTGGGTTGGTAATTAGGCTGTTGGTTTGGACAAACAGAAAGAAAGTATCAAGCAAACTGCATGAACACTTCCTGGCTATCAAAAGATATGACCCACTATCCCTCATGTCAGTCCACAAACATTCAGAAGGTAACAAATTTGATCTAACCGGGACTACAGTTGTAACCCAGATGAAATCAAGGAGAGAAAGAGAATTCCTTGAAGCCTGGTTTTCCACCAATAAATCAATAGATACACTGACATTGACCCAGTCTACCAATCGCTGAGAACGAAAGAACTGCATCAACCATGATCCGAAGGTAGTGTTTAAAACGAACAAACAGGCACCCCAATACACAGCAACAAAATTAAAAACCCATCAGCTCACAAGAAATCGGACCACATCTCAGTAACAACAGCCAGTCCTGCAAACCTTCAAACAAGCCAAAACCAGACCATGACTCAGAAACACCCACTCTAATCCTAATCTGCATCGCACAGACAATACTTAGCTACAGCCCAGCAACAACAGCCAGCCAATCAAACAGTCTGAAATCAAACCATGACTCAGAAATATCTGAACAAACAACATTCAGACTAATTTGCATCTCATAAAAAGGTATTTAAAAACCTGTGTTCTGACAGATGAGCACAATTCAAAACGCACTGACGATGTCTCCTTGAATGGTGATGAAATGTTTGCAACCAAATTGCTAAGCTAGGAGCTCAAACCAACAGCCTGAATAAAGGAGAATATTTGTAACTCAGGGTTGAAATGAGAGGTCCTTGGTGCTCTCTGAGCTTGGTTGCTTTTGTTTTTTTGCAGACATTTCATTATGCAAAGTAGGTAACTTCAACAGCACTGGGAATGTTACCTAGTTTGGGTAATGAAATGTTTGCAAGAAAACAACCAAGCTCAGAGAGCACCAAGGACCCCTTATAAATACTTTGTTTGATTCTTAAATAGGGTACTGTCTGGAAAGTGATAAGTTGTTTAAAGAAAATCATCCATAATTCCAGATACTGAAAACATCATTTTACCTATCTCCTGAAAATATACACTGATTAAGATAAAATACAAAAAAGAAATATCCCAGATGCCCACCTATCATACACATTTTATAATGATATCATACAAAAAAGTTGGCATTTTTATACTCTGTTCCTTTTCTAATAGTTCCTGCGATGGAATTTAGAATTTCCTGCGATGGAATACAGCTGGTCACTTAAACAGCCAATCAAAATTACAACAGACAAAACCCATTTTCGGAATTACAATGGCCACACACACCCCTGCGGACACCTGATTGTATTTTGGGCACTTGGCAGCCAATTCATCTTTATGGCCATTTGTAGCATCCTGCCGTCATGTGATCACTATTTGTGACAGTTTTTGCCAGTTTCTGGCATTTACTTCTAATTTCCGGGGGAAAATGTACATTGGTGAAAGTGGATTTGTTTAATGACCATCATAAAAATGGTTGTAAGTTCAAATCTGGTCATGTGATGCCTCAACTTGCCACGGCAATAACTTACAACTTTTAATTCCAAGCTCCATTACAATCATATGTTGAGGACAACCTGGACACAGTACGCTTATTAAAACTAAGTTGCATTTGCAGTTTGCTTGATCAGTCAACCAGTTTTAGAGAGATCCTTTTGGAGATCTTCACTCCCTTCTTTGGTTTTTAGTTACTTTGAAAAGTATTATCAACCAATCTGACTATTTCATTGCTTTCTTCTCCAAATAGTTTTTGGGCCAAGTGAACTCAAATATTTTTAGAAAGTAGAGATGGTGAGCAAATAAAGGCTCCTGAGTGCCTCCTGAGTTATCTCTCCCCTCAGAAGATTGCTATTGACCCATGTGTCACTGCCAAATAAAAGGAAATATTGGGAACAGAGGCAATGTAACAGTGCAATAAGAATGAGAATCACACGATGAGGCCAATGAGGATTAACTGAAAAGATGAAGTGGGAGACAGACTAAATAAAGAAATGAGACAAATCACTAGGGACAGGGAGACAGTTTTGGTCTTGAGTATAGGTGACGAAGAAGAGAATTTCAGAGTGGTAATCCTAGAAGACATTTAGCTTGAGAGTAACAATTCCAAAGATAGAACTAAGAGGACTAAAGGAGGGCAGGAGCTTTTCTAACAAATGTTATGAAAAGTTACAAGTTTTTGGGAGCAGCAGCATTGACTGGATAGACTAATGTAAGATTTAAATTGGAATAAGGTGGAGGAGGAACGGTAGGTAAGATAGATAGGTTAGGTTATGCAGATACAGCTTACACTTTAAATTTATCTTATGAGTCAACAACTGTAATGTGTTAGAAACCCATTGTGTTAGTTGAGACCTTCTGAGATTGTGTGAAACCTTTTGAAATATGAGTTCAATAGTTTCTCATTTAATGGCACTGTTAAAGTCCCATTTTTCCAAAACAGTCACTTTGAAATCTACAATGGAATGTCCTGGGAAATTACAATGCACTGATGTTATTTCATCCTTGCTTTGAATTCTAATGTCAAACTTGTATCCACTAATTCTTTTGTGCAAAGCTTGTCCTGTTTGTCCTATGTGGGATCCAGAAGGGCATTGCTTGCTGATGATAGTATACATATCACTTTGGAGGATGAGGCAACTATAATCTTATGTGTTTAGTTGTTGGGACGTATGATTTGAAGGCAGAATAGACATCTGAGTTTATTGCAGGATCTGGTTCTTATGTGGTATCATTGTTCGGTTGTTCCTTCTTACTTATGAGTATATGGATATATTTTGGGTGGTTGTATGCAAGTATGGGCTTGTCACAGAATGCCTGAAAAAGTATAGTGTCATTTGTTTCCTATGGACTGTAGCTTAATAATGTGTTTGAGTGGTTTTAGCTGTGAGGTGTAGGTGACAACCAGTTGTATAGATCCTCCCTGGGAATTGATCTGGTTGTATTGATTTGTCTATTGTTTTGGTTGGGTGAATAATTCAGTCTTCTAAATGCTGGGATACATTTCATCAGTTGAGCAACTCTGTCAAGTGATTCAGAATAAATGTGGCCGTAGCATAGAAACAGACTAAAATGATTTGGTGATGTGTTCTAGGTGGGAGCTAGTGGCATGTGTGACTTTCTATAGGTTCCCTGTATAAAATAATGTTTATGGGTTCATTGTATGGTTTTATAGTGACATCACTGAAGTAAGATATTTTTGTAGTTAAGTCTAGGCTGAGGCTGATGGGGGTGGAAGAGTGGAAATTAATGAAGTCATGATAAAATTTAATGATTCAATTTCATGGGTCAAGATGATGAAAATATCAATGAATCTCTAGTGAAAAAAAAGCTTTAACTTAAGGGAATGGATCTTCTCTGCTGAGAGTATGGGTTTTGAGGCGAAGTGAGCATCATTTTGAACAAGAAAATAATTGAAATTTTAAAGATTTGTGTTAAAATTCAGATGTTACTTTTACTGCATATTTACAATTAAACTCCCCCCCCCCATTGTCTTTCTGTGAAATCAAAAATTACATTTTAAAAGGAATCATTTTGCGTTTTAAAGTTCAACTCCCTCTTTATCTTGTATTTGGGACAAGTTATCTTTAATTTCTTTGGTTTGCTTTCCTGTATTTTTTAAAACTACCAACTCTCATGACTAGTTCCAGTTTGTAAATGGGCATTCTTCCATGGTGATCAATTTATGATGATACTAATAGCAGTTTTAAAATGTTGAGATTTGCTGATCAATTCAAAAGGATAGAAAATACCTAGTGTTTATCTTCACTTTGATAAATATATTAAATTATGCTGCCACTTAGCTTACTTGAAATCCTTCCTTCTTTCCTTGCATCTCTCTTCAATGCATCATGTGCATTTGGGGTGAATCGCATTGCTCATACATTAGGAACATGAAAATGCTAATTTCAGACTCTTTTAACCAATGTACTTTTTTACAGTTTCATGTGTTTAAAACTGTTTTTATCTAACGCACATTTGCTGACTACGTACTTCTCTTGCAGTTGGTGCAGATCAACTTTTATCTAAACAATCTGCAGTGGCAACTTTCTTCTTTTCTAGACAACCTATTATTTGCTGTTCATATGTACACTGTGAGTTTATGCACCGGAGACAAATTCCTTGGGTGTCTGATCACACTTGGCCTGTTCTGTTCTGTTCTGTTCTGTTCTGTTCTGTTCTCTTCTCTTCTCTTCTCTTCTCTTCTCTTCTCTTCTCTTCTCTT